>JAWWEU010000081.1:10865743-10903155 GCA_035583155.1 Acropternis orthonyx
TTAGCCATCAGCGCGCTTGCAGCAAGCGTGGGTAGAGCCCTTCCCAAATCTTTGTTCGTGAAGCCTAGCCATGATGATGACTGTTTAGTTATGCTGACTTCCTTCTGCTCTTTCTCAAGTCTTTCCCAGTAGCTGTTTTGTACTGCCACAGCACTCCCAGTATGGCATCTTCAGTAGGATTCAGTTATGTTAATTATCTTTTAATATTCTGCATTTTCACATCTTAGAGAAGTTTAATTAACCTGAGGTTATTTCTTTTGCTTTGCTAGGGATTTTTAATAGGAGCCAGTTGTGGTTGGAGTTCTGAGGTGTTCCTTTGCCCATGAGGCTTTGATTTCTTACAGCAGCATGAAAGTGTTGGGATTTTTTGTAACTGATTTGCTTTTGTGGACAAATCTTTAGCATCACAGAATCAGAATATCTTGGCTTTGAGTCAAGTCCTGCACATTGCTCTGAATCAAGTCCAGAGCTGTGGTGTTCTTCTGGGCCTGTTGCCTGGCCACTCCATGATAACACCTAAAAACGTAATCTCTCACACTCTGGTGTGACATTTGACCAGCCTGTATGAGGGTAATTGCAGTCACCCAATAGAGGTGCTTTATCTGCCCTTGGTATCTCTCTGATTTTGCTCAGCATATCACAGTCAATGATCCCATCTCAGTCAGACTATTGGTAATACAGACCTAATTGTTTTATTTGTCCTTTTGAGGCTTGAGATTTCGATTCACACAGTTTCTGCACTACTTACTGAGGCAGTTGTTTTTTCCTTTGTTTTGATCTTAAGGCCTTTTAACACACACACAAAAAAATTGTTGACAGCAAAATTATGTGTCTTTCCTGTATATTTTGTATCATGCAATAACAATATTGCTGTCTCTTCACACAGCTTTCTAAGGGTTCTGTTGTACTGACATCTTTATTTAAAGCTGGATATTTAAATTCCTACATCTGCTTCACTTACATTTCTAGGATTTGTAGGAAAACAGAATCATTCTGAGAATGATTACTGGTTTTGTTTTGAAAAGGTGATATGGTTTGGGCTAGATACATTATTCTTTTAATTTGACTAGCTGTTCTAGAAACAGGCACCAAGCTACTTAAAACTCATAGAGAGAGCCAGAAATGAATTCCTCTTTTTGACTCAACAATAAAAGTTGCAACAACCATTTCCTAAAAGCAACTCAACTGTACTTCCTGTTGTCTTCTGCTCCAATGATATCATATTATATGCTACTATCAAGGGAACCTCTGAGTCTATTAAGCATTGGAAACTGTAAAAATACAAATTCTGGACATAGTAGGTAAAGCAAAGACAGATATACTTTATCTAATAAGATATATATTATTATTGTGGTTATCTGATCTAGGCTACTTCTAACAGGTAATTAAAGTCCAAATCATGAAATGCTAGTGTCCATAATTATTCTGCATGTCTTTCAGATGTCTGCCTTATCAGCTCACTATTGATTTTTACAAGAAACAGAATTAAGAAGAGAATTATCTTCAGTCCTGATACTTGGACATGGCTGCTGAGAAAGAAAAAAAAAGAAACCAGAGAAATTATAAAAAATAGTAAAAAGAAAATAAATATTGGCATAGATCTGGGCAGGGAATTTCATTCTTTTATTTCATCCTCTAAATACTCAGGAAGCATTTCTGTTTTAAGGAAAGTCAAGATTTTTAGCTCTGAGGATTTTTTATATTTTATTAGGAAATAGAAAAAACTATAACAAGTATATACATACACATACATATATTTACGTTATATAAATAGAGATAACTATTGAAAAAGGGAGGAAAGGGCTCCTGAAGTGCAGCATAAATCCTTCAGAAGGTAACTGACCCAAAAGAGAAACCATGTGTCTAGGGGCACTCCATCTGCATCACAAACACAAGTCCTGGTCTGCAGCACAGGCACTGCTATCAGCAGTAGCTGCCTGTATGCTCTTACTGCAGTATAGAAACCATTTCTTTCCTCTTGAAGTAGCACTTTAAGGCTAGCTGACTTATGGGGTACTAGAGTCTATTTCCCATACACCATTTCTGTGGTTGCAAAGGTAAGACTATTGACTCTGGTCAAGGGTTATGGGTGCCTGGAGGCTCTGCTGCACCTACCAATGCACAAGTGGTTGGGTCACCATGCTACTTAAAAGACATGTAGATGTAGCACTTAAGGACATGGTGAATTTGGCAGTGTTTGGTTAATGGTTAGACATGTTCTTAAGGGTCTTTTCCAACCCAAACATTTCTATGATTCCATGTTTCTGATACCAGCCCTCTGAGCACACCAGGTTGCTCTGAGCCCATCTGCTCTAACATCCAGAAAAAACCAAAACTATTCCCACATCTCTTAAGACTGGAAATTCATCTCACAGCTTCTTACAGTTTTATGCCTCAATGTTTGTTTATCTGTTTGGTTTTACTTTGCCAGGGAGAGTTCCCTGAGTCATCTGTCCACTGATCCAAGTTACTCACTGATTATCTTAGGCCATACTTGTCCTTCAGTCCTTTCAAGCTGCACTCTCACCATCTCAGGAGATGTCTCTGTTTCTAATGAAGATACACTCAAGAGTGCGAAGCAGGCATGACCCCCTGAAAAGACTGTGTGAATGTTTGTCTGACAGTCAGATGCTTAAGGGTAAGGGGGGAACACCAACCAAGTGAAAACTGAAGCAGGCAGAAATTTTGAACGTGGAACTGTGAACTAAAGTCAGGCTAATGGCAGATACTCCTTCTACAAGGCTTAATCTGGCCTAGGGGCAGAGCATTTAGTTATATTACAAATAAAATAAACCTAATTGCTCATTCCAAATTCACAAGTTACTTTTTGGAAAGGCTAAAAATATTTTCATGAGAATATATCTTGCAGAAACTGAAAGAGTTTTGCATTTAGACAGAGGTCTCAGCTGTTCCATACCCAACCTGAGAGTTCTCTAGCATACTCTGAAGGTGGCTGGATCTAAAATTCACCTCCGATGTGTTTCTAGGTAACACAATTATTTTATGAATTTCTGAACATTTGAAATATAAACTATCCCAAGTTAATTAAGAAGCTAAGATAATAAATGAAGAGCAACTGGGATTTCTTGCAAGTGTTTATTTGTTTGTTTCTTTTTATTTGTTTGGTGGGGGGATCGTATGGCTTGTGCTTTGTTGTTGTTTGTTGCTGTTAAACAGTTTAGCTTTTGTGAACAACTATTTTGAATCATAGAATCAGAATATGTTAAGTTGGAAGCAACCCATAATGATTATTGAGTCGAACTCCCTGCTCCTTGCAGAACTACCTAACACTAAACAGTATCACTAAGTGCATCATCTAGATGTTCACTGAACACTGACAGGCTTGGTGCTGCAACCACTTCCTTTGGGAGCTTGTTGCAGTGACCAAGCACCTTTTGGGTGAAGAATCTGTTCCTAATGTCCAGTCTGAACTTCCCCTGATGCAGCTTCATTCCACTTCCATGTGTCCTGTTACTGGTCACCAGAAAGAGGACACCAACACCTCTGCCGTGAGGAAACTCTAGTCTGCAATGAGAAGCCACTCAGCCTTTAATTTTACTTCTCCTGTGTGCCATTGCACTGTAGTAGCATGGCAGTCCCAAAGAAGGAGTTCAGTGGAGTCCAGAACCAACGTTTCAAAATTCACAGCTGCTTGTCATGCTGTTTCTAATTCCATGCACTGCACATCAAAAAAAAATATTTTTTTTGCATTTTTTGTTGGGGAGATAAATAAGAATGCAAGGTACTTGAGGGTAGGACTATGCCTGTTGCAGAACTTGCAGTGTAGTCAGAGCCTGCTCTTGCCTTATGCACAGTTGCTGAGTCTTGTCTTTTCCAACTTGCCCTTGAAACGATCTCTAATGAAATGCAGAAGAATCTAATTCCCATAGGAGATTGTTTATTGTGCAATTTCACACTCATTTAGCTATTCCTGCTCTGTTAGAAGGGTATGAACTGATTATTTGCAGCACTGTCCACAGCCTTCTGCTTTCTCCTTTACAGCGCTTCTGCACCTTCTGTAAATTTCTTCACAGAAACAATTTACTATTTTCTGAGATTCTTTATTATATAATCATTGAAGGAAAAAAAATGTGTCTCTCCTATTATTAAAATAAGACATCAATAGAAATAGAATATCTAATACATCTTAAATGAAAAAAACCAGCATATAATTATAAGGACATTACAGAATACAGGGACCAATCCTTTTATTTGTGCTAGTTTCAGTGGCAGTAGAATTGGGCAAAATCAAAAGGCAGGAAAGACAGATATGATGATGAACAGTGTGGGAAAGGGAATATTAAAAAAAAAGGGAAAAGGAGAAGGGGGAATGGAAAGGGAAAGGAATCTTAAAATAATCTTATAAAAAAATTAAAATGAAATTGCTGCTAGTGCCACTTCTTTGTATTCTGCCTCTTTGTCATTGGAATTTTAATAAGACTGTCTTGATGAGGAAAGCTGGAGAAAGAACACTCACAGCAAATGAAATAGTGAAGAAGTTTCCACAACACAGGGAAACTCTCTTCAAAGGGAAAGGAGAAAAGACACATGAGGGGAAAAAGAGACTTTAAGGAGCTTGGGCCCCAAATATGAAATCAGTTTTAGTAAAAGACTGAAAAAAAAATGTACTTCAATTGCTTACACCCTTGATTATGCAACATATGCATCCCAAAGCGAATCAACTCTGTTTAAATCTTCATATATATCCTTGTGATCTGCAATTTAATTGTTTAGGCAGTCCCACATAAATTTATTATACATTATGAACAGGAAAACTGACTGGTGCCTTCTCCGTGGAGACCAAACCATATTAGCCTGATAATTCAAATAGTTACTGGTTTTTTTTATAATTAGATTATGCAAAATGATATTGTATATACAATTTATCACTGTTTATTGGCTAGATTGACAGTAGGTATGTATGGATATTTTTTATATAGATGGTATTTCACTCCTACTCAAGACTGGAATCCCCCTCACTGTTTTGTATAATTCCAGAAGTCTTCTTTCAAAGACATTATTGATGTTTTCTGGCCTCATTAGGTCCTTGCCATCTGCTGCCTTGATGACTTTGTAATGAAGGCTGAGTGATTTAGGATACTTCTTGACAGTATCAAAGATTTTCTTTTAACTTCCTTGTTCTGTGCTCTGCTCTATTGATGAATCCCTCTTGCTTTGCCTCATCAGTTGTATCTCCCAATCAAAGTCCCCACACGACACTCATTCATTTTCACTGTATGATATTTCCTTGATTTCAGCACTTCTCTCTCATTCACAATGCCTCATCCCTTACATTATCCATGCTTACTCTATGTAACTTATTTTTGATCCTGACATATGACAGCCTGTTTTCAGAATCTCATTTCTAAATCTTTCCAACATTAATACAATTTGTTTCCTTTTTGGTCTCTCAGATCACTTATAAATGTTCAATAGTTATGTTCACACAAACATATTCTTCCAAGTTTTTACTGTAGTTTATACTTTGTGCAGATATAATATTGAAGTTGTAATTTCAGCAAGCTACAAAGCAATTGTATAACCATAGTTGAAACAACAAGTTTTATCTTAGAGTAAAATGGAATAATCACATGGATTAATAACATATATAAACAAGTGCTGTTTCGGTGTTGTTCAGTTCCTGAATTTGTTTGTTTATTTACTTTTTACCTTAAGTGGGAGATGGATAAAGTCTAGGAGGAAATACAGTATAACATTAAAGCCATTTCTTTAAATCACAGATTAGTTCCCATTGTTTTTTGTAAACTCGCACTTCAATTGCATGTGTTTTAACATATTTCACTATTATTTATACTATTTTTATTATACATCTAAATATGCTAATATAAATGTGCTTTTCTCTAAGGGAAAAAAATCTATATGAAGTCTTCAACTAAATGACCTGTACATTTTTATATATTAACTGGAACTTTAAATATTTTAAAACAAAATATTTGAAATATTTTATTATCTTAAAACTTTTCTTCTCCCTTTTCCTGCTCTTGGTACCACAGGATTCTAGGACAATATTGAAGCATAGGCCTTAATTCAAGTGGACTACCCAATATAACTGGAAAACCAGTACTTTTCTTAGGTATTCTGTATTAGACCTTTTTGTAAAATGATAAAAGCTAATAGAAGAAAATTCTAAACAGGCCAAAAAGAATGGTCAGAGGACTAGAAAACATTAATATTTTTGAAAGCTAGTAAAAACTAGGTTTGTGTTATCTGAGAACGGAGCACACAGAAGAAATATGACAAGTCTTCACAATTGTGAAAACTTCCATTGGGGACATGTAGGAATAAAGTTTTATCTTTGTTCATTTTAAGCAAAAGCAAGAGGTAAGGATTCTAAATCACAGCAAAAATTGACATTGTAAATTACAAATAAAAACATCTTGCAACCAGAACCATTCAACCTCATAGACAGGATCTTGGGAGGGCCCAGGATCTGTGTTACAGAAATGTTTACATATGTTAGAAAATGTTTGGTTTATGTCATGATCCTCCTTGTAGGGGAAAAAAAAAGAAAAAGACCATATTTGATTCTGTGAATACAGACTGAGCAACTGACATCTCAATTTTCTGCTGAAACAACTGAATGTAATTAATAAAACAACAGATAGCTTCAATTACAAGCAAGCAGAGTAAGAGTGTTCAAGCAGAGAAGGTAACATGCCTGTCTTACCTGCTGTGTTGCTGTATATATCCTTGAAATTCTGGAAGTGAAAATTGCTTCCACAGAGCTAGCAGCAGATAACTGCAAGGATCAGGAGAAGATTTGTGGCAGGATTATCCATAATACGAAATGTGTAGGTAGTAATATGGTTTTTAGCTCTGGTACCAAAAGTGATCAAAGGAAACTATCAAAAAAGGTAACTTCAGTGAAATAAAAAGCAGTCAATCCAGAAATGAAAAATAATTAAAATCTCAAAACCCCCATAAAAATGGCAAGGAAAGAGATACTCAAATGAGCTTCAAAGGGATCTGTGGTATAAATTGTTATGTAAACAGCATCAGTATACTTTGTTCTTACACAGTGTCAGAAAATGTGTTATATTAATCAGATTTTTGAAATAAATTTGATTTATCAGGTTAATGAAATGCAAATATAAAATGTCTTTTGTTTTCAAATATAGTTAAAAACTGTATTTATTAAAATATCAGCATGTAAAAGCAACTAGTAGCTTTTCTGTTTCTGTGGTATTGTTCCCTCTCCTCTGCTGAAAGGTAAACACTTACCTTGCCGTGTGCTATATGGCTATTATTTATATCCTTATAACTGTGCTGAGGAACAGTCGTCCTGTATCAGGCAAGGGTCCATCTTGTTGAGGATCTTGTGTTTTATGATGACTAGGAGTGGATGCTTGGGATTAGCATTTAAAACATAGTCAAATACAGAGAGATATTTTCCTCTCAGTATGTTTCTCTTGTTTTCAGCAAATTTCTGCCTGAAAGAATTCCTATAATTTTTGTTTACAAGAGTTTCATGGATTTTCCTTTCAAGAATTTGCATTATTACTTTTTGAAACTATCTGAGCTATGGTATCAAGAATATACTGTGACAAAATGTTCCAAGGTGTAATTGAGTCATGTTGAAAGAAAAACATTTCTTTTAATGGTTACCTAACAATTTTATACAAATCGTCTCCATTCCCTTGATTTCTGTTGGGAAAACAGTGACTAAATAATTTCATAAGTAGATTCTTCATGGCATTAATTTATTTCCTCTGGTCATGTCATATTTCTAGTCATCTCTTCCCAGTCTGAGAATAAGAATTTCAAGGCTTATTTTAACATGCTCTGATGTAAAAATATGGGTTACTCTACCTTTGGTCATTGTCTTCACCTTTCACTTTATCATTTTCAATCTGCTATTTCATTTTTTGAGTTGTGAGAATCACAAACATTCCTGAGATGTGGGATGACCACAAAATTGCACATTCTCTTTAACATAACAGCAAGCTTCTACTAGGAATATAGCTTTGTGCCAGTGTAGAAAGGTTGTTCAGGAATACATTAGTAGCTCTTGCTATGCAGACACGGTTAAAGTTAAAGAATAAATAAAAATTTAAAGCATTTACACCTGTAATATCAGTTACCCATACATTCTTACAAATGCTGTCAGAATGCAAAAACTGATTGAATTTCTTGAACTACCAATACTTCCTAATTCAAATCACACACAAAATACTATAAATTATTGATTTTCTCTGCTACTATTCCCCACTGTGTCTCCATCCTTCCAAAATGAATGAGCATCTGCTTCCAGATATTATCCATATACTACTGTAGATACCAATAGATTCTTTTGAACTTCTTCCTCATGAATGACTACAGCAAATCTACTTTGTGAATTACATGTTATTAAACAGAAGCAAGGTTATGTGTGCCTGGAAAAAGAAAGAAAAAACCCAACCCTTCTCTGTTCTTTCAGGCTTCAGAAAAAGTTGAGTATTAGCTGAAAGCGTGTCTTATTATCAATTTGTCCAGATCCATTTCCCAAAACTAAGTTTCCGTTTCTAATTTTGCTTTATATGAAATTGCACCAGCTTTTTACTTAGAAGACTCTCTTTGAGTTTCATGTCTGCCTCTCTTCTGCTAAAAGATTCTGTAGGAACAGCTCTATTTATCTGAAATAGTTCCATATATATTCTCTTTCTTTTGCCGATTTTGTAAGTTCTTTTTTCTCTTAATGTTTTGTTCTGTGTTTCTGCTAATCTCCACTCTTTATATTTTTAGAAAATTCAGCTATGTCACTGTGAAGTCTCCCCTTCTTAAATGAGGCAAAAAAGCTTAACTTCTTTAATCTTGCTTCATAACTAGTATTAATTTAGCTTATTTTGCTTGCATCCCTCTAAAGCAATTATAGTCACTCTTTTTCTTCTTAAGCACCGATGCAAATTAGGATAAAGGTGGTGGGCACTTTTCCTCCCCACTTTTTATTACTAGCAATTTGTATTAACTAGAAATCCCTACTTTTCCCCCTCCATGGCTCAGAATGAAACATATACTGTATCTTAAATTAGAAAAATGTAATCTCTAACAACCTAAGTACAGTACTTGAATGTCCTTAATCCCTTCCTTTACATTCCCTAAAGCAGTTATTCCCTTAACAGAGTTTCATCCGACAACTTGGGTATCTGGCTGTTAAATATTCTTTCCAAAAGCACTCATACTTTTATAGTTAAACTTTTATAGCCAAAGTTTCCAGTGATAACCTGCATAACAGTTGGATTTTATTTAGATTACAGTAATTTCTTCACTGCCTTATTTTTTTTGCTTCAATTTTGCATTCATAACAAAACTAAGAAGTGTCCTATAAAATTATTCACCATTAGCACTGTATTGAGCAAGCATGCATAATAAACATCTGTAAAACACTCTTTGAGACCACTCCATGTTTCAACAGGAAAAATTGAATTGTACTCTTTTGTTAAATACAAGGTTTTCAATTAATAATTTTTCACCAAAAAAGAGAAAGCAGAGAAAATCTTAAAATACTTTCCCCTCAGAATTAAATAATTTCTTTGATCAGAGAGTTAGATATGGGTTTTTTTGGTTTTATTTGGGTAGTAGCTTAACATTTACCAATTGCTATTTCTCTAGGTCCCAAATTTTAAAATGAAAAATCCCTGACAAGAAAAGTCAAAGAGTGATGACTTTTTTTCCTCAGAAAATAATTATTAAACCAAATGAAAACTGCTTATGTCACAGAAATAATTTAGATGTTTTTTTCTCTCATTTTTAAAATATTTAGGAATATAAGTTCAAAGTTCTCAATAACAGCTTTTTCCTGTGAGGAAAGCCTGAACAAAATTCTTTATAAACTTACAGTAAGCAGTTAAATACTGAAGGGCAAAAGAGAAAAGTCACAACTGAAAAAGCCACTTTAAACTACATGACCAAGTCATTTGATCTGCATTAAATGTTATTACCTCACAGGAAATTATGAGGATTCAACTAGTCCCTTGGTTTGGACAGAATGCATTTTTATCACCTCTCTCCCCTAGGTGTGAGTAGGCTAAGGTGTATAAACCTAGGGTGTTTTAGCCGTCTATATTCAGGAAAATTTTTGGCAGGGAAACAATTTTAAAATCAGCCTTCCTAATTAAGGCTGAGTCAGGGAGGAACAGCCCCTTGAGTCTTGTGCTATTGTTAAACTGTTGAGTATCAGCAGGATCTCTCTTGCAAGCATCATAGCCCAGGTGGATGTAGCGTGATGTGCGTAGAATATGGACTTTGCTACAGTGATGTACTCAGTCCCATCACTGGTCTGTTGTATTCAAGACACATGTGTGACAACCCCCTTAGCCTTTTTCCTTCTCTTACACTGTTTTCTCCCCCTTCACCCTTGAAGAATTCTTCATGTTTCTCATGTTCATCCTGTTATGAACTGGGTCCTCTCAGTTGCTATTCACAGAGCTAAGTGTGGAACACAACTATTTCATTAACTTACATTACTCTTACTATTAATGTCACACTTTTGGTTTTGTTGAAAAATATATCAGACATAAACAGCCAGCAGATATAAAGCTCTTTGATTTCAACTGCACATTCCTTTTTATCATTTAAATCTTCAAATGGTAATTGCTAGAAAAGACTTTAAAAAAAAGTTTGCAGTAAATAGACAGACCCTCATTCCCATTTCAATGTTTTTGTGGGATTTTTTGTTTGTTTGTTTGTTTGGGGTTGTTTTAATGAAAGTAGAAATATTTGAAAAGGAAAAAGTTAAAAAAGCTGGAATTATATCTTGAAACGTGCTGCCAATAGAAAGGACTCTTTCAGTAAAATTCTTTTATAGCTTAGCAACAGACTTCACAAACCATGCATGCCAAGCTAATACATGATTTAAATTTTTTTCCAAATAAAATGGATCTATTTCTACACAAGTTATAGATCAGTACCTAATGCACAAAGTTCTAGAGCTTACAGTGGTACAAAGTGGTAGGGAGTGCTTTTGTACGTAGATGTGAACTTAAAGTCACGTTTGCCTCATACCATTGCTTTATAAACATTAAACATATCACATGGGAATAGGCATTATACCTACTCTTAATTCAGTGTATACCTGCTACACTGACAGAAATGCTTATTCTGAGTAGGTCACCTACACTAAACAAACAAAGCCAGAAATTTGATTCATCCTTTTTGGAGTTTATCACTGACCTCTTGTTGGTAGGTCAGCAAGTGAAGCTGTCAGCTTTCCTAGCAAAAAATATGCATTTATCTTCAGCAGATTGCTAAAAAATAGTAGTAATTGTAATAGCAATGACAGTGATAATTACGGATAACTTTATTCAAACTGCCATAAAATTAGTGTTCCAAAAGGCCTAGTTCATAAGAATAACCTTAGAATTTCTACCAAAATTCACAGAATAATCAAGGCAGTCTTTAGATGATATCAAGCTTCTGTTTGTGTGTGATTCCTCCATTCATTACACAAGCCCAAGTCCACTGACACCAGTAGCAGAACAGTCTTGTTTTAAGCTGATGCACTGGAAGACAGAATGAAGCCTTTGTCACAGTCCTCACTGACTTGCCATCAGAATGTCTGATATGATCTCCTCATACAAGTAATTTTTTCTGTTTCTTCTTAGCAAGGTGCTATTAGATGTTGTGCATTTGATCAACACCAGGTCAGATGGGGCTCTGGGCAACCTGATTTAGTGGGTGCAGTCTCTTTCCCTGACAAGGAAATTGAAACCAGATGGATTTTAAGGTCTTTTCCTAACCAAACAATTCTATGATTCTATGATCATCCTGAGGTTTTTAATGTCAACAGCCAAAGTCCCTTGGCTCTGACTGCAATGAGACAAAGCCGGTGCTAAAGGGTTTGGGTTGCTTGCTCTGTAATGAGTACCAAGCAATTTATAGAGCTAGGAAGTACAGTAAATTCACATCAACAAATAAACTTATGCTAAATACCCTGCTCATTTGCAAGCAGAAAAATATCACAGATCACCTTTTGCCCATTTTATTTCCAACTCTGTCATTCCTCTCCTAAGAAGGACTGATGGTGTTGCATAGCCCTGTTATAACATGTGGCCAAAGAGCATCTCAATCTGAAACGTGCACATGGAACACAAGCACCCTGAACCTTGGGCTGAAACTCTCCATGGGAACTATATTCCAGAAGAGACAGTTTCTGAAATGTAACAAAATATTTTTTGTATTCACTGATCAGAACTGTGCAGTATTTCATGTTGTAATTCTCTCATCTAATAGACAGTTTAGCAGGAAGTTTAAACAATATTGTGAAAAGGATAATTTCAGTGGCCCTAGTTCTATTTCTGGTGTCTAATTGAGTATATTTTTAACTTTCAATTTAACCTAATAGGATCTAATTAGTGGAATCTAATTAGCTTCCTACTAACAATTTCTGATTCACTGTTTTTTCCTGGTCTTATTTTGTGTCAGTAGAATCTTAGTGGGAAAGCAAGTTTCCCTGAAATAGATGGGGCTATTTGAGGCGGTACTCTGTATCAGTAAGGCCTTAAATAAAGTGCTGTGATCACAGGCACATAAAAAAACCATAATAAAAATTCCGGCTTTGTAAAAAAATATTTCAAAAATATGCCTGCTAATGTTTTCTTCTATTTCACTATAGTTCTGACCAAAGATGTACATATTGTTTGAGTTACCTCTCTCTTTTTTCACAAAACTCTGATTCTAAGTTACTGCTGCAAAAAGTGCTACTTTCTCCTGCTTTATTGTCTGTAATATGTCCTCAAGAGAGTATAGTTTTAAAAGTCTTCAGATAGTAAATACATTCTCCATACAGTTTGTTGGGGTTTTTTAGCAAAGACTGTGGAGTGGCAAAAAAAATTAAGAAGTTAATTCTAGTTGAGAAAGCAAACTTCTGACCCTCTTTATTATCACCACCTAACAACTATTTTTCACTTAGTATTTTTTATGTTCATTTGGTTTTCAGGGTTTTTTTTCTTTGTGGTGTCTTTTATTTCTTCTAATCTGTATATGAATGTAATTAATGTGCCATTGTGTTTCACCAGCTTCTCTTTGTTTCTCTTGAGGTGCTCAGGTTGATGCTGCAGGTGACTGCTTCATGGTTAGTGGGCACTTATTCATGTGTCTGCAACCGTGTGCACTGTACAGCAATGTGCTTGGTGGATGGTGCCTATGCATGCTGTGCTGGGAGCTGATGGTCAGTCTAAGTAAATGTCAGCAGTGGTGGACCTAAGGCCACCAAAAATTTAGAAAAACTGTAGTTTGGAGGCATTATTATGTATTTCACTTTACTTCCTCAGCAGTGGAATACCAAGAACCTATCAAATTTTTAGTTTCTTAAATTCTAGTTACTAAAGATCCACTTATTTTGTGCATACTCTAAAGACAATAAAACTATGAAATAATATTGTATTCTATATGTGCTGTTTGGAAAAAAGGCTAATTCCCTGAGGATCTTGCTAGTAGATATTCCACACTGGAGAACAGGTTTACTTTAAGATTGTCTGATGTATTCTAGGAAAAAACCCACAAGCATTAATTGCAGTAACCAGATTCTCAGGAACACTGCTGCATTTCTGGGTACCTGCCTAGACTTGCAATCCCAGCTGTTAGGCTCTGTCATAACTGAATTTCCCTTTTTAAGTGATTCAATCTGACTCAGGGGTGTCCAGCAGCTTGGAAAGGCTGTTAATGTGATGTGACATTCTTGACATTAGCTGCCTTGGTTAAGGCCAAGAAACAAATCATGTAGAGCTTAACAGATCAGAGACAGCACCTTGAATTTTACATAGAAATGAACTGAAAAAAAGTGAAGATTCTGGCTAAATGAAACTGAAGCTTCCCGGACAGGCAAACATATTATGAAGAGTTTTGTTGTTCTTACAGTGTGTGCAGTAAATTGAGCACCGTGCAGTTGTGCAGTTCAGCACTCCCTATGGCTTGGAGGCATCCTTTGAAGGCTACATTTGACAGAAAAGATGATGAATGCCAGAATAAATGGAGATTTAATTAAGCCTTTGGGCACTAATGAGAATGGATTTCTTTGAGAGGTTTAATTCCATGGGCATGTCCAAATTTACTCCTTCCCTTTGCTTTATGTAAAATTTTATTTAGCTACTCAGTTGACCCTGAGGTTTTAAGCCCCGTCATGCCTTGGTAGGTGACTGACAGGCACAGAGTTCAGATACAAGAGAGATGCAGACATGGGCATTTGGCATAATGCAATTCAGCAGCCTGCCGCCCACTATCAG
Organism: Acropternis orthonyx; assembly: GCA_035583155.1. Taxonomy (NCBI): domain Eukaryota; kingdom Metazoa; phylum Chordata; class Aves; order Passeriformes; family Rhinocryptidae; genus Acropternis; species Acropternis orthonyx. Next base: position 10,879,963 of record JAWWEU010000081.1, read on the forward strand.
TCAACAGACACTGAATGAAAAAGTGCAGGGGAAACGTGTTCTGGATGTTCAGAGGACATGAATTGTACAGAAGAAGAAGAGGAAGACAGAACCATCTCACCAGACTTCAAGTCTCCCTGTCCCTTGCCACGGGATCACTGTGGCTCAGCACACTCAGTTAGGCTCAGGACACACACTGCTCCCTCCAACCCCATAGGTTAAATGTGAAAACAAAGATAAGAGACACCTTTTCTTTTTATTTAAATTTTTAAAAAAGTTCCAGAAGAGTATTTAGATGGTTAGAAACTGAAAGTCTTTCCACTTTATCCTGCCATGCTGCATTGCAAGGATGTACTGAGGCCATTAAACCTCTGACACCTAGAAGTAATGGATCTGGGTGGTAAACTAGAAAGGTGGAAAATGTTCCAGTATCTCTAACTGTTCTTTATTCTTACTCTGGCAGATAGTGACAAAGTCAGGAGGCCTTGACCTGCTGGTTTCATTCATCATCTATACCACTATTCTAACAGAGGTAAAATGGACTGGACTGTAATACCATGGCTGGTCCTTATTTTTTTTCAACTTCTGGAAGTCAAATAAACATGGATAATAATCTCAACAGAGGTCTAAGTGCTAGAAGAGCTGTGAAGAGGTGTATTTTACAATTAAATTTCATTTTCTGTATTTTTTTTTATGTCATGGAGTTCTGAATATTTCCTTTTTCTATTTCTTGAGGCTGGCATGTTCTGCAACAGTAAGATGTAAAGCAAATGAAACCAGAGAGCTTCAGTTCTACGGACTGGGGCTGGGAGCAAACATGTAGGTGTCCATAAACCATCATGAAACTTCTGAGGGGTTACTGGTGCTGGTTGAAAACAAGCAAGTCCAAAGCAGTGTGTGGCTTTGGATTACATCCAGCTGTGAATCTCCTGCTGTGACACTGATCCAAAGGGAACAGAGATGCAACTGTTGCTGCGGTCTGAACATGCACAGACAAGTTGACAGATGTACACTTGTCACATGCCCAGGGTCCCTCACGAACCTCAGAGATTTGTAAAGGGTAAATGAGAAAACATCTGGAAGCCAAATCAAGCATACTGAAAGTGTGATTCCTCATAAAGCATTTGGCCACAAACTCTTTCTGCACTGCGATGACTTCATTTATTCATGAACGACTGCAGTCTAATTGTTTTGTCATATGAAAAGGTTTGCTGACTTCGCTGCTACCAGCAGAAGTGACAGAAGGGCTGGATCTTTCCCTTTCACTGTCTCATCAACTACATGCCTTTGTAACAGCAGTATCCTTCAAAGGTAGTAGGGCGTATTTTGGCAAAAGCAATTAGGAATTTTATAAGCTATCACATGAGGATTCGATGTTCACCTCTAGGTCTCACCATCCTAAGAATGAAATATTGAAAACAACAGTGAACATGACAGGACTGTTTTTCCTTGGCATAAGATATAAGACTTCTGTATCACATGCAGATGTTGAGATTGTTCTTTAATTTGCAATTTAAAATCATGCAGCTACTTTAAACTCAGGGCAAGGATACTTCATTCATGCTGAATAAAGTGATCCTTCTTTATAAAGAAACTATATTTTGTCTAGCTATTGGAAAATGTGTATGTGAAAAATGTTACACAAGAAAATGAACTAGGACAAACTGGAGTAGTAGATTCATTTATCTGTGCACAGGTCAAGGTGTGAACAGGCAGGAAAAAATTTATAAATATACTGTTAGTAATATCCACATAATTATTATATTCACATATATTTGCAACAATTACATATTAACTATATATGCATTATATTGAATTTAATATTCTCCTTAAGGAGAAAAACTTTTCCTTAGAAAATTTTTCCTTTAAAGAGGAGAAAAGCAGGAAGAAAAGAGGATATGTTCAAGTGTTGTTTTAGAAAGAATAGAAAAGAATCATCCTTTCTGAAGATCATATGGAAAGTGTTGAGAGATTGAAAGAAAAAGCCAATAATTTATGACTCACTTATTATACCAACAAGAAAGGAATTGCTTTAAAAACTATAATCAGAATTGATCTATCCCACAAGAATTTTAGTGGAAAACCATTATGAAAGTACAAATCGGGTTTAAAACAAAACAAACAAAAAAGTATTACAATCCTAACAGTGAACTGATACAGGGAAATAATGTATGAGATTTTGAAAAATCTAAGTTTGCAACTTGTTTGCTGTCCTGTGTGCAGAACTAAATTTCAAATGTAGTTTGCTTCAAACTGCACTTTACTATAACTAATGTGAAGTGCTTCACAAGAAATCTTTTAATAAGTTGCAGGGGGGTTTTAGGTAAAAATTATGAATTGTAAAAGGGACTAAAAAAAGAATTACACTAAATATCACCTCACATATCTACTAGTAAAGACTCACAATTTTACCTTTAAGCTGAATCAGAAATTCATAAATTCAAAGAAATAATTTAATATTAATTTTGAACAAAATCTCCAGAAAAAGTTTTTCTGGTATTATATTCTATTATTTAAAATGATAAGCTATTTCCTTCAGGTATAACAGTGATTTTTAGAAAATGTTAGGTGAATTAAGGACTGTAAGACAATTTCAAGTGTTTAGAAATATTAATTTCCAGCATGAGTAAAGATTACTTACTTTATATCTACCACGAACTGTATGTTGAAAGCAATGATAAGAAAACTAATAAGGAAATTGGTCAATTTTTCTACCAGACTAAGTTAGAAAGATGCTAAATGGTTATTGCAAGTCAGCAGCCTGAGTTGCTTTAAGTTTTTGGTTTGGAAATGACTGAAAAAAAATTATGAAAAAACCTCTAGGTAAGTGCTTTAAGTTTATTTTTGTGTGGTTGATTATGGATTTTTTTCCTAGATAGTGAGTCTGCATGAATTTATTTAAACAGTCCACAAGAACCTGGATATTCTGTAAATAGTAAGGTCATATTCCCTTCATATAATAATTGCATTCTTCTATGTATATATATTTATTTTTTTTTTATATATATATCTATGAATTACTCTGCACTGGTATGTAGTTATTGGCACTTTTTTTCCCAACTATGGATTCAGGAATTTCCAACTTCATGATGGAGTTAAGTCTCTACACATGCAATAGCTCTCACCGAAGGGATCAAAGAACTTCAGCTCATGTAGGACATTTTATGTACCTTCCACCTTTTTGATGTCATAGGCCAAAAGCTTCACCGCTGAGTGCTAACAAGTATGTGAAATTTGGTGCCAGCACTCATGCTTATGACTATTCAACTCTTCAGTCCTAAAATAGTCTTCTAAAACAATTGCATTAATTAAGGGTCCACAAAGGAAGACAGAAAATTCTATTTATTTTCTTCTTCTCATGATCACAGTGGAAGTCAGCACAGACTGTGAAGACTGCTTTGCAAGTCATTATGCACATGACATACAACCCTGTGTATGCAGTTCTCTAGCACTTCACTTTTTCAAGTGAAGGTGGAGGGATTCTCCACTTCCACAGTTTTGTTTAGTGAGATTATAGGCAGTTCTTTGAAATTTCCCATTGCTTTTCCCCTAGACTTGACCCAGAGTGTATCCTTCAGCAAAGCAGGTTGATCTTGCAGTTCCTGGTCCCATGTGATGTGAAAACTGTTAGTCATGCCTTGGTACAGCTTGCATTATTCAGTAAGGGACAACAGGAAGCCTTGCTGACAGCCATAGGGTAAAATTCCTTCCCAGCTTAGAGAGCTGTATAATGATGTCATTTTGCTGCTGTCACATTGCTATTTTCTTTCTCAAGTGCCCAGCTGGGCTGCCTTGCTAACATGTGTTAGACAGACTGGTTCTCTTCTCTTTGTAAAAGACTCTGTATGGCTAGATGTCCATCGGTTTTTGCAAACATCCTTGAAGGAAAGCTGCACATAACATATGCCATGGAGACAACTTCTCTTCTTGCTGTGTCTCTTTGCTTTTGTGGTATCTTCAGTTAGATAATCACACAATAAAAGGTGCACTGCTGCACTGCTTTAGAAAGCTAGTTATGAAAGTTTACTTCTTGAATATTCTCAGTGCAGCTAAGAATTATTTTGTGAGTTCTCTATGTATAGTTGATGATACAGTATATGAGACTAATACTGCTACAAAAATGGGAGGAGGCACTGAATTAAATACAAACAACTGTGAAAGCATTTTATTTTCACATTTCATATAACTGTCAATACTTGACTTTTTCCATGTTGTCTCCAGAATAGTTGGTATGGAAATAAGAATGGACGAGAATTATGAAGCAGACATAACTTATTTATTACTAATTTTAGGACAAATCTTCCTTAGGAGAGAGAATATACTTAATTCCATGTACTTAAAAAAAGTGGCACGATATTTTCAGAGAACAACATTAAGAATAAACCATATGCACAAATTTTATTTTCAAGGGAATCTTGTGTATTTTACTTCTCATGTATATTCGTACATTATAATATGTAGCAAAAAATATATATCCTCTTTAATATACATCTGTGGGCTTTTGGATGGCTGAAAAATCATATCCATGGCATTTTGGGGGGTTTTAAATGATCTGGTTTTGCCACAAAATCCATCAATAACATTTCAAACACAAAGAAGTTAACAAATTTTAAATATATTTGAAAGAGAATCAATTGTGTCACTATATTTGGTCTCACACTGAGAACAACATGTTCTCAGGCTTTGGACTCTCACAGGTCTGTTAGAAAAGTCCTGTGCACTAAGACCCTGGAGGGAAGAGAATCCCAAGAAAGCTGTAAAGTATTTGAGGATCACGTCCTTCATGTTCAAGAGTAGTCCATGTCAATGAATATGAAATTAGGCAAAAATGCCAGAAGGACTTCGCAGGTGAACAAAGAGCTTGTAACCAAAACTCAGAGACAAGGATAAACAATACAGAGGGAGGAAGCTAGGATGGAGAACATGGGAGAAACACAGAAATACTGTCTGACCATCCAGGGTTGAAAGTTAAAGCCCACAGGGAATTAAATATGTCAAGAGCCATCCAAGCATATAAGAAGACCTTCTATAAGTACATAGGTGAAAAATGGGAGATTGAGGGGCCGATTGTTTAATAAGATGGGGTGCCTTGTTACACAGGATATAGAAAAGGCTGATGTACTGAATGTCAGATCATCTCTCAAGGATCCCAAGTCCAAGAGACCACAGCAAAGCCTGGAGCAATGAAGATTTGCCTTTGGTAAAAGACGGTCAGGTCAGGGAATACTTAAGCAAATGGGACATACACAAGTCCATGGGCTGTGATGGAGTGCACTTACATGTTCTGATGAAGCTGGCATAGGCTTGCAAGGCCACTATTGATTATCTTTGATAAATTATGGCAACTGGAAGAAGTGCCTGAAGACTGGAGGAAAACAATTGTCAGTCTTACCTTCAAGAATGACAAGAAGGAGGACCCAGGGAGCTACAGGCCAGTCAGCCTCACCTCAATCTCTGGGAACCATCATTCTGTGAAAATGAGATGAGTGGGATAGACGATGTTGGTTTGCATCTGTCCTTATCTGCAAGGAGTCATGATATATCGTTATTAGCACTAGAAAGGAAGAACTTATTTGGAATATGATGACCAACAAGCTCTCTTGGCTGTAGTAATTTTAAAGAACTAGAGTTAAATGTTTTAAGGTGGTGAGGAAAGACCGTGGTGCAGTCCAAATCCTCAACTTCAGGTGAACAATCCTGAACTTCTTCAGGAACTGGTCAGTGGGACTCTGTGAAGGAAAGCTCTGAAGGGCAAAGTAAATCTAAGAAGCCTTTGGGGGCATCATCCTGCAAACACAAGAATAGTCTATCCAAACACTCAGGAAAACAAGTAAGACATATCTAGAGACCAGTTTGACTAAGCAGGAAATTCATGCCAGAACTCCAACAAAATGAGACAACAGAGGAGCAAGCAAGATCTAGTTATAAATATGGAATAACATTGTATTTCCTTGGTGTGTAGGAACAGTGTTAGGAAGGCCAAAGCTGAGATGCAGTTAAGGTTTACAAGAACATCACAGGCAACAAGAGGTATCGCTAATGCTGCAGTGCCAGTTAAAAGCTGAAAAAAGAAGTTGCCGTCCATTACCAGGACAGGGAATCCAGTGGCAGGAGATACAGCTGAGGCATCCTTTTTTTGCCTTAGCCTTTACCAGTGAGGTCCCGCAGGTTTCTTTGGAGGAGCAGTGGGTGAGGATGGAGCCTATCAGCAATGGATGAGGAGGGATTTGGGTTTTTCTGAACTTGTTTAGCTGCATTTTGTCTTAAAAAAGCATTTCCCACCTAATTAGAAAATTAGTTCTTTAAAGGGCATTCCATTAAACTCCATGTACTAGGCATCTGCCTGGGGTGTTAGCCATCCAAAATTAAACTATGAGTTTTCTTCTCCACCTGGAGGAGAGAGAATAGTGGCAGATCAAAAGACAGTGAATGAATGATGCAAATCCACTGCTAGGTCTCATGGTAAAATTCCTCAGTGCCAGCAGAGATTGGGTATTCCTAAATGGAAAGAGGGGTGGACAGTAGGACAAATTACCCTCTCTCCTGATGTCGATCAAGAGGGGCACTTTTTCTTACTGTCTCTTTTCAATGTGAAGTGTGCTCTCAGTGCACACTGAGATCTGTGCTGAGGATGAAACCTGATGGTCCTCACGCTGAACAAAATCTTCCATTCAAAGGTGTGTGGGCTGAGCTGCTTGTGACAGGTTTTCATAGCTGTGTGTTAGTGTTCAGTGTAACCCACTGCCTAACAGACTCACATACAGCCTTTAGTGCATCTCAAGCTGAAATGCTCATTTTCTACCATGTTTCTTTTGCTCTCTTTTAAGCAGGAAAGTGTAAATCCAATCTACTACCTTAAAATGAGCGAAACCAGAAAAACCATAAAAAGGTTTCAAAAACAAAAGGAATTATTTTTTGAAGATTGTAGAATGGTTTATAAGAACTGCATAGAGTTTCTCTTTGTAAATGTCGTAATAAAGGTTCATTGATTAAAAGAAATTGGTTCTATTGCTCATAATAGCATCTCATTGATTGAAAAGCATTGCCTGTAATGGTTTCCTCCAAAGCAGCATCTGTTATGTATTAACCTTTCAGCCTTCAGAATCATGGGATATGAATTTCTTGCTCAAACTACTGGTCAGATGACCCAACCATGACATTTAATAAATTGCAACTCTGCACATAGATTCAGGATTTCATAGAAACAGGGGAACACACATTATAAAAAAGGCACAGTTTGCATGATGCATGGTGCAACTGGCTTCTTTATGTTAAAAAAAAAAATCATCTAGGCTTGGAGTGAAAATTCTATTTTATTAAAAGTACCAAAAAAAATTTAAGATAATCATCCAGGCTTTAATGGTAAACAGCAATGTAATGACTGAACATTGAATGAAAGAAAAATCTGTTATGTCTAGTTTGTTAAGAAAAATTATACAAGGACAAGACAGCTTTTCATCTTGGAACTAGTTGAAATGATGTAGTTACCTATCAAACGTACATTAGCCATAGCATGTGTACATGACTATAGGAATACATTCATTATATGATCTCCTCTACTGTAACTTTCTTTTCTTAATATTTAAAAAAATTCTTTTAAAATGCTGCAGTTTATTATTATAATCTGAGTTTGTGAGAGAAAATTTCTATCACAAAATCATGATAAGGATAGTTTTATTAAAGATACTTGATTCTTTTCAGTTAATATCTAAAAGATGTTTTATACATTTGTTTTTCATTCTACATAGAAACTACTTACACATTTAGATTGAGATCTAAGTTATCTTTACTAGAAATGAAATATTGTGTGAGGAGGAAGATTTTATTATTAAAAGTCAATTTCTTATCTAATGAGACATGGTTCAAAACAATTCACTGACTGTCCTGCCATACAGTTGTGGTATAAAAAATAACTTAATGTTTAAAGATATTTGTATTTGTGACTCTACAGTATGCTATCTAAGACAAAACTGTGTAGAAAACTATTGGATAATACAGAGTATTAAAACTAGTCTTAAGAGGTTTGCCAGGGGTTCCAGTTCAGGAGTTAAATTTAATAAAGGCAAATGGTATAGAGACAGATAGGTTTTAAGCAATTCACAGAGCAGTAATGTCTGAGTAACATAAGAAGGAAAACCAACATTTTCTGGTAATGTGCCTTGGTGACAATTTAGTGGCTAATATTGAAGAGTGTGGACAAGAAGTAAAAGCATGGAAACCAAAGGAAAAAAAAAAAAAGAATACCAAATACCAGTAGTACACAGGAAATTTGAGAATATGAGAAAAGAAAGGATGCTAAAGGAGGTAGGAGGCATAAAAGTAGTGAAGGATTAATATATCCTCAAGGAGGGTCAGTCAGTGCAACTTCTTGTCAAGTAGATTATCTATGTGCCACATAACACAGAAGCAGATAATATCCAGCAGCATATCCAAGGCTCCAGATGGGAGTGGCAGGGTGCTGAGCTCTTTCAAAATCCTAAAGTATAAGGTTCAGACTGGACATAGTATTTTATTAAAGTGAGATTTAGGCTGCTAAATCCAGTAGTATCAACCTGACTGCAGTGCTCAACTATAAATTAATGATAACCATTCAAACTCATTAGTGCCCACCTTACACAGGAACATTTTCTGAGTGCTCAGGGTCTTTGCTTGTATGCAAAATTGTCTCCTGAAAACTCTGAAAAATGTGATCATTGCATTAGTGTAGTAAGGATTCAGAGCTTAGACATTTCTCTTACGAAGTCCTCTAAAGATTCAGTCTAGGAGTTGAGCTCAGAGCCACCTATCACAAATCTGAAGATTAAAGTTTCTCAACAAAAGCAATTTGCAGTGGCTATATCTTTTAATAGACAGCAAAGAAGGAACCGACTTAGAGAAAATGATGTTGCTTCCCATATTTTATAATGGTGCAGTAAGGAGCAACTCATTCTATATCACCCTCTTCTTTTTGAGGTTCAAGTCCACATATCTCAGCTGTGAGAAGAATATTACTAAAGCTACCTGCTGGTAGCATAGTCTGGATATAGGTCTACCATGCGTATGGTTTTTCCTCTCATAACAGACTTTGTGCCACTATGCAGGATATATTTCAAGATATCCTAGGCCATAAGAGCACTAGAGGTGTTTGTTTCTCTGTATGCTACTTCTTCATGGGTAGTTGGCTTGCTCAAGAATGATATAGTCATATTTCACAGTGACAGTTTCACTTAAAATGAAGAAACAATTTTCAGAACACAAAATAGATTTGAAGCTTCCTCCTTTACCTTATAACATGTTGGCTACAGAGTTTTCACTAATGCTTTGTCCTGTAGGTTGCGAGTATGTGAGGATGGCAGCTAGAAGAATGAGGGAGAGGTGATTTGTTCTGGCTAATATAATGACCCAAATTCTTTATGTAATCACTGATGAAAAGAGAGTGTACTGGAAGTCTGAAATAAATAATATAGTCCACCCAATTAACATGATTTTAATCACTACGTAGGGAATTTACGTACTTCCACAGAGGAACTCTTAGGAAATAATTGGTATCACTTCCCTTACCACCGTTGTATATGTGCTGGAATATGGGTATTTACAATGGGTTGTGACTCCTGAAAAGTAGGTAAATTCAATCATTTTACAGCACATAAGTGGATTTTAAATGTTACTTTTGTAGGGGCAAGTCAGATTGGATAAATCTTATATAATTTGTCACCTAAATCTTTGATATACTGCACACAATTAAAATTAATAATGGAAGTCATCTTCCACTCACCATTCATAAGACTGGCCAAATAGTATTCAAGAAAATTTTACTGGTCTGCTGGATACATCTAGCTCCTCACAATATCCTCTTCCTTGAAAAGACAAGATCATATTCTAGGAATACAATAAACAATTGCCTAGAAAATTGTCCACAACCAGGATTCAGGGGATAGTCCTTAAAGAAACAGAGATTTATGTTATGAGAGCTGGTCCCTGGTTTACTAGACCTCCTTGTAATATCAATCAGCTTCATTACACTTCTCCATATCAGTTATCAGGATGGAAAGTTTTATTTTAGCATACACTCAGAACATCCTTTTTGCTGCTTGAATTTGATTGCTCCCAGTCACTTACATAGCTTTCCTTATCACTTACATTACCAATATCCCAGAGAGATCACTAGGGAACTGTCATCCAGATTGACTTCACATTATAAAATTAGGACTGTGAAACACTTGGACTATTACAAGGACTTTCTACCCCTTAAGAAACACAAACCGTAGACTCCAAGTTAGGAAACAATATTTAAGCCAAGTATTTAGACAGCATGACTTTCTTTGTTAGGGCTGGGTCCAAATTTTCAGTCACAAGTGTCTTGTTGTGAAATGCAAGAGCTACGTGAACAAATCAGGTTGTTCTGATACACACATTTACTACATGAACTTCAGGGAGAAAAATGGAAACTTTTAAAATGTATTTTCTTTCTGTCAGTGAAAAAAAAAATCATTTGCTGAATATAAAACTTGAGCATTGCTTTAACTGCAGGTCATCATTAAAAAGAAAAGAAGTCAAAATTGTAAACCTCAACTGTTTGGTTATATAGTACATCCCAAGGTAAGTGATTCACGTGATTAAATTATTTGTCTGTTATATATTTTTCCCTTTTTTTCCAGATAGAGTGTGTCATATATCAGCTTTCACCTTCTAGATTCTTTAATACTTTCTTTTCTGCTAGATTAAAAATTAATCTATCTAAAATAATTTTCCTGTGTAAAATAGGATCAAGACAGCTCTTAATCTCTTAGATAAATTAAACAGATGCATAGTTTCTTTATCTTATAGCATGCTTTCCAGACCTTGAGCATTCTTGTAGGTCATCTCCTTACTGCATTTCAATTTGCTAACATAATTTTGAAGTGTGGATCCCAGAACACAGTATTGTATTATAGTAACAACTTCATGACTGCACCATGATGGGCTATTGAAAGGCATTGAGCTAATACCACTATCGGTATGAGATACACATTTAAATTATTTTTAAAAAGTGAACTGTGAAATTCATGCTGAGAACTAGATATCAGATTAGGTTGTGACTAGGTTGCAATAGTTAGGGGGTTTACTAAAGGCTTGAATTTGATGCTGTTGCTTTACAATATAAACTATAAATAATATCTTTTTTAAAAAAACCACCTTAGAATCATTAATAACTGACAGATTTTTAAGGACTTTTAATGTTTTACTGACACTTTACTAAAGAAAGAAAACTTTCAACAGAGGGTCATAGATAATCTGTTCCTTGTTTCTCAGTGTGGGGTGATAACAATGAAAGATGGAAACAGACTTTCTGCAGAATCGTGTTTGTGGGAGGAAATTTAACGAGAAATACTTTTGTTTGCAAGTCTGTCTATGTCACTGGCAAAAACAGTTTGTTACTAAATGTGTATTTGTATACTAAAAGGAAAGTTATTCAAAAGGAAAGTTCTTTTTGTGATTTTTTTCCCCCACAACTATGGGCAGTATTTTCAACATCCATAGATTTTCTCAAATTAATAGCTGCTTTTATACTACTTGCAAGTTTCATCCGTAGATTCAGGCAACTAATATTCTACTCATCCTCCATCATACTTAATCTTTGCATTTAATTTTTTCAGTTTAGGGGAAAAAAAGTTTGTACAAAATAGAAAATGATACACGATGGGAATAATATCTCTGACAATATCTGGGACACAGCTGTTGTAGACAATTATTTATGCATTTTTGTATCAGCTAACAATGACTAAACAAATGCAAAACTTGGAAAATTTCTTCTGTACTCTTTTGAGTGCTAAAACTTATAGTGTCCTACAAGTTTTTGAGGGGGGTTTACTCTTCTCTTTCTTAACTGTTAGCATTACATTAACCATTAATGCAGAAAGCAGGCTTCAGAAATGCAAAGACAATAAAACTTTTGATTTTCATGCTAAAATAATTTAGTTGCATTTAACCCAGTGTGCCCTCTGCTCTTTAAATGTATGTGGGGAGTGAGGGTTGGCAAGTGGGCAGTACTGGCACATTTTGTCTCTCTTCTTGTCTGGCAGGGACACAATCCTTTTTTTCTGGATACCTTAACTTTATAAAAAAAAAAATAAAAATTAATATTCTTTGGAATCATAACATTAATTTACTTCTCTGTACATAATTCCATCCTGACATTTGGAACATGAGTACAACCAGTTTTCCTGGTGGTCTTATTTTGAAGATTACTCCAGATACCGAGACATAAAGGTCTAGAAATCAGACTTGAATTTAGCAAAACAGTAACACATTATATGGAGAATGTCAAACTGAAACTGTGTTACGTTTCACCATCCTTATTACATTTCCTCTTTCTAGCATGAACAGATGCTTCTGAAGAAGTCAGTGAGAACACTTTCAATGAATGAATGTATGAGGGAATGAATAAATGAATGAATAAATTTGAGCTGTAAGAATATCAAATTTAGGTATTGTTTCCATGGTTGTTAATTGTAAAACTCTTATTAAGTTCAAAACTTCTTTCACCTTGCTCTGCAAAGGTATCTTAATCTGGCCCTAGATTTTATAAAATGCATAAAAACACAAAAAGATGATATTAACCTATTAGAACTGACACCATCAATTACTTAACTTTGGTTCATATTTCCCTGTATTCTGACACCATATATTAATTTGAACAGGCTGAGATATGCTGAATTAAGGTGACAAGCAGAAGAGGACTTTGGGACCTCCATAACTGTCAAATAGGAGGAAATTGCTTTATTCTAATTCGATTTTAAGAAAATAACATTATTATTTGGCCCTGAAGTATTGTGGTCATAAACTGATAAAATTATCCAGAAATGCCTTAGAGACATCTGAATATTCCCAGTTTGAACAGCAATATGCTGAGGAATAAATTTACATTTTTAGTAGCTTAGTACTGCTTTGTATATCCCCTAAAGGGCAATGTTGTTCAACATACTTTGTTGAAGTAAAATATGGCTGTTTAGTGTGTTTATTTAACTAGCTAATGTTCATTTGCTTATCTGACACTTAAAGACACTAACGCTGCACTGAGCTTCATGTCACTTGTATATGATTACCTACAGGGAAAAGAAAGAAATTCTACTACTTGTTTGAAACCCTGTGCTACAATAGTAAAATATCTGATCTTGTGCTGAGACTGGAACCTCTCCATGTCTATAATACAGCAAATGCTTTTCACATGCCAGCAAAGCCTACTTCACACTCAGTGGAATAACACATGCCTTGGACAAAGAGAGCTCATAGACCTATCACGAAGACTGATCACAGAGTAATCATATGAAACCTGCACAGTAAATCCCAATTTACAGCATGTGAATGTATATCCTGGGGCCTTCACAGTGTATCACCTTCCCAAACAGGCAACTTGAGTCAGCACAGTAAGCCTGGACTATCTCTGCAGAACAGCACTGGGTATGTTCATGTTAATTTCCAGGTCCAATTCCTTTTGCATATGAGCGGAAGACAAAATGGATGACAAAGACAAACTTTTCTGGAAAGTTAATGTTACTATCAATAAGTAGAGGATTCAAGAAAGACTGGACTATGTCCACCCTTTAAAAGCAAGCAAACAGAAATAGTGCCTTTCCAGAAGGATGTCTAATCATGTTGTAATATACAGCACATGAGCAAACAGACACAGTTGTTGTTTACCTTAGTAAAATGGGAACATTTTTGTGATAGAATAATGTTAGTTCTAGATGCAATCTACCTTTGCAATTCATATTATGCAGAAATCTCCATACACACAGGAAAGAATAATTTTCTTAAGTTTATAAAATCTTTACTACCTTATAATACAATATTTCTATTGCTAGAGTTTTGTAGAGACTTGTTCGTGTTTACCAGGAGTGTGAATATACTTGATAATGCATCTACAGAAGTCTTTTAGTTACAGTGAAGGCATGCAGTTTGTTTTAATATGCTTTGGGCTATATGTGGCATGCTTTTAAATTTATTTACTTAGTGTGTTCCACCACAATGAAAAATCTTAGCTGAAACATGTTTTCAGCATTTCTCACTTGCTGTATGCAAACATGCTGAAGTCCTACAAAATACTGAGTGGCAATTATCAGTCAAATCTTGTCCAAAAGATTTGCAAAATATTTGATTACACAAAAAGGAAGCACATTTGTGATGGATTTGATAAACCTCCAAAAACTCAGATTAGGGCCTTAGGATAGTTCTTCAGGAAGCCTCAGTTTTGGGCCATAGGGCTCTCTGTAGATTCAGAGAGACAGGTGTCACCCGACTTAAGTAGTCAACGAGGTATTTCATATCATCTGATGTCAGGGCAAGTATGAAACCAGTGGAGACGTGTTCTCCTCCCCTTCTTCTCTCCTGGTGTGTGCTGTAAGAGGACACGCTGTGCAACTCTGAGCGATAGGCCTCGCTGTTCCCTTGAGCAGCTTTGGTCTTTGGGAAGTAAATACTTTTGCTTTGTTTGGGGTTGCTCTTTCCCTCTCTTTGCTGGGTGTTCTTCCCAGGAAACATCTTTTGGGGTGTGTTTTTCTGTGTGTCTGGGTGGTAGAATCTGTGTGTTGTTGGGAAGTTTTGGGTAAAGTTATTTTTGGTTTTTCTTTTATATTTGTACATATATGTATTGTAAATTTGTGTAAATATATATATATATAAAAGTTTTTCAGTTTTAGGGTTTTTTTTCCTCACTCCTTTTTTGAGACTCTGTGTGGCTCTGGGGGGCTTCCCATTTTGCCAAGGTCAAAACCAAAACAATAATATTGGTGTTTCTGCCCAGTTTGATCAGGGACCTTGGCAGGTGTCCTGGGAGTTTGGCTGCCTTCCCAGAGGTTGTTTATATAAATATACCTAGCTGTCTGTTTTGTGTTCAGAACATCTTGAAACATAAACATAAACATAAGCAATGGTGCATCGCTGGATTTTGATATTAACCCTTCTCTTGACTGTCTGTGAGTTCAGATACCCACCCTGTGCCAACACCACAGGGAAAAGGGTATAGCTTTTTCTCTTTACCTGAGTTTGATTTTAATCTTTATTTCAATTTTGGTTTTGACATAAATGGCCTGATGGCAAAATTACCAGAATTACTAGTGCTTCATGCTAATCCATTTGTGAACTGTTTATTAGGGATGTTATTGGTAGCTAATACTGTGAAAACCCTATGGAGTATGGGGAATGTGTTATTTTCACTGTGGTCTCATTGTAGAACTAACCAAACCTCCCAAGTGATCTTATTGAAACATGCTGTAAAGAAACCAGTTTCTGGGTGGCAGGGAATATGGACTGGCCTGGGAAAGTTTTTAGGATGGTTGACACCCCCTGCTGTCTGGGATTTCACCCCAGAACAGGTGCTTGACCCTAACAGACTGACATGTTGCTTGAGAGATGGATGCCGTGCTTACTCTGACCAGAACCAGCAGCTGCTCGCTCTCTACTGGGGAATGGCTTATGCCTATCGGGCCACACAACAACCCCTCCAAAGGGTTTTGGAAGAGGTAAAGACCCAGTCCCAGGTTGAAGAGGTAAAGACCCAGATTAAAGAGGCAATGACCCAGGTTATGGAAGAGATAAAGCCCCAGGTCAAAGAAGTAATGACCCAGGTCATGGAAAGGGTGGACAACCAAACTGAAATGAAGGACACTGGTAACACTCCAGCTGAGATGGGTACCAAGACCGTGCCATCAGAAATTACTACTGCTCCCATAAGGAAACAGAAATCATGGGTGAGGAAGTCCACAGGATGCCGACTTCTCCGATTAGATGGAGAGCAAGCAACGGAAGGAGCAACAGCAAGAGAGAATGAGAGGCCGGGGCCAAGTCCTACATCAAAGGACGCAGATGCAGGAGCTACAACAGCAGAAGCCAGATGACCACCAGAAAGACAAGACGTTCCGGAGGAAATTAGACAGGAGAGTCAGATTACCAGATCACTGACCCCAGCAGAACTTCTGGACATACGGAAAGAATTCAGTTGCCTTCCTGGTGAAGGAATTCTTACCTGGCTGCTCCGATGTCTAGAGAGAGGAGCTGCTAGTTATGACTTGGATGGTAATGAAGCACTACAACTAGGCCCTATTTCCAGAGATGCTGCAGTCGACAAGGAATTTACACAGGGGCGAGGCGAGTGTAGTCTGATGCTATGACTACTTGGTGCTGTGGGTAAAGAGTACCCATACGAGGAATACCTACCAAGCTTATCAATAAAGTGGACAACTGCAGAAGAAGCCATCCAGTATTTACGAGAATTGGCACTGTTGGAACTTCTTTATAGTGAGTTCCAGGGCTTCAATCTTGCTACTGGTATTCTAGAGCATGTCATCTGCACGGTGCCTATGTGGGACAAGATAATTCAAGACGCCTTCCATGCATCATGCTACTGATACTACACGGAGCAAATGGATTGCTCTGATTACACAACGTGCCAGAATTGGGAAACCAAATTGGCCTGGGATCCTAGAGATCAACACAAATTGGAGGGAGATGAGTGAGCAGCTGTGTGGGGCTTTGCTGCCATCTGGGGTTAAATCACAACAGCCTCTTGAATACTTATAAAGTTATCCTAGCATAGTTATCCTACTCTCAAGGATACAATCTTTTCCCTTGTTTTTGCGGACTAACAACCTTTCCTGTAATATGTATTCCCTCAGAATGTTCATTTGGCACACAGAAAGACGAGTCATCAAGTACCATTGCCCTGAAGTACCTGTTCCACTCAACATTCTCTTGGTTGCAGCCCATTCATTATCCATACCTACTCTCCTTTCTAACTCCCAAAGAAACACAGTGCACCTCACTGCAATGATCGTGCAGGACATTTTGAAGTGCATTACATTGTTCTAGACAGCTCTAATCATCCAAGTCCTTTATGTCCACTTAGCAGACATGTCCTTCAGGAACCCTCTTTATGTTTCACAGATGCTGGGTGTAATGAAGCAGACAATACATGGAGCACATAATGATATGTCTTGTCATATGGCATCACCACTTCCATATCATTCGTCTGAAGTACACATCACTGACACTTTAAGGTCCTTAGGGTAAAGTTAAATGCCTCCTTTCTCTTGGCCATCAACCCAGTGCAAGTCTCCGAAATGTGTGGAGGCAGGGAGTAAACCAGACCTTCAGAAATGATTGATAGTCTCACAACTCCACTTGTGCCTTTCTCTGCAAGGCTAAAGTATTTCCTTTCTCAGTCCAGAAAGCATGCAGAAGGGTGAGAGTAATCTGATCATGTATAGCCATTTGGAATGTAAAGATCAGTGTTTGAACTGATTTTCCTAGAATTCTTCCCCAGCTGATAAATACCTAGTCTGTAGTGCCAACAGTTCTGGACTCCACTTCTTCCTGACCTAAAGTAAACTTGTTAAATAAGTCATATATTTTTCACTCTAAAGGTGGTGATGTCTCATGATTCTCCACATGCTCCTTCCAAACATCCTCATCACATTACCCAGCCTCCAGTAAACTGGGACCCCTCCAGTTAACCAGGACTGCTGGTAAATGACGGAAAATGACTCAGTGAACATCTCTGTCTGCTCCCTCAGTACTCTTAGGTGGATCCCATCTGACCCCATAGATGGGTGCAGCAGGTCACTGACTATTTCCCCTTGGATTATTTGGGCTTCATTCGGCTCCTCATCTTTGTCTTTCAGCACAGGGAACTGGATACCCTGAAGACCACTTGCCTTTCTATTGAAGAATGAGGCAAAAAAAGTCATCAAGAAACTCAGCCTTTTCTTCATCCATTGTCACTGTGTTTCCACACCCCCCCACATTCAGTAAAGGATGGAGATTCTCCTCACCACTCCTTTTGCTGCTAATATGTTTAGAGAAACATTTATTACTGTGTTTTACAGCAGCCAGATTAGGCTGCAGTTCAACTTTGGCCCTTCTAACTTTCTCCTGCATAACCTCAAGACATACTTGTAGTCCTCTTTAGTGGCCTGCTCCTTCTTCTAAAGGTCATAAACTATTTTTTTCCTCTGAGTTTCAACCAAATCTCCCAGTTCAGCCAGGCCAGTCTTCTTCACCACTGGCTTGTCTTTAGGATTTCCTTCTTGAAGGACTTTCATATGGAAATGACAGTTTTTGTGATGGAGCTGTGTCATGGTCAAACATCCAGGGTATAAAACTGGCAGAGTACCTGGTTATGTATGAGGGTATGTAATCCACGTTATTGCTGTTGTCTCATAACACTCCATGTAGGATACAATCTCCTTTATATTTTGAGTATGCTATATGGTACATACTTGCTGTCAAGCTAAAGGATACTTGGAAAGGACTACTGGAGTGTGTGATTTTTTTTTTTTTTACTGTCAGTTACAGCATCCCTGGTCTGATAGTTAATTGCTTATGATAGGGTCTACATGATATATTACAAGAAAGGACATAATGATATCTCACTCTGAAAAAAAAAAAAGCAAAACAGAGGCATGTGAATGTACCAATTTTAAAAGAATACACCTTAAGACTACATAACACTGGTGGTAAAAGCTTTCAGTTCAATAACATTAAATCAATGCAATTAGAGAGAACAAACTGGATCAATGTGACATCTTGGTGAAGACATGGCCTTATTGTTCATTGCTAGGGAAAAAAAATCCTTTTTAAAGAACTATTCAATTAACTACTGAGAAAAAGAAAAATATATAATTGGATAAAAAACTCATGTCTTTTGTTCTTTACCTAAAAGATTATGAACAATGGGTGTGACAGTCACATAAAAAAATTTCAGAACTTGCCATATGTTAGTGCCAGAAATGCTGCTTTTATTCAGACCAAGTTGGCATCAGAATAGATACAGGAGAAAATATATAGTTTTGCAACTAATAATTGTGCATAGTTTCATCACATTCCTCCCCCCCTTCTTCCTATAAAAGCATTTTTAAACATCTCCTTTCAAATGTAGATTCTGTCTACTATCTCAATACCAGAGGCAGTCTTTTTCATGAATCATTTACAAAACATTATGTCCAATTTTTTTTTTTTTTTTTTGGACTCACATGTTCAAAAAAAATCCAATAGTTGTTGCAAAAATGGTATTGCCTAGACAGCTTTAACCTCTGAATGTTTCACTTAGCAAACAGTATTTCTTGCCTTCACAACATGAAATTTCTTACCAAAGGAATCATTTCCTTTGGAAATGACCCCGGTCACAGATTCCTTAACTTTAGACTTATAAGTTCAGGCAAAAACATCTGTTTTTCAACAGGATATTGTGCAGAAGACAGACTGTTAGACAAAAGGTCTCCTGAGCAATATGTATGTATGTGCTCATGTCCTGCATCTACAGACAACTGAAAAGATGGTTTGCCACCTATGCTTTTTATAAACATAATAGAACTTCTCATGATCACTTTTTTCATAAGAAACCTGGAAGTTTGGTGCCAAAACTTGCCTTTTGAATTTGCTTTTTGACTGAGCTTGGGCTAAAAGCAATTCCAAGTTTAGTTTGTTCCACAGCTTAGTTTCATGTGTCTGTTCAGCCACATCTAGGATCACTGTAGCTAGGCTAAACTTGGTCATCTCTGTTTTAGAGGCAGTTTGAACCCTTCGTGGGTACAAACCCCATTTTCACTAAAGCAACTTAAAAGAGGGCTGTCTCTGCGATATGGTGTAATAATATGATCATTACCCTCAGGATAGATGGGGTGGATAGAAACAACTAGGCTCACATTGTATATCTCCCCTGTACACATAAGGATTTTTACTCAGGCATCACCTGAACAAGCATTTGAACCTATATAATGCATAGAGAGAAGCCACAGACAAGCTTGTAGAAGAAAAGAGTAATGGAAAGAAGTTAATTGCTGGGTTTTGTTCCCAACAAGCTGGCTGTAGAGATGGAGCAATTATTTTTGGACAAAAGAAGACAAAGGGAGCAAAAAGAAGAGGCATAATGAACAAAAATTGCTGCAAGGGGAATTCCAATTAGTTATAATAAAAAAGTAGCATAATGCAAATGGTGAAGCACTGAAACAGGCTGATCTCTTCAACCTAGAGGACTCATAACTTCACTGGAGACATCTCTGAGCCATTTAATCTAACTGGAAGTTAGTCTAGTTTTGGACTGGGGACTCCAGAGTTTCAGTTCAACCTGTCCAGTGATGTCATAGACATGTATCCATCCATGAAAGATGGCATATACATAGTCTACTTATAGGAGGAGATTACAGCATCTACAACAGCAGCTGTAGCACTCTGCTTCCCACTGCTTCTAAACCCTATGACATACAGAACACACCACAGGCCAGTTTGCCACAGGAATGAAAGGATTATAATCCTTTATTATCACTGATATATCTGGCATCCCTTGTGACAGGATAGAATACGTCTGTGTACTGTGCATCTTTTGTCTCAAAATTTGTGTGCATTCAGACCCTTGTATGTCTTTTAGAGAGGAGTTGTAGACAATGCCATTCAACACTTCTCTAAATTTAAATTGCAACCTACCATAATACTGCTGTTTAGGCAAGTGATGTTCTTGAATAAACTTGCAGCATATCTAAGCATGGTTAGAAAGGTAGTTTGTGACATTCAGCACAAGATAAAAAAAAATTATGAATTCTGTGCAGGACCAGTTGTTATACTGGCTTTCTCCCAATACTATTTAAAACCCATTATTTAGCTGTTGGCTGCAACTTCTGTGTTTTGTTGTTTGGTTTGGGTTTTTTTTTTTTCCAGCACTCTTTTGAGAATAATTTAAAAGAACTTTTGCTACAGTGGCTGACTGCTGTTTTAGAAATGCTTCATAAAGACCATTGCATCTGCTGATGAAAGTATTGCTGTATGGTGATACCCTGCACTACTGTTGAAGGTGATATATTGAGAGTGTAAAGATGAAGTCTTCTGAACTTTGCAATTAAAACAAAACTATAGCTTTCCATTAAAGATGGCAATATGTTCCCTGTGAAATTCACAGGAATCTTAAAACTGTGGCTTTATTTGTAACTGCATAACATTTCAATTAAATATGCAATTCCTAATAATCTAATAAAAGCTGTTAAGCTCTAGTAAAATGAAATAATCTAATTTGACTCTAAAAGTCATACACCATAAATAAGTGTGGCCTGCAGTTCTCCACTGAATACAGTAGGCTAGTTATATAGCCCTGATTTATAGCAGTTAATATTCTGGGAGTGTTCTTACATTCTTCTTCCTTTTATTTTTATTGACCCCTGAAGATACACTTGTAAAAAGAAAAACATATGTTCTTTGTTTACTCTCATAGAAGAAGGGTAAGAATTCCTAACTGACCTTAACAAAACTCGTGTAGGTATAAATCTTTGATTTTCACTTACTCTTTAACTGTAGTCCATGAAATTAATGTGTTTTACAACTCAGCAGGTTTCCGAAGACTAGTTCATTTGCTTGAGTTAAATTAATTAAGTTAAATTAATTAATTAAGTTAAATGAAAGGACAAACACCTGTAAACAATAAACTCTGAGATGCAATTTTAAAATTAAAATACTGGATGTTTTTAAATCTTAGGCTGAAGATATGGACATAACATGCAAATATATGAAATTTAGTAAAGCTAGGACAGTCTAATGATATCTGTTTTGGGAAACATACGTCTAAAGGTTTATGTCACTGTCTAACAGAAGAAAGATACTATATATATTTAAGAGTAACAGGATGATTTTGATGCAAGGGAGCTTATGGAGTCAAAGATAAGTCCTCATAGACGTATGGTCAATGCTCTCTTTATTGCTAAATCTTACAGGTTATATAGGGTTTTACAGGGTTCACATGCAGCAAGCTACATAATCATTGGTTAGTGTCTGCGTATCATACGATTTTGTGTTAGTATCCTCTCCTATCTACTGTCAGCAATTTTACTTTCTCATGCTCTTTTCTCATGCTTCTTATCCTGTCTGCTTGTAACTGACTTCCCTAAATGTTACGTTCACACAGGTTCAGAACTAACTTCCCCAAATGTATCGCTTAAGGACAGATAGTCTCTGCTATCTGTCATGTAGGCTGACTTGTGCAAGCAGGCCTGTACCAGAACATTATGCTCAGCTTCTGCAAAGATACCCTCAACATGATTTACCTGAGTTAAAGTTCTGATTTCTTTTATCTTACTTACTCTTTATTTTAATTTTAATTTGCACTATTCTTGCAAAGAAATAATTTCACATCCACGCAAAACCGAGCTTAAAATTTGAACTGAAACTCTCCAAATGAAGTAACAGTTTCCCTTAAACATGACAGAATGATTTATCCCTCTTCCATGACAAAATAATGTAATCCCACTAACCCACCAATGCTAAAAGCATAGGTTCAAAATCTGATTTAAAAAAATTGAAGTATTTTTAACAATTCCTCCTTATACCAGAATTTGAGTTAAATCTTCCAAATTTTTGCCTCTGTTATCCAATCTATAAAATCAGTTTGCAAGCAGAAGCAGTTCTGTGTCTATTAATATATTGACTAAAATGAAATATCATTTGAAAGCCATTTGAACCATATATCAGTCATGACAGATTGTAAATTAATTAGTACGGTGTACTTGAGGATGGATGTGAATATTTTTTGAGACTTTATTGTTTGTTCCTGTGTCCAGGGTTGACCTGATAAAAGAGGTCTCAAATGTTTTAAAAACTGTCTTCATAGCTCACATTCTGTACCTATAAAAATAGGTTGCCTGGCTGGACAATAGGACCAGTTTGCTGGGCTCCTTCAGTAATGAGTGACTCAGGGAAGTTGACAGGACTGAAGTATTTTATTTTAACTATCCTTCTACCCTTTCTTTTAACCTTCTTCTACCCATCTCTGGACACGAACTGAATTTCCTTGCTGAAAATGTTGCACCTAGGAATGTAAGGAGATAGAAACAACTAGCAGATTTGTTTAAAGCAATAAATATATTTGGCAAGGATACACTGTGGACCACTACGGTCTTGTATTTGCAAAGAATGGGAAGTCTGGATGTTTTCTTTCACTCTTGTTGCCAGCTCCTGCCACACACTATCCATGCTAAACGCATTGATATCAGCTCCAAAATTACAATCAACTACATTCCCATCTTCAAACCATGAGGAATCAAAAGCATAAACCTGAAGGAAATTATCAAAATATAATATTCTTCTGTATTTACCTAGCTGTACACAATTCTCCACAGGTCATCATAGGGAACAAACAGAAGCATAGTGTAGTAGTCAATGCACCATTTAAAGTATGGAAAGATTCTTGTCATAAATGGAATGTGGATGCTAATGCAGAGA
>JAWWEU010000081.1:10903255-11055684 GCA_035583155.1 Acropternis orthonyx
GTGCCAGGGGGAAACCCACCACCCGCTATAGCATAGATATTCTGTGTTGTCAAAGTTTTGCTATTTGCTTAAAAGTCTTTAATTGTTAAATGCTGAGTGCAGTGGCTGTTGTGAAAAATACTCTTAAACTATGGTTTAAAGAAATGTATGTAATATTCCAATAAGAAAAGGCTAATATTTACCTATCTGGAGTAAAATATTTTCTTTTACAGCCTCTTCAGGCCTAACATACACCAGGCAATCTGTAACCATAGCAATCAGCTGCACTGATGAAGAACCCAGCTAGGCTAAACAAAAAAGGAATTGCAGTACAAGGAAAGATCTGATTAGTGCAGTTGTGCATGGTACTGACAACATAAGGATATTGGCTCCTGTTGAGTGGAGCTGGTCAAATAGTGAAAGATATTTCAGCAAATGTTAGCTAAAAATTAAAAATTGACTTCATCCTTGTTTGCTTTTTCTGCAGAGCTTTGCGATTCACTTGTATTTCTTGCCAAAATGGAGATTTTTATTTGCATATCAACATAAAAGAGAGTATTACCAGCATTTTTACAGAAAATAGTATAGGCTAGATGAGGAGTTAATCCACAGATCATACTATGGAAAAAGGATCTCCAGATGATGTTAGGAGCTAAATATATCAAAGATCCCATCACATTTTCAGTAACCGGCTCAGGTACGACTCAGGTACTTGAAATTGTATCCCTCTCTGAGGCTATGAAACATTAAGCACAACTGAACAAGGACATAAAAAACTGCCAGTTCTTATAATTGTAATCAATCACAATTATGTTTGGGGAAAAAAGCATCCAGCTTATAACAATCCAAATTATAACAGTTTAGGGTGTCTGGAGTACATTGACATTACCAATTTCTTTTATTACTGCAATTCTTGCTGTCTCAATATTAGAAATGAGAAGTTGAGAAACTGCTGTGTTGATTTGTGAGCTGAAAATTCCCCAACTAAAGTGAGATCTTCTGGCAACTACATCTTCCAGGTTGGAGGTTCCTGTGTTGTGTTGTTCTAATACAGAAAAGATCAGGTCCATCTCCAATCACCTAGTTGACAACTTATGACAAGGATAAATTCTGTCAAGCAACATCCACCTTTCATTCCAACATCCAGGATAACTAATAAAAGAAAAACCCAACCCACTTTTTACTTTCACAAGTTCTTAATTATTTTTAGTGGCAGTTCTGTAGCATCTCAGTTTTAGACATTATGTTAAATACATTACATTACACTACACTACTTCAGAAATAAATGTGAAAACATCCCAGCTTAAGCTCTCCATATGAATATATTTTAAAGGTCAGAGAGAGTGACCAAAAGCTATCAGGAGTTACCATTGCAAACAGTGATTACAGTACATCTGGTTATTGCCCAGTAGCAGTGGCTTAGTGGGGAGGACGGGATGACAGAGTCTGTAAGACTCAGCAGCATCTGGAACATGAACAGCACCTACTGGCAACTTCTCCTTCCTTCAAGACATTTTAAATGCTTCTTACTCATGACAGATTAAAACATGAATATATTATTTCAGCAGGGAAGAATTTTCTCAGGGGCCATTAACTGAGCCTGGCAGAGTGGGAAGAAGTGTGGAGAAAGCAAGACCCACTCTGACATCAAGCCTGCAACAGATCTGACATTATAGACTCTTTGCCATACCACATTCCTACAAATATTAAGATACAGTGCATCTACCACATGGCATGTATTGCAGAGCAGAGACCAAATGCCAAATTACCTGCATCTTACTGTGTGTTTGTGTGCATATACACACACGTGTATGTGCATGTGCAAACACACACAGTCATGCACAAATGATGTGCTCATTCTTTAAATGAAGTTTAGAAGACACAATTTCTGTATTGCAATTGAAAGTTTATACGATCACATTCACATCTTAGTATGAATAAGATAGGAAACAGACGACTGGAAATTCAAGAGTCACACCTTCTGAAACTAAGTGAAATTTAATTAAAAATAAACTTGCAAATATATGTTATACTACTGAGTTGTATATTCAAAGATAAATAAAAAAAAAAGATAACAGACTGACAAATTCTTCTAATACATATTTCTTAATTAAGCAAGGAAGTCATGAGGATGCGGGCATGTGTTCCTTGGTCTGGAAAGGAAGGAGGAAGAGCTACAGGATTTACTTCTACATATTTCATTTTCTTCTCAGCTGCAATTTTGGTGAAGGTACATGTAGCATTACACTTCAGTAAAACTGCTGATAACAATGTTAGAACAGTAGCCTGGACATGGTTTACCATATGAGGCATGATAGGTAGAAGAACTCCCTTAGATTAATTTATTGTTATCAAATGGTCACTGGATATAAGAGATATTTTTTAAAAAAAAACCTTCAAAAATTAATTTTTTAATTCCGTAAAGATTTGAACATAACTGATTAATAATTAATTCACTCCAGACAAGCCTGGTTCATGGGGTGTTTCTATTCTGTTACTGAGAGAAGTTCAGATTAATTCTATCATCTATGACTTCCTTTGAGTTTGCACTTTAAAATATCATCTAATAAAAAAGTTCTGTTGGTCTGTTTCATGATCTGTTAACTCTAAGGAGTAAAGCCACCCCTGGTTCAAATTCAACTACCTGTTTTGGGTTTTTTTATCTGTAGCCCCTCTATCAGAAACCAATCTATGTACAGTTTTCAGAAACCTGAACCTATGGGAAAAATTAACAAAGATAATCTACAATGAAAACCTTGACTCACTAAAGCCAATCACAAAACAAGCAAGGTGTTACACAGCCATAGACTGAAAATCTGCTAGAGACCACATTGATTCCAATTTGAAATTTTGCATGTCAGATCACATAGTTTCCCAAAATATTTAAGTACATAGAGAGAAATACCCTGTTTCAATTGCTGCTGACATGGACACAACCTAAATTCTGATGAAGTTGTTCATGTGCTTAACTGTGTTCACTAAAAAACTGAATTACCATTCTTGTCTTCATTTGTCAGACCTCATTCTGGGTCATATTTTGTCTCTGTACAGTAGATTAAAGAGCCATCTATTATAAAATTTCTTCTCCTGCATAGGAAACATGCCCTTTAACCTTCTCTTTGGGAAAATAAACAGCCAGAGATTCTTCATTCTTTGAGAATAGAGGTACCTTGTACAGTCCATTAATCACAGCTTTTCTCTGAGTCCTCTTCAGTTTATTGACACCCTTTTTGAATTATGAATAGAGTTGTGGGAAAAGGGTACTTTTCTACTCAGCAATTCTCCACATCTCTATTTTTCTGCTTAACTATTGGCTGACTGGAGTTAGATTTAAAAATACCTCCATCACCCTCTTCCCTTGTGTTGGGCAAATTTCCTGTATATCACAATTATTTCAGTCACCTTTGACTGATAAATCTAAGAAATCCCCCTTATAAGGACACTGAATACAAATTTCATGTTTTCACTCATACTTCGTGCTCTTTCAGCTTTTTGGGACTCAAGGCCACTTGACACTGAGGTCTCTTGTTGAGTCTCGGGTTGTTTTGGCTTCCAGAACTGTTGCTCCTAAGGAGTCAAGATTCTGAGCCCTGCTTTACCACCCTTCACTTAGAGGGGGGGAAGATTTCTTCACCCTTGAGGTATGGACCCACACACCTGTCAAGCAACACGACTCACCAGGAATGAAAGTGAATGGAACATGTGATGTAAGTTTGCACATGCATGCAGATACATGTGTTTATGCATACAAGTTTATAGTGGCAAATCCACACTGTGCCAATTTAGTGTAGAGAAAAAAATTTCAGACTTCAGCCATGGAAGTAAATTTTCTTGTGGAGGAGTTAAATATATGCTTGACTGTCAATGAAAATCATAGCTTTAGTCAAGAGCTTATAAAATTCCTTGCTAGTTAGTATTTCAAATATTTTCTGCCCCAAAGAATCACAGCATTGACGAGCACACCTACTTCATAATTATATGCTGCATTTTTCATCAATATACTGAATATAATTCTGATTTCCAGACACAAAGAAGAGATAACAGAAGAAATGATCAAAAATTTATTCACCACTTGATTTTCCCAGGATGTAAAGTAAGAAAAACAAGCTGAGAATTTTCCTGGGGGAAAAAAAAGGTATTTGCATATGATTGCTTACCCTTCAACAAAAAGGTCTTCTTCTATATTCAGCTTTTCAACAGGATATAAGACAAAATCTTGTTGAAGCAGTGTCAGATGTGCTTCTCTTTGGTGCATATTTTCTGCCTTTTATGAATCCCTGTCTAATACATGATTACCTAATCAATGTACTAGGACCTTGGAAACTTTATCCTAGTCCAGAAGTAGAGCTGCTACATCAGAACTATTGCAGTGCTCAGCATTGTGATGACTATGCTACTTTTCTGAACATCTGCCTGTATAGAGCCAATGTATCACACCTGACTGTCGAGGAAGACAATAAAAGCAAAGACAATCCTGTACTCATGCAATTAAAAAGAATAAATAGCAAGTCTTTCAAACACAGCATGCATGGTATTTGTACAACCTCCAGAGTTTCCTTTGTCTCAGGTATTACCAACAGCTGTAGGTTTTAAGGTCTAGTTGTCATCTACCTACAAACACATCCTCCACTGCTTAACACCCCTAATCTTTGCCTTCCACATGACAGCACTTGACTACCTTTGAATCCTTGCACACAGTGTATTACTCTTCATGGTATGTATTTTTAAAATGTCTTTAGCTAATGGAGCCATTTAATTTGCCTCATGGGTTCCCACCTACCCATTCAAATATCTTGGCTCAATCATGCATTTCTTCAGCTAATCACCTAGATGCATAACTGTGGTAAAGCTGTAAGAGCCTGGAAAAATCTTCCTACTGAGTAACTTGACATTAAGAAGGAAATAGCTAAAAACCCCAATTAAGCCTGGTGTGTAACATAAAAGCAGGAAACAAACAAGGACATTCAGGAATGAATTATTTAACAAATAATCTTCAGTCAAGTCAAAAAATGTCCAAAGCTACCAGATTTCATGCTTCTCATAATTAATAAAATTGTTTGAATGCATCAGGGTTAGGGAAGGTTTTGTGACAGTTGCAATGAGACAATTTGGAAGAAGTAGAATTTATCCACCTTAAAATACTCAAAGGACATCATTTTGGGTGTATAATGAGCTTTTGATTGGACATTTGATATTACTGTCAGGGCTCAAAAATGTATCAAATCATTCCTATAAACAAGCTGAATATAAAACAGGAAAAAGATAGTTATAGAAAAGCTTTGACCTCTCTGATCTGAATGGATTTCATAATCATAAAAGAGCCATAGCCACCTACTCAATAACAAAAAAGATGTTTTTTATATATCTTTTCACATGCATAGACTCATATATACTCATTTTCCGTAGCCACAGTTACAGAAGGAAATCTATAAGCTATACTGAATTAACATTGGAACTAGAATGTCAGAATGCCCCATTAAATATTTGCTTTTCTTTGTTCATTTGTATAGAGCGTAAGATCCCTGTGCTGATGTAGTCCCAAATATTAGTCAGCACACTGTCATTTAAGCTCATGTTTTAATATTTCAACCAACTGCTTTTGTATCTCTGTTTTCATCTCTACCTTTGTCTTCTTCTTTTAAATAAGCTGTCTTGCATCACCTTTGCCATAGGCTGGTTAGAAAGACTTTTATGCAGAAATGTTGGTAAAAATGTGTAAAAATGTTGGTAAAAATGTGGACTGTGTATTTTGTATGGATACAGTTATGTTGCTGCTCAGACCATTCAGTAATAGCTGAAAGTTTCAAAGAATGAAAAATTTTAGACAAAACAAGGGAAGGAAGACATGAGTTTACAGCAAAAAAATTGCTTTGTACATAAACTTTCATAATTTCTTACCACTTCTATTTTATTTTCAATATTCAACATTTATTCCAGGAATAACTCATTATTTAGTTTTAAAGTTTAGAAAAAAGTAGTCTTGGGTAAAATCTTAGACTTCTTACACATTTTTGTTTCTTGTCTGCATTGCTAGTTACCACTCTTTCAGGTGGTCTGTTAGACACACTGTTGGATGCCTTGTGACAAATAATGAAATTCACTAGTCTATTTTATAAAGAAATATATGATGAAAAAATAATTATAGGTTTCTTTGTTTGTGCTTTTTCCTCTTTATTTACTCTGTGTGAGAAATTTCCCAATTATTTTGCCATGATTATTATAGTAACAGAGTTACCAGCATGCTGGTAACATGATACAACATTTTATCAGTACAATAAAATATCAAATAATAGCAGTGAATGATAAACAAAGCATTTGGAAATGCAGTGTTCAAAAAAGTGACAGAGTTTAGTGGTCAGTTTGTTTACAAAACTTGTTAATACTAATGACCAGTGGTTTAAGGAAAAAAATCTGTAAATGCCTTTAAGAAAAATGCAGTATTAAATGCTGCAATTTCCTTTTGGAAGTGCACATTTTTCTATTGTTGTTTTGTGAACTTTGTCCTTCTAACAGTATGTTTTATATAGCTTTTGCCTTGGAACTCCCTTGTTTCAATCCCCTAAAACTGTCAAGTGTGACTCCACCTGCTTTATTGTTCCCATAAATTCATATGAAACTAGTAGCTAAATCCAATTTGTGTCATTCTGTCTCTCTTTGTAGCCTATTCTAAATCTCCCAGCATGTTTCACAAAAGTAGAATCCTATTAACGCCAAATAACCACCACTGTATTTTATTCTGTGGTTATTACAGTCCTGCTACTGTCACAGCTGTTAAAGAGTCTTGTCTCTCCGTGAATCTATGATGACCAAAACCTGCAAATCTCATTACTGGCTTTCCATTCTTTTTCTTTTCATATGATATACCTTTCTCCTATACTTACTCTTTTTTTTAATGAACTTAGGTGTTATAAGTTTAGGCTCAATACTTTGCCAAGAAATTTACCAACCTGTAAAGTGCTACTAGTTAAGATGAAAAACCTGTTAACTTCAGATAAGCTAACAGGTTAGCTTGGCACACAAAACTGATGTTCCTGTCTTAAGCTTTACTCAAGTTCTTTCCTTTCAAAGTGTTTTAATTTAAGAAATCAGGAAAATACTTTATTTTTCTTGACTTCTGAGAAAGGGAGGGAATTAAAATATTAAAAATTGGAAAACATTGTGAATGCCAATGGAAGTCCTAAAATCTGGATTAAAACCCATGAAGTGCTGTTATTATCATGATAATATCCATTAAGTATTGAAGTATCATCAACCATGTCTAATTGACTTTTGTTTAAGGTTTCAATGTGAAACGGAACATCTTTTAATGGAAAGATGTAGATGTCTAGGAGACTCATCTTCACATGCTATACTAAATTACTTCTGTGATACATATAGAGACAGCAAGAGACAAAGAATGTAATATGCTCATGTAAACTTATACTCTAGAAACTCCAAAACAGACAGACTTGTTGTTGAGGGGTGGAGGGTGTTTGTTTTTTAATTTATATTTAAATAAGTATTTTAATCTGCAATCATAATGTGCAAATACCTTGGTATCTACAGCATGTCTTGCATTCCTGCTTATTTCACCCTCTGCATTCATGTCTCATAAATAAGTTCTCTCTTCTTTAGTGCAATATGTATAATTATACTCCAAATCCTGTAAACCTGAAAGTGTAAAAAAGTGCATTTGACATACATGATAACTTTTCAAGGAACTAAGAACACAAAAAGGATGACTTGGGCTCAGGAACAGTTGAGAAAAGAACCTAGAAATGACCAGAAATAATCACCTTTACAAAGTCACAAGGAATTTTGTTCCTAAAGGGTGTGTCTATTTCATACACTAAGGGAGATCGCCTTCCATCTGTATTCCAAAGAGAGTGTTGTGATTTATTAAAATTAGCCCTCTGCCAAATACTAAGCATGTGGTTTCTGGAAAGATGAGCATAAAAAAGTGAGCTCATATCTACTGGAAGTGGTATTCCCTGACAAAGCTAAGCTGACTCTCTGATACCTGAAAGGGGAAAGTCAATTAGGAGCATGGATGGGAACTTGCCTCTTTTAGAGAGTTTTGTTAAATTCTATGAAAGGAATGTGCCCCGCTTGTCTAAATATGTTTCATAAATTATATGAAATTATTAGATGACTCAAAGCAATAGGATTAAAAAAAAAATCTAGGAACTGCAAAACAACCTTTAAAATATGAATGAAAGGAAGATCATTATACTTCATATAATGAAGTGAGCACTTGCAACAAATGTGACTATTCTGTACTTACGTTTGGCAAACAATTCCTCATACAGAGTGAAGAAAAATTGCAATATCCTTCCAACCAGATGATACAGTCATATTGCTCAGAGACTTTTACAGAACTTTAATTTAGACTGAATGATCCTTTTTTTCTATTATGTTCTGAATGTAATAAATTTACATGTTTAGGTCTGAATAAAGGTGGCTTACATCAGCTTTGTGCAGTGAAGCTGGATCATAATGCAGAGAACACATTTTGAACTTGCAACCAGATCAACTCACATTTTCTGGGAAATGCTTAGGAAATTATATGTGGACAAAGAATCACTCTTAAGACATTTAAATAGTATTCAAGTAAATATTAAAAATTAAAATATTAAAAACTTTAAAAATTCATTTAAAAAAGATCTTTTATAATTTTTTTTTACTCTGGAAAGCCTCTTGTTATTCTTTCCTTGCCCTAGAAATGTTAATTTGCTGTTTCTGAAAAAGATATCATGCTCACAATAGAATTTCAAAATTGGAAGGGGCTGGTATACAGCTGGTCTTTGAAAAATGATTGACCAATCATCTTAATTTTAATACTTGTTCAGCAAATTATTGCTTTCCTTCAACATTCTATTCTGACTTTAGTTTTCTTGATGAACAAGTATTTGCCACTCTCTCATATAAATTTTCATTGTGGTTAATTATTTTGCATTTGCTGCATGTTTAAGAAGTCACCAAATTTTGATTATTTCACAAATTAAAAAAAAAAAACAAAACAAAACCAAAAACAAACAAACAAAAAAACCCCAATGTCTGGGATTCATTGTAGAATATTTTTCCAGAAGATGTCTTCTGTGAAAAACGGAAGACAGGATTCAGTCTGAGGACTTTCTGTTGCCTTCTGGGAAAGGTGATTCATGAAGGAACTTTTAGATCCCCAACAAGACCACAGCCAGATTAATTAAAAACAACAGAATAACAATTCTTCTCCAATGCCTGGCAAAGCAACCTTACAGTTCATTTCATAACCACTGCAGGATCAGAAGACAGCCATCCCAGAAGCCTTTCAAGGATTATCTAACAATTGTGTACATTGGCAAGAAGTATGTTTCCCACATGTTCTATTGAAAAATTTTGTATTTAACTTTTATAAATATGTACATACATATATATAAATGTATGTATACAATTTCACATTGGCTAGAAATATAATTTCAATACAAATAAAACATTTTAAAAACCTGCAGCACCATCCTTTACGCCTTCAGCAACAATATCTCTGCCTGCCTCATACTTGTATTTTTCTATTCTTGCATTTTTATTTGTGTTACTTTCATGAGCTTTAATCACCAGAAAAGAGAAAACCAGAAGTTTCAATTCTTCTCAGATGTATTACACTCTGCAGCTCTGGACTGTCTCTTTATATTATAATCCTTCACAGTTATATCTTTAGATAGATTTTACTTCATTTTTATTCTAGTCTTTGTTGTTATCCTCTCTTGAAATTTCTTACATTTCAGTGTGCTGAGGAGGAGGTCTATTCTTTTCAGACTGAGATAATGCGATTTCAGAAATCTGTTTCATTTCTTCACATCAAAGAAATCTCTATTTCATTCAGCATATTTTTTATTAAACAATTCCTGCTTCCTTTTGTTGGTATTTTATCTGCTTTATTTGTTAAAAAGGATATTTAATTATACATTAACTGGATCATCAGTCCTTCCTGTAACCTGACTTTTCATAACTAATTTGCTGGCCAATAGAATTATCAACTCCCTCACCATTCCTTTTTACTCCCTTCCAATCTTCCATTGTCAGGAGGTTAATAAAAAAAAAAAAAAAAAGGAAAGGTTTTACAAAAATGTTATTTTGCAAGTACCTTAAACTGTATTGACACCCATAAGATATTTTTAAAACTGTTTGGTGTCCTGGGGGGACTGTAAAAATTATCTTGATTTTATACTTAGATTTTTGTCCCCAGTTTCTATAGGACTTTGGTATGTGAGGGTATTAGGACTTTTTTATGTGAGGGTATTAAGACTATTCTAAAAACAGTAGTTTTGGGAAATTACTGTACTGCACAGAATTAAAGGATAACGATTATGCTTAGGAGTACTTGAAGCAGTAAATATTTTCACTGGTAATGAATGGGTAACACTGGGTAAAAACTCAGACCTTTAATCAAATGCACATCTGCTTCTTTCCAACTAAAACTATTCTATAATTCCATGATCCTTTACATGAACTCTTTCCATGAATGTTTGAAATATTTTGACAAGTTCATACATAATCCACAGGGGAAAATATGTACTGGAACAACACAGATATGAAGCACTTTCTACAGCCACTGCACCGAGTTAACTTTTCAGATGTTTTCTGCAGTAAAGTTCAATGGCAATTTACACAGGGCTGTACTTGGCTCTTCTAGGAACACTGGCAATACACTCAGTAATAGTGCCAAAAATATTGAGTGAAGAAACACCATGTATCAGTTTATGCCTCAATCTTAGTTTTCAAAGACACTTATTTCTTATTTCCTGCTCTGCATTGTAATGTTAGTATTAGTAATAGGTGATCCACAGAAGCCTGTCATTTCAGTTTTGAATTGGAAGCACTTATGGACATATTAATGGAAGACAATTTCATATTGAAAATTATTCATTTTTACTGTTCTCCATTTAAAGTCCACCTTCCAGTCATCCATTAATCTCAATGTCCTGACCTAGTCTGAACTTTCCTTTACTGGAACTTGTGTTCACCAGTATTTATTTTCTTGTTTCAGCACTTAAAATGCCTATCTTGTTTGCTTTAGCAAAATATATAGGATGAGATTTCCTGGAGAGCTTGGTCTGCCCTAAAGCAGGTGACCCACACTACAGAATTAGAGTTGTATGACTATTAGTTTTCCCACAGAATCATGAGCTACTGTCTTGGTCAGACTGGCCTAAAATTTTCTGTGCTTTCAGTTTAAACACTTTAAAATGGTTGAACACAAATAAGCACTGGACTACAAAGCAATAAAATAGATATCCCTAGGGCAAGAGAATGAACATATGTATTTGTGTGCATATTTAAAGCATTTCACAATTTCCATTAGAAATTTAAACCAGAATTTGATAAGTTCATTGAGAATGAAGTTTTATCTTCCCTTTTGTTCTACACAAAACTCACCAAGGAATTCATATGAGGTAAAAAAACATTTGTTAAGCATGGAGAGTAATGAAGAAAAAAAGAATTTTCTAATTACTTACTGGCCCATCCTCTTTCACTATCTGTGTGGGTTGCATCACATAAATAACGATTGCCTCCTTTTGAAATACTTGCAAGATCAATTCTTGGCATCTGGGTAAGGGCTGGTGACAGAGCTTCAAGACTCTCATGAAGATTTACTCCAGGGAAAGAGGCTTGAGGGATCACACTTTAAATTAAGAGAACTTGGATATTCTATTTAAACAATTATTGTACACCATCTAGCTGGTCTCCAGAGAGTTTTACAGCACAGGCCTTGGCCATGCTTAAGACTATGCTAGTGACAGCTAATTTTACTCTGGCACTGTCACCTGCAGATTCATGGGACACTGTTACAGTTTAGGATGACAGTCAACCTTTCTGTTTCTCCGAAGCAATGGCACTTACTCCCTCCTGGTTCTTCCATCTCCTTCACAGTATTGAAGACCTTTTCCTGCGTCTAGGAAGAGTTCTTTCAATTTAAATAAAGTTATTTCATTGCTAAAATTTCTTCCATTACAGAAAAACCTGTTCTGCTTCAATCGGGATATTCTTATGACCAATTTTTTGCCGCACTGTTTTCATTGTGTGTGTGACCTTTAGTCACTGAGACATAATTGCACACATTCCTAAGTGCTCTGAGACAAGGATCATAGCTTTCTAAGTGACATTATTGTTAAATTAGTGTTCAGAATACTGTGTAGACATAGTACTATTACAAGCACACACACATCATAAAACATAGAAAAGGCAAGGGTACAAGTCAAGCTACATTAGTGAAGAGATTCTCAGTTTATTAAATTGAATTGTCAAAAAACTCTGCTGTTAATGCAGGTGACACCAGTTAGACAGGGAGGAAACAAGGCTTTCCTCTGTTTGTTTTAATTGATTAATTAGTCATTGTGTCTGCAGCAGCACGAGCACAAGCTGATATGTAAGTGTTAAATGGCATTGTTCATACTGTGTTAAGCAGGCAGTTTAAAAATATGTTTTATTGATCAGATTCCTTCCTGGAGGCAGAACTGATGATAAGCATTACCGTCAGGGTTATGACTATCAGGAGATGGGCTGATGTTTGTCTCAGCTCTTTGATGTTTATGAAGCCAAAGACAAGGTGCCACAGAAGAGCCGTTCCCATGCTGTAGTTGTTCTCCTTTGCACCTCTTATGTTGAATTCGTTTCTCTGACTCAGAAACTTTGTAACAGTCTTTTGGCATCACTACAGCTGTCCTGAGTCAACAACTGGTGGCAGAACCACAGAATCATGGAATATGCTGAGCTGGAAGGGACCCACAAGGATCATCTAATCCAATCCTTAGCCCTGCACAGGACCATTCCCAAGAGTCACACCATGTGCCTGAGAGTATCATCCAAATGCTTCTTAAACTCTGTCGGGCTTGGTGACGTGATCAGTTCTCTGGGGTGCCTGTTACAGGGCCCAACAGCTTAGCATCTTTTTTGGTAATTCTTTTCCTCTCCACCACTGAAAGTGTAACACTGTCCATCTAAAACACAACTGCTTCCCTGTGACTCTGCACCTGTGCTCCCTCAGGAGCACGGCTGCTAAACTCATCTTCCCCTTCTGATACTCTGAATACAGCATCTCTTTATTTCCAGTTTGAATTCCCTGTTTAGTTACACCCTTTTGTAAATTCCTTTGCTTATCTTATTTTCTTCCAGCCTTCAAGTTTCTTATCCTTTCTTTGAAAGTCTGCAGTGTTTGTTTCCTCCGTCTCCCCACCCTGTTGAATTTGCTGTCCTTAAGCTAATCTGTTAAATACCACAGTGTCATGAACAACTAACAGCTTTGGGCTTGTACCTCAGCAGTGTAAAGTGTCTGACAGTGAGCTTGATGTAGCTCTAGCTTGACCTGGTACCCAGGGCAGCTAATAAAAAGAAGACATGAGACTTTCTGAGTTACCGTTTTTATCTGATTCTTAATATCAAGTTTCTCTGTGACGTATCTTTTTTGCAAGATGTCTTCCTACCAAAAGAAGTCCATTCCTAATGTTGTTGTGCTAAGTACTGTGTATTCTGTGATTTGTCCAATGACTGTCAAAGTAAAATGCAGAAAAAACCCTTCTAACAAGAGTGGAGAGGAAGAGGTGGTGAGATTAACCAGATATTGGTGGTTAAATTCCTACTTGAGTGAGATCTTTTGTCTGTAATCTAAGCAGAAGACATATTTTGCTTCTTATATATAGTCTAAATTTCCTATTTCTCTATCAAATAGGCCACATCTATTGAAGATCTCTGATGCTTCTCTATGTTTTTAACCTTTTCTTAATGAAGTCAGTGTAGGATGTAGCATTAAGTAAATATGAAATATGATAACATAGCTCCTTCATGGATGTGGTGAGCCATATGAGCATTTTAAACTTTCCATGTGCAACATTTTACCTGTGGTAAAAAATAGAAATTTATATAAAATATGTACATTAAAAATTATTTACATAATCCCTAAACCATGGAGTAAAACCATTGTGTTGCACAAAAACATAATATGACATTTAACCTTATTTGGCCCAAGACTGTTTTGATATATGGGATTAGATACATAGTAATTCAGATGGTTAATTTTACCTAAATTTTGTCAAAAGTCTCAGAGTACTGAAACTCATGTGTGTTTCTGTAGTGATATGACTAAGAAAGTAGCTACTTTCCTTTCAGTAGGTAGATGTATGTAGTACAGTAAAGTTCCCTGAGCATTTCTTCACATTTTATATCATTACTCTGTAAGAAACAGACAACCTAGATTTCCTTGTTATGCGCTTTTTAGGAGAAGAGTGAAAAAAGAGGCATGTAGGAAGTGGAGTCATAAAAGTCATAAAAGCGTTCAAGAGCCCAAGGAGCTCTGGAGAATGGGTAACTATCTTGACAGTAGAAATCCATGTACAACCAAAAAAATCACTCTTACAATGGTAACTTAAAAGAAGAGAGAGCTACAGAAATTTAGGATAAGGATTTTAGTGCATTTTCCATGTGCAAGCCTTATGAATTACAAATACTGTAAAGAATTAAGTTCCTTAGAATCAGACCATTTTCTGTGTTGTTTTCTGTGTTATTGTTGTTTCTTTAAGGAGAAAATGTATTTTTAAAACAAAACCAACCAAACAAAACCACACACACTCACACAAAACCAAACCAAAACCAAAACTCACAAAAACCACAATACAAGAACCAAAAATCCAAAATCAACCAAACAAAAACAAACATTTCAATCATGTCTCTGCATTACAACTTCATCTTACCATGACAACCTCTTGTTTTAATGCTGTGAGACTCAAAACCACTTTACATGCCCAAGTTCATGTTTTGCCCTCATTTCTAGAATGTCTTGGCCTCATGGTTCTCGCTGCAAGTAAAGTGACTTGTCCATCTCAGAGAAATGCATCTGTCAGAGAAAGACAGAAACTCAGCTATTTTTAAGGCTTGTCATTTGAATGGCCCAAAGATATCAGGGCAACATGTATGTCGGTAGAGTGAGCACCATGCAGACAGGGAGATAATATAAATGCATCTAAATATGTATGACTCCCTATGTCCCTGTTTTCACTCCTACTGCTGAAACCCTCCAGGCTACAAGTATACACATATTTCACCCTCAAAGGAGGTTTAGAGATTTATTTGTGTGACTGTAAGAAGGCACTTTGTCTCCTCCAGCTGCTTTGACAAAATGGCTGAACACAAAAGCAACAACAAAAAAGGCTCAATATCTGATGGAAATAGGATTGCAACAATAGTGTTTAAAGGAAGAGGAAAAAGGAAAAATATTTCTTTCCTTTTTTAGAAAGACCTTGGGATGAAATGAAATGCGTGTCAAGAGTGTGATAAAGGTAATTTTGTACTGAATGACATTCAAACCTTCCCTTCCTACTTGTTTTATAAACAGGTGTACATATTTTTCCTCCATGTATCCTCAGTGTATCCTCAGTTTCCTCTTTTTTATACTACCTAGAAAATCAAGCCAGAAAAGAGGTATATTTCTCACTGAATAAAGCAGAGCATTTCTGCCTAGGAATATTTTCAATAAAAACACTAACTGCTTGTGGAAACACTCATTTCCATGAATTACTATTTTTTTAAAAGGCAATCTGAAGCAAGCATACCTTATTTTGACCATATATACCGAGGAGATGAATTACCTCTATTTCTGGTTACAACACTGGTAGTGCAATGTCACTTTGTCACTGTGTTTCATCTTTCCCTTTTTGAGTTTATTTTTCGTGTAATTTCTTATTTCAGTGCAGGGTGTTTCACTCAAATAAAACAGTAATAAACTGATTACAAAAATGCATACAATTGTCTGCTAGAAGTTATGACTTAAAGTAGTAATTTAAACATCTCTGTTGTTTTTCAGATCTTTACTAGTTTTACTTCATGTCCAGATCCTGCATTTTCTTTAGTAATTCTGAAGGACTGGTTTCAGCTTTACATCAGAGAGAGCTACCAAAACCCAGAGAAGCAACCTCACTGCTTTATGATTGCACAAGAGCATCCACTTAAGGCATTCTGTAGAGTTTAACCTTCTTATGGTTAAATGTTCTAGATTTCTATTCAAAATTCTTTATTATATTTAGACAACTCTTTCCCAGAATTGACAGGTGACTGACATGATACAGCTGTGTATGAGTCCTCTTAACTATCAGGTAAAGTGAAAAATAAATAGGTGGATAATACTGTCAAAATCTTCCCATTACAAACATTTAAAACTCAGACAAATGCATTAAAATGTGATATATCTGATAATGCAAAGTATTCTTTTAATATCCTACTTCCACACGTACTACTTCTCTTGAAACTGTCACTGACATTCTCTAGGTATTCAGGGAAATTAGGTTCTACAGCTGGAGTTAATGTATTATCATGATAAATTTTTCTCTTTCAGTGTGAATGGAATTAAGGTCAAAGATTTAATTGCTAAATACTCAGTGACCTCTAGGATATTATTTTTAATTCTAACAATTATAATCACAAAGTAGAAAAAGTATTAGCAAAATGGTTTAAAGATGCTAATGGGAACAGTCATAATTCTCCTTTAAAAATAAACACATCCACTTGGGTATATTCAGTTTACGTATTGAGGATTCTTGTTTTATTTAGCTGCCCACGTCAGAGGTACCACAGCTATTTAAAAAGATGAATTGCATATGTCCATACACATGTGTACTGTAGCTTTTGATGCAGTAGCCATAAGATTTCAGGAAGGTTCCTACTTCACTATACTTGACTTTGAATCAGCATGATTGATGATAGTTGCTGTTTTTCATCAACAGGGCCAGTTTTGAAAGCCTGGAGGACCTATACCTGTAGGCTGCTTGGAAAAAGAGAAAGACAAGGTGATGGTTAGATGTGTTTTCAGTCCCACTCTGAGCTGCAATTTGTCCAAGTCAGTCTTTGCGTGTCCTTCATCCTTGATATCTTTCATCCTCTAGCATTTCCTTCTCTTTCACCTCACAGTTCTTGTAAAAGCCTTTTTAGTAGTATACAGTGCCTTCAGATGTGCCCCTGACCTGTAGAGGACTGGTTTATGAAGGCACACACAAAATTATTCTAACATCTCAACCCTTTTACTTTGAAAATTATGCATCTTTTAAGAAAAGATGAATTTCAGGTACAGCTTTTATGTTTCAGCTGAGTTAGAAGTAAGAAATACAGAGAGATCAAAACAGCATATGTAAAGATAAACAGAAACTCCAAATTATTATAGGACAGGGAGAAGCTAGGATCCTGTTCTTATTTCATCTTAAGGAGTTTGCTTGCCTATAAAGAATACACAGAGCTGAATGAAAGGATTTTCTCCTAAGGGACAAGTATGAATGTTAAAAGAAAAATATGATATTGAAGTAACAAATCAAGGAGAGACCCCCAACAATTATTCTGCCGCCATCATCACTGTCAGCAGACATCAGAATCCTGATGGTAAAAGGAAGGCATCACTGGATGGAATATTTTGATCAAATGAAGCCTGGTGCCAAGGGAAATTACAGACTTTTCCAAGAATGTCACCCTAGCAGTCATGAGACTTTAGACCTTCAGAAAGAAAACTGAAGTTCAAGTAATATATATATTCAAAGTACTCTAAACCAAATGTATCAGGTTTTCAGCACTATGGTCATTGGACTACATCCCAAAAGTGACTTTGTGTATTTATGTAATTAGCTTTGTTTCTAGAATGCCTTTGAATATATACTATAGAGAATTAAAAAAAAAAAAGAAGAAGAAGAAGCAGTTTTAAGATTTAATGAATGTTAAAATATTTAGTAAAGACAGGTACAGTCAGGAAGGACCATTACTTAAGTTTATCTACATTCAAGTACGCCTTCTATACTCACCAAGTTCAAATCAAAATTAAAAGGGGTAGTCATTGGCAATTTATCTGAAAAGAGGGCTACTGGGCAAGGTACGAAAGATAGATGAATTAGTGTTGCTTGGAAAGATTTTATTTTTTTAATCAGAAAATGACACTATCTGTATGTTGTGAGAAGAGGTGACTTTAAGTGTTCCTTTTTAAAAAATGCATCTATCTACTGAGTTTTAAAGATTCTATCATGAACTTTATTACAGGGAAATCACTCTTTTTAAATTAACAATGTTTATTTTTGTTTAAAAATTTTATTGTCAGTCTAAAAATTTTACATTAATAGTTAATTTGATTTACTGTTTTGAAAGAGGTTTTTCTCTGTTACCAAAAATATCTGAGATATTACCAAATTTTCAACGAAGTTTGTGATGAAGACATTTTTCCCTTTCAGATGTCAGTTTTTCCTGTCTGAGGAAATCTTACTTTCCAAAGAAGTTCCAACTGACAAATTTTTCTGCCAGTCCTCTGACTATGACTTTGGGTGACACCTTTGTATAAAAGATAAAAAAAAGCACGATTACAATTTACCTGTTAGGGATAAAGACAATGGGTAGGTCACTCCCTGGCAGTGTGGAAACTTGTGCAGTGTTTTATAAACCTCAGCATATTGGGTAAAGCATTTTTCAGTATTTGCACACAGTACTGTGTAGCCAGAAGCTGACCCCCTCAAAACATTTAGATTTATTTGGACATGTCAAAGACACTATATAGCTTGCTTAACCATTTTCAAACAATGTCATGTTAAGGAATGGTTCTGTGTGGGAAAGACAAGTTGTCTTAGGAATGAACAGAATGAACTGTAAGAGTAGTAGCTAATATGAGGTGAATAAAGTTATGACTGTCTAGAGATGGCAGTAATTTTTTCCACTGACTATTGTTTTTTAAATTTTGAATGGTAAATTCATCCAAATGTTTAAATGTGTTATTTTTTAGTGATAATTGCCAGATGGAACAAGCTGAAATAAAAAAAAATAAAAACAATCACTTGCCATCTTGGAATTCAAGTCTGTGTTGTTGTATGTTAAATAATTAAGTTTCAATTAACTTGGCATTGTATTATGATATAATGTAGAATATAGCAAAACAGAATCCCCACAATCTACCACATTGAGTAGAAGTATAAAAGCCTTGAGCTGCAAATTCTTAATTTACCTTTAATTTTTTCTTTTTTGTAGAAAAATATTTTCTTGAAGGGAA
Organism: Acropternis orthonyx; assembly: GCA_035583155.1. Taxonomy (NCBI): domain Eukaryota; kingdom Metazoa; phylum Chordata; class Aves; order Passeriformes; family Rhinocryptidae; genus Acropternis; species Acropternis orthonyx. Next base: position 10,922,247 of record JAWWEU010000081.1, read on the forward strand.
AAAATTGATAAAAACCTCATGGCATTTGCCCCAATATGGTTGCAAAGCTCAGCTGAAAAGTTTTGTGGAAAGAAGGTGAGATCCTCTAACATCCAGGTAACTGCATCTATTCTTACTGTTCAATGCATAACTTCCACCTGTCTAGACTTATACTTGTTCATTCTCACAATAAATTTGACATCACCTTACAGCATCAGCTATTTTTACCATCTATTATTTTTACCACCTACTTACAACACTAACGCTTATGAAACACTACCCTACCTGTATCATTACATTATTTATGTTTCTCTGAAAGGAAGAAACACAGCAAGCAGAAGAATTCTCCTAATGTTTGCAGAGGTAAAGGCAGATGCAAAGGCAGGAATTAGCCCTTTACAAGTCTGTATAAATCACATGCAGAACAGGTTTTTGTGATTCCCAAAGTGAGCCAGGTCACATTACTGACAATTAATAACAAGCCTGAATAATTTTTACCTGAACTTCGAGTGGTTTGTGTTTCTTTTTCTGTTTCCTGCAATGTGACAACCTGCAAGAACTCTCAGTGCAAGGAGAATGACTGCTAAATGCTAGATCAGTATGCAAAATGTACCTTTTTTTTGCAAGGTTAAACGAAAACAGAATTAGACCATTTTCCCAGCATTCTGACAGCCTTTGGAACTGAAAATTTATGCATTGACAGCCTTGACACCCAATTTGGATTAACAGGAAAAACAAGTGAAGTCAGTGAAGAATTTTGTCCTAAGTGAATGATCAAGGTTTTGTCAATGACTAAGACGTCCTTTTAAATACTAACAATTAAAGATACTTTTGTTGGGTTTTACATCAAATCTCTGCTGGAGTGAGAAGGTATTTGAACTTTGCCACTGCATTTTGGTTCACTTTTAGTATTATCTTCCTGATCCTTTGTGTTATGATTTTTCTTGATGATGAATTTTCTTTTTATAACACATAGAGGATGTGGTGAATAATTAGTGTCAGCTTACCATTTAACCTCTTCCTGTCATTCATTCCTATTGCCATTTCTTTAAAGATTGCTATTTATCACTGTGGTATTTCATTTTGACTTCTAAACTTAAATCACATGTATAATCAAAATTTAAATGTTATAATCTTTAAATAAAGGAACTTCCAATATAACCTCTATGACAGGCTGTAAATGTGTGTCTGCTCCTGAACTCTACTTTGTAGTTGAAAATTGTCAGGAATTCTTTTATGAGGAGGGCAACAGAAAATATCAATTTGCTGAAACTTTCTGAGCTTCAGTGAAAATATAGTCAAGAGAAGTTTCTCAACTAAGGCGTTTGTAATTGCAATCAGAGAAATAATTGGACAGGTAGGTTGCATTGACAACAGCTAAGACACACTAGAACCAGGGGAAGTCGAGGTTCAAAACCCTTCATCAATGATGATTGAACTCCTTAAACATAAGTGGATCTTTTTCAAATAGAGAGCTAAAAACACATTTGAGATGTGAGCAACCAGACTGAAATCCACACTTCTCTTTTAATATGACTTTCAAATTCCTGTACCTACTCTGCTACTGAGCAGTCCTGCCAAAGCCTGCAGCCAGCTCTGTAACTTTCTCACTTCTACACCTCCAGAACGCACAATATGCAAGTGTATGTCACCATTTAGATGAGAAGACATCCGGATCATAATATATTTCAGTCACAATTACCAGATATTTCACAGCACTCAAGTGGCTGTATAAAGTGACAGGACAAATTTATAACTCTCCCACATGGGTACATAACATAAGTGGGTTTCTGCATGTTCTGTTTGGATTTTTAGTACACAGCTGCTCCATTGAAAATCATTGCTCACAATTCAAGATTCATATTGTATATGAGATACTTTATATCTACAGAGTAAGAAACCACACAATTTTTCCGCAGTCCACAGCTTGGTTTGGTTTGCTGTGTTTGTGTGTATCTGTATGTATGTATGTATGTATCCCAAACCTTTGTTCATGAAGCCTAGCCGTGATGATGATGGTGAGGATGATGATGATGATGATGGATGTATGCATACACACACAAACATACCCACATGTGTACCTAGAGACATGAGTTTGGGCAAGTGTACCGAAAGGTGACAGCAAAAGTTGTGGTTTTCATGGTCTGTATGATTGGTTTCACCCTGTCTCTTCTACTATTCACAGAGACACAGTGATTACTGCTGGAATAGTGAGTGTTAAGTTCTCCATGATGATACATTTAACTTCAAGGCAGTTATGGAGAACACAGCAGTATCAGGGGATGCTGATTGGAAATTTTCTTCCTATAAAAACAGCTATACCATTTCAACTTTAACAACTAAGAAAGTTTCTGCAAAGATCTTTAACCTGACATCAACTTTTAACTCTTTTCTCTCTTCTTTACTGAAACCTCCTCATAACAGGTAGTGGCTCAAACCTGAAATTTTCTAAAGGGTATCAATGAGTACAGTGAATTCCAAGAAACCTTCTGATTCAGTAGGGAAGGGATGTGATGTCCAATTATCAAGAATATGCTGTACCATAGAGGAAGAAGAGGACAGATGCTTCTTCATGCCATTAATTGCACTTGATATTCCTCACTTCACATCAAGCTTGGTATAAAGTTCCTAAAGTCACCAAATTTTCCTAATTAAACTATAAAACATCTGAGGATATTTATTGTCCCTCTGGCTGCTTCTTGTACATACTGGATTCTTGCTTTATCTCATGTTCATTCAACTGAAAGGTGGTGTCAAACAACATAATAAATCATGCTGCTAAAAACCAGAAATGGGACTCAAGTTCTTTTTGCTAATAAGCACCTTAATGATTTTTAAGTTAATTAAAATTCTTCATAACTGCAGAAGAAAATGTTTTTCTTTCTAGTGCTGTTAGTAGTGTCTGTTCTTTTTCATACAGCTATGCTATTGGTCAAAGCTCCCAGTTGTGAATAGATTTAGTTCCCTTCTTTGTTTGGTTTCTCATTTTATTACATGTATATTTTTTTCATTTAAAATGTTGAAATGATGAGGAGTTCTATAAACAATATAGATTTTTTATTAAAAAAATAAATTCAGAACTTCATTCCTTTCAGCATGAATTGGTACTATTGTAGTGGTGTTTAAAGAATCTCCCAATCTTTGCAATACTTTGAGATTAAGATGTTTGATAAAAGCTTATGTGAGGATTAATGATAAAATATAGTGTGCTGTCCATCATGTTTGTTTTTTATCACTCACCATCTTGCAATGGAAACCTAGCAAAAGTGTTCAAAGCTAGGGATTATAAGCGTGCAAAAATTGCCTGGGACCTACAGAATGACCAGGTTGTAATCATTGTTCAAGATCTGTAGATTTGTTCCAAGAAAAGGAATTTCATCATTTTCTTTTTTTTTTTTTTCCCAAAGACAACTTTTATTAACCACTCCAGCAGGAGGAACTGGTACCCTACAGATCAAGGCAAGCCTGGTTGAAAATGCAGCACCACTCAAATGAACTTTTTCATAACATATTTGAATATCTGAGAAACAAAAATCTGCTAAGGAAGTGAAAAAAAGAATAACAAATAATAATAAAAAAATTAGAAAATAATAAAAATAAATGTATTTGTCTTCTAGAATTTCTGGTATGTGTGTTTTCTCTTCCAGTGTACTGTGTTGCCAAGTGTGAGGTAGTATGCATGTGGTTTTGCTTAGTGCAGGACATGAGAATAAGAAAAATTCACCAGAATATACAAGGCTCCCAAGATCAGTAACCACAAGGCTGCTTTGAATCCAAAATGCTCCCTAGGAAATCTGAAAACTACACATTTGTACTAATATACGCTACCCTCAAAGAATAAGAATTTTCTCTAATCTACAAGTCATTCATGTCAAAATATTCTGGATTAGCAATAAGATCTGGGCATTAATATTACCTCATGACAGCTCCTTTAGTACCACACCGATTTTCTCACAATTCTACTGAAAATTTTCATTGCATTTTTAATGTGCCTTATTGCCACCTCTGTTGAGTGAATTTTAACATGTTTATAGGTTGCACTAAAGACATCCACATATTTTATGGATCTACAGTTTTTATATGGTTGCCTCTGTGTTACTTGTCAAAATGGCATAATGACATATTTAAGAATTATACCATGGTATAGGAATACCATTCTGTATGCCTAAACCAGCATTTTTAGAGAGCAGAGATATTGTTCTGGGATAATCTTTATAAATCCTTTTGTAGATACATAAAATAAAAGCCATAACCAGTGTGTTGCATTTTTGATAACTTGCAAAATCAAGAATAAACTGAAAGGTCAGTACAATGACTATTGTGATGGAACCATGTAAGTAGTGTTCTATTACTACTTTATTTGGAACTAAAAATACAGTTGATCGCTGAAATATAGATGATAAAAACTGCTGTTACCTCTGAAACAAATGGAAGAGCATCTACTGATTTTAGTGGAAACAGAAAATTCATTTATGAATTGGATATTTCTGCAAGGTTAATTGGAAAATCACAATCTCATTCTTAAATATGAGCTGTAAGTTGCAGACTTACTTCTAAATGAAACCTACAATAAGCTATTTTCTGTGTTGGTACATAAAGATCTCAAATTTGTAATTAGTTGTTAGAGTATTTTGTTAACACCAGTAGGGCACAATCTCTTAAAAAATACATAAAATGTAGCAACTGCCCAAATATAGTTTTCAATTTAACTTAGGGCTTTGTCTTACTTAGGGTAAAACTTTTAAGCAGTACTTAATATTTGAAAATTCTCACATCGTGTCCTGGAGTGTTGCCTCAGCTGCTGTCGGTGTCCCAGCTCCCAAGACACTTTGCTCTTATCCTTTCTTTTTTAAAGTAAGAGAAGTGGTGCTGTGGAGAAGGGCTGGGAAGATGCATTATAAGCACCACAAAATTTTGCAGCTCACATTTTAGCTGCCTGGTACCACAGCTGTGAGAAAGAGTAATATGCGAATAATGCCTGTTAATACAGCAAATAGGAATCAAGTGCAGATGGGGTACAGTTGACAGACCATTGTATCACAAATCTCACTGCAGCTACTCAACTGGGTTATATTTTCACATGGAAAGCAAAAGACACTTTCCCTTTAACTCTCTCTATCACCACTTACACCTCATCTGGATTTGCTACAAATTGTAACAAACAGAAAAAAGTTATTTCTTTTTAATTTAATCTAAAAGAAGTTATGAAAAGGTTTTTTTTTCCTCCCTCCAACTTCCAGTATTAAAAAAAAATATATATAGAAGATATAATAACAGTAAAAATTCTCTTTTATCTATGAAAACTTTCTGGATTTAAAAAAAAAAAATGAAAAAAGAGACTGATAAAAGCCCACTGTAAAAGTGACTTCTGCAGTTTTTAGTGATAATTTTCATAATTCCTCATTAACCCCAGTTACAACAGAGATGGAGGCAGAATAACAGACTCAGTTTGAGCTTGGTTGTCTGGGTACAATTATATCAAAATGTAGGTGAACATTAAACTCAGAATTTGACAAGGGACTTTAACTGGCATGGCCAAAACTTATTGAGTTCAGAGGCCTGTAAGCAAGAATTCAAATATTTTGAGAGAATTTGAAAAGATCCATCTCCACTCTTTTCTAACACTTTGTCCCAGGGACTGTACTTATTTCTACTTGTTCTACTTGTATTCCAAAACTGGAAATACACTGTAAAAGAAATTTATCTAGTTCTGCAAATCATGGAATGGAAATTACTTCCCCTTCTACATCCACTTCTAAGGAACATAATTGTAAAATAATTATTGAAAAATTATTCTTTGAGTTGATAGAAAAAAAATGTTTTAACATTTTTGAGTTGTTCTTGAATAACTTACTCTAAAACAAGCTTGTCAATTAAGGAAAAAAAAAAGATATGGTTTTATTTGTAATACTGCTGAAGATCCAAGGACATGGGATGACAGTCTCACTCTGTAAACATTGATGACAAGAGTCTGTGATATCTCTGGCTAGTCTATGGTGCTTCAAAAATGAAATGTTAAGTCATTCAATTCACTTCAAGAATGAAATGAAAATGTAACATCATCTGCTTGGACATAGATGCAGATAGTCGTTTAGATAGAGATACCAATTTCCTGGTGACATTCTATGTTCAAACCATAAAAAGGAGCACAATAATAAATAAAGGAGACCTACCCACAGATGCCATCTTTAACATCCATCTCTACTCTTGAATGTTTCCCTCTCAAACCAGTCCACCATCACTTTCTTTTTTTATTTTTTTTTTAACTCTAAGGCAGTATGCTTTAAGTAGCAATATAAAAAACTCAAAACACAACATATCTATTTCAGTAAAATAAAGAATCCGCTTAACATCAAACAAGCCAGGACAGCTGTAGCAGTCCTGAGGTAGCATGAAAATCAGATAATTTTCTTCCTAAATATATTTCTTGATTTAATCTATACAGTTATTTCTGTGCAATTTTTCATTCACTGATACTTGCATGGTTCAGAAACAAGCAGCTTCATTAGCACCAGCAACTGAAAGAAAGCCTCTCTTCTCACAGTTTTTTCCAAGACCTGCATGAAATGTAGATTATAATGAAATGCAATGTTGCATTTGTTCCTTTTTATGTAACAAGGCTATTGATTGGTGATTATCTTACCTCCTTTTCTTTCCTTCAACCAATTAGTAATAATTTCAGAACTCCATCTAAGCTATAAAATTTATGTTAACAAATTCAGTTCATGCATAGATAGCAAATCTGACAAACATTTTACAGGTGAGCAAAACCAAAATGGAAAGTGTGAATTAACAGCACAGAACTAGCCACCCAGATGCAAAGCAGAAAGGAATATTAAATAAAAAATAAACAATTAAACAAATAAAAGCCCCAACTCTACTGGCAAGTAATAACTTAGGGAGTGAAAAACTCCATGTTGACCCAAGCTTCAAATTATCTCATAGCATTTTTGAAACTTTGGCAATTATGATTCAAAGCCCTGTTTCCCATTCTTGGGGTTAATGTGAGTTAGCCTTGAAAGCTTCACAACATTTAGCATAATTGATGACTTATATTGCAACATCTTTGGAGAGAATTGCCCTAACAAGCTTCTCTTTTTCAGCGATTGAAACCACTTCAGTCTTTCACTAAGGGACAGAAGCAAAAGTATTCAACAACCAGTCACCTAATCTAAAATGCATACAAACCATCAAAGTATATATGTCCTCCTACAATCATAAATAAACATTTCACACTTTTAATTATTTGTACATCACTTTTTGGAAAGCATATGTTTGTGCCCACATATGCTCCTACTGAAGTTATGAGAAAGTCTATCACCAGAAAAAAGGTCAGAACTAAGTGTTTTAAAAAGTATCACGCAATAGTAAATGCCATCAGATTTATCCTTATGACAATATAAATAAATTGTGGTCTCTGCATTTGAAGTTTCATATTTAGTCAGACAAGGTGTGGAACTCTTACCTACTGCAACAAAAAGGGGTACAGGAAAATGATGCATTCCAATCTTTCCCAGGACAACAAGGCCAGAACGAGGCTCAGGCTGGATTGGTCTTTTCTGTATGCACCCCAATAAAACTTGTGGGGTGCAGTGAGTGTGTTGGATATATTTCTGACCCTGCTATTGAGGATTTTTCTCATTTGTAGTCTAAACCCAAACAGTTTGTTCACTTGACTAATGAAATGACAATCATAAACATGTTTTCCAGTCTACTCACAGTAGCCATTATTTAAGAGACAGTTTTTGCATTATTCAGGTCATGCTCCTAGTACAGGACTGCATCTGGCCTGAAAAGGAAGACTAAATTTTATGTCTCAAAACAAACTTATGCAGCTTATAGTCTTTTCCTAAAACAAGCTTAGCCTGGAAACTTGGTGAATAAGAAAATGCAGTTTCTCAGAGTTTCATGGTTAAGAAACAATTATTTATGTGAGGAAATAAATCTATTTCGCTACTCTCCTAAGCTAACAAAATTACTTTGCAGAGGAGAGACTTTCCTTGAAACAAGGATTATGCTCAAAGTAGATACAACCCTATGTACTTTAATTCATTAGTTACATGCCCACAGCAGCAAATTAAACATGTAATACCTCTCTAAGTTCCTTGCTGCTTAAACACTAATCTATTATTGGAAACATTACAAGGTGGAAATACCCTTAGATTCTAACAGCTTACCTCTGATAATGCAGACTTGTTTTTTACTCTTATCTTAAAATATTTAAATCCTTGTAAGACCTGTTATAAACATTTCCAAAATGTCGAGTTCTTCAAAACAACTTTTATTAGTATACATGGTATGTCATTGCACTATCCAGTTATTAAAGGGCGGGAAAAAGGAACAGAAGGAAACCTACAGAGAAAAAAAGTACTCTCTATGTTTAGTTTAAAATATAGATTAGACCACACCTCTGCATTCTGGCAAGTTTAAATATGTTGCTAAGGTCACATTGGTATTTTCTGTTGCTTTACATTAAACGAATACTGTACCTTAAAGATGAGCTTTAAGAGTAATGGATTTACAGTAATCCCATAAATCTGTTTTGACACTATAAAAAAATACTAATGAAGAATATTATATTCTGCAAACATTGTTTCTTGCATATCAGATCTCTTTTAAATTCAAGACTTTGTATGGGTACAAAAGTGATCTCTAAACCCTGAAAAACTCTCCAGCTTTTCTCCTACCGATACATTCCATAACACAATGTCTGAAGTCCAGACTACTGCAGGCAGAGCAGAGGGCTCCAAGTAGAGAAGTCTGTCAAACCATTTAGGACAGAGCTGTGTCTGAGTTTACAAAGCTGGCTGATTGGCTTGCATCTCATTAATTACAGGAATGGGTCTCCCTGGCAATATACCAACAAATAAATTTCACTCCTTTCAGCATTACTTTCTCCAGCTTGAGATGAGCCTGTCTATTAGAAAACACCTAATTTCAAGGAAGGAATAGGCAAACATTTTTATCTCTTTTCCACTTCCACTTTCCAATTCTTGTCAATGTTCTGTTGATTTTGTTTGAGAAAAATGCCAGAAGTATAAACACAAGAAAAAACAATGTTAAACAAAGACATAACCTGCAGCTCAGGGAATCGATCTACTCTGATTCCTTATGCCATTCTCATGTGCCTTCAAGGTAACAAGCAGGAAAAATATCTGTCTCTAAGAAGAGAGACCTAAGAGACAATTAAAAAATATCAGTAAAGAGTGAAAGAATTTTTCAATATATACAAAAGTCCTTTAAAGTTCTTGTCTGCACGTCACAGCAGGAAACATAAAATCAAGCAAACTAATAGAGACTGATAGCACTGCACTGGCATTGCATCATTTTGTACAAGTAATGTTGTGAGCCATAACACGCTGTGTGGTTTACATACAGGTTTTCTGGTTTGATGCTTGGCTTGTTCTCTTGTTCTCTTTGGTTTGTTGTCAATTTTTTGGAACTGTTTTGTGATGCATTACATAGTTCCTAGCAAGGTCGCTGTCAGAGTCCCTCGTTTCTCTGAGTGTCATCAAGCATGTGCTGAGAGACATGTTGTCAGATGGACATATTTTAAAGTCCTTTTGAAAGCATGCACATATACATCTGGACCTGTAATAAAAACCTAAGGAAAAGTTAAATGATAAATGAAGCTGAAATTGAAAAAAGTGCAGAAAGGTTTGGCATCTGCTCAAGATGGTATCATTTGCAAACTTCTTCAACTTAATGAGAACAGTGTGATCTAAATTATAATAAATTGAAATACAGTATTGTCAACAAAACACAAAGAAGAAAAACCAAAATGGATACTAAGAAAACATTTTAACTGGAAGGGTGGGAATTTGGGGGATCAGAAAGCTATGGTCCAGGTAAGGTAACTGGCAAAGTGACCTTCAGCAATAAATAGTGCACTTTGTTTTCCCACTAGTAACCTTGATTTCAGTCAATATGTATTATAAATGCACACAAACAGAATAACAGTAATGATTTGAACCAAGTTTGCTTAAAGTGTTACTATCTTTGTCATTTGTATAGGAAATCTATATTATTGTCCTGACAATGTCAACCATTAAAGAATGATTATTGCTCTATTTTTAAACAGACCAAAATAACAACAGTTATTTTAATATCACATAAAGGATAACTTTTGTATGTTCTGTATTCACTTAAGATTATTATAGTTCAAACATACTAAAGGCAGTGTTTTCTTCATTGTCATCTTTGACTTTTTGCTGCTGAGAAACACCATGGACATAACTAATTGATACACTGTTTTGCACTCTCACAAATCCTGACTTATTCCTGAATATGGCAGTGCCTCATACAGAAACTAATGTGTACTTGGAAATTGCCATGAACCTGGACTAACCTTCTAGAAAAACAACTGTACCAAGCAAGGTGTCTAGCTCCAAAAAGAGGTAACACATATGCATAAATTTGAATTGGATCTGTGGATCCAATTCTATGGTCAACTGTCCAACTTTTTATAAAAATTCTAAAAAAATGTTATTCATCTGATGGGGGTTTTTGTCTTTCTAGCATTATATGCAAAACTCAGTGTGAACATGCACTGAGCAACTTCTCACATAGGTCATCTTGTGCGGGATCGATTCAGGATGTGAACATTAAACACTCAGCCAAAGTACTACTTGATTTAAAGGAGTAATACAGCTCACTGGCAGAAGTCCCTGTCTTTCTCTGTGAATAAGAAATCACTAACTGGAGAAAGAGGGGCCTGATCACCTCTTGTAAGATAGGTTACATGTACACAGATAAACCCTTATTTGATATGTCATCGGAATGCCTCCTTTACACCTGATAAAATATTTAGGGAACTTGACTGGCAGCAATGTCTCCTAAGCAGTAAATACATAAGTAAATAATCAGTTAAAACTGCTGGGTCTTTAGAAATAGGTACATTCCAAGACATAAGATCTGGAACACTTTACATAGGAAAGAGACAAGCTGCAGTAGTTTACAGAAGCTTTAAATCATGAAAACATTATTGTCACAATAATTACTATTCCCATTGTATATAGTTATACAGAATAAATGCACCTTCTGTCCACCCCCTGTGACCTAGGCTGCCATTATCTTTGGATCTGTGCAAAGCCAGAGACAGTAAAATGAACCCTGCTCTGAAATCCTTATTGTCTTCCTTCACATTATCTGAATTGACCATTCAGCTTTATGAACTGCCATGTCCTTGGTATATGTTATTTTTATTGGCATAATATTCACAACAGCAAACCAAAGTTAATAATGACTTGCCTGGAACAAGATATACCAAGGAAAGAAGTATTAGATGAGATGACAGAAACTGTCAAAAAGATTTTACATCTTTAAACACAACTAAGCAAAAAACAGCTTTTCTTTGTTTCTGCTCTTAGTCTGTTTCCCAAGTCCCACTACAAGACCTGTGGAAAGAGGAAAGAAAGGAAGCCTAAATCACTTTAGGTAGGTGTTTTCTCATGTGATAGTAAAGTCAGTAAAGACTGACAACTTTAATTTTGTAAAGCCTAAGCAAAAAAAATGTCTTACAAAGACATCCAATGAGATGTTTTCATAAGAAATGAGCCAAATTCCTAAAAGTTATTGAGTACTAAAAAGATGTTTTTAGGCTCTTGATAATCTACCTTTTCTGAGAGGGTATCTTTTTGTGATAGTCACACAGGCCCTACAACAGTCTGTTGCTTCGTACTTTTCTGGGCTTCACTGCAAGCAAAAGGAGACATTAAATGGCAGCTTAATTATCTTTTGCAGGCCTATTTCTCTGTGGTATATTATCTTATTGGTACCAGCGACATGATAGGAGAGGCAAATGATGGCAGACACTAACTACAGAGTAGTGGGTTTCAAATATGTATCTTTAAGTTCTCATTCACACAAAAAAACAAACCTGTTTCATTTCCTCCAATATATTCCTTTGAGACCTTGATTAATTCTTAGGAATGAAAACTTACTAAAAAAACTGATTGGACAAAACTGTGGCATTTTCACATTTACTAATTGAACAAAGCTCCAATAGCAAGAAAACAGAGAAATTTTAAGTAATTCTGAACGTTTCTCTGTGCAACCCAGACTTCAGCCCTGAGAGAGATGTCTCCTCCACAATGTCACTTCTTCTGTCTTGTGCACTAAATATGTCAAGTCTGCACTATAAACAGATTCTGCAATAGCAGGGAGGGGGAAAGTTGCCATGGACAAGATAATTTCCATGGGAAAAATCCTAAAGTCAGTTTTGCCACCTTTTTTATATAGAAACTATTTTTTTTTCTTTTAGAGAAAACATGCAGTACTTCAAATTGGAAATGGTGGGGTACCTCAAGTTTTTTAACTCAGTCATGTCATATCTGGTCTCCTGTTTGCACTGTCTTCAACTTATCAGTCTCTTGTGCAAAATTGAATGTTATACAAGTCTTAAACTGGAGTTTGTGACAGTGGACTATTATGAGAGACTATGAGCCAAATTTTCAGTAAACAATGGTAGTTATATGACAAGACTTCTCATTCATGTTCCATAATGAAAGACACACTGTGCTCTTGGGGACTGGCCATGAGGTGAGATAAACAAGACATTATTGATGTAAAATTCCCCTAAGGGAGGAAAGAGAAGGAAAGAGAAGAGAAAGAGAGGGAAAGAGAAGGGGAGGGAAAGTGAAGGGGAGAGGAGAAGGAGAGAAGGAGAGGAAAAGGGACGGCAAGGCCAGGCAAAGCAATATTGTGTGAAAAACATAACTTCCCACTAGAAAAACAAACAAACAAAAAAATTCAGGTTTTCTGGAAGCCTCAAAATGCAATTAATTTGTTTTATCAGGAAGGCAGAGGTCCAGACAGCATGGCCAGAGTGCTGTAAGAATCAAAGGTTTCCTTCAAATATCCTTGGGAGCAGAAGGTGGCTGTGGCTCCTCTGCTCACCTCTCCAAAGGCAGATGCCTTGAATCCTTCAAGGCAGCAAAAACTAATAAAAGGAAAGAGGTTAGAAATCAGATTAGTTAATTAGAGATGTTTTCACCAGACAGAAATTAAGGTGGTTCTGACAGAGGAGAAATTTCACAGAGCAAGTTAACCAATATTCAGATTCATTACGTGTTTGTTTTTTCAAGTGTTTGTAAGATGAAGCCTGAAAATTTATGACTGTGTGCTAAAAACACCTAGACATAATTTGGTGCAGAACTTTCCTGATCGTGATTCTTTTCTTCACATGTCAGTGAGATAATCTATAAAAGAACATTCTTGGTCAAAGTGATCATTGAAAAGTAAGTTTCTTCTGTGCTGGTTTGAAAGCATAATATTCATAAGCAGAGTCAGTTTGCACACAGGATGGGTTCTAAAAAGAATTTCAAAAAAACTCTTAAAGATACTAACATATGTGTGTGAAATGCTGTTCTTGTCTGGACAAAGTTTGTCCTGTTCCAGTGGCAGGGACCCTGTTGTCCCCTCATGGCTGCCCTCCCAGCAAACCCATCCTTAATGGTGGGAAGAGGGAACTGATTCTTCTCCTTCAGACTTTAGACTTCACTAGTTTTTCACCTGCTTCTCAGAAAAATTAACAAAGAAATTAATATTTCATGGAAGCAGACAGATTGGAAAAATAACCAGCACCAATTAAAAACACACTGAAGTGATTTATGCCTCTTTAAATTGTATTTTAATTTTACTGTGTAGAATAAAGATTTAATTAAAATTATGATTAAACCCACAATTATACAGAAAATTATATTTTGGTCGTAAACCTTTTCTTTTAAAATTGAAATTGCTTATGGAAAATTCTTCAAGAAATCCTTTCAACTGATTTTTTTTTAATGGAAAAAATTATTATTCTACTAAATCTAGTATTTGCTACAAGTTACCATGGTAGCAAAACAGCAATCAGTGCTACTGAAAGACTAGACCAATGTTATTCTGTATGATTAGATCTGTTTCAAAGCAACTAGACAGTATCCCTCCTAATGCTCTTAAGTTATTAAGCATTTTACTTGCATTTAAAAATAACATACAGATTTTTAATTTCGGGAGATAATCAGAGCCTGCTTAAAAATGATCATGTCTTCATTTATATTATAGAGGAGGTAAACATATGATCAAAAGAGTCAGATTAACTAAGAGGAATCAAAGGCATTGTGACACAGGGAAATGTCTCCAATTTCAGCAGTGGCAGTTTGTTTAATTCGTTTGAGAGAACACAGGTCTCAGTCTGATAACTGGGCCAGACAGGTTTGCTCCTCAGAGAAGACTGTTAACTACCTGAGAACCACCTACAGACCCCAGAGCATTCCCTCCACCTTCCCACAAAGTTCTTAATTGTGAGGGAGCAGCAAGTTGATGGAAGTAAGAGCTGTTCCTGTATCAACACCTCCTATTGAAGAGCTTTGTGCAGAAACCACCGGCTTGCAGTGCACCAGTGGCGCTAGAAGTCAAAAAATCACAGAACGGTTTGGGTTGCAAGAGACCTTAAAGATCTAGCTCCAACCGCCCTGCCATGGGCAAGGACATTAGGCCAGATTGTTCAAAGCTCAGCCTCAAATGCTTCCAGGGATGGGACATCCACAACTTCTGTGAGAAACTTGTTTCAATGCTTCACCACCCTCACAGTAAAGAATTCTTCTTAACATCTAATCTAAACCTACCCTCTGTCAGTGCCCATGTAAAAAGTATCTCTCTCTCTTATTTGTAAGCCCCTTCCTGCCATGGGATCTGTTGTGACTGGCTGGTAGTATAAGTCCCCCTTCCCTTACCCACCCCTCACTCCAGTCGGACAGGGGGCACAAATTCTGTCAGGAACTGAGCCTGGCGCACCCATCACTGTTGAACCAGGTGAGGGTTGTTCCTATAGAACCATAGAAAAATTGGGTTGGAAGGGACCTTGAAAGGTCATCTAGGCCACTGCTTGTGTGTTTAAGTCTGGATATTGTAAGAACTCATCTACAAATCTAGGCAAAAGCATATCAAAGTCAGGAAAGTTCTCCACGATGGGAAAGCTAATGCAGTAACTTCTATGCAGCACATCAACTATCCAATTTGTTGTTTCTGGGACTTTTTTTAAGGCAGATGTTTATTACTGTGCCTAATACCCCCAATCGTATGCTAAGCTTGAAATACACTGAGAAAAATATCCTTAGAATGGCAACAAATAAGACATGGAGATAAAAACACACAGTTGTTTTAAGACTACTTGTTTGATCTGCCTCGAAAAGGGCAGCTTTAGTGCCACTAAGTCATCTGCTGTTTTTCTCTGTTCTGAGTAACTGCAGTAGGGTCCTATAAAATGGTTGAGAAAATTTCTGTTTTAGCTATATTGCAGGAACCAAGGCAGTCATGTGGGGCACAGGTACCTGCACGGCTTTCTGAGACTCCAGTGCTGAGCATAACAGAGTGGCCCACAGTAGTCAGAAATCAATGTACACTGACCATGAGTTCACATTGATGGCAGTGTTGGTGCTACGAAGGAGGCAGTAACAGGGAGGGACAGAAATAGTATAAGATCAGACTTATTTGGCCTTACCTTGGTTTAAACTGATGTTGTTTTCATGCTTTAATGTATTTACTTCAAGTACCATCTTTTCCAGGTCATCACAGGTTATTTTTTCTGCTGTTTCGCTTCCTGCCTGAGTACATTCACACATCAGCATCCACTTTTCAGCCTTATCAGTACTTTACCCATTATTGCAAGCATTGCCAAAATTCCTTCTTAAGCTCTAAAACTCAGAAGTATTTTACTTGAAGTTTACTGCTTCTATTTCAGACTTGAAGGAGACTTTGTCCAAAACATTGTTTGTTTTCTTTCCAATTATATTATTTAATCTGTAAAAGGTATCCCTTACAAGCCTTGTCCTACTTTAAAAAAAAATAATCTGTGTATTTCCATGTAAATTAATATTAGGAACAAGGTTGTTTCATACCATTACATGAGATAATTGTAATTAATAGTTTACAGTCTTTGATGTTTTGCAAAAAGTTAAATCAAGAAAGCAGGGATGTATGAATGAGATACTTGCAGGTATTATAAAATCCTTTTGCTAGCCCATCTGAGTAATTTTTTTTCTCTGAACACAGACACCACAAACCACAAGTGCTGTTCAGACAGTAGAGGTAGGACGAGCCCCAGGTTGACTCAATTCACTGCAATATTGCAAAAAGCTGCAGCATGCAGAATATGTGGGCAAAAACAGGTTAAGCAAGGAGGCAAATATTAGTTGTGAAAAGTATGTGGCATAAAAAATATTTTGTCTGGACCATTCACATGTGCCTGCATGGTTTTGGAGGAGAGGAAGAGCCTGTCAGGCTCTGGTTGCGGAACATGCAAGGCCTGGTTATGGTTTGGACATGAGAACAGGTGGCCTTCCCTCCCTGTGGGGTCCCAACGTCTCCAGTGTCTGGTGTATCAGGCTGCCAGTTGCTCTATTTCCTTCTTTTTTTGGCATTAACAAGGAGCACTCTCATGAGGAAACATTTTGGATATCCTCATATTTTGCCTAGAGCTCTTCTCTTCTTGGAAGCGACCTGACTCTTGGGCTTATATTTCTCTTCTAACACAAAAAATTACTCTACTTAAATGAAACTTCAGAATGAATACTAGTATGATTGATATTGATGAAGCAGTAATACTTTTTCTGCTTCACAAAAAACATTCATTAATTCATCTCTGGCACCAAGAAGTGTGCTGCTAAAAAATTTAGCTGAAGTTTTATTGAGAGGTTTTTATGACTGACAAAACATGTATTTCATATAGTCAGGATGTTTCTGTCACAAATCCTGAATGTTTTACTGTCAATATTCAATCTTTCAGAAAAATTAGCTCCATAAAAGCAGTCATAAAACAACAGTATAAGGAATTTGTCTTTACATGAAAATATATATCTTGAAACAAATAGTTTTAAGCAAGGAAGAGGAGATTTACAAAAGTGTTGGTTCATTCACCATAAGATTTCTTCTGTTTAATTATAGCTGTCAGATTCAATCTACAAACACGAGAATTCAATTTGCTTAAATATGAATTTTATAAATATGGAAAAGGATTAAGAAAAAATAAAGACATTTCATTCTGTCTAACATGAGATATTTCCTCAACTGATAATCTTGATGATTAATGAACTGAACAACTACATTTTAGTTCTTGGGGTTTTTTTACATACTAACAACTGTTAGTCATCACTTTGAGGCACTTCAAAATTATATATGGCAGCTGTTCATTAAGAAGATGATTAGCACCAAGAACACTTGCAGCACTTTATTTATTTTTTTTAATGTATCCCCATTTGAGGTGCAATCTTGTGATACACTGTCAAAGAGATAGCTGTGGGCTTTATAAACACTACAAACTATTCTGCTTCTCAGAACTGATGGGTGAAGCAATATGATGTTTGCATGCAGCTACTGCTGGGGAAATAGCACTTCAACAGTTTTTCATATAGCACTAGTCTATTATATATTAACCTTCGATAATGTCTTAGATTTCTAGCAGAAGTAAGATATATAAAATTTTAAAAAATTTATTGGACATGGCTGTCACAGAACCATAGACTTATAAAATGTCTTGAGTTGGAAGAGGCTTTAAAGATCATCTCGTTCCAACCCCCCTGCCATGGGCAGGGGCACCTTCCAATAAATCAGGTTGCTCATAGCCCCATCCAACAGAACTCCAACTAACTGGCTCTCATCACTCCTGATCTCGTCTGTGGTTGGGGACCATGTGCTTGATGGTTTGGATCCTGTACATTTAGAAACAATCATTCTCTCCATCCTGTCCCTCCTCTGAGGATCACTAGGCTTTATTAATTACTCATTATCTCCTAACTGGGTGTACTGAGATTATGCATGTAATTGTACAGAGATCCTGACAACTTTGATTTAAGTGTAATTTCCACATGCCATTCTTGCAGCTCCTCTTAAGGAACTTCTTTTTGTACTTTTCGTGCTACATTTTCCAATTTGTTCTCCATCCTTGGAAATCTTCATATTTATTACAGCTTCGACACCACTACTCTTAGTTATCCACTACACTGGAGTCAGAGAACTGTCTTATCATTGGTGCTAAACTAAGGAAAAGAAAGTAAGGGAAAGGAAGAGGAAGCAAAATCTGTAGAAGACAGTTTGAAGTCTTCACATATATTTATTCTAAATCCAGTAAAGAACTTCATCCAAAGAAACTCTTGAGTTAGATTGCAGCATCCATTATTAATGTACATCGGTGTTTTCAAAACTTACATTCTTCAAATTTTATTTTTACAAACAGTGTGGTTGAATTCATGCCCACTGCACCTTACTGATAGTTAATGTACTAGCTGAGTAGTTGGCAAATGAGATTTTGATAGGCGTCCTATGTTTGCTTGGTCAAATTTCTTATAACCAATATTTTAATATATTTAGACACCACACAACAACTAAGACCCATTGCTTTTGTCCTAAGAAATGTTTCCAAACAGTTGGACCTTAATTTTACTCTTTTAAACTTTACAGTAAATTGAATGGAGTCAAAGAAAGTGTTTATTCAGTGAAGGTATTTTGAACACAAATTCAGGTAAGAGAGATTTATAAACTGTGACTACAAAATATCATTGATTAGTATTTTATAACTCAACAGATTATCTCTGTTGTTATCAGTCTGTGTTTATAGTTCTTTATAGGATATAAATAGTAAGAAAAATTCAGTTCAAAATCCATCATCATAATCATTTAATTAAGATTGGTATTTTATTTTTGTTGCCTTAGAATGTTAACATGATTCAGTTAAATATGCTGGAAAGTTTCTCAAAGCATTCAAAAGAATCTAATAACTTCACTAAAGTACTCTTGCAAGAAAATTGACAAGCATCCAGTCTGTGTCTTTTACAGACCATACTTGTAAATAATTAATGTTGTTAATTTACTTTTTTCTGTATGAAATCAGTACAAAAATTGTTCTATTCATGTCACAACTTGCATAAGTAGCTCCTAACCATGTTCACTGAAGGAATTGCCCTCCATCCCTTAACTTCCTCAGCTGTGCAGCTTGATAATGAGTGTGTGTGGGGAATAATGAAGTACAGTATATTTTCAGGCAAGAAACTATAAAGCACATGAATACTAAACCTCATTTTTTTCCATCAGTCCAAAACAGAGAATTCCTAAAGCACCATATGAGGATCTGCTTCTAAATTAGCAGTAAAATTATGACAGGCAAAATTAATGTTCATTACTCAGTGGATAGGAACAGCTATTGACAAATGGTATGAATGCCAAAGTATTATAGGGATTTTTGTGTCAATCTTACCCAAAGATCTCCCACAGATGTTTTTTAATATAAGTAAAGTCAGAAACAACACAGTAAAATCCCACCTAAGAAGAGGAAAAGGAAGGCACGTTTCATTTCTTCAAAATTGATAGATTGTTTTTAATTTTCCTTCAGAAGTTAGGAAATTGTATTAAAAAAATTGCGTCTTGTTTATGTAAGATTCATAAACAATGTCCTGTGGAGATATTTGCCTTTCTGTCTTTCCTGACCCTGTAATCTGGCCATCATTTCTGAACACAGATGCACACATACACACACCCACCCACCATGAAGTTTTTCCTCAAAACAGTGGGTGGGACTCAAGAGGCCTTGAAGGATTTTAGAGTTTGAACTCTCAGAAAGAGGAGGACCTACAAGATGAGAGTTTATGTTTCTTGGGTGTATGCTGTCCATGCTACCAATGCTGGCTGTAGATGACTTGCAGCAGTTGTATAACGTTTTTATAGAAATCTTTCATATAAAAGCAAGTACCATCAAGCTCTGCAGCAAAAGTAATGAAGTCTTAATTTTTATTTTTATTTTTTAAGGAGAAAAAGGCAGCCTTCTCTTAGTGAAAGCTGTGAAGATGTGGTTGTGCTTCTTATTTCCTGTTGGGGATGTTTAGATGATTTCCCATTCAGCACCTGTGTCTGGAGTTCCTTTCACTCTCTTTTAAGGGACCTAGGACCTAACTTTAATATACTTTGGTGTCCTCAGAACTCCTGCAAAGATATGGCCATCCATAGCCTAGAGCTACTTCAGAAGGAAATAAAGACCACTCTGATTCTGGTGCCTAAACTGCTTAACATCTGTTAATTTCATTGACAGTTTGGCAATTCAGTGCCTTTAAAATCTGCTTTATTTTTTACTGGGTTAAAAAAATCTGGCTGAATTTTGTTTTGTCTATATAACTTTTCATTCTAGTGTTTTAGTTTTACATCCAATGTCTATTTTACAGCACTAGTGAAAGTTTTAAGACGTTATATAGTGTAGGTTATATACGTTTAAATACAGCCAACAGACTACAGTACTTAAAGCCTTAAAGGTGATGACTGTCACTTTAACCTCTCAGGTTACACAGACCATACTGCCTCCACTTGCATGCCACCAAGTTATTTTAAGATAATGTGCATATGTTAATTTCACTTTCTTTTAAAGCACATTTAAAATAGTTCCAAGCTTAATTTCTGTAAGTGAGAGTATTTACTTAAGGCATCAACCACTATTTTGCTCTTGTTTTTTAAATAGTTTCACAAATTGAAGGAAACATTTCAAAGAAAAGGTCATAATGTTTCCCTATTCTTGCTTCAGGCACATAAATGTTATTTCCTCTGCAATGTCATGTATTGACCATCTGAAACTTGATAAATCAGAAGATAGATTGCAGTGGAGCTCTATGTATTTAACTATCAAGCTGATCCATAACTTTCACAGCAACCAAAAGCCATTTCTTGTCAGTGCTGTCCAGAATATATCCTGACAGTTCAGTGGGAGTTTCAGTGCCATTTATTTTCAAATCAATACTCAATTACTAAGAGGAAGATTCACTCCCTTGCCCATTTTCAAGATGAAATTATGGACTAGAGCAATAACACTTAGTCAAGGCAAGCCACTGTCCATTAACTCATGATGCTACCAAAAACCCATCCAGACACTTTATTAAAGCTCAGTCTTTTTTCAGCTTTTAATTAATCATTGTGAAAAAGGCCTTTCACATTGTGACTGATGACCAGAGAAAACAATTTTCTCCTAACTGCCTTTTAATTTCAAATCTGGGAGTGCTCATTGACTGAATCTCACAACAACCCATCAATGCTAGTTTTTAATGTGTTTTCTCCTTTGTTATTGAGAAGAATGGAGTGGCAATGAGGCTTTGTGCTCCTCTTCATAACTCAAGTAATTGATTCAGTAAATGCCTCACATTTGCTAGTGGATAAAAAGTGCTGTCAATGTAGATAGTAGGTACTATATAAATTACTCCATTAACAGGAAATAAAGCTATTTACAATTTTTAAAGTGTAAAGTGTAAGTGGCTTTAAAAAAAAAAAAAAAAGGAGTATTACTTCTACTTCTTACATGTCTGTACAGCCTTTTTTTTCTTTTTTTTTCTGTAAATGCTAGTAATAGGATACAAAGGATCAGAAAAAGATTAGCAGACTAAGACTACAATCCTACAGCAGCGTGCCTATATGAGTAACCTACTGCAAACTATTCGAACTGTTGCATAAGCACACAAAGTACTCAACAGTGGTCATATAGCATAAATCTTGCCTTATTTTTCTGTTATTTTGGATGCCAGAGGATAAGAGATGAAAGAGACTTCACTAAGAAAGGAAAAAAATAATTATAAGCAAAGAGATACATTGTGTGTGTTTGCAGAAGCAAAGCTTTCATTGAAACTGCTTTGTATATTCCAGAATTAGGATTTTCCTGTACATTTGACAATAAAATCCAGGCAATACATACGTGATAAAGAAGTGCTTTCATCAAAGAATGGTGGATAGAGTATAATGCCTCAAGTAGATATACTGTGTATACTGCTGCTGTCCAAAACCAATAAAAGATACTTGGAAGGAGTTTTATTGTACATATTTATGTAGGATTTTTTTATTTAATCCTATGTATTTGTACTAATTTGTAAATTAAAAAAAATCACTGAGATTTAAAAATGGATGCTGAATCACTGGAAGTTTACATATGATAATATAATCAAATGTATTACTTTAATATCATGGTTAATATAATCATAATGTACTAATTAACTGCAGCATCAGACATGACTGTTCTGAGACTGTAATTTAAAGATTAGGTATCTTCTTAACTTTGAACCTTCTTAAATTTTTCTCAATTTATTGATTCTATTGATTAAAGACCAAGTGCATTA
Organism: Acropternis orthonyx; assembly: GCA_035583155.1. Lineage (NCBI taxonomy): Eukaryota > Metazoa > Chordata > Aves > Passeriformes > Rhinocryptidae > Acropternis > Acropternis orthonyx. Next base: position 10,944,341 of record JAWWEU010000081.1, read on the forward strand.
TATATTAAGAAACTTGCCAAAATAAAGTGTTCTATCAAAACAATCCAGAGTGATGAACCTTGACATAGATAATGGCCTGTACATGAAAAAAAAAACAAAACATAAACATATGACAGCAGTTTAAAGAGTCTTGGTCTGATCTAGAAAGGATTATCTGTGGATATGTTCCAACACATAAGGCATATACATTATCTGGCATTGTGAAAGTGAAAGCAAAAGGTAACTATTTTATCAATGCACAGTAGAAAACTGACTGGAAATACAGGAAAGATTCACAGAAATTAAAGTAAGAACAGCCTACTAAATCTGCCAGATTGAATTCTTGTATAATATCAGATGTTTTATTTTGCATATTAGCTCCATCATTGAAACCAGTAACTGTTTGTCTACCACCTTCTTTGCAGTTATATCAAAGGCTAATTACACTCAGTGCCTTATCCTTGCTTTAACCTTTCTGATTGGGCTGAAGTATTTGATGTGTTCTTTTTTATGCACCAGCAATCACCATCACCCTTTTTGCTCACAGATACACTGTTTGTTCACCACAATCCTCTCATCTTCTCCTGAATTATTCTTTTGAAAAATCAGATTAACCAGGCATGGCCTGCCTATTTCCAAAAGCAGCGTGAAATAATTTTCTTAACTTTATCCTTGCACTTTTTTCAGCAGTGAGAATTGATGAGCACACAGGTGCCGCAGATACCAAGCCTTGGCTAAATATCAATGAAGATTTGTTGTAAAATCGAGAGCACTACCATACACTACAAAGATACTGTAGCAGGTGAACAAGAGGCAAGCAGGAAACACTTTTTGGTGTTTTTCTAACAGCACCTTTCACATGCACATAACTTTTCAAGGCTGTGTTCTCCCCCGTGTTTTATGGCCTGCCTGACACCCAGCAAGGGCCTTCTGGCATGTCTGTGAGAATCTTATCCCTCCTTGAAGCAGCGGAGTTACTTCTATACAGACAGACAAAGAGAACATGCACAGCACCATTCTTGAGGAAAAAATCTTGTCCACCTTAAGTCTTCCCCAATTGCAGAAGCTTCCCCTAGAGAATACTCCTATCTTTCCCTCCTTGCCAAAATCTTCCTTTTTCTTCTCCTGCAATATCTTTGCTACCCATGGATTGTCTTCTGAACTTTTCAGATTTTTAAAAATCAATTTTAATAATCTCATAACTTTTAATTTGTACTGATTTTTAATGATTTTCTGCTTTTTTATTTTTACCTCTAATTTAGCTCTTGATTTTAATACTGAAACAAATAAGCTTTTAATCAAAGTTATCTTCTTTCTGAATTATGAAATATTTCCTTGGCCATCTATAACTCTCAATTTTCACACCTTTTTTTTTTTTTAGCTAAGTGTTCCAAGGCAGTCTCATTCATAACTCCCAGTATGCCTAGGTTTGGGGAAATTAACTCTTTTACAATGCTAATATATGTTACTGTACCCACATTTCTTTTATCAATATATGGCAGATATAATAACCGGTTCCCATTAACCAGCAGTTCCAGATTACTGTGCCTTTTTTGTAAAAATGAAAGGAAGGAGCTATTAGTCAAGCAGTGGTTTTTTTTGCCAGAAAATTATATACGTTTAGTAGAAAGCCTTCATGACACTAGAACAGGTTCACCAGGGAAGTTGTGGTTCCACATCGCTGGAAGTGTTCAAGGCCAGGTTGGATGAGGTTTTGAGCAACCTGATCCAGTGAAAGGAGTCACTGTCCATGGCAGGGGGGATTGGAACAAGATGATCCAACTCAAACATTTCCGTGATTCTGTGGTTCTATGTTTTATTATAAGAAGCTCTAAATTCCAACACTATTTCTCTGAATAGCTTTTTCATCAAGACATCACGGATTTTCTTCCAAAAGCCTTTGTTGTACATAACAGACCTTTATCAGAGCATTGTTTCTCAGAGCTAATCAGGCTGAAAGCATTAAATAAATGGACCTTGGTCCCCTCCATGTAGAAAAGTCACAAAACAGTCTGTTTGATTATCATTACAGTGCTCTACTTTAGACCTTGAATATAATCTTCTGACCACATAATTCCTTTCGTTATCAAAGAAACCAAAAACGTTGCCATGCCCTTAAGTTACATGTGGAAGTATTCAGAATAGTATATCATGTGTAGTCACATTTAATATTCATTTTCTCAGTATGGCATAAGACAATTGAATATCTTCCCAGATGTAGTTAATTCTATGAAGCCACATGATGCAGATCTAGATTGAGCCTATCAAAGAAAGGTCAACTTTTGTGATAGATGGTAGTGGGAATCTTACACAGCTCATGATGGTTTCTGCTTTTGGTGAGATCACTAGTACCCATTGTGCATCAATGCCCTTAGAAACATCCGTGAGGAATTAATCTAGACTGTATTCACACAGTTATGCCTGGGTTACCATGGCAATTCTCTAGAGAATCTCTGAAAAGGATAATGTTGCTGCAGTGAACTTGGACACATCCTGAATTGTGAGCGTTAGAGGCCAGAAGTTCACCACCAGAAATACTATTTAAAAATCATTCTCTGAACAGGAGAATCAACACTGTGTTCGGTACCAAGGAATGTTAGATACTAAAATATTTGGTCTGCCTTTGTTAACAAGAATTTTCACTGTTCAATCTCTACCCTGCTTTACCGCTATATACTTTAAAGTAAAGAAAGTACACCAAAAGTGCTATTTTAGAGTCAAATTCTTTGAATAAGGTAGACAAAACAGAGCCCCTGCATTATATGACTGTTGGCATATCATCCAAAATTGTTAGCTGTCAAAGTGATTATTACATGTTCTTTTTCACTGTGTATTACTTTTCAATGTTTATTTAAGTATCACACAATCAGAGTTTTGTGCCATTTCACAGAATCACAGAATAGTCGGGGTTGGAGGGCTTCTCTGGAGGTCACCCAGTCCGAGTCTCTGCTTCAGAGCAGGATCACGTAAAGCAGGTTGCTTAGGGCCATGTCTAATTGGGTTTTTAATGACTCCAAGACTTGAGACTACAAAACTTCTCTGGGTAACTCTTTTCAAGACTTAATCACATTTACACTAAGAAGTTTTTTCTTACATTTTTATTGTCCAACAGGAATCCCTAGTTGTCTTCTGTGAAGTTGCTTTCCAATCAGTGAGCCCACAACCTACTCTGCTGCATGGGGTTATTCTTCCTGAGGTGATGGACTTTTGTATTTTCCTTTGCTGAACTTAATGAAATTCCTGTCAGCCCATTTCACAGCTTGTCAATGTCCCTCTGAGTGGCAGCACAACCATCTGGTGTATCAGCCATTCCACCCACTTTGGAATAGCCTGCAACCTTGTTGAGAGCACACTCAGTTTCATCATCCAAGTCATTAATGAAGATGTAGTGTTAACCCCAGTATTGACCCTGGAGTATTCCACTAGTGCCTGGTGTCCAGTTGGACTTCATGCCACTTGACCCTCTAGGCCCAGCAGTTCTGGAGGTTTTCAACCCGCTCATTTGTCCACTTATCAATTCTGCACTTTATTAGTTTGTTGGTTTGAGACAGTGCTGAGAGCCCTGCTAAAGTCAAGATAAACAACATCCACTGCTCTCCCCTTACCCATTAAGCCAGTCTTTTTATTGAGAAAGATTGAAAGTTGGTCATAGAACGTGTGTCTGTCAGCACAGTCACTATTTTATATGGCTTCTAAAGGAAGACTAGTTTTAACCCATTAGAATTGAGAATGATGACATTATTTTAGATAAAATTTTAAGTTAGATAATAAAACACTACCCATGTCAACCTTGTGTGTCAATTCTAAGGCATGTTTTTAAATAACTTTTGGATACATATTTCTATCAAAAGACAGCTACATTTGGAGTAGAGCACACTCCATAGTCATCTGTAAAACCTCATTCCTTTTCAAAGCTTGTTTTAAAAATGTTTTTGAGATGCAGCTAAAACAATAGCACAGGTGATTGATTAGTGATGACTGCATACTGTAGATAATTAACTTTCAGACAGCTACATTTGAGAGTCATGTGGCATGCCAGGTTCCTCTAAGTAATGACACAGAGGAACAGAGATACATTATAGAACATACATCTCAAGGATAGAAGCAGAAGAAGCTGGTTTTGGGGCACCAGGGATAGGTAAATGAGTAAAAAGAGGAGAAAAAATTATTATCAGACATTCATTTCTATTTGCAACAGTATCTATGCCATCTAGTCTGTGTCTTATGAAGGAATCATCTTGTCTAAATCTGCTATAAAGGCTAGATTAGCTTTATATCTGTCGTTCTTGAGAAATGTTTGGCTAACCTGTTCTTTAAGGTGTCCAAGGAGGCAGACTCCTGAAACTTCTCATGAAATCTATTCTAGTCCTTAACTATCCATTTCATCAGGTAGGTTTTCTTTTTGTCAAAATCTGAATTTGGCTTGCTGCAGTTTAAGTACCAGCAATACTTCTTGCCTTCTCTAGTGCAGACAGAGAAAACAGATTGATTTCAACATTTTCCATTTACATATTTGAAAAGTATTATTGGAGATGGGATTCAGCACACTTACATGTAGCCATCTACATGTGGATTCCCACATGTGATGAATGTGTCAGCTCCCATTATAGTTATTTATAAAATAAAGGATTATTCCCTAGAGAATACAGAATGCTCATGTGGGATTGCCAGATATGACAGGTCCTAACATGCCCTCCTGGAACATCAGCTGGAGGCCAGGCAGGACATGTGGAAGCTTTTAAAACAGTCTTGAATTCCTAGGTTTGGTTGACTGACTTATGCCCTTAACCAATGCAACCAACAGTACAGTTAACAGAGAGCAGCACTGGTAAAAAATAATGTTATTTAAACCTGTAAATTAACAAGAAGTTCAGTGTATTGTTCTCTTAACATTTTAAAACCCTTTAAACAGCAGATATTATACCTGTGGATCACACAGTGAATATTATGATGAACAACAAAGGACCACTAACTCTCTAAGCTTAGCAAAGAAATCTTGCTGAGTTGTGAGATAATCTTTCATTGCCTTCATCTATTTTTTTATTCCTCTGCTTCTAAATCTGTCATACAGATAGATTCAGTTATCAGTTAATATGAAGCAATTATAGAATATTTTTGCTGGACAAAAAAATCTGAATTCTGCTAGTACATCTAACATCATGTTTAAAAAGAAAGCTAATTAGAGCTTTAATAGGCTGGTGTGGTTTGAGAAAATTGTTGCTCATGAATAACCACAGAGTTACCAAATGGCCGACGCTGGAGGGGAACTCTCGAGGCCACCTGTTCCAAATACGCTGCTCAATCAGGACCACCCAGTCAGTTGATCAGGACCATGTTCAGACAGCTTTGGAATATCTTCAGCAAGGGAGAAAAGTGACTGTGCTGCCATTTAAATAAAATGCTGGTCAAAAAAAATGGTATGTTTTTGTTGAGTGGAACAGCTTAAAAGAAGGCAATAATTTTAAAAAGGAAAATAATGGGAAGTGCACCTTGTTATAAAGTCCAATCAAACATAAAGCTGGTTACTGCAGGATATCTTCAGTGTTTGGAGTGTTCTCTAATCTTTACAGTGGAATATAGGAAATAATCAAAAATTGACTTACAAGTGTTCAAAACTGTTTTAAATTATATGACAGGATAACTTGAAGCTAACTTAATGGATCATGTTTATTTTGGACCAAGTGAACTCCTGAAAACAGATCATTTTTTTTCTGTCTTCTTTCCCTTTTTGTCTTCACCAAAGCCAAAGAGTATGTAATGGATCTTGCAAATGGAAAAATATCATGGGAAAACTGAAGAATAGCTCTACCATTCACAGAAACCAGTTTTGTACCTATATGTCTAACTTCAGTAATAGCTTAACTAAAATATGTTCCATATTGTGCAATTTACTGAACTAACAAATTTACAGCTACTTACAAACTTGAATCACAACACTAAGCTTGGGAAAATTAATCACATTCGTAACTTTAGTACCATGCAACAGGAAAAATATTGAAACTATGAAGAACCCTGAATACTAAAAACAAGGAAAGAAACAAAAATTATATTGAAATCTAAAACAAATGTGGAGATAAATGACTCTTCTATAATGAATTTTAGAATTTATTTTAGGGAAAAATGATATTTTGATTCAGTTTGAAGTGATGCAAAAACTTACATGAATGATAAAACCTTAGAGAAACTAAAATTGCTTCAAAATCATTGGTTTCATAAACTGTTTTATTATTTGATAGTTTCAATATCTTTGTCAAAATTAGTTTTACAAATATGATTTTGAAATAAATTGGCATTTGGTGTAATTAGGTTATCTTTCTAAATTCTTATGAATATTTGGTAAATTATATGCTGGGGTTTTTAGAATTATATATTGTTTTTAAGTTTCTACAGTCTCACATTGACATAACTACCACAAGATAATTTATAGCAGAGTAGAATAAAAGTTTGACTATATAGCAGATTTGTGAAAACATTTTAAATTCATGGAAATGACTTATGGCCTTTTGAAAATTGTCCCTTCCCATGAATCTTCTCCATGAATGTCAAATATCATACATGTTGATCTACATTGCTGTCATTGTGAATTTGCCGTCTTTATTTCTAAGAACTTGTCTCCTTTCAAGGTTCCATTGTCTAATAAAATCTGACTCTTTCAGCAGCATTTCAACATGTGCTCTTGCTAAGAAGCACATGTACAAAGAACAATGAGAACAGGTTGATTCCATTATTTAACAGGAAATATTCTTTCAAATTTAAATCTCTTGTTGCATAAGTAATAAGATATTTATGAGAAAGATACCACCACTTTACACAGACTTTGTTAGAAGCTTACAATAGATTAACAATAAAGTGAGAAGAAGTCTCTTGAATAAACAAGGAAGAGCGCTTCCCAAGATAATTGCTTGATCCCGCCTGTGCCCAGCATGCACAGCACAAGATGTTTATTTATCTGAAGTTGCTTCCCATAGACCTTCACAGGATTGTGTTCAGGTGCTAATTTTAAACACTGGAATGTAAAGACAAGCTAACAAGAAGGATTTTGGTTGTGGCTGGAATACAGAACAGCACAGGTCACCAGTAACCAGGTGAACTCTGCTGCTGAAAGGACAGAAATAAGATAAACATTGATGATGCTACTGGCTTAACTCACTGGAAATAATGGTGCAGCTGGTGTAAAGACATTATTTTAAATATCAAGCAGACTTTGCAATCTCTATGAGGCATAAAATGCAGAAAAAATACATTCCATGTTCTATCTATTTTAACATGAGATCTTGAAAAAATAAATCTTCTGCAGAAAATCACCTTAAGGAGAAGGAAATAGGAGCTATATTTGCATGGTGACATCTTGTCCAAAATTAAGCTACTTCTTTTTTCTACTTTTAAGAAGCTTACTCTATTTACAAAGATTATACTAATTTAGGAAATTTTACCAGTGCTAAAAATGTAAAATACATCATTCTTATACATCAATATTCTAAATTTCCAAGTAAAATGAAACACAAGTGCTTCCTTTTACCTCTTATCTTTGAGTTTACCCAATTTGCATTAAAATATTACCACTCAAAATCATGTGTATATGTGAAGTTTGATTTTGGTGGAATTAAGATTTCAAATTATGGGGATCATTTTGACTGTCACAGCAATTAACCACCTGAGGGAGTCTTGGATAAGAAGCTCTGTAGGAGAAGGCATGACTGAAGCTTTTCATACAGGGAGAACAAGAAAAATTGAGCTAATTTTTTCCTTTCTCACTTTCTAGAGAAAGAAGGAAATGCATAGACACTTTCACCTTCAAGAGGATTATTTCAGCTTCTGAGTGTCCCTCTGACACTGGAGGAAACATTTATTCTGAAATGAATGCTCATGTGGGCCACTGTCAGCCCTCAAGTTAACTCATAATAAATGGAAGTGTTTGATTTAGCTAATGTCTACTAGAAATTAAATCAGTGCCTCCCGAGAGGCACTGTGGGTAGATTTTAAACCGAGTTCTCGTCACTGAAAAGAAGTTAAAGAAGAGACATCAAAATACAACAATGATATGATTTCATAATCAAAACCAAAATATATTTAAAATAATCTCATTTCTGAGATAGATAATCCCTCAAAATTTTATGTCAAATTAAATTTTTATGACCATGACGTCAACAAGAAGAAATAATCAACTTTTCATCATCACCCCAAAATTAATCTCAGTGTTTCAATATCTAGGCTTGTGAGACCAGATTAAAATTTTACTTCATTACATAATTGGAAATATGAACCACTGCTCTGAATCTTATTTTAAAAGTGAGTGTCTTCTGTTCATCTGTATTACAAGACAGAAAGACAGATAGAAAGCAAGAGAGAGGGAAGGGGAGAACAAAAAAAGAATGAAAAAAATCATGGTAAAGGAAAACAGTATCCCAAATTATATAAAAGCACTTTAAAAATACATAGTCCTAACCATTGGATCTTGCCAGAATGTGCGTAACAGCAGGCTACACTTATTTCATCATCTTCACAGGATGAGCATCCCCTTCTGCCTCATCAAGTGCCTACCTAGCAAAGGGGCTTATTCCCGCTGAGTTTGGTGCGAGTGGAGAAATTTGCTTGGAACAGCTTGAAACTTGGTTTCAGTATTTTATCTAATTAGTAGGTCAGTGTCATGTGTTTGTCCTGCCTTCTGCACTAGAGTGTGAGGTGTCTGTTATCACTGGTGCTGTTTCACCTGTGTTAGTGCTGTGATGTTGGAGTGATTGATCAGGGGTCTGTCTGCCGTGCTGATTGTCGTACAACTAAGAAACAAAAACTTGGTGAACACTCCAGAAAGTTGACTAAGAAGGGAATCATGGCTTGGTTTGGACCTGCACTCCTTTTGATGTGACAGTAGAAGGGCAAGGGGAACTAAGATGGTTAAAAAGAACCAACAGTTCAAAGGGACAATACTCTCTATATCCTTTGTGGTACCTCTCTTTGCAGGGATAAGGACGTGGCAGTAGTTGTGAAGACTTTTCACTTTTCAGGTCTTTTTTACAATGGGCTTCAACTCTGGGATCTTTTCCAAAGTTTCAGTTTTGACTGAAATTTTGACAAACAGTGTTCCATGTTTCCAGCCATGAAAAGTCAACAGTCGATGCAGGAGGTTCTTTTCCTATTTGCACAGTTTGTACAACAGGCTCTCAGGCTTCACTCATGCTGCCTGTTACAGACATTTGTCCTGACTGACAGGCCATGCACAAAGAGTCTGTTTATAATGAGACTTGGGGGCACATGGAGACAAATATTGTTTTATTCAATATATACCATTCAGAGTATCAGGATGATGAAGCATTCTCTGAAATGCTCAAAGGACACTACTGCTCTTAGTTTAGGAGCCATCCCCATGGCTCAGCCAAGAACTTTAATCTGTCACAGGTAATTTGGAAAACTCAGACTTGAAATTTAAAAAGAAAAAGAAAGAAAAAAGAAAGAAAAAAGAGGAAAAAAAAAAGAAAGCAGGAGGGAAACCACACTCATTTTAATTCTAATAATAATTGCAGAGAGGGATCTGATTTTATAGCAGCATCTGTCAGTCGTGTCAAGAGAGAACAAATTCAAGTAAGGAGGGAATAGATGACATTTGAAGGAGCATTTGGGGAAAGGCATTGACAGTGTAGCCCCCAAACTGCAAAGTAGTTGTGCAAATAGTATGTTGAACAGAATTAGACTTGGTTTTAAAGAATAAGAGCATTTGTTAAGGTATGAAATAGCAATATTTTGGACAAAGATCAAGATAGTAAAAGAAAACAGCAAATGAATTCAGGTACTTGGCCAAAGGATCTATAAATGTAACAATACTGCTAAAGATGTTCAAAACCATCTCCAGTATGTAGACCAAGAAGTCACTTCTCAAAATTCTCATTTTTTGATAGATAGTGAAGAGAAATATTTTTTAATGAACAATAGATTTTTAATTATATTTGTAAAACATTTTTTAATTTATATTCCAATTACATTTTTAGGGGGAAATTGAATATTAAAAAATATAAGCACTGGCATGAGTTTCAAAAAAAAAAGTCTTCATTTGAATAATTTTAAAGGCCTTTGGAAATTTTTCAAGGAAATATTTTCAGCTCCACTTAAAACATACTTCTTCCTCTAGTTTAGATAAAGATCAACTATTTTCACTTTTAGAAAGAGATAATTATGACAGAAAGTTGATTTTTAAAACCAGAGAAACAGAGAGTTTAAAGCTCTGACTTTTGTCAAAAGACGAATTAGTGAAGGTCAGTTGACTAAGACTACTAAGACAAAAGTTAACCAAAACTTAATATGCGAGGAAATTTAAATACATGGGAAAATGAAATTAGTAGAAAAACTTATAAGGAATTTTTTTAAGAAGAATGCATGGTAAGAAATGACCTCATGTATGTGTATTTAGAAGACCATCCTGCACTTCTCATGAGCCTGGTTTCAAGCTGACTGCTGGAAGAGCCTCCCAGCACCACTGTTTTGAAAGATTTGCCCAGTAAGATGGAGCCACAGCTCCAATTCCCTTGCAGCCCAAGGGGGCTCAAACTGACATTCCTGAGGTAGAGCTTCAGTACTGGATTGCAGACCCAAACTCTTTTCCTGCTTTTTACAGCTCAAGTATCTTTCAGTATTTTATACCTAAGAGCCTGACTGCAATTAGAGGTTTACAGGTACTTTCTCATCCAAGTGTATAACCTGCTGGTTAAAACACTTCCTGAGAAAACATGGACTTGAATCCATGTAAACTGTCACAGGAAACAAATCTGATCTCTCCCTCTTTATTTATCTAATTCAGTCACTGAAAAAAGGGAGAATAATTTCACCAGTTTCTCCATGGAAAAGCAGTGTTGGTCTCAGCCTGTAGTCTGAATACAGAGGACCTCTGAGCATGAATACTCATAGGCAACTCCATGTTATCCTTCATACAGATGTGTAATAGGAGCAGAAGCCCATATATGCCACTGTACTTCATGTTTCCTGCCCTAGACAGGTCCTTTTGAATTTGGGTCAGTCTTGGATTGGCAGATAAAAGGCCATATCTTCCTATGCATTACAAAAAATCCCTGGAACTTGGGTCTGCACATCGCTCTGAAGGTTAATAATCTAAACAAAAAGTACCATAGGGCAGTACTTAAATCACCTGACACTTAATGTGAAGTCAAAGAGATAAACGCATGGTTAGGTACTATTTTAAACTACATTTTTGGTAACCATACACTTATTTTCCCCCTCTTTTATATAAAAATCTTTGGTTCGGAGATACAATATTAACAAGAGAAAAAAGAAAGAAACTAAATTTCAAATTAAGTGAATTACTTTGAGTTTGGCTTTCTACAAATGCAGAGAATATCTTACAGCAAAGAGAATTCTAAAAAAAATAAAAAAATAAATGCTGAAATTGAAAATCCACAAATCATAATGTATGAGCTGGAGTACAAGGAGACATGTTTATTCCAAGTAAAGAATTTATGACATGAGACTGATGTCCAATTAAATTTTAAAAATAGCATAAAGTTTGAAATTGTTTTGCTTAATACTTGCCAACCCCTGCATAGTGTAATGTTTAAATATGTTAGGATAGAATATTCCATTAAATATTTATTACTAAATTCAATCATGGCAAATTATTTCCCCCTCATTCAATGTATAATAGTGCAGCAATCAAGCTTCTTCTGTTTCACAATAATCACTGCATCAGCAATCTCTAATTATATATAAAGCTTCTGAAAAATTAGAGGAGCAAAGAAAGAGACACCTCCTTTGGTAACTAGTTCCACTTCATTTCTTCTGAACAATTAAAATACCCATATACATTAACAAGATGGAACATTCTGAGAAACAGGCTCCCAGTAGCAAGCATTTGAAACTACATTATATATGTTTGTTTTACTTTGTGGGTGGAAGTAGATTTATTATTTTTTTCTTTATGAATAAACTGTGAACATGCTAAGACAGTTTTTAATGTTGTTTATTCTTCCTCAAAAATGAGATTTACTACATAGTTTAGAAAGAACTCCAGATATCTCTACATTTTTAGTTCAATAGAATAAATCTTTTCTAATGTTTTGTTTAACTTCAGAAACCCACAACTTTGTTAGGATGACCAATTTTCTTAACAGCAGCACCAAGTTTTATCTCACACAGAGTTGATATCTGAAAGCCACAGAGAGAAACAGAAGCTGAAATTAACAATTCCATTACCAAGCTGGATCAGCTTCTCATCTTGAGCCAGCAAAGCACCAGGTGCTTTCAGGTGTTATTTAGATGCCAACATGGGGCTAAACTTAAGGGTGGCTGTCTGCTAGATAAGATTGATAACAACCACAACAACAATAACAACAAAAATAACATCAACAATATAATTAGAGCTTAACAAAAGCAACAACAATACTCCAGGGACAACTAAAATACAAGAAGAATTTTTTACCATATAATGTACATAACCCTTTCCTTAGTGAAAAATATGTTGCTTGTAGTTAAGTAAACTGCAAAACGTGACACATGTCCCTTGTAAGGTGATTTACTTGCTTCTCTGCTACTTGCTTTTCAATTTCCTTCTTGATTTACTTCTCCCAGTTATGTCTGGTCAAAATCCGTATTTTAAGGTCCTGAAGGCAAGAAGTGTCTTTTTTAGTATCTATCAACCAGGGGTCTGAATTGGTATTAGTAGGTGTAATAGGAATTCAACTAAATAATCTTTTTTTTTTCGAGGATTTAATCTCTGGAGTTGCTCAACATAATCTTGTTCTATCATAAAAGCTGAAGCACAGAGGATGAGGATTTTCTCATTTCCTTATGTAAGTGTTATTATTCAAGGACAGGATTGTGAAACGTTGAAGATATCTCTATTGTTTTGGGCTTAGATGTGAAAGGCAGATGAAAAAGCAAAATAATGCAAGATTTTTATTTTCTTTATCAGTATAAGAAAATGAGACCTGTTAAAATTACCCCAGTTCTTAAAATTCTGTTTCCTTTGTCCATGTAATTTATCCAATGCCCTTTCCATGATGCTATAACTTAATGCAGAGCAAATTTAAGAATCTAGATAGAATAGCAATTAGAAAACTGATAGAAAATGAAACAAAGCTCTGGAAAGTCACTGCCAGCATGAGGCAGTTTCAAATATTTTAATGTAATTATAGCATAAGATGTCAATGTTTCTGAAAGCTACAGAAAAACTCTTTGTAAACAGAATGTGTTCACCTCATTCATTACAGTAACTAAATCAATGTCAGGTACTCAACTTGGAGCTAAGCATATGTTTGCACAGGGAATGAGAAGTAAAAGATATTCAAGGAAGAAAACTAGATTGATTTTGTCTGCAAAGAAATATGAAATAGCTCATTGAAGGATAATTTTATGCTTTCAAATGAGGGAACATCAGCTCTGTCTTTGGATTAAGATCTGGAGTGTTGCTCCAAATCTCTATTAAGTTCCACTTTAGGTTTTTAAATTGACAATCGTGCTCTGAAAGTGTCACTCTCTGCTTAATCTCAATTGTAACAGCAGAACAAGGAGCCTGTAGTACTGTGAAATTTGCTCAATGGCCAGAAGTACTGCCTTTGAAGATTTTCTTCTTGACAAACCCAGCTTGTGGCTTTAATTTAATATATTTGTTGAGATATTCTGTTAACTTTTCAGTGAAAAATATTCAAAAGTTTGAAACAGTGAGGATGCTTTTCATTAGGTATCAATTTTTGATGAAAAAGGGTGTGAACAAATAGAAAAATACAGAGGATGAAAGAAAGTCTGGGCCACATTATGTCAGGCTCTTCACGTGTATAGAGAAGAAGAAAATATTTACAGAGCTGGAGGGACACCATGTCATAATTTTCTTGTTTCCTACCTTACAGGAGATGGAAGAGTGGTACACATTAAGAAGGAGCACTTTCGGTATTTTTGCTAACTAAATACAATAATTTTCCAGATATTGCAAATAAAAGCTCTTCAATGAAGTCTATCTTCTTTATTATTCTTTTTACCAATATGGATGTAGGTCCGCAAGAAGGACACAGAGGTTAATGTTTGGAATGATCAAACTGGATCTTAAGAGTAAGCAGGAGGCAGAATGGAAAATGTAACAGAAAGAATTTATTTCCTCTATCTTCAAAACACGACAAAACAAAGTCAAGATTTCATTTTTGTCACACTATTTGTCAGAAAACTGAATTTTCTTCACATTCAGGCTTTCTTCTAATTTTACTAGTCAATTGCCTGGTTTTACCACTTGAATTACTGGAGAAATATTTAAAATGCTGGAGAACATCTTCTGCATCAATACCTCTGTCTATAAACATCTAGAACAAGAGAGAATAGTTTTGAACAAACAAGTGAAAGCACAAAGGAAAACTCACATTGTCACTAAATAAGCAGATGAACTGTAATTCACAAATCATTAACAGGACTCTGGCAAAGTTTGTAGAACTTCCTGCTTTTATTTCTATAGTGACCTCTCCCTAATATAAGTCCCCTTCTATAGTGTATGGAAATTAGCTGCGTAAGGTGCATGAACGTCTAAATTTCATTTAGTGTGTTGATCCTTATATAGTTTAGGCATGTACCATAGAGAATAATCCCACCAATTCCTTCCCCTCAACCCACCAGTTTGTGGGAATGGCTCAGGAGAGCAGAGCATTCTACGAGGCACAGCAATGTTGTGCTGTGGAGGGTTCAATCACAGGGGTAGGCTGGACATGAGCACTTCCAGCCTACCTCAATACCTGGGAATCTTCCCAGTCATGTTTACCTTGTGAGCATATGTTTCAACTCTACTGCTTCTAATATAGTTGCATTTCAGGTGACTTCTTCTACCACAAATATTTTAAATCTCAACTCAGCTCTCAAATACATGATGGAAAATGGGAGCAAATACTCACTTCCACTCACACCTATTCCCATTTCAATCAACTGTCTTCAGCAACTGTGACTTCAAACAAACATTTTTTTTCATGTTTTCCTGGTTGATCAAAGAATTCGTAATGTGTAAATGATCTGAAGAAAATCTCTGAGACTATATAAATTCAAGTAAAAAAAAAAACATGGTTAACCCTGTGAATTTCCTGGGTCTCTAAAAGGTCTTAAGGAGAACTCCAACATCCCACCTTAAAAATTAGCAGTTATTGTTACAAATCTTGTTCATAACAAACAAACAAGGCATTGTTTTCAGGCAGTGTCCACTTCAATCTCTCGAATAATTTTCCATCTTTTAAGACTAACTAGGAGGTTTCTTGTTTTTTAAATACTTTATAAATATGGTTTTGGAAAAAAAGATAAAGAATGAAAGCAAAATAAAATTTTATTGGGAAATGGAGAAGCCTCCCATGTGTGATTATAAACCTTTATTCAGTTCAAGGGTGAAGTAAAAGACATTAAAACTCTGGGAGGTCAACACTGCAGTTTTGTTCACACAGCCTCATTGAGCCTCTGGCAAGACACTGTTGTCATAGACACTTTCAACCCTGCTCAGTTTGTGTTTTGTTTAGTTAATTTAACAGATGTGAATAGCTTGCAATCATGATTTTGTAACTATTGTACTTTTTAATAGTCTGGAGAGAAAATAAATGATGATGGGTCACTTCATCCTTAGACAAGTTAGATAAAAAATTGACTATGCGAAAAAATTGCATTTTTTTCTACTAGTGAACCCAAAACAACAAATGTTCCTTCTCAACATTCTTCTTCTGCCCCTTTCAAAACTATGTAAAGTCCATGAAAATATTGGTTTTCTTAAAACATAATTCACTTTTTAAACCATTCTCACATTTTTGCAAGAAAGGAAAATCAAACTTCTTTTTTTTTTTTTTTTTTCTGAGCAGTTCTCCACACAGGCAAAAGATGTTCAGTCTTGTTAGTGTTCAAATACTGTTAAAGTACAGAGAAGGATTTCCTGCAGAAATGAATCACTACATGTTTTTCCTTCAGACAAGGCCAAGCCTTGTCAGTATTTGTTAGTTGTCCTCATTGGGATTCTGTGTATTTTTAGTATCGTTCTAGTAAAAACCAGTACATATCTCCAAGGTATATTTTTGTCAGGATATTCTGATTATTGGAACCTGACTATTCCATGGTCTTCTATCCTCTGGCTGCAAAATATCTAGCTGTCTGTTTTAAAACCAGCAGGACCACTATCTGAAAATCTTTGACACTTGAAATATATTTGTGAAGCTTCAAAGCATCAAAGTAAATGCAAAGTGAATATAAAAAAAGCTATCTCATAAAATTTCTTTTTGACATATACCAGGGACATAAAATATTCAAAAATCAAGAAAGCAAAATAAATCAACATCATGGTATAAAATGATGGCTTATGTCATTTAACAGAAATAGAGAAGCAATGCAGTATCTCTGTCCATGAAGCCATCGGTGAGCACTAAAGGAATGTGTTTCCTTGGAAATGCATTTCTATTGATCTAAATGTCAGTGTGTGTCAATGGGCAACTCATTTCATCCTTAAAGTTTTCACTAAAACACAGGCTGTCAATTAGATCTACAAGCATACACAGGAGAACCTCTTTACTAAATCAGAAACTGGTAACTAATGACTAAACAAATTAAAATTGTGTAAATAAAGGACCAAAATTCAAATTGCACAGCAGTTCCATAGCTGGTCCTTCCTCTCTGATCTATGTTATAATTTGCTTAAATATTTTTTTAACTGACCAGGGGGTTGAGGTGCAAGGAGAGTCGCTGTCAAGACCAGCCTGCCTGGACATGCCAGCACCCATCCATCCTGAGAGAAAGTTGCTTGTTCTGGCCACATCCTGCCCCCACCAGCAGCTCTGCCTCACTGTGCTCCCTGTGACTATATTCTGTGTCACCCATTTTCTGTCTTTTCATGGGTTATAATATCCAGCCTTCATGTGGTTGTTGCTTTTCACTTTATAAGTTCTTGCTCTTGTGTTACTAACCAAGGTCTCTTCTCCTCCCTCCTTCATGTCATTTTTATGGCTTAGAGAAAAGTCATTTGATGACCAATATAACAACTACCTGAAAGAGGGATGCAATGAGATAAGGCAACGTCAGGATGAGGTGCAGAGTCCCCACAGCCTCTCCTGCCCCTCCTAGAGGCACAGCTGCTTCTGGGCCCAGACAACTCTGCTACAATGCAACCTTGGACGAGGCTTTTGTCAAGCAAGTATGTGATGAGAAACCTCATCTGGGATCTACCCATCTTGGTTGCTTTGAAGAGAGAGGCACTGATTTTGTCACTGAACCATGCATAGGTGCAGATGGATAAAGTTTCCATGGTGGTAAAGAGGAGAAAGTGCTACATGAATAGCAGCTCCTTCTACAATTTTTGTGATCCCACTAAAAATAATTGGTAACTATTTGTCATCAGCAGTACAGAATAAATACAGAATAAAAGTCAAGAGATTATCTGATTTATCCTTGTATATTAAGGCAGGACTGACTGTTCTCAGACTATCACAGGCAGAAGATTTTCTGAATTTTTTTTAGAAATTTGCTGTTGATGTTCCACCACAGTCCTCAATAATCTGTTCCAGTTCTTAAGTGTTTTTATAGTTAGGATTCATGTTTGCCAGAATTTTACCTAAAAATTTCTTAAGTGCATGTTACGGTCATGAATTCTAACTTTATTATCCAATGCCACAATAGATACATAGCTCATCAGTATGCTATTTTTGTGTACTGGAAAAACACCAAAATCATCCCCGCATTTTGTTAAAAGATTTCAAACATTCCTTTAACCTTTGTCATAAGGTGTGTTTAACAGCCTCAGTGTTCTCTCTGGTATTTTCTCAGCTACTGCTGATTTGGCTTTAATCTTCTTAAAATAACATTTATAAAACCAGACAGAATGCTCAGCGTGAAGCCTCAGAAGTCCTGGCTAGAATGGAACCATTAGTTAATTTTTCTACATCTACCTTTTTTGTCTTGCAAACAGAATAGCTGAGAACAGAACTTGACATCTTTTTTTTCAAAGGACAGATATCTAGATCATAAGCCAAAACTTTCCCTCTTGGTTGATGGAGCTGTATTTTTTGAAAAGACCAAGATTTGGAAACTAACTTTCAAATTCTTCACAAGCTATTTTTCTGCTCTGATCTTCTCTGGGTTTTGAGATTTTTTTTTTAGCTGATTCTGAATAGTTTTGTCAATTTATTCAGATTTCCTTTTATTCCAAACTTTCATGTTTTCTTACAATTTTCAACAAAAATTTTGACGTAATTATGGAATTCAAAAATAATTTATGTTGGAAAGTACTTCTGCTCCCACCTCTTCCTCCAGCAAGAGCATGTTCAAAGTTAGGTGAGGTTTATCAGGGTCAAGTCAAGTCACAAATAAATCCAAGGATGGAGATTCCACAACTTTTCTGAGCAACCTGTTCATTTTTGGCAATGTTTATTGTAAAAAAAAAAAAAAAATCTCTTATATTAAAATAGAATTTTCTTTGTTGCAGCATGTGTCGTTGTTATGTTTTAACTTCAGTCTGCAACCAAGCACCACACAACCTCTCGCTCACTCCCCACCAGCAGGATCAGGGAGAGAACTGGAGGGTAAAAGTGAGAAAACTTGCGGGTTGACATAAAGACAGTTCAATAGGGAAAGCAAAAGCTACACACACAAGCAAAGCAAAACAAGGAGTTAATTCACTGCTTCCCATGGGCAGGCAGGCAGGTGTTCAGCCATCTCCAGGAGAGCAGGGCCCCATCACATGCAACAGGGACTTGGGAAGAATGTCACCCATTATTCCCTCCACTTTATATACTGAGTATGATGTCATATGGTGTGGAATATCCCTTTGGTCAGTTGGGATCAGCTGTCCTGGTTGTGTTGTTTTGTCCCCTCCCAAGTTCCCAAGCAACCCCAACTTCCTTGCCATCAAGGCAATATGAAAAGCAAAAAATACCTTGGCTTCATGTAAGACCTGCTCAGCAATAACAAAAACATCTCTGTATTATCAATGCTGTGTTCAGCACAAATCCAAAACACAACTTCATACTGGGCACTGTGACCAAAATTAACGCTACCCTTGCCAAAACCAGCAGAGTCCCAAGAACAGCCAATATCTCAGAACAATCTGACTGCAACTAAATACAGTCTTTATTTTATTATCTAAAACATTAATGAAAATAATCAGTAGAATATGGTTCATCCCAGATCCATCTGAGACATCTCTTGAAATATTCTCCCAGCCTGATGTTGCATTGCTACTAAAATCTTGTTTAGGTTTTTGAACAAGTTGCTCATAAGTATAATACAGTTGTAGTTTGGTCTTAAGGATACAATATAGCACAGTGTCAAAGAATTTGCTGATATGCCTCATCTCTTGCTCTGCTTAACCAGGAGATCAGTTCAAGTTTGGCTGCTGTTAAACTTACAAATCCATGTTGTTCTGGTATTCCTGAAGGTTTATAAAGGCAAATTGGCTTATCATAAACTACAAAGTTCTGAAAGCCCAAGCCCTCTTTTATTTTATTTATCGTTCTGAAGGCCACCTGGGCATCCCACATTCTTTATGCATTCTCAAGGGTAATAAGGTCAGTGGTTATTGAATAGCTTAGGTTTTTATGTTTTCTGGGACTGTCAATGAGTACAATCAAACTAAACTAAACAGTTCTTCACTCTTATATTCTCTTTCTTAGAAATATGTTAAGTTTCAGGCCTTAATTTCATTTATTTGGGGTTTTTTATAAAAATTAAAATGTAGAAAGTTATGAATATTTCTGCCTTCTCTATAAAATACCAAATTCGTTTTCCATTCCAGTCACATGATGAAACTCTCTTATTTCTATATTTTTGTGTAAACGTTCTGCATCTATTTTTGTTACCTACAAATCAATTTTTCATATTGTCCATTTTCATTTTATTCATACAGGATAGTTTTGGTTTGGGTGGTTTTTTGGGTTTTTTTCCATATATTTGCTTTGATTGAGAGTTTTTTCTTCTGCTTGTTGTAAAATAAGGTCTTTCTTTCATATACTTACAATTTTTCATAAAACCATAAGCTTTCCTTCCACTTTTATGCTTCAGAATGTTTTAGAATATATAGATTCGTTTTCTGCCTTCAGTATCACATATTAAAGATGCAAATTCACCTTTTGTTCCTCAGACTGTCTTCCCCAAAGATCCTTCCTAATAATCCCTGTCCATGATGAATTCTGTTCTTTCCTTTTCCTGCTTTTATTCTTTTCTATTATTTTAGTTACAAATGCTGGAACTCCTATTCTCAGACATTCTCTGAGGTTTTGGTACTAATTAGATTTAATGCTGAGAAGTTAACCAGTTACAAGTAGATAGAGAAATTTCATTGGTTTGAGAATGTGCCCTTGTAAATTTGATGGACTATTAGTTTTCATTTATGGGTCAGTTAAAATGTCCCAGCAACACTGCTAGAAATGTTTCTCTTTCTTCTCCTCCAGCTGGTAAATGGATTGCTATGTTTGGTTCAGAAGTGTTAGTGATACTTCTTTTAGTGGACTGTGCACTCTATAATCCAACAAATTGAAGTTGATATTTTGCATGGTAGCTTCACCCAGAAAATTACACAGTTAGCAGCACATCTCTAAGTAGTTTAGAGAGGAGAGAAGGAAAGGCATGTCAGGGAGCACATGAGAAAAATGTTTTCCCCTCCAAATGTAGTTTCTCAATTTTTTGATTGAGGAAGTGCTTCAGTGCAAGATCTGACATTCATCAAGCAAGTGTACCTATCTGTGCATTGCTTATAAAATCATTACCATGGTATATTGCATCAGCTGCTTGAAGGTACGAAACAGATGCAAATGCATAAAATATATGCACATTTATTTGCCATTCTTAAAATATGCATTTGGATTAGATCCAGTAAGGTGCACAACACTTAATTCTTACTGACATCAAATGCAAGTCTAAACAATGATTTAGATTGTATGAGCCTAATTGTCTGCTATTTTTGTCCTCATCATTACATTATTAAGTAATAATTTAAAAGACAAGTTGGTCATCACAAGCTGAAGTAGTGGCTACTTCTCTCTGAGTTACATTGGCATGAGTACACATGACAGAATGAATAGTTGGTGGTGAGGGGTCAGTTGCTCAATGAGTGTATTCCATGGGCACTACTTACATTCCCCAGTTCATGGTTGTATGACTAAACTAAACATTTTAAAAAAAAAAAAAAATTGCTTTGGATATCCATACAAAGCTAGGCATTGTAAATGGTACATTTCACTTTAGTTTTGCCCTGATTCCAGGCACTTGATATACCCTACATTCTTGCTGGGTATTCTGTGTTTCTGAGCAAAGGGAAACAGAGCTCAAGCTTTTGTTCCTGTTAAGCAGGTCTTGGCAAGTGGATCTCAGTAAGTCTGAAGTGAGCGCT
Organism: Acropternis orthonyx; assembly: GCA_035583155.1. Taxonomy (NCBI): domain Eukaryota; kingdom Metazoa; phylum Chordata; class Aves; order Passeriformes; family Rhinocryptidae; genus Acropternis; species Acropternis orthonyx. Next base: position 10,965,636 of record JAWWEU010000081.1, read on the forward strand.
CTTATTAAGGCTGTTTGTAGGTCTTTAACAAATAAAACATGAGACCTGTCATATTCCTATTTTTGACCTGTCATGTTCTCTATTTCCTCTCATCAGAGACAATATCCAAATAACTGTAGCTGTACTCTAAAACGAAGTTTATAGTTGAAGTCTATATTTTCATGGCAAGCAGCTTCTCACCTTTGAAAATCAGAAAGACACTTTCATGAACCTGTATTTAGTTACTCCTACTTATGCAAATCTGTTGGTAGGGTTTTTGCCTTAACACAAAGATAATCTATCCTGCCTAATTATCGGGCTGAGAAACATCAGATACAGAGGTTATATGCCCCACCCAAGACAGATTTTTCTGCTTTAAAACAACTGGTAGGAATTTAGCTTGATGACTGATAAAATATATTCGAGATAACACTTTATCATAAAGTATGACAGCAGCTGTGAAATCTCAGAGTTTCTCCTCTCTACTCTATGACACCTTGATAAGGCAATTACAGCATAATTACCTTAACAAGTGGTATTACAGGAAATTATTGTCATTCTCCTGTTAAAATAACACATAATCATCAGCAAGTGTATTCTAGAAGCCCCAATCAACATCTGATTAGCTGGAGCTAACTCAGAAAAGAGAGTGTAATAGGTGGGCAATAATTGACAAGTTACTAGAAAAGGGTAAAATACACATGTGTGTGTGTGTGTGTGTATATATATATATATATATATATATATATATATACATGCATTTAAAGTATACTATATAGACTTCCTTGTGGGTTAAGGTAGCTGTTTACCTGATTACTTCCAAAAGAGCTTTCTTCAAAGCTTTCATTATTATTATTTCACATGTAGGAAGAAAACTGTAAAAAATACTATCTAAAAATACTCAGGTAAACAATCAGATTAATTTAGAAATATATGCCTTATTCATATTTAGATGGCTATACTTGTAAACCTGATTAAATTTATCTAGATTTCCTTCAGCTTTCTACTTTATAATGACAGTTCCTTCAAGGTCAATAGCACATTGTAATTTATATCATTATGGTCTATAACCCCACTTCCAGTTTCATGTTGTCTTCACAAAATTGGGTTATAGAACCTACTTTTGTCTTCCATCATCAGTTGTCTTCTTGGGTACAACTCTACTGTAATACTGGGCTACACTCTGAGAGATCACTAAAAATGGTTTTTATAACCATCACATTCCAAGCTCTTTTTACAAAGATGATGCAAAATAACATTGACCATTACAATATGTATTCTAATTCTACTAATCATAAAATTCCATTACTCTTCAATGTGCAGAAAATATTTTCTTCTACATTATATTCTTTCTTGTTTTAGTCATAAAATCCTCACTCAAACCAAAAAACAAACCTCACACCATGATGATCAATGTAATCCTATAAATACTTGTTCTCTAGAAGCCAGCTAAAGGTCTCAGAGGCTGAACAGGTGTAATCCAGAATTAATTTTCATACCTTAACTATAATCAAGAAGAGCAAAACAGGAGGGCAAAGCACATATAACAGCAGCATGAACTGATTGCAATAGCTACATGGCTTTCATGTTTCAGTGTACATTCCTTCTATGCACTTACACATGCAGAAAAATGAGGGAGATTATCTGCCTTCATAGGTACACAAAGGCTTTATTAAGAATTCCCTCAGTCAAGGACTCTATACCTTACTGCTAGGCTTAGTGAGTTCATGGCATTTTAATGACTCCACCTGCAGTACTCACTGCAAAATCAAGCCTACAGGAGTGTATTTTGCACACAGGATCTGCCAGAGGAAGAGATAGTGTATTTTTTTCCCTCGTTGTCTTTGCAGTAGAGTGTTCATTCAGGATAAGCATAGTTAAAACACCAGGCAACATAACTGTTTGGAAGACTATCAGCAACAGTGTGGTCAGCAGGACTAGGGCAGTGATCATCCACCTCTATTCAACACTGGTGATGTTGCACCTCACATCCTGGGTTCAGTTTTGGTCTCCTCACTACAACAAGGACACTGAGGTGCTGAAGCAATTCCAGAGAAGGACAAATGAGCTGTTGAAGAGTCTCTGAAATATAAGGAGCAGCTGAGGACACTGGAGTTGTTTAGTCTGGAAAAAAGAAGGCTCAGGGGAGAACTTGTTGCCCTCTACAATCACCTGAAAGGAGGTTGTGAGAGGTGGTGTCAGCCTCTCCTCTCCAGGAGCTAGGGATCGGACAAGGGGAAATGGCCTCACATTGTGCCAGAAGAGGTTCAGGTTGGATATTAGGAAACATTTCTTCACTGAATGAGTGGTTAAGCACTGGAACAGGATTCCCAGGGAAGTAGTGGAGTCACCATCTCTGGAAGTGTTCAAAAAATAAGTGGATATGAAACTTTGCGATATGGTTTAATGGGAATGGTGCATCTGATGATCTAGGATATCTTTTCCAACCTCAATGATTCTATGGCTCAAACTCCGCTCTTGGGACTTGTCCATTTTGACTTTAGACATTTGAGTACTCCCTGGGTTGGAACTGTGCAAATCTACCAGCATCTCTTGGCTATCATTATGTGTTATAGGCTCCACATTGACAGAGTGTATTCCTATCTATCGGTTTTCCTGTTACTATGCTTGTATGTACAAATCTTCTTCTGCATCACTTTCTGTTTTACACAAGTCTAAAGGTTGTGACAGAACTGTATTTCACACTGGGGTCTTGATAAGGACAGGCACTGCAGTGTATTAGAGGTTTGGATTTGTCTCACATTTATTTGTCAGTGAAATGACATCTGAGTCACATTAAAATTTGATATGAGGTCAGTGGAGTCAGATAGGCACCTCTCTGAGACAGTTGCATTGTGATGCAATGAAAATTAAATGTCTAAACTTAAGCAAGAACAGGTGCATCCTATCAAAATTCACTTTTTTCCCGCCTGCCCTATCACTGGCTTAGACTACAGGGAAAAAACTCCTCTCTCAAGATAGAAAATGAAGTCCAGGAGATGGGTCATTGTCTTACATCTCAGGAAACATTAGGTTTATTCTGGTGCCACAGAGCTGCAAAAGGAGGCTGTGAAAAATGACTTATATTTCCCATGATACTGCCTGCATATTTCTGTGAGTACGGACCAAAGTGTTTGCAAATGCACCAAGCAAAACCATATCTGAAGGAGAAAAGCGAATGCTTTTTCTTTTCTTTTTTCATGAATTTGAAATATAATTCACTGTCAAAGGTATTACTTCATATAAAAATTCTAATTTTAAGTTTGAAAATACATATTTAAAAACTCAATAGCAGGTAGACTTATTTTAAGTGCTTCTCAAGAGTAGAACCTAAAAATCATTCTCCTTAAAACTGTTTTAACTGTCAGTTTGGAAATGGAAACAGAGGGAGAGTGCTCCCCAAACCAGTGACTTGAGTTTTCTTGTAAATATGAATGTAGGGGACTGGTAATGTTTCTAAATTTGTCCTTGTAAGAGAAATTTTTTTTAATGGGGATTGCTTGTTACTTTGCTCTTGTCAAAATAAACATCAAAGTGTAAAAGGACAAACTGTCATGTTTAGAATAAAGAATGTAACTGTCCATGCATATGTGGGAAACTGTGTGAACAAAAGTGCAGCTGGTGAGAAATTAAGCAAAATTGATAGTGCCTTTGGAAGCTCCAAGTGAAAAATCTATTAAATATGATCCAAGGTCATAGCTTTCAATGCAGAGAGGAAATGAAATCAATACAAAAAAGAACTTCATTTGCCATAAAGCACCCTGTAGTTAGAATGAATATGCCTTTAAATAAAAGCTGTTACAACTAATTGCTAGTTAGAAGTCTTTCCGATCTCCATTTTAAGTAACTTTCTGTTATATTTCTTAGTCAAATATGAAAAAAATAATTTTCATGAAGAAATCTTTTTGCTTCTTCCAGATTTGCCAACCCATCCATTTTCTTGTAGAAAAAATTGATCAAAGATTCTTAGACTGAAGACTATAAATTTGTCTATCCTATTCAATCTTCAGTTAATGAGAGAATTTTGAAAAAAGCCAACTTCCTTTAATTCCTACCTAGCAGCCTTCCCCAGCTTAGCAAATCCCATATGTGTAGGGCCCCTCTGATTTGAAATATCTGGCTTAAGTGAAGTCAGTATTTTGTGTCCCTCCCTGGCAAATAGGATAATCTTTTGTCTTAACATGCACAAGATTGAGGAATAAATTTCAGGATAAACATATACAGGTAACTGTGATAAGGAAAAGCAAGGCTGCAGTAGAGAAGAACTCTCTGTATATATGTGGAATGGGAAGAGGAACAACTCCATACAGTTCTGTAGGCTCATGCAAAAATAAGACTTAGTGCTTGCCCTTTGATGTTCTTTCCTTGAAGGATAAATCTAATGAAAAATGTGGAGGTATGCTGGGAAAAAAATATGTTTAACTTTACATAAAACAGATTTGAAAATCAGGTACTTATATTTTTCAAGCTTCATTTGCTGACTCCTTTTTAAACCAAATTTGCTGTGAATGAGTCATGGATATTCAAGTCAATTAAATTTATTTGCTTTGGTGAGCAATCCGCCATATCCACCTACTGAAAATCTATTTTCATTCATGGGTATCATCAACAATGTCATTAACTCCAAACACGTATCCAGATTTCTTTACCTGTGTGATACCATGATCCCTGTTTCAGAGGTAAACAACTCTAGTACAGTTGGTATTATTTTCAAATAATAAAATAAATAAAATACTCTTCAAGAGGTAAGCAGAAATCATGCAGAAAGCAGTTAGTAATATGCTTTCATGACGAAACTGCTTTAACTGAAAAATTTTGTTGAGATTGATAGAGTTGAAGACAATTTAAATAGGATTTATTAAATTTTCAAAACTTTTGCAATCAGAAACTTCAAGCTGCCTTGTGTTACAAGTGTATCACTAAAAGAGATTGTTTTAATTTTACTGCTCAGGAATACTTTTCTGGGGTAAAACATAATTGTTTTGAATAAAGGTTCTGCTTGTGGGTCAAGACAAACAAAATGGTGACTACATATGAGTCTATCTGGTATATATAAGTATTGATCTGAAGATGAGGTAGGTTTTTTTGCACAGCTAAATTTTTAGTGTGTAGAGCATAACATCATAATAAAGAATAACATAAGCAATAAAGACTACTAAAAGCTGGTATATCTTCAAATAAGAATCAGTCTTTGCATAATAATACCAATACTGAAAAATCCAGAAGCCTTTCTATGTAAAAAACTGTGGTTTAATGTCAAGGAGAATGGTCAGTTAACTAACATCAGTTCTTGGTTTTTATACTGTAGCACAGGAAATGCAATAATGAATATGCTAATTTAAAGAATGTTGTTTAAAAATCTCTCTGTAAAATCACCTATTTTACTTGTTGTTTATAAGAGGAAAAACACAGATTCCCCATGAAAAGTTTTAATGAGTAGGAAAATTCCTTTAATGTATGATTTAACAGCTTTGGATATATATATTTTTAACATTGTCTCCATAATGTCTGAAATAAAAAGCCTTTTGAAAAGACTTATGAATCACGAAATACTGTATTAGCTGATTGTGATCTGTGATGAGCTAATATTTTCCATACAAGCATGTATACTTCTGATAAAAATAATGATAAATACCTCATTGTGTGGGTGAGCTGACTGCAATAGGTCATGATGGAGATTATATTAGAACGTGTCTCCTCATTGGTGTTCATTTCACTGGCTCATGTCTATTGTAATTGTGGAGATCAATGATGTCATTGGTGGAAACATTCTTCAGGAGTCAGTATTTCAGGGACCAGCACTTTTTAACATCTTTGTCAGTGACACAGACAGTGGGATTGAGTGCACCTTCAGCAGATTTGCCAATGACAACAAGCTGTGTGGAGCAGGCAATATGCTGGAAGGAAGGGATGACATCCAGAGGGAACCTGGGCAGGCTTGAGGTGTGGGCCTCCTGAAGTTCAACAATGCCAAGTGCCAGCTTCCTGCACATGGGTTAGGGCAATCCCAAGCACAAACACTGGCTGGGTGGAGAATGGATTGAGAGCAGCCCTGAGGAGAAGGAGGGTGTTGACTGGAAAGAAGCTCAGCACGCAATGACCCAGCAATGTGCACTTGCAGCCCAGAAAGCAAATATTCTTGGCTGCATCCAAAGCAACGTGGCCAATAGGTAAAAGGAGGCGATTCTCCCCTCAACTGCACTCATGTGATACCCCATCTGGTGTACTGGGTCCAGCTCTGGGACCCCCAATCTAAGAAGGAGATGGGCCTGTTGGAGTGAGTCACAAGGAGACCAGGAAGATGACCAGAGAACTGGAACACCTCTGCTATGGAGAAAGACTGAGAGAGCTGGGCTTGTTCAGCCTGGAGAAGAGAAGGCTCCAGGGTAACCTCATTGTACCTTCCAATGATAAAGAGATTCTACAGGAAAGCTGGAGAGGGACTTTTGACAAGGATATGTTGTGACAGGGCAAGGGGGAATGGCCTTAAGCTGAAAGTTGGTAGGTTTAGATTCAATATTAGGAAGAAATTCTTTACTGTGGGGGTGGTGAGGCACTGGAACAGGTTGCCCAGAGAAGCTGTGGATGTCCCACCCCTGAAAGTGTTCCTTGAACACAGGTTGAATGGATTTGGAGCAAACTGGTCTAGTGGAAGGTGTCCCTGCCCATGACAAGGTGGTTGGGACTTTAAGGTGTCTTCTAACCCAAACCAGTCTATGATTCTATGATTTCAAAGCAAACTATAAAATACAGAAAAGAAGGGCTGACAAAATGCTATAGAAATAAATAATTGTCTCACAGCATGTCATGTATTAACAACACCACACTATAGTTTGAACTCTCAGTTTCATGTCAATATAATGTAAAATTATTCTAGGTTTTACTTGTGTAACAGAGGGGATTTATAAAATATATACAGAAGGAACATATTTTCTTCCTAATCAATTTTTATGTATATCACATAGATGCCTATCAGCTACTATGTTTAAAACTATTAAATTAGTTATAATTTTGTATTAGGAACTAGGCTATTTCTATAACTCATAATTCATAAGGCTTTATAAAGTGTATAAGTCAATACACATTTTCTTGTTCTGTTTCAAATATCATTTTTTTTGCAGTCTGTCATGTTTTTCCCTAGCTTTTTATGTCTTTTTGCAAGTAATACATACAGAATCAACATGCAGCAAACAACACCAGACTTGCCTATATTGTTTGTACAGCAAAGGAAGATGAAATCTTGTAAGTTGTTCTTTTTTTCAGTATAAAGTTTATTTCCACTGGCACAAAGAGGATTTTACATTCATTTCTCTGACAATTTAAATTAGGTTGCATTAGTAACATTACATTGTATGCTGTTTCAAAAGAGCACATAAGAGGGCTTTTGAGAAAGGGTTGTGCTATTCTAGTGCAATTCTGTAATGGTAGAACAAAAATACTTTGTGTGTTTTAAGATATCTGATGCTACTGACTCACAAACATGCTCTTTCAAATAATGCCTGGCTATACAGTGCTGGATGAGGTTAAATCACTGTGTAAGCCTCAAATGCTCCAAAACATATTAATTACTTAAAATGACTAAATAGTCATAATCAAATAATTAAAAATTTATGCCTCCCTCCCGTTCTCCTTTCTTATCGCTCTCTTCCCAAAACAAATGAAAAAATTAACTAAGGAAAAATTCTAGTTGAATGTGAACAGTATATTTTATAGTGTTAAGTGGTGTTTATGTCAAGATAAACTGGAAAGGCAGAAAGGATAGTGAAAGAAGTCGTGTCTGCTGTGATAAAACATGATGAATAAGATAAAGTAAGGTTGCTACACAAGTTGTTGGATTCTTAATCAGTGTATTTTTCCATCACGTGTTTGATCTTTTGATAGATGTATGTTATCCATACCATTCAGTAACATAAGTTCTTTTCTCACAAATTTTTAAAGAGCCTCAAACACCTAAAACATGGCATCAAAGTGAATTATACACCAGGTCAATTGCTCTCACCTAGCCAGTTCTTTCTTGCTCTTTTAAGATATATTTTGCATTTTCAAAATACATATATATCAAGCCAGAGATTCCTTCTGCTAGTGTTTTCCATTCACCACTCAGTAAACCTTCATATACATGCCAACATTCTGGCACATATTTCTGTTTGTAACAGACTTCACAAAACCACTCATATGTTAGAAACAGAATCCACATTGAAGGATTCTGTACGAATAAAAAAAGGTACTCACCATATTGACAGATTGTATTTGTATTATCTCTACACTTGTGGCCTTATTTTAAGGATTCTTTTCATTTTATCTTAACTCTGGCTGAACAGAGCTATTGGTTTTAAAAACTATCTTTGTGCAAATGACAGCAGAACTCCATGGCTCCCGGGATCTTTCATTCAACCTGCATTGCAACTCTCTTCTTAAATGCATTTCATTTTCAACTTAATATGAACACAAACCAAACTCCACCTTTCAGGCCTTTGCAGCACTAGATGAATCTGAGATAGCCTAAAGCCTTTACTTAGATTATGCTGAATCTTTGACTGTATTGTGTTTAAGAACAGTTAACCATTTTTTTTTCATTTTATGCTACATCAATGTATCTCTTAAAGAAAATCACACTTGTGCTTGAATATATACAGAAAAAGACAGTCTTCTTGTCGAACATTTTATCCATAAATATTATCCCTTTAAATTAATAGCAGTCTGGTCTATGAAGGCTCATAACCCTTCTTTTTCACTCATGACCAAGCTGCCTTTTATATGCTTCATACAATGCTATCACATGGCAATGGCAAAGCTCTTTAATATTACTGTTGCAAGATCAGAGCTCAGACCTCTAGAATAAATTTTCTTCTTATATATAGAGTGGGTGAGAGAGGAAAAGAAAAGGCAGTTTTAAAGACCAAATTACATTTCAACAAGCTTTTCTTTCAAACTGAACCAAAAAAATGAAATTTCATGTCTCAGTTCACCAGTGTTTGAATTAATATGGATTCCTACCTTTAAAGGGAGATTTTGTAAAGCTAGATTTAGGCCTTCAAATATAACATAACTATATATACATGTATCATAAATTACTGAAACTTTATGTGAGGGAGATTCTGATCAATACAAAATCTGACACAGCATTACACTGAAGACCCCAACTTGGCAATATTTACCCAAGCAGGACCCAAAAACTTCAGCTAAGAGTGACACACCTATCACCTGTCACTGTGAGGTAGTGAAAAAAGACAGATTACAATTATTTTGGGAATGGGTGGTTTCTCCTCATGTATGGAAACCTTGAGAAACCAGCTTCAATGGCTCTTTTCAAGCAATGAGAGTCTAGCCCAAATATTGCAGCATTTATGCCAGTTATTTTTAACTTCAGCAGGAGGTATGAGCACTCTCTAAGAGACAGCATCCTTAGTCAAAGCACATTGTTAACTGAAATTATAAACAGGTGACAATAATTAACAATTATCTTCTGTAAAGGATTGTCTGGGGTATTCACATTACAGATCCCAATTCTCCTTGATTGCAAGCTGCTAGCAAATTACATGGGGTTTTTTTCATTCTTTTCGGCAACAAAATTTTATCGTTGATAGAATGGTGAGGGATCCTCAAATCTTAACTAAGCAAGGCCAGATTTTCACAATTACTGTCAAAGAGACAGTCTTTCAAGAATATTTAGAATATATTATTAGCTGTGATCCCTTTTCCTTTTTAGTTGAACCTGAACACTTCTGAAAATTTGCTTATTTTGTTATAAGACTTCATAGTTTACAAATAGAAGTTGTTGAGTTTTTTAAATTTAGCTTGATCTGACTTTATAAACAGTTTCTGTTGATATCTGCACTTTGTATAAGCATCAGTCTTTGACCCATTTGAACGTATGTATAGGCAAATAAGAGGAGGAATTGTGATTCAGAAGAGAACAAATACTTCAAAATCTTTTGGGCATATATGGATAATTGACTTCTACTTAAAACCAGATACATGTAGAAAATAATTGCATTTTATATGGAAACAGCACTGAAGAACTAACCAATGTAAATGTAATGAACGTTGCCAATCCATTGCTGACATGTTGGATGTTGACAGTGATAGAGAAGAATTACAGAAGGAAATAAACTGATATCCTGCTAAACCTGTTGCCTTCTTTGTGCTCTTGGAATTACAGGTGCAGCTGGTAGCATGAACTGTCCCAGTAACTGCAGTCATTGACCAATATAAACATGTACAGAGATTATCACTGTTTCAGTCTTTCAGGCTAAGGAACAACGGTGGGCAATTAAGATCTTGATTACTCCCTCAGGAGTGGAATTCAGTGCACCTACTCAGTCCTATGATCTTGAGAAAACACCCAGCCTACTCATTGGATGGCAGCATGAGCAGTAGAATAGGCCTTGGGGATGTGTAAGCGCAGCTCTGCCACAGCTGAAAATCCGTAAGTTATCAACACAGTTTTGCTTACAAGTCCAAAGCACAGAATAATAAAGCTGCTATGAAGAAAATGAACTCTGCCCCAGATCCAGTATTGAATCTTATTCAGAAAGCAACAGCATTAATTATTTTCTTGAAGTCCACTATGCAGCTGTGGGTTCATTAAAAAAAATAAATTATAATTTATGCCTAATATAATGCATTTTTCCAAGTTTCCCTTTATATATGTTTCTTGAAATAGCCTTAAAATGACAAAGGGCTGACTCTACCTTAATTCGAAATTTATTTGTTCAGTGACTGATTTTGGCAAAAAAATTAAGACTTTGACTATTTGCAGACAGTTTGTACATAAGCTGCCTGAAAACCTGGGCAACTTTGCTTACATAAAACAGACTTTCTTTTCAAGCCTTCTTACAGCATCTTCAGCTTCCATTAAGATATACTGTAAAGAAATGAGATAGAGAAGGAACGGAAGGAAAAGTCAAAGGCCTGTAGACAAAACATAACACATTAATTCACAATTCAGGGAAAAGACAATTCTTCTTGGCATTGCAGGAACCAAAGTGCTTTGAATGCTTACACTTTTTTCTCAAAATTACATGAAGTTGTATGTTATGGTAGTTTTTATTCACTAGTTCATTTTGCACAGACACCAGAGAAAGACTGATAATGAAACAGGTTGTTTAGAATGCAGAAAGTTATAAACAAAAAATACAGAGCTTATGAAGATGAGATGGCTCTAGACATGTTTTCAGCATGGGAATGTTGACATTACGGACAAACCATACAGTAGACAGTTGCATAAAATCTACACGCCCACCAGAGATATAGCTTGTTTGATTCAATATCTGCAGTGCAGCTTGTACATATGAACTACTTACATCTACATGAAAATGTAAACAAGCCGTCATACAGTCAATGAGTAACAATGTAGTTTAATGTCAATATTATTTGTGAACACTTACAGTGAGTTCCTTTTATAGTTACTGCTATTTATTTTTTCAGCATACTGAGGACCACTCACTTTAGATGTTGGCATGTAGGTGTCTGCACGAGTGCTGGATATACAATTCAGTAAATAGTATCTGGAGTGGTGGTCAGTAGACCAGATATAATTGTCTGCCTCAGAGTCACAATGGCTCATTAGACAGCACAGACTCCATCAGCTGAATTGGTTGCATGTCCCGTGATTATAATGGGAGGTTGGACCTGTTGCTCACTTATAGAGATACCTAAGTTCTAGTGCACAAAGGGTAAAGAGTCCCCCATATGAAATCTAGGGCACAACTCATCCTAAAGTAAACATCAAACCAGGTCTAGCAAAACCATGCTCTGAAGTGACGGATTTTTCTGTTTTGACTACAAAGCGAGTGTCCTGGTTATAGTGGCCAGGACCAGTTTGTCACTGTGTGGGTGTGGCTAAGACTCTGTATTCTACACCCTCTGTGTAATTTCTCATGAACTGCTAACAATGGATCATTTGCAGCAGATTGCTGGGGCACACCCGACTCCTCAGGCTACAAGCTGGGTGTTTGGGAACTTCTGTGAGATAAGAAACATTTCCTGTCTTCACACCAGTGACTCAGGTGTGATAATGCCCCTCTGGGGAGTCATTAGCACCTTCACACCCAGCCTGAGGGGGTCATGTCTACTAATGAGCCATCAGGGTTTCCAAAAATATGCTATGATTCACCCCAGAGTGTAAATCACCCATTGTGAAACTCCCCACCCAGGGGGAGGTACTGGGCACTCCCACCTTAACCTAAGCACATATAAAGTGGGGGTTTTGGGGACTGGGCTGTCTTGTTGGATCCAGAGGAGGATCAGAGCCTCACCAGGACTGTGACTGCTACTCGCGACCAGACTGGGACCAACATATTTACCAACAGGTTTCCTCTTTCCTTTTACTTTTTACTCAGGGGGGCTAGGTGGTGCTTAGCACAGGGGCTGATGAACACCCTCCTGTCCATGCCTCAGGGTGCTGGGCTCCACATCTGTTTCTGTGGGTCAAATGGACTTTGTACTCTTGTACTTACTGTGTTCTTTTTATTAAATTGTAATTCTGACTTGTAATCTTTTTGTGAGTTGGGTTCATTTCTCCTGCCAGTTTACCTTAAACCAGCACAGTGAGTCTATTTAGGTGATGATTAGCTCAAATAACCATTGCTATGATACAAATTTTTCCATCACTGAACTTTCAATTGAGATTTTTAAACCAGTTCTTGTTTTTTCAACCTTTCATACTCATCTTACTATACTTTTGAGATGGGGATGCTCAAGTTCTGATTTGTAAACTCCACAACAGATTGAAATTATCCTGATAAGTTCTACTTTTGGTCTCTAGGGTAACAGCAGTTTCCCAAAATGGCTATGTGACATTCTTAACAAGTATCTCAAACCACTGGTCATGTTTCATATTATATACAGCATGCCTCTAAGCAGAACACACAAGAAAAACAATTTGAAATAATTTCAGCCTCCTGTGAGGCAGATTTATAGTTTTATAATACAAAATTCCCTTCTGAAACTTCTATACTGTGTCTAGCCTGAAGTATCTGTTAGAAGAAGATAAAATATATGCAAAGCTTTAATAATTAAGAAAATTTCCACTGTACATAAAATTGTGAAAAACTACTTCCCTCAGATTTCTGTCCCATATTATTTATCCACTCCTAATGTTTTGAATATTTTGACTAATATACTGTGATTTTCACTCTTCTCTGCTGTGGTCCACTAAAATAGTCTAAATATCTGTAATATGCTTCTAAAATGTATTTTATAATCTTTTATATCCTGTAAAAGAGTATTTCTTTTTCAGGAACCCTCTGATTAGATCCTTAGATTACATTAAAAGAAAGAACCAAATATTACTAATATCAAGCCTCCCAAAATTTGAATCAAACTTTGCAACTGATTTGTTTTTCATTTGCTAGTTAGTAGTTACAGCCAGACAGCTGTATTAAGTAATTGCACTGTGAACATTGTATGCTTGGTTAATCTTTTGTTTAATGAAAAGGGAAGACAACCCCAAGACAAATGGGCTGGACAAATCAGTAGAACTAAGCAGTGACAAGGGGAAGCTAATTCTGGCAGTGGGAGGTCATGACCACCAGCTCATGCATCACCTACTCAAAACAGACCCCAGACTCAAAGGGAGGGAACAAATGTTCATGTGGACCAATTAACATGAACACTGATTAATAAAAAAGTTATGTAATTTGTAAGCAATGAACGTTGGTGCCTTTGTTTTTTAACGTGCATAAATAATGATGATCAGGGAGCCAGCCCAACCTTTTGTGGCTTGCCACCTAGCTCTCTAATTTGCACAAACTAGAATAAAAACTTGAAATACTTTGCTGCTTTTGGGACATTCCTCTTGGTGGGCACTACAGCAAGGTACTTCCCATAAAGCACACACATGATTGATCTTTGCAGGCCGCAGTGGTGGTATCACAGAAAATATAACCTAGATGGAAGACAGTGTATTGAAAAGCAAAGCAGTGCCGCTGTAGCTCTACATGAAACTGGTGGTTTTAGAGAACAGCAGTTATGTTTCAGGGGACCACAATTTAGTTCAGTCTATTTCTGAAAGGAAATATACTGTTTGTGTTCTTCTGTGGGTATTGTGTAATGCTGGGCATGGGTGGATACACAGACTTACACATATGCAAGCACTCACTACATCTACATGGAAATGTAAACCAACCTTCGCACAGTCAACCAAATAACAACGTAGTTTAATGTCAGTGTTAAGACTATTGTGGTTTCAACTGTTTATGCTTTCTAAAACATGAATTTAAGCATTTTATTCATTCTTCTACTGCTAAGTGCTATTATTATTGCTGTATTAGTTTGACTATAAACACGAGACATTTATAATAAGTTGTTTTGCTTGTTACTTTTTTTACTCCTTAATTGTAATACACTAGAATTTCAAGGATAATAAGGAAAAACTATTGGCAATACATCTATAGAGTGTATAAAGTTTATCCAGCCGTAGCTAGGGAAAGCCAGTCTTTCCATTCCTTGTTGATCTCAAAGCTGGTTAAGTCCCTTTTTGATCTCAAAGTTGGCTCTGGTAGTTACACTTCAGTACTAGAGTTTATGCAGGAAAGAGAACCTCTTCCAGACTGGGATGTCAGATTCACTACTAACTAAATGACAGATAATAGATGGTTACTGGGTATTAGGACTCACATCAGAAACAGATGGATCTTCCATTGTCACAGATTGTGGATGGCCCATACTCATGATGTATGGATGAGAATGGAAATAAGATCCACAAATAGATAAGTTTGCAATATTCCTAGACAAGCAAGGTAACAGGCAAGACATAGGAAAGGATATTCTGACAGTTTAAGAAAACTAATTAAAGAGATTAAGGTGATTGACCTTTCACAAACAAAATTCACATATTTTTTACTCAATAACTCTTTTTTAAAAACACAATAGTTACAGTTCATGGATTACATTCTTCACAGGTTCAAATCTGTTGACAACAGCAGAATTATGTTACTTTTACTCTTTGCATTATAAGCTAAATAGTAAACTACAATTTTCAGAAAGCTATGCTGCAATAAATTATAGCATTTAAGTCCTTTACAAAACATCTATAATGTTTCTTTACATATGGGGAAAGAATCATGTTTACTTAATCTCTGCCTCTGAGAAAAAAGTATGCTTGAAAAACTCAATTCTTCTTCTACTATTGTCTTATTTAAAATTATTGAAAAGTTGCAACATATTTTTAATACAGTTCATTAATTTTCAAAGTCTGCAGGTTAGAAGGCAGCAGATTTCTATAATCACGTGTGTAACATTATTAGAATTTTTTTCCTTTTGCTGATTTCAGCATGCTTAAAACCACACAACACAGCCCTAAGCAAAATATGTACGATGTAGCAGAAAAAGGACAAATTATTATTTTTTCCAACTATGAATTTTCTGTTTCCGTGGCTGGAGCTCAAATGATTAATGGCAACACTTTTTTTTTCCTTGTAACTTTAACATAAAGTCAGAGCTAACAGTTTATGTGTAATACAGGACTTTTTGAGGAATTTCACACATCTAAATATGAAGCTATTAATGCACAGAACAGTGAAGTTGCTATTTCACAGGCAAAGATATAATACTTATGAGGATTTTCTTTTAAATAATCAATATTACAATTCAAACTACAAAACAAGGTGCGTGGATTAACTTAGCCATTTAATCACAATTTCTTTAAGCATGTCTACCACTTCCATACAAGCTCTAATGATCTTAGGAAGGCTGGGATATACTCCTGATTTGATGCGTTTTTAAGGTAAATATGTCACCATGGCTTCTGAGGGGGGGGGGATGGGGGAAAGACGAAGAAACTGTAAAACTAAAATTCCCAAGCAGGCTCCATTCTTCTCAATATGAATATGGTGAGGGACTAGGGCTCAGACACAGAAGTTGCTTTAATCCCTGCAGCATGTGGGAGCCACTCACACTGATTTTTCTGCGTTTTTATGGCTTGGAAGACCCAGGGATCAACTGGAGACCATTCTGTGAGTGCATTTGGAGGGGAGCTGGCTGCCCTAAAGTGATACAGACCCTCAGGGAACCTGACAGGGATCCTGAGGCTCATCCTAGATGTTGGTAATGATATGAAAATCTCCAATGGTGATGAGTGCACTGGTCTTGGGAGTCAAAAGAGCAAGGGAAACATCACCATAACACTTGGAAAATGATTAAAATATAAAAAGTGTGTGTTTTACAATGTTAACTACATCATTATTTTTTCTTTTTCTGCTGCAATTAGATTGAGAATAATAGTGACCAGACTCTTAAAATATAAGTTATAATAAATAAATTCTGGAAGTTAGATACAGGTGTGCTTGCTTTTTGACTGTAAAGAGGATTTTGAACCTAACACATTGTCACATGAAATATCTTTCTTTATTTTAATTGCACATTGAAACCTTCTGAGTCATGACTATAATCCCCAGAATGTGGCATTCATCAACTATTTTTTTCACCATTGTCTTGGTTTCTGTATCAAGTAGTTTCTATACAAGTATTTCTGATAGAATGCTTTTCCTGCATTCACCATGGAAACATTTAGAGGTAACATTGCTACAGGAATGCTGATGGTCATTTAAAGAAATGAGATAAATACAGAAAAATAGCTGTAAGTATGCTATTCCACTTCAGGTTGGTGCACTAAATGTTGATGAAATTTATCAGAATTCATATTTCTGCCCTTTAACATCCTTGAGAAGAAAAAGGAAAAGGCAGAGGAGTTATAATTCGTTCATTAACAATATTTGGAGAACAAATCAGAAATTCCACTGATGCTGATATTCTACTGGATAATATGATGCCAGTTGCCAAATACCATCATGCACTGTGTTTGAGACATTGAACTCGCAGCAAGACTACGGGATTGACACCAGATCCTAATTAATGTGTTGCAATTGCAATAGGCTGTTGATAACTTAAATTCCTTTAGTTCCTTGTCAGTGTGCCCAGCTTGAAGGAGAGAAGTTCAGATTTGAGTCTGCAGAGAAAAATCTTCTCCTGCTTGAACATGGTTCTTTGTAGGAAGCTCTTAGTATTTACACTTTTTATACAGATTTGTTTTGTTTTGCTTTGCTTGCAGCTAGAAGTGGTGCTCAGTTGGGATTATTCCTTATTCAGCTTGTTAAAAACGCCAGTGAACATTCAGAAAGGGTATCCAAACTCTCAGTTTAGAGGAGAATTTCCCCAGGCTCTTTTTGAGTTTAGGATCTTTTTTTTTTTTTTTCCCCTAGGTCTCACATAACAGATCCATAGTCTTTTTCATTGCAAGACAGAGTAAATATAATTTTTAGTTGTATTATTGTCTTTCTGTAGATTACATTTTCTAATATTCTGCAATTTATGTCAGTCATGTTCATTTCTCTGATGAGTATGTAAAGCATCTAGGATTTGAGTCTTACAAATGGTTTAATTTCATTTTTAGTTATACCTTTTCAATAAAAACAGAAATTAACCTTGTTGATGGAGGGATTTTTCTTTTATGCACAATACACAAAAGAGCATCATGTGAAGCTTTTCGTGGTCACCATGAAAACTTATTTATTAGCTGGTTTTCAGCAGCCATGACTAGAATTGCTGTACTTTGAGACCATTTTTTTGAGGGAATTCTGCTTTTGATATGTGACCTATGGCAAGCAATATACAGCCTCAGACTTCTGTGTCCAGAGGAAGTAGATCTTACCTTGTTACACTGATCTGCTCATGCCGAATCAATTATCTGTTAAGTGTAAAAAGAAGGGAAGATATTGGATACTGACCATGTGCAAGTTTATGAGGTTATTTGATCACTCAGTTAAGGATGATAAAGCTACCATAACTTTAGATAAAATCCAAACGTTATTGTCTGTCATAACTTTTCAGCTAAGAACTATCTGTTTCTTGAGGTACACAGTGGTTCAGTTTAAGATATGGGAGGTAGTTTGATTTTAATTTATATGACACAATTCTAAGTTAAACGTAAGAAAGTAGAACAGGAATAAGGTAAATTAGACATGATAGACATAGGTAATAATTCTCCTGCAGTAACTTTTGTATGAGATTCATTCATTTTATGAATCAAAATGAAATTTCTTCAGGGTGAGAATCTAGAATGTAGAAATCAGCAAGAGCTCTTTGGTCCTAGAGGTGTCCTCACAAACCATCATCAGTCATAATGAGTCGAGAGCAGAAAGTAGAATGCAATTTTGTCAGGAAGACGTCTTGAAGAAGAAATCAGAACTTTTTTTTTCCAGAGATCAGATGTCAAAAGGTTCTGCCATAAGAAAAATTCTGCTTTAATTGCCAAATTAATAAAATATACTTTGCAGTATTAGTAGTTACTAGTATTTACACAGTGCATTTAATTTATGGATGTCCTATTATATTTAGAATATGAATTAAAGTGGATGACTTTTACTTTCATTGATCCATTTTATAGAATGGTATAACGAGGTGAAAAGTATTGCTACACATTGGAAAACAGGCAAAGGTTAATTCCTGATTTTTTTTGTGCAGTTGTCATTTCTCTAAATGAGACAAGAAATCAACATCATGTGGCCTTTTAAGCATCTATAGCTCCAGGTATAGCCATTTTAAAAATCTATTTATTAATCACTTTTTTCCTAATAGGCAAAACAATAGTAATAATTATAATTATCCTTAACTCATCTTAAACCTGTGCAACAGAAGTGACTTTTAGAGAATTACTGGAGTCTGACTGAGGCTCTTGTCCCTAAAAAAATGTTTCTACTTTTTTTTTTTTCCCCCAGAGTTGGTTCTTTATTAATCTTAAAATGCAGGGGGAAAAAAACCAACAACAAAACACACCAAAACTCAGCCTCAGACAGATGAAAAATTATCCCCAAAAAAACTTTTATTAGAGCATATAATTTTCATAACTCAAAAACTCTGTGCAAGTTTCAGTGTTTGTTCTCTAAACAATCAGGCTTGTTTTGATCTTCCCAGAGTACGGAGGTAAAGAAATTTGCTGAAGCACATGTTTCTTTTGGAGGAAATTTGCTAAGTAATAACAGAAGATTTTCTTTGACTCAGCAGATCACTCTTTGGGTGCAGAGAACACCTTAGAACATCAAACTCCTGTTTCCTCAAGAGTTGTGCTGTGCTGTGTGTATTCAGAACTACAGTTAAGTCACAGTATGTGCTTCATTGATTAAGCATGAAGAGAGTAATGAAAGCGTCATTGTTCCCTACAGCACCTACTCTGAGATCCCTTGGGATCTCCAGAGTGCCACTACTTGTTTTCCTGCTCAGAGGATTATCTTTAAACCAACTGCTCAATCATCACTGTCTTAAACAGCTACTTTAAGAGCTGGCTTGTAAGGCAAGGCTTGAAAAGGTAATTTTTTTGCAAGTTTAACACACAATTTAGGATCTATTTCTACTGTCATAGAAGCAAGTAGAAGGTAAATGTGTCAGTAGCTTATAGCAAAGCTGAGTTTTGCTTTTCAAATATGTTTTCATTTAACTGTGACCCAACTGATTTGGCTCTGGTGTCCGAGAAGACAGTTTGCAGTGTGCCTCACCTTTGGAGCTGTGTGCAAGAAATTCAGAGGCATATTGATAATTCATGTTAGAGTTGGAGAAAAATTATGTGAGGAACACAGTGGTCTGTAGGATTTGTCTACAAGACATCTCATGGGTAAGTGTTTTTCAAAAGACCAGGCTGGACATGAAGGAATATCAAGCTCCCACTGTGTCACTGGTTCTGCTGTAGTGTTGTAGGAAGTGTTGAAAGCATTCAACATCAGTGTGGGAGCACCACAAATCTCTCCACATAGTTAGGCAATGAAACCAAATTAGTATTTGCCTACATTTTGGTTGTAAACCCCACCAGAGCATAGAAGACAAAAATTCATCAGAAATCAAAATCTGCACCTGAAAGTTTTGAAAAAATGAGAACTCTTACAGAAGCAGCTCAGAGGGATAAAGCTATGCTAAGCTATTTCATTATCTTGCAAGTTTTAGTAGTACAGTTAGAAAGCTGAGCAGGTAAGATGGTCTTCATGGTTTCTAAAAATTAACTTTTTGGGAAACTGTCCAACGGAAAAGCCAAAGAGCAAACTGGATGAAATAATCAGCTGTTGGATAGAATAGAATAGAATAAAGTTGTTGGAATTTTTCTATCCACCCATGATGCACCTATTTGGCTAATGTTGAAGAATTTTACCCAGGAAAATTAAAGTTGAAAGTAATTTGAGGTTGACTAGGGAAGTAATTTTGTGTTTGGGAACCAGAAACGATCAGATTAAAGGAGCTTCAGTAGGCTTTGATGAGCAGTTTATCCAAAATTTTTTCTTATGACTAGCAGAACTACTCAGCATAACTGAAATATAAATAGCTAACTTCAGATAAGGCAAAGAGAGGAACTGCTTTTTTACAGTAGAGGTTTTCATTGTGTTTTTTTAATTTGGAGCTAGTTTTAATGCATTTCTTACTACCTAAATAAAAATACAATGTATATTGATTTCTTTTTTTTTTTTTTTAATTACAGAATCGGTGAACATTCAACAATGTAATTTACTGAATGAATCTAGAGATTTTGTTTTGTAATGAAACTTTTTGACACTGCAGAAGGGAAAAATTCATGTTGGTTGATTTGGTTTCAGTCTGTCAGGGAAATCATGGTGCATTTTCCTTTCAGGATAGCTATCATGAAAGTTTTCCTTACAGTTTTTATTAGTAGCTCTGAAACACAGGGTTGGCAGAGGGAAACTTTGTTTGTGACTCACATTTCTGAATCAAGCCCCCTAGATCTCAATGGGTGATTATAACCCCATTCATGTCCCACCTGGATCCTTAGCCAATATCTGATGGAATAAGGGGGGTTATTTGCTTATTATTTCATGAGGGCAATAGTGATAAAGGAGGTGTTGGGTAGGAATAATCCAGCTTGGTATGAGGGAGGACAGATAGCTGTGCTCTGCAAGTATATCTGGGTGTAAATTGCTGCTGGGTAGGAGACACAACCATTTACTGCTGGAACAACACGGCAGTGTGCAAGCTTTACAAATGGCAGTGTCATCTTGACACAATCCAATTTTATTTTTTTCCCCTGCACTTCAGCTTTCCTTCATTGGTTCTTCACACATACACAGAGAAATTTATCACTAAGACTTTGGGAAGCTTCAAATATGGTTATGATGAGGCTATGGAGGAATCTAGATATATCACATAAAAATCTTCTCAGATGTAGGACAAACAGAATATATATTTTAATTGACATATTTTAAGCATCTCTCTCTCCCATGGGTCTGAACTGGAGATCAGGATATGGAGTGACATTGCAGGAGATCTTTATAGTTTAGTGGATAACTGAGGAAAATAGAACATCTGAATTAAGTCAGGGCTACAATCACCAACCTGAGAGGTAGAAAGCTAGCAAAGAGGCAAGGAGGTTTAAAGGAAAACTTTGTTTTCCCATTTCATTTTGAGACAGAAGAGACATTGTGTTGTAATATGACAGCAAATTTTACCAGTCCCCTACTTGCTTCTCTTGCCCAAACAATTAAATCAGATTTTTCCTTATCACCTGCATTCCCAAATTTCCTATCAAAATTGGTGAAATTTTGGGTTATGGAGAGTGTGTGATTAAAACTCTTTTATAAGGAGGTGTATAATTTATCTATCATATAACTATTACATACAAAACATAGAGGTTATATCCAGTGGCATAGAGCTGGTGTAGAGAAGTCAGTTGGAGTTTGAGAAAAAGCAAGCTTCATTACTTATCTACCCAAATCATGATGAGATCTTGGATGCAGTAGCTCCTTTATTACTATTCATAAGACCCTGAAAGTTGTCTGTGTCTGTGGTTGCATGTGTCTCATGACAAGAATTTTAATTTCCTGTAATTCATAAGAAAAGGGAAGGGCTTCTCTACAGCAGTCTACATACAGGATAGGAAGCAGATAAAGTAGAAGACTGGAGAATATACAGAATTTTACTTTTTTTCCCTACTGATAAAGTGGTATAAAGATAGCATGGAGGAGTCTCTACTTATATTTTGCAATTGCTTAGCTCAGTTCTTTTTTCACTCAAAAGCACAGCAAACAGACTGGACTTCAGGCAAATCCCCGAGGTGTTAGCACTACTCGCATTACCTAGAGACTCTGTTGGTGACAAATTCCTTTGAGGTCAAAGAAAAAGAAGAACATAACAAAGTAAAGCCCTCAAAATTGTTTTGCCTCTGACTGCTCCCCCTCATTCTCTACCTCCACATTTGTGCATTTGAGAAAACATGAATAAATTATTTGCAAAAAGAAACAAGAGGAATGTTGTTTTGAAATGTGTAGCAGAGTTTGAAGCTATTGATACAGTAAACCCATGGTTTATTAAACAAACAAAAACATTAAAATACAATAAACAAGTTCCCAATCCTGGAAATACTTATGTAGTTATTGAACTCCAAAGGACTGTTTACTCACGAGTTTAAATCTAAGCATACAATCAAGTATTTCCAGTCTTGAACTTCAAGTCATTCTGCTGGATGCTATCTCAAGTACCTCCCAGTATTTGATGTTAACATGAAGTGGTGTGAACTTTTTTAAAAAGCTGAAAATAATTTAAATAAGTGAATTAATATTTCCTTAGAAAAATAAACAAGCGATAGATAAGTGTAATGAGCTTAAAGGGCAAGTTGCTTAATTTAAAGGAAATTATGACAATTAAAATGCAATTTGCCTTTTTTATCAAATTTTTAGGCATTTAGTACCTACATATGAAATCTCTTTGCTAATGACTCACCAGTTTTAAATACTTTGCAGTAATGGCTTATATAATTTCAAGTGGTTATTTTCCATACTTCATTACTTTCCCCCAAATGATCATTGATTTGATAATTAGTTGATATTTTAAAGGCTGAAGACGTGATGTCCTTGAAAATGTTTTAAGTGTCTTGTTCAGGGCAAAAATAAATTATCATCTTTGAAATGCCATTCACTAGTAATTTTAGTGGGCTTTTTTTAGTCTATTACAGATTGAGAGAGTCTTTCATTTTATATTAATTAGTAGTTTGTGGCAAGATACTCAGAAATCAACATATTGAACCAAAATTTCATGCAGTAAGATATCTCCCTGTGCTCAGCGGGTAACTGTAAAGTATCTTTGAACAAAACCCATATTTTACTTGATGTAAAAATACTTCCAATTTTCACTGTGTCATTTCTGTTCTACATAGCAAATTAACACACTGTATAATTTTTGTTCCTTCTCAGCAGGCAGGATGCATTAGTACAAGATTCCTCAACCTCTAAGGGACTTTTTAAAAGTTGTTCATAAATGCTGTGACCAGATTCTAGGAATTCATCTGACCTTTTTTGAGAAGTACTCCTTGAAGGACAGTATCTGCCATACTACAGGAGTTGCAACACATTTTCCTTTGAAACAATTCTTCTGTCTTCAGTGAAACTAAAGACAGTTTAACATTTAAACATGTGTATGTAAACCTGTAGACTTGAGGACTAAACAGACTAAGTTTTTGTTAAGCAAGAATAAAAGGAGCAAAAGTCTAATATTTTTTAAAATATTAAAAAAAAGAGAAAGAGTAGCGAAGACTATTATTTTTAATTAAATAGATGACTGTAGATTCTGATTGTGGCTCAAAGGTATGGATTAAACTACAGTGTTATACAGCTAGACAATTTGATTAGCAGTCAGATCACAGGAGCAGGTCATGCAGGTTGTCTTTTTCATGGGTAGGTGAAAAGTGACATTCCAGCAGCAGTGCTGCTGTGTAACCTGGACTGGATAGACTTGAGAGCCACTTATAAGAAGATAAATTATTGACATATCATTGAATTACAGAATAGTTTGGGTCAGGAGGGACCTTAAAGACTGCTTAATTCTAGCCTTCCACAAGACCAGGTTGCTCAAAACCCCATCCAACCTGGCCTTGAACACTTCCAGGAGCGGGGCATCCACAGTTTCCATGGACAACCTATGTCAGGGCCTCATCGTGCTCACAGTAAAGAATTTCTTCCTAATTTCTACTCTAAACCTTCTCTCTTTCTGTTTAAAGCCATTTCTCCTTGTCCTGTAACTACATGCCTCTTTAAAAAGTTGCTCTCCAGCTTTCCTGAGTCTCCCTTTAGGTGCTGGAAAGCTGCTTCAGGACCTTCTCTTCTCCAGGCTGATCACACCAAAACTCTCTGAGCCTGCCTTCACAGAAGTGGTCCAGGCCTGTGATCATCATCAAGCTGATGGAATTCTTTGCCACTGAAAGCTTGTGGGAGAAAATTCAATCATCATGAGATATCAAACTCTTAATGACATCACAAATTTTTCATTTGTTTGTAATA
The DNA here is from genome assembly GCA_035583155.1 of Acropternis orthonyx. Taxonomy (NCBI): domain Eukaryota; kingdom Metazoa; phylum Chordata; class Aves; order Passeriformes; family Rhinocryptidae; genus Acropternis; species Acropternis orthonyx. The sequence goes on from JAWWEU010000081.1 coordinate 10,989,881, forward strand.
TGTAAATTTGTACTTACTTCTAGTAAAATCTCTAGCAAACAAAATACTCTTGAGTAAAACTCAATTAGTTTTCTTATTTCTATGGTCTGTTAAATAAAAATGTCAAGAAACTTTCTAGAAATTTTCTATTTTCTAATAATTTAAAATAAAATGAGGATTCTAAGTCTTTAAGATTTTCATGTATCATGATGAATAGTTTTGTTAGACTAGAGACAACTATCAATATTCTAAATTAAAACAAGCAGACAAAATTAGAGGCAACACTTGTTAACTTTAGCAAATACAAGGATAAAAAGATATGAACATTTGCAAGTTAATTAAACACGTTCGAAACATCATTTATATGTCTAAGTCCCAATAAAATCAATAAGAGTAATAGCCATGCTTAAAATGAAGTATTTGCTTAAATAATTTGTTGATTGGGCTAATAGAAGGTACAGAAGCACATTTTCTGTTGCTGTGGATTAACACAGATGTACTCAAGTTCACTAATTTAGACCCTACATTCTAAACCTGTTAGTTAAAGAAAACTGAATTTTAATGGCAATCTGGCAAGCTTTATCCATTGTTTTTTATTTACAATATGAGTAGACTTAACTTTCAAGATGTAAATATCTTAATTGTAGTTTTATGTGTTTAAGGTTTTTTTCCTCTCATAATATTTGTTAAAAATTGAATCAAAAGACTAAGAACAAACTTAACTTATTTGCTTTATTTTTCATTTTAAGGTCATGAAATATTTGATTGGTTAGTGAAGAACTCACTGTCTATTATTCAAAGATAAAGTCATTTTTCCACTTGCAACATTCCAAAAATATTGGGTAACTGGTATAAAAATTTGGCCTCTGGTGCTTTGCTTGCAGATGATTTTTTTTTTTTAAATTTAAATTGCATATTTAATTTTTTATTACAATAACAAAAGGTTTTTTTAATTCTGTTATAAGTCACTGTAAATGACATGAAGAGGGAGTTCAATTACAGTAGCTTGGTTATTAAAAGGCATTCTATCATATCATGAAGTCTCCTTACAAAATCCCTCTGACTCAGCTTGCCTTTTGCTGTTTCATCTTTGAGCAATCATCAGAGTAAGGGAAATGTAATTTATATCAACTAGAAGTATTGCTGAGAGATTACCAAAAGTGAGTTTCCTGAGCAGCTAACTACCCTCAACACAAAAATGAATGGTCAAATGTTGACCTGATGTTAAAACGCAAATTCCCTCTGCTAAATAAATAAAACTATTACATCAGCTTCAGAAAGTAAAAAATATATTCTGGTGAGTTGGTTTATATAGATCATTGAAACAGCTCTTAGGCACCAATGTTCTGTAGCACAAAGCTGCTGGAAAACAGTCATCTACCACGGTATGACAGACAGCCTGGGAGGCAGAGGCAAAGTGTGCCACTCCCAGCAAAAGCTGGTTTATGAGATGGGGTGCAGGAAAAGATAGGTTTAAAATCAGCTGTGATGCCTGCATACACCTGCATCTTAGCTTCCCTAATCCACCCCCAGGAAGTGGACCTGGGAACCATGACAGACAGATCAATTATATTTAAATTTTCCCATCTGTAAATTGCCACATTATGAGGAAACTAGCGAGAGATCAAGGCAATCTGGACTGGAGTGCATCTCTCAGGTGGAGGAGAGCTGTTGTGAACTCACACCCTTAATTGCTACACCCAGGAACTACTCTAAAGGGAAGCTAAATAGAAACTGTCAAGTGTACATTTAAATCATGGGCTTTTGTGCTTGAAACACTTTGTTTCTCCTATTTCAGTTCAAAGCTTGGCCTTAAGACTCACTTAATAAATATTTTATTTCTTTATCATTAAGTTTTAATCAGGCTTAAATTAGGAAGTTAAAGATGTTCTGCTTCTGCATATATAGCAAATCCAAAGAAAACAGTGAGCGAACTCACCCTAACCTGCCTGTGCTGTGGGGCACCTGGAGGGACTCAGAGCGTGACTAGTCCTCACAGACATGGTGAGCAGTGCAGAGGAGACCTGAGGGACACAGATACTGTGACACTCCAAATAGCCTGTGGACAGACAAAGGCAGACAAGGATTTTATCCAAATCTGGCACCCTGAGAGATTAAAAATATGGGTCAGATCATTTCTTGGAGATGGAACTGGGGCATCCCTGTGAAAAAGGTAATATGGCAGTTTCAACATTAGGTCCCCTTATGTATGTGTGTGTACTTTCACTGACAGCCGGAATCATGAGTTTTATTTCTTGTGTTCCAAACTTTTGCAACTGGCAGAGGTCTGTGCACCCAGAAACCATAGCTGAATGTTCCTCTAAGTTACAATCTCTCAAAGTCTAACTAGATGTCCTCAGTACATCCAGTAAAACAGGTTCTGGGGATTTATGCTTTTATTAATAATGTTTTCATTTTATAACAGTAACAATATTACATTACCAAAGAGTCCCTAAAGAGAAGAGAAATCAGTGAAGTAATATATGGTTAAATTCTAAATTGTTATTTATTTGTGTATCAGTGCAAGTACTGGCACACAGGTAATCAGAGGCAAGAATCAGACAGCTCTATCTCTGCAATCCAGTCCTAATTCTTAGAAAAATCCTGTTCTTCATTAGAGCAAAAATTCCTGTGAGACAAATAAATAGACAAATAAAGAATTCTGTGTGTCAACCTCATGACAATGGCACCACATGATGATCTCTCCCTTCCCAGTAACAATTTTTTCTTCACAATACTGGCATGCACTGATCAATTGTTTCTCCTTCTATTCTATCTGTAGTTAGAAGTACATGATATTACCACACCACACACACCCCCTCAAGCTGTGATACAATAATTAAACATACTTCTGTATCTGGTCTAATAACCAGACTGTGTGAATTTATGGGAAGAGAAAATGAGTACAAAAATAATTTGTCCTCATCAAGGATCAGGATGAAGACTGGCAATGTTATTCAGAAACAAGTTATGATTTCTGAAGGATCTCTCATTTGTATACCACCAAGAAAGCAGTGAGATATTAAATTTACAGCTTGCAAGAGGAAAAAAAAGGGCCATTCTAAGAAATGCATTTTATTGTTAATAAAAAAATGGCATGCAGAATTATATGTTAGAGAGCATCACAAGCAAATGTTGGCAGCATCTTACTCTACCAAGTTGGGTGAAGTAAGAATGGAAGCATTTAACAGTTGATGAAACAGGACAGATAATTGTTGTTGTTGTTTGGGTTTTTTTTTTAATAATTACCTGAAATAATAACAAGGGAAGTAACAGAACTTAGAAATGAGAGTAGATTTTATGAGTATGTTTATTTTCCATACTTTCATTCCAGATTTTCCCCTACTTGAAAAAGAACCCAAGCACTGACCTGAGCCTCTCTTTCATCATCCACAGCTCCTCTTCACACCATCCCAGTGCCCTGACCTGCTTTTGCAGCACAGCTCCCACCTCTGCCATTTCACCTTACTCAATGTGCTTTAAACCACATGCCTGCAGTCATAGCTTTGAATCATCTTTCCACTGGTACAGAGTGGAAGAAAATGAAGAGTGCATGAACTCATTCATTTTCAGATTATTGGAAAGTCTTTATATTAATCTTCTCATCTTCTTCTCCCACAATCTCACAGATATTCACCCTGGGGAGATATACTCCCAGCAAGAAGCTATAAATATCCCATTTACTTATGACACACTTCAAAATTAATTTCTGGAAGCAATCAGAAAAATAGAAAAATCAGATTATTTAACTTCTTTTAGCACTGATAAGAAGATGTTATCCATTAAAAGAAACTTTTCCACAGTGGGCATATGAATCTGTAAAAAATATTATTTTAATAGCATATTATTTAATGCCCAATTACAACAGGACTCCGATAGAATATGAACAATAGTAAATGAGTTCATTATTTCTCAAAGTTTTTTGCAAAAAGAATAAAAAATTGTTTCCAAATGTTAGTAAAAATATGCAGTTTTATCAGAAAATTAATCTTTATTGACAATTTGGGTGTCTCTACTTATGTGACTGAAGCTTAAAACTCTGCATGGAATACAAAGAAGGGAATTGTCTTCATATGTCAAATTCTGGTTTATGAACAACAGAAAATTAAAGGATCACTTTATCCAGAACAGACAAAAGATGGAAGAAATCTTTTATGTTGGAACTTCCATTCCAACTATTTCTTTCTTTCTTGACATGGAGAAACCATCTTAGAAATGTGGTGGAGAATACAGTTTATGCTCTATCAGCTGAGTGTGTCAGTAAAAATAACAACTAGTGTGGAGGGTTTTCTTATTATTTTGCCATATTTGCAGTGCAAAAGGTCAGTTCTTCACAGGATCACAGAATATGCTGAGTTGGAAGGGACTCACAAGGATCATCGAGTCCAACTCTTAGTCCTGCGCAGGACCATCCCCAGTCACACTGTGTACTGTACCTGAGCGTATCATCCAAATGCTTCTTGAACTCTGCCATGCTTGGGGCTGCAACCACTTCTCTGGGGAGCCTGTTCCAGTGCCCAACCGCTCTCTGGGGGAAGAACCTTTTCCTGGTATCCAACCTCAACTTCCACTGATGCAACTTCAGGCCATTTCCTCAGGTTCTGTTACTGGTCACCACAGGGCAGAGATCAGTGCCTGCCCTTCTGCTTCCCCTCACAAGGAAGTTGTAACTGCAGTGAGATCTCCCCTCAGTCTCCTCTTCTCCAGGCTGAACAGACCAAGTGACCTCAGCTTCTCCTCGAGGCCCTTCACCACCTTCTTTATTTGCAGCATTGAGCTGCCATGATTAAGCCAAATGAAGACATAAAAAGCAAAAGGCTATATGTGTGCATGCTAAACCCTCATCAAGCCTTTTATTTGTTAAAGACTGTTGCCTCTGTGTGTGCGTGACCTTGAGAAACATTCAGCTAACTTTTCTGACTCTTCTTTAGTAGTGATCTCACTAGTGCATTGGTTGGTGTCTCACTTAAAGAATGAGAAGAGGTATATGAAATCTGCTCCTAACAGACAGCGGAATACTGATTACATCATTGAGATTTTATCTATGCAACTAAAAATGCGTTTTCCTAACACTTCAAAGTGTCAAAAAAATGATACAATGTTAAATGTTAAAAATGTAAAAAATGTTTTAAAAGTGTTAAAAAAACAGTGCATCATTTTATGCCTAGTATTGGGATAAATGCAAGACAGAAAATTAATAATAATGTTGACCTTCCTAAACTAATATTCCAATTTCCAGGCTAAGGACAGCACAAGGGCAATGCAGAGCAGATATTTCAGGATGATCATTTTGCCATATTTTTCATCTTTATGTATAAAAATATGATTTTTATTCTGAAAATAGAAACTTTCAGAAATTTTAATGTTGAAAGTATTTTGACTAAAAAAAATTAGTTGACAGAGGTGAAAACCTTTCCCATGAGCATGATAATTTTAACACCTTTTCCGAGCTTAGAAAGCATTTTACTATTTCCTTCCTTACGTGTGTATGTGCATTGTACTCTGAACCAAGGAAATTACAAACTCTTGTTGAAAAGTCAGTTCTTTATTTTACAAAACAATTTCATGTCTATTAGCAGATTGCAGTAGTGACTAGTGATTATGAACAGACCTGCTTTGGGTAAATCAGTCTGAGGTAGTTCAAGGAGAAAGACATGTCAGAATCAACTTTTTTTTTTTTTTTAAAAGTAGGTGTTCACTCCTTCTGAACCTTTCCAGCAGAACTTCATCTCCTACCTCTACATACAGAACCATGAGTGTTGGGAAAAAAGTGCATCTAAAATGGAGAAGCAAATGCACATCTTGACAGTCAATGGATATTTAACAATTTCTTATATGAGTATCTTGCATAAATACCAACTTCTTTTAAGATCTTTTAAGACTAAATATCAGTAAATGGTAACAACACTTTTATCACAAATTGTAATTGCTCTTACTTCAGTTCAAATGATCGCTTGCTACTCTTAAATTACTGTGCGGAGTCTTGTCCTTTAATGAGAACTCTGTTATTATCTTCCATAAATTCTGAGTTGATTAAGCATAGTAGGCCTCTGAAAGATGTTAATTTAAAAAAGAAAGAGAGAAGATGTAATGAACTGTGGAGGAAGTAGAATAACATTGAAAAGCACTTAGTAAGTTTTTTATTTGAATTGAGTTTTCAAGTCCTTCACTTTTTTATGAATTAAAGAAAAGTTAACTGTAAGTATATATTTATATTAATCCACATACAGACACCTAAACCACAGCCATGAATGACAGATACTTTTCTCATGTTGCACTTGTTTTTTATGGAAATTTCAGTCTTAAAAAAAAATGTTGAAACTGAAAATCAATTTAAACATAAAAAACTTCAAACACACTCCTCATTGAACTCATACTATTTTTAATCAGTGAAGACAAGTTACACCAAGAACAGAAAGCAGAAAGTGAAAATGTTCTTCAGCAATTTGACCTTCTACCTCTTACCAAATTAATGAGACTCCTTTTACTATGTATGAGGAATGAGGACTCACTTTCATTAGCAGAAGCTCTGAGAAAGATCTGAGCTGGACCCTGGGTTTGAGAAAAATGTTTCCAGATTTCTCCAAATGATTCACTAAATGGCAGTGAAAAACTCCTGTCCTTCAGTTTTCTGTGTCACAGAGAGTGTCACTGATATTTACAGAAGTTAAATTGGAGAGTTTGGCCCTTAGTTTCACATTATCAGTATAATATCAACAGTCAGATCTTTAAAAATATCATAGAAGGATCATGAATATTGTGAATTGAAAAGGTTCAGAATAGATTTATTTAATTTAAGAGCAGAAAAACTTTTTGTTTCTAAGCGTGTCCTCTTCTGGCTTCACACAATAAAATTCTGCAAGAAGGAGGAGCATACTTATTTGAGACTCTGTATTTTTATCATGCATATTCTGTATTTATTTTCACCCAAATTGGAGGCTGGGTTGCCTTCAGATAGAGCTTTCCAGGATCTCTTCAACACTCTGAACTGTAATGAAGGATCCACAAGAAAACAAAAGACAGAGCTAAGCTCAAGCGTGGAAGACAGTTGACATCTGCATTGATGACAAAAGATGCAGCTTTGAAAGTACTAACAAGGGATGTATTGAAGCAGGGGATGATTATGCAAACCTTGTGTCTGTATGAAACCGGTTTAATTATCAAAAATCTACAAAAAAAAAAAGTGTCTTTCGAGCAATATCTAGAAATGTGAGAAAAAAATTGTGAATAAATTATTTCATTGCTGAAGATGAATTTGTCCATGTTCCAAAGAGAACAAACAGGACAGACAAAATCTTCCAGGAAAAAAAAATCTGCAACTTTCTAATCCTTCTGTAAAGCTTGTTTGAAACTCGTTATCTATTACAGCAGAACAGAATCAGTGCTTTACTCTGGTGTCCTAGTTACAGCAGCCAGGACCAGTTTATCACTGTGTGGATGACACCAAAACTGTGTATTCTACAGCCTCTGTGTCATTTCTGAAGAATTGTTAATAATGGATCATTTGCAGAAACTGCCCAGGGTACACCTGACATGTCAGGCTACAAGCTGGGTGTTAAAGAACCCTGCGAGACATGAGAGTGGTTCTGTCTTCACACCAGTGACTCAGCTGTGATAACTCCCCTCCGGGGAGGCATCAGCACCTTCACACCCAGCCTGAGGGGTCATTGTCTGCTAATGGGCCATCAGGGACTGGCACAATAGGCAGTTGCAACTACCTAGACCATCAAAGATTCCAAAAGTATCCCAGGACTCATAGAGTTAAATCATCCGTTGTGAAACTCCCCGTCCTTGGGGAGGTACTGGGCATTCCCATCTGAATCTGAGCATATATAATCTTCAGGTTTTGAAGCTTCTGGTACCACTCGTTGGATCGAGAGGAGGACCAGAACTTCAACAGCAGTGTGACTGCCACTCTCAGCCAGACTGTGACCATCATCCTTAGCAACAGGTTTTCCTTTCTATACTTCGCACTCAGTGGGCTGGCGTGGAGCTCTCAGCACAGGGGCTAATGAACACCATTCTGTTCATGCCCCAGGCTGCTGGATTATACATCTGTTTTTTGTGGGTTAAAAAGCCCATTTTTTTTTTCTGTATCATTGTATTTATTGTAGTCTTTTTAGTAAATTGTAACTCTGACTTTTAATCTCTTTTGAGCTGGGTTCGATTCTCCTGCCGGTTTACCTGTGAATCAGCACATGTGGAAAGACTGACTAACTGATCATTAAGAGCATCTTTCTAAAAGGAAACCATGCTAAACAGAAAGGTGATGATTCTGAGGAAAATTAACTAATTAGCTGGTAATTTGCTAAGAATGAGTGTACGACTAAGCTTGACAAATATGAATTAAATTCCTACTGGTCATGCCAATAAATCAGAAACAAAGATGGCAATTTGAATAATGGATATAAAAAGATAGTTTCCTAGCAGTAATCAAGATAAAGGGAGCTTGCAGGTTAAAAGGCTTAAAAGTCTATTTTGCTAAAAAGTCTAAAAAGAGGATTTTTCTTCATATTTTACAGAGGGTACATTTACACAAGTTAGAAAAATACAAGTAAAAAGAAATAGAGACAACTCTAAACATGATTACAGTTTTCTGCAACATCCAAGATGCCATTGCGTGGATGGTATGTTGTAATTATTCCTTTCAGGCTCTACTGTCATGGTTGTACAACATAACTACGGATTGTCTATCACCCATTGACTTCTGCAGGTGAGCAATTATTGCAATAATTAATACTTAGAAAAATTACCAGGACAACCCTGTAATGTTATATATAAAGACAACTTGCTAGTTATTGTGTGAATTTTGCATTATCACTCAAATCTTATATTACTTCTTTCCCATATTGAAATTATCTGCACAGTATCACAGCCTGCTGAACAAGAGTACAATTTATTCAAAGCTTCTTCAAATAAACAAATATTTAAATGTAAAGGATATCAGAAAGATCACATGAGGTTTGCCAAAATAGAAAATATAATACTTTACACAAATCTGCAATAACCAGATTAGCTTGGGGCAACAACTGATGATGGGAGAACATAAATAAATTTTATCTCTGACGTACAAGAGAAAAATATTTGTTATTACATTTGTTTATAAATGTTGCATATAGCTGTAATATTTACAGAAGAGTAAACAGTATTAGCCTCTATATTTTGATTCCCACCAACTCGTTCAATTACACTTGGAATTTTGCAATCTCTGTTTTGATCCTGTTATAGGTTTTGTATTTCATAAGGAGACAACAGAAAACAAAGCAATTACTCTCAGGCAACATTCAAAGGCTACTGTTTTAGTTAAAAATAAGCTAACAGATTGATGGACCCATCCTTTCCTCATCCTCCCAAACTGTGGGTTGGGTTGAGGTACCAGCTCCATCACACATATTCACAATTCTCTGAGTAACTTAGTTTTGCCTTCCGTAAAAGAGAGTCATGCTACCAATAAGGATGCGAATCCTTGAAAACTTACATCCTCATCCAGCATTTGATTTCCAACAACAAAATGGCAAGCTAGGACCATATCAGCTTTCCTTCCAACCTAAGGAGTTTTTATGAAACAAAACACTACTATTTCTTACACCTAATTTCCTAATGTGATAGCATTCCTCCCTCCCTTGCCTTTTTAGTGGTAAGTCAGTCCACACCTCTGAAAAGGGAACCTGAGCCTAACAGACTTCAGCAATAGCTGTGCTCTGACTTGTACTCGATCACAGGGCAATGAGACAAAAACTTTATTGCTGTGGGGGGTTTGGGAATACCCAACATGAAGGGTTAAGTGACATCCTCATAAATATCTGCTATGCTCAGGTAACACTGTTACAGGTATAAATCAGTAACACCCTTGTTGTTCAGCAGCAGCAGGTAATGCTACCAAACGCAGAGTGTGAGTTATATAACATTTTGGTTTTAAGAATAATGCTAGCAGCATTTATCCTGTCCTCTGTGAGACATGCCAGTACATTGCTGTATTTCTAGAGCTGTGTGAATCTCCAAGGATTCAGAAGAGATTCAAACTCTTCCCTATGCAGGTGCAGATTGGGTATTTTTCACTACACAGAGATTTTTCAAACTGTATCTCTCAGCTGACCCTCAAGTGGTAGCACAAAGGAAGCATATGCACCTGCAGATACGTGCACACCAATATGAATTAAAATGATCTTTTGCTGGAAGCTATTTAAGAAATCACGCAGAAGGCACAGGAAATGTGAACATGAAAGTGCAGCAATCAGTCCTCTCTATCTGCACAATCAAGCTGTGTTTTGGATAGTTCTCCTACAAGAGCAAGTCTTCTTTATGACTGGAAGAATAAAACAGCTTTCTGTCTATGTGAAAGCGCCCTTGTTACCCAGTATTTTAATGGGATTTAATTGAAGGACCCAGCAAGTTTCACTGCTGTTACTCTACTTTTTGGGATTTTTTATTCAGAGGTGACACGATTTCAACACTTCAGGCTGTCTGGGAGGAATCCCATATGAAATTAAACTTCCATTTTCCACATTCACAAATTGTAGTTCTCTAAGCTGGTGTTTGCAACAAAGTGTATTTCCAAGCTAAATCAAACCAAGCATGTCTTTAACCAGCAGAATTGTGTTTGAGGGCAGACCTACATATTTCTCCCTGACCAACAGGATATATTTATATAGTAGTTTATTAATAATGAGGACCAACCTTTTATGCTTATTCTTACCCAATGTATCTTGCTGATGTACTGTTATTTTACACTGTAGTAGAATTTCTTTCTCTCTGACTTTTAATCATACGAGAAATTAGATTGAATTTGCATTTACACAGCAAATTTTATGATGTAAGTTTCCTAATATACTTCAGCTTGATACTGCAGTGAATTGCATTATCCCTAATGGGTCATCAGTTCTGAGGTTTAGTATTTGATCTTGTTTTATTATCTTTCCTAGCTATATTCCATATCTAATTTTTTCCCTGAAATGAGCATTATTGATTTACTCATTAAGTACTGTCTGTTAGGTGTGAATTTTTCATCCAAGCAGTATGATGAATCCTTTTTAAAATAATGATTATATGCTGCACAATACTTGAAATACTGTCTTCCTGAGATGTTTTTCAATGGATTGCAACTAAATACATTGTACACAAAAAAAGTCTTGTACCCTTTCTGCAAAATGACATCCATTGATTATATCTCCTCAAAAATGGAACAGTCAATAAATTATTATATTTCTTAAAATTAAGCTCATTTCAGGGTGAGGGATTGTTTTCTTTGTTTTGTTTGAAGGCAGTGTTTTGTTTCTGTACTACTTCAGCTTAAAAGGCAACCTGATATCACAGTACAGTGGTTAAAAAACTTAGAAATATTTTAAAATTAGCACTGTACCACACAAAAAAAAATTAGATTGGATAAAATGAGACTCCACTAATCCACCTTACTGGCACACTATATTTTACATCTATTTAAATTTTCAAACCCAGTGATTGGATCTGATGACACAAAGTGTTTTTTCACAACAGATCTTTCTGATATTTTTCCAAAATGCCCTGTCCAAAGGAGTTGGTTCAAAAGCAGTCGATTTTGCTGCAGAAATGTACACACTTTTGTCAGAGGTGTCCAAAGTTTTAGAAAACATTGCATTCAAATTCAGCGAAAGAAAACCAAACATTTACATAAATCACAAAAATACTTTATAGTTGGTTTTTTGCTTCAGGTCAATATAGTATAATTTACTGAACCACACAGAAACATTTTCAGAGCACTTCAACCATAAACATTTTGCAACTTTATGCACTGGTATTCATCTAAAGAATGCAAGGTTTTACAAATTAAACAATGTAGAAATTAAGGAAAGAAAAACCTACCATGTGAAGATGGTTAGGCTGGGGAACAGTCTGCCCAGCAAGTCTGTACTTCCTCCAGTCCTGACAGTTTTCAAGACCAAAACGGATAAAACCCTGAGCAACCTGCTCTGAGTGGTGGGTAAGGTGGAGACCACCTGAGTTCCCTTCCAGTCTGAAATATTTTATTATGTGACTATGTTCAATATATAAATAATAAATTAACAGAGCTGCTTTAGACTACACATTTCATGGCATTTCCCATTATAAAGTATCAAAGTATGAGTAACACAGAATTTCACCATGTGTATAGCCTTTTTTAGCATATTGTTAATATAGACGTAGTAATTCTTCTCAAAGCCAGTTACAGCTGGGAAATGCAAAACTTTAGTTCAACACTGACTGAGCTTCTAGAAGTTCATTATATTAAGAATTAAAACCACTGACATGTCAGTAGGAAATGTTACCTTTTCAATAGTATTTAACGACACTTCATGTGGTCAAACCAAATGAGTCATCAGCTCGTAATTATCTTGCCCCAATGCTGTGGAGGTGTGTGTTATTCACTTTTGGATACTGGTGTCATGAAATAGAGGAAGCAAAGTCAGTAGTTACTTCTTGCAATCGAATCCTGTTCAATTAATTGCAAAATATATGTGCATGACAGGGTATTCATTTGTTTCTCAGGGAGAGTTATCTTATCAGCTGCCTCTGAATGCCTGATTACTGGAGACAGCCTCCAGACGTTCTTCTATTGTTTGTGTCACTAATGGTAAACACAAGAAGGAACTCTTCCCTTACACGGGCTGCATTTTAAAACATGCTTATACATTTGTATTCTCACTTGTTTACTTTGTTTTACTTTATGGACCAGTGGTGCCTGCTTGCTTAGCAGAAAGCAAGTTGCATAGCGTATTCAAGTTAAAAATCATTAGTTCAGCTTTAAAAATAGTGAAATTTATCTAGAACATACATATGTGTCCAAAGATTAGCTAGAACATACACATGTGCCAAGTAGTACTTTAGTCTCTAGAGTATACTGTAACATCCTGCTTTGTTCTCTTTTTCCCCTGAATAATAAGATTCAGAAACAAATTTTCTTTAAAATTCACCTCACTAAATGTGCCAAGATAAGCATTTTACGTAAAAAAGGTATCATTAAATGTTTTGAAATCTACCAAAAAGTAACATGTACAAGCTGGGGACCTCAGTATCCAACATCTATTTGATGTCTAGTATTCTTATTAACCTCATGAGATATGTCACTCTCCACTCCAATTTTCTCTTTCTGTCAAGTCTTATAGACGGGCAAGACACAAGAAGAAGGCTGAAGGGGGCTGAGTGATGGTTCCTTGAACTTGTGGGGGAAAAAGCATGAAAATCCTCTGTTGCTGCACAGTGATGAGCAGAGTCTGCACTGACAGAGGACTTTCTCTAGACTTCACTAGACCCTGCAGACAGAGAGGACCAGAGTCCCCTTCATTCCTGAACTCTGGCTGGCCAAAAAAAAAAGAAGAAAACTGATTATATTTTCCACTGAAGCTGTCCAGCACTGAGAAGATGAAGACATTTATAAATATGTGATGTGACTTGAAGAAGAAAATACATACACACACACATATATGTGGCCAGTGCAAGTAGAGAGTTTATATGTGCTGCAATAAAACAATGGACCAAATCAAAGACTGCTATGTGGTAGAACAAAGGGATTGAGACTGGAAAGAGATCAAAAAAAAGAAAAAGAAAAAAAAAGTTCCTTTTCAAGTGACAAAGTTACACACTCCATATATTGAGTTCCAATTCAGACCATCACATAGAGACAGTACTCAAGCCCTTTGGTGGTTTGATGGTGACAAAAATTTCAGAAGGCCAGATTAAATTTACTCATAGACAGTACAGGCACATTTATTCTTATGTCTTTTAGCTCAAAGACCTCTTTTTGCTAGGCAGTGCTCAGTTCTCTGATAAACCAGCTAATATCAAGCTTTAGCCCATAAATATTTTTCATTTTGTTAAGTTAAAAAAGGTATTTCAGTGTCATCTCTATTTTGATCATCCTCATAGCTCTTTCCTCGAACTGTTCAGGTTACAGCTCATCCTTCCTGACTGCCAACAGTGATGGTTGTACTCACCATCAGTTAGAGGTCTCATTGGTATCTTGAACAACGACTTTAATATACCTGTATCTCTATACAAGGATCCACTGATGACTCACTTTCTCTTTCTAAATTATTTCCAGAAGATAAGCTACCAGCTCACAACAGTAATTCCTGTTGTCCCTAAATTCTTGACTTTGTACTCTTTATTATTGGATTTAATGTTGTCCTTGCTTTGCTTCTCACTTAGTTTTTCCTCCTCTAGGTGTGTTATAAAAGTGATTTTGACTTCATTCAGTTTATATATGAGTGTAAAAAGTCCTTCTCTAAAAAGAAGTCCTAATGAAGAAAGACTTTTAATGGAACAGAAATCAGCTGGCCATCCACTAAACCCATATTAAATAGGTAACAGACAGTAATAAAAGGGAAGATATATTCACATGCCACAGGAGCAACAGAAAAACAAAAATCACAATGTGATTGTGAACAAAAAACTTGGGGGATTCTAAAACAATCTACAATCCCAAACCAGGGTGCAAGATTTAGAAATCTAAAAAGGCTGTGAATTAAGAAGTCCAAAAGAAAACCATATCAAATAAAATCAATAAAAAATATTTTAACTTTAATTTTTTAATTTTAAATTTTGTATTATTTGTAATTAAGTTATTCTACATTTATCCTATATTGACAGGTGTAAAAAAGATTGTGATGAAAAGACACTAGTATTTTCACTAAACCAAGTCAATACATCATTCATCTTGAAATTTTCAGAGCTTTTTCACAACTATTTTCACATTTTCACTGAAGTCTTACTCAAAAGCATTTTGTCTTGTTAACAAAGACAAATATAGTTTCTTCCATAAATTACAGTCCACAGCTAGCAGCTCTGGAAGGTCTTGTTTTCATTGCCCAACACATCAGACTATGGCAGCCCTTCCCATCTCTGTCAGTCCAATCATAGTGTCTTATCACTTTCCATGGATGAGTCCTAATAAACACAGAAGAAGCTGCTCACATGTCTCTTCTCAGCAACAGTGTGGAATCTAGTCCTTCTTTTAACCCAAAGAATTAAAATTGCGTAGTGGCCAGCTGAGACCCTAAATTAAAACTATATTAGCATTTTCAGTACACTATTAGTAGTGGCAGCCACAGCAATTTATTTGGGATAATACCTGGGCGATTCCAGCAGCTTATGAAAATTTTTAGAGTAAATTAAAATAAAGATTCTTGTAATATATTTTTTTCCTCATTGTGGAGAATCTCAAGCTGAGGAAATACATTATTAATCTGGTGTAAGTTTAAGTGGGTACTTAATAAAGCAGCCCAAGCTACATAAAGATCATGGCTGGCTTAGAATTGTAATTTAGTTTGAATTGGAAACCTCCTGCTATTTCCTGAGATATTTCTCTCTTATGACTGTGATGTAGCACAGCTAACACTGGACCAAATCATTAAGGCTGCAGGCAGAGATGCCGTAAAATGCCTGTGTCGTATGTATATGCATTTCCTATAATTTGCATGCCAAAAATGAGACTGTTCCATACCCAGATGATTACTAAGATACCTGTTTAACTAATTAGGTTATGTAGTTCAGGGTTAGACTCTCAAGGAAAGGATGGTGTGTTGCTGTGCTCAGTGCTGTTGGGTGTTGCAGCCTACTGGGATCCGAAGGCAACAAAGTGTGCCTGCCTGGCCCTTGGTGTGACTCTCAGAGGTCACTGAGTCATGCAAAGGGTGGCCTGAGCTCAAAAGCAGGAAATGTCACAGAGATTACACCCTGCAGGTAATAATAATGTGCTCAGCTTTGAAGAAACGTGCTGCCTGTAGCCAGGTTTCACAACTGTGGATCTTCAAAAACCAAAGCAGGAGGAGTTATTTCTACACATACTGCTTCGTTAATAGGTATGTTTCACAGAAGAGACAAAAAAACATAGTCTCAAGTCCAACAAAGCAAAAGAGATATTTGAATCCACATCTTGGTCTTCATCACAAATGGGTTGAAGGACAGTGTCCACTGACCCTAAGCCCAGAGGTTGAACTACCAGTGCTCCATAGTCCAGGGAAGTACAGGAGACTGGGGAAACTGAAATCAGTGTTGTCAAGCTGTAAGAAAGCATGAGAGCTAGACCCTTCCACCAGGGAATAAAAGACTTGAACAAAAATACCTTCATTGAGAGAACAACAATTAGTCGCTCAAAGTTTCAAAAGGAAAAATAGATATGAAAAGGTAAAGAACCGTGATTGAAAAGAGCACTGAAGGGTGGTGGTTCAGTACACTGAAGATCAGCCTTTCAGGTACAATAAAGCTGCAGAATAGTTCAGGGTGCAAAGAGTATTTTTAACAGCATCTCTTGGGATTTGTCATCAATAGTTATATAGTCATTGAGTAGGTTTAGGGTAGTGTTTGGTGTATGTTTGTAATTGCCAGAATCATAAAAGGTTTACACAAATATTAGCTCGAGGTAAGTGAAGAAGTAATTTAAGACTTTGAGTTTCCTTCCTTTACAATTTGTGCAAAAAATTTGTTCCATGTAATGTGTGCTATTTTTATGACTTTGTGATTGTTTTCTCTCCTTTACAAATTTGGAAATGCTGGACTAACTCAGCAACTTTTTTCAGTCCAAACCAACTAGAGGATAGGTTGCCTGAATCCCCAAGAAGTTAGACTCAAAATCTTGCTATAGGCAAAAGGAATGTACCTGATATGCAAAGCCAAGAATTCATTATTAGTCTAACCTTGATAACTAAATAACTTTTTTAATCCACTAAAAATGATATAAATGCTTGCCATTCAAAAATGGAGCAAAGTGAGGTGTGCACATACAATATCTCCTTTCTCTGTTGTTACTGGCATTCCTGCTATAAGCAATGACACCACTGTATTGACTTGGTTACAAGGCTGGAGTCTGTACTGATCCATGTAAGACCTCTCAAAAACAGCAGACTTTGTTGTAATTTTTTTTCCAGACCATCCTATTAATGCTTTCATAACCCTGTGTGTTATGATGGCACTGAGGGTTGCATTGGACTAGGGAGAATAAGAAATTAAATGAAGATGAATAAGAAATTTGGTGAAGGTGAATAAGGTTTGTCTGAAACTTGAGAAAAAACTACTACCACTGAGTTAACATATACTTTTGCTTTTCTGAATATCCAGACACTTTCAATGACTAAAATATTTTTACTAATGTGTTTACTTTACAGAACTGCACCTATTGAGCTTTGAATGTCTTCACTGGTTTACCTTTTGACAAACACTTAATTACCTTATCCAAGGAGATGTACAGGAACATATGTACAAGACATATGAGAAATTAGCAGCAGAAGCAGAATTTCTCTGGCAAATAAATGTGGCTTAGCTTCACTACAGAGTTCATAAAAATAATTATTTGAAATTCTATAGGTTTACAAGACAGATTTCATCTACTTGTCACTGTTTCAACTCCAGTGAAACCAATGGATTTACCTTGACATCTGCTGAAGTTTTGCTCCACACAACTAATTGACTCAGCTAAGAGTATGGTGTCACTTGAAAATTCTTAAATAACAATTACAGGTTATGCTTCTAAGATTTTATTTCTTGTAGAAGAGATTCTTGGAAAACTAACAAAATTGCTGCTGAGTGCAATTTGTAATGCTGCAATTTAGAAAATATGTGTTACTGCACAGCACTGTGCTAGAATGGTGTACCAAATATACCATTTAACTGTTTTAATTCATGCTTGATAATGGCCCCTTACCATGTGTTTTAAAGTGGGGAGAGAGGTAAAGAAGGAATTAATATATAAAATTATGTCAAAGGGACAACAATGAGAGAGCCATTTCCTTTTCTCTTCCATTTTTCCTCCTTTGTCCTAAAATGTATGGATTTATAAGCTCTAAGTAATTCACCCCATCCTGGTCATAATAAATGGAAACTATGCAACTCACTTGAGCAGCAGTTAGTGCTGGCTGAGAAGACAGCAAAGCTCAACAGCTCCAGTAACAATCCAAGATTGTTTTCCCTTTGTGTAATGTCATAAGACCAGGATGATAGGATAAAATGCCCTTCTCTAGAGAGTCCTCTACACAGCCCTCAGACAGCATCTTCAGACCCAGGTGCCTGAGGGATCTCACACTCAGGTTATTAACCAGTTTCCACTGTTGCTGTTTTCTTGTGTATAATACTTGGCAGTGGATGTGTTTAGGTACAAAGCTGGATAACAGAATTCTGCAGAAAATTCTCTTTGAAAAATAGTCACAAGGAGGTGTTAGCAGCTGTTTTCAAACTCTTGTCTCTTAAAAAGTTTTTCTGTTTTTCTGGGTACCTCCCAAGCCTTCTACCTCCCCTTTTCATTCAAATACGTATGTCTTTGAAAACAGTATGAGTTGTAGAATCACAGAATATATCAAGGCGGAAAGGAACCCATAGGGATCAACTCCCTGCTCTCACAGGACTACCTGACACTAAGCTGTATCACTGAGTGTCATCCAGACACTTCTTGAACTCTGACAGGCTTGTGCCTGTGACCACTTCCCTGAGGACCCTGTTCCAGTGACCAACAACCACATCAGTGAAGAGTCTTTTCCTAATGTCCAATCTGAACTTCTCCTCATGCAGCTTCATTTCATTTCCTCAAGTCTCATTGATGATCACCAGAGAGGAAACCGGTGTTGCCCTCCACTGCCCTCCATGAGGAGGCTGTACACTGTGATGGGGTGGACAGTCTGTCTACATGACAGCCAATGTGTTGGATCATACACAAAATTATGCTCCCAATAGCAGCAGCTTGTCCCCCTCTCCTTTCTTTGTTTTCCAAATCTGTCTCTTCAAATCTAAAAAATTCCACAGGTGCTAGTGTGCATTCAAAGCATCATAGAATATACTGAGTTGGAAGGGACCCATCAGGATGATTGCATCCAACTCCTGGCCCTGCATAGGACACCCCAAGAGTCACATCATGTGACTGAGAGCATTTTCCAAATGGTTCTTGAACTCTGACAAGCTTGGTGCTGTGACCACTTCCCTGGGGATCCTGTTCCAGTGCTTAACCCCACACTGAGTGAAAATTCTTTTCCTGATATCTAACCTAAATCTGCCCTGACTCAGCTTCATGCCACTTCCTTGAGTCCTATCACTGGTTATGAGAGTGAAGAGATTGGTACCTGCCCCTCCTCTTCACCTCGTGGATGTTGAAGGATGCAATGAGGTCTCCCCTGCTCTGGGCTGAACAGACCAAGTGACCTCAGCTGCTCCTCATAAGTCTTCCTCTGAAGACCTTTCAACATCCTTGTGGTCCTCCTTTGGATGTTCTCTAACTAATGGCTTAATATCTTTCTTATATTGTGGTGCCCAAAGCTGCAAGCAATACAAGGTGAGGTCACCCCAATGCGGAAACACTAGTATAATACCATAACCTTATTTTATATTGTAGTAAGGTAGTTCCCTATTATTTGAAGAACATATTAGTATTGAACTTGGAGCTCTTTCTGTTTCATCATGTATTTCTCTAGAATCAAAAATACATAAAACTGAAAGCAACCTCAAGATAGCAACATCTCTAATCCCCAGCAATTAGGCAGGATGAATGATCTACAATTCCTTTCTAAGTTACTCTCCCCAATATGAAACTTTCCTGTACCAGTGTGAGGGGGTTTTTTAATTTGCTTACACTTTGTTATATATTTGTTACATACTTGCTTATGTAAACTGTTTTTGTATTGTCTCCTAAATCACTGATAAAGTTTGGACAAGGTGAAAAACAAGAATCTGAGAATGCACTGCTTATTAACAATTCTGTATTTACATTTATATTATTATATAACATTTTTATAATAAACCTTAAAAATCATCATTTAGCAAATTTTTAGTCCATTAAATATGCAACATTGATTTTTTTTTTTAATTTTCTTTCTTTTGAAGTTAAATGTCATACAGAGTATGAAGTAACAATACGGAATTGATTCAAATTGAGCTGCTTATAATTTAATAATAAAATATGATACTATCTGTTAGACCTGTTACCAGTCTGTCTCTTTTTTTTTTTTTTAATTAGAAATGAAGGATTTGCTTATCTCTTCAACTGTCCTGTGACAGTCAGAATACCCCAAGCTGGCAAAAGGCAAACAAGAGATCTGATTTGGAAAAAAAACCATTCTAAATGTCAATTTTGTCAGTTGTTCTCTCATATTCCATCCCTAACATCTGCAGAAAGTAACAAATGGCTGAGTCTATGTCATAGCATTGTTACTTATAATTCTAAGGCAGAATTAAGCTAAGAAGAAAGCTGTTGGCTCACATCACAACCTCTTGGAAGGCAGAGGAGTGAGGTTACACTGTAGTTTAGTTTGCTGCACAGACAGAAAGGAAACTTCAAAACAAGAATCCACACATCAGAGGCTTTTTATTTTTTAAGAAAAACACATACAATTCCCCCTAAACCTTACATCTGCAGTCTCACAAATGTACAGTTCTAACCAAAGACACAGTAATGTCCTCTTGGTAAACAAAAATTATAAAGAGAAAAAGTGCTAGTGTGGATGGAAAGATGAAGAAAAATTGTGGTATCCCTAGCCATGAGCTAGACACCTGTTCATAAATATCTCATCTTCACAGCAGATGGACCAGCAGTTGAAATGGCTTCATGGTTTCCACCTCAGAAGGATACCTCAGAGGCAATCCTGCATTGTCTCTAGAACAAGGCGTCCCTGTCAGGTATAGGCTTAAAATTCCATTCCATGAAAAAAACCTCAACCCTTTGCTTTGCTAGATTAAAAGTGATTTTATTTCCTACTTTTAAAATTATGTAAACCTACCTAGAGAGTAAGGAGACTCCCCACTGTCACATGTAAAAGTCCAAAGTAAACAGGACAGTGTCATCCTTCAGGGTACCTAAAACTGGAGACCACATCAGGAGTCCCTAGAGTTGAGTCCTCCTGTTTAAGGCTATACAGGGTCAAACTGGCTCTAGCACCAGTGTCAGCAATGTCAAATATTAGCATTCACAAAGTATTCAATTCTGATGAGATTTATCTGCATGATCTCTGGGAAACAGAAGGTCCACGGCTTCAGTAAACTTGTATTTTCACAGATTCTGTTGTGTTAAATTTCTGTATGAATGCAGTATCATTAATTTTTAATTTAGGCTGTGAATACAGAACACATCCTGTTGCAAGAAAAAAAGAACTCAGAGCAATAGTATTAGTCATCATAGAATCAGAGTCAGTCACAGAATCACATAAAGGTTTGGGTTGGAATAGATCTCAAAGATCATCAAGTTCCAAATCCCTGCCATGGGCAGGGACATGTTCCACTAGACCAGGCTACTCAAACCCCCATCTAATCTGGCCTTGAACACTTCCAGGGATGGGGCATCTACTGTTTCTCTGAACAACCTGTTCCAGTGTCTCACCAACCTCATAGTAAAGAATTTCATCCTAATATCTAATCTTAATTTATGCTCTTTCAGTTTAAGGCCATTCTCCCTTGTCTTGTCACTATATACCCTTGTAAAAAGTTCCTTCCCAGCCTTCTTGTAGGCACCTTTCAGGTACTGAAAAGCTGTAACAAGATTACCCCAGAGCCTTCTCTTCTCCAAGCTGAACAAACCCAATTCTCTCAGCTTTCCCCCATAGGAGAGGTGCTCCATCCCTCTAATTCTCTTCATGGCCTCCTCTGGTTTCACTCCAACAATTTGATGTCCTTTCTGTGGTGGGATCCCAGAGCTGGATGCAGCACCCGAGGTGTAGTCTCACCAGAGCAGAGCAGAGGGGTAGAATCATCTCCCTTCGACCTGCTGCCAAATGTTGCTTTTGATGCAGACCAGGACACGATTGGCTTTCTGGGCTAAAAGCGCACACTGCTGGCTCAGGTTGAGACTCACTCACAAGCACTCCCAATCCTCTATGATAATCCTCTATGATAGCTTTGAACTGCATTCAGAACTGAGCAAAAACATGCTAAAAATATCCTATCTTTACAGTAGATATTTATATGGTCCATTTATCACAAGTACTCATGTTTGTGTGAGGCCATGTGTGTATCATGTCCAGCTGTACTTTCATTTACTCATGCACCCAGTATGTCTGACTGTCTTGTCAGGAATATGAACTGTGTGTGCCCAGAGGAATTAACTAAAATCCTTTTCATAAAAAATCCAGTCTCTCTGGCAACACACAAGCTTTAGTTCCATTATCTAAATCTTTTATCTTCCCTTCTTTGATTGCAGGACAGTTTTTCATCTCTATATTTTTCAGCGAATGAAGTGCAGATGAAATCCTCTTACATGACAGAAATATTCCACCTTTTCTGTGAAATTGCCCTGAAGGTCTCATCAAAGACAACACCCACTGAATTATTAGGTGCATATGTTAAAAGTAGTAATTTCCATTTCATTAAAATAACTCAGACTCTACTGCTAAGACTTCCCTCCTGTCCTTTGAATTTGTGTGCACTGAAAACAGCCCTCTTGTAAATATAATCATTATCCTCCATTCTTAAAAGAACCATAAAAAAATATACTACCTTTTCATATTTCTTTAATATTTCCTTCTTACTCCTACAGGAATATCGTGTCATTCTGCAACTCGTTCTTCTAGGATAAAAATTCTTATGAAAACTTCCTAAAACCTAAAGAACTGTAGTTATGTTGGGTATTCTTTTTGCCATTCTCTCCCTTTTTATATAAACACAAATCCTGACTCCCCACTCCTCATCTTTTTGCCATTTTCTCTGAATTACTTTAGGGTGAATCAGATGTACTGTTAGTACTAAACTTGCACCTTGTTTGCCAGTATGAGGGTGGCAGTCTGTCACTCAAGCAATTTTGCTGTCACCCCAGCAGAACTGGCACAGCCTGACTGTTGCGTGTGATGTTTTGAATGCATTTTGTTAACTTAGTTCCCTTAGTTCTTTCCATTTGCTCCTTCTTGTCCTCTTTCAGTCCTGCAGCTCCAGGATCCCCAGCTATCCCTGCAGTAACACTGTCCTGTCCTTTTCCTAATCCAGGCTCAGGCCAATGTAAATTGGTTCATTTGTCAAAATTCAAACAGGTTGTCCTGGCTACAGTAAATAAAGCTTTTGTTTTAGGTCTTTCACATTGTAATTGCTTGTCTTTCTGGGGATAATGTCTTGTCTTGAATGCCAGATCTTCACAATCAGAACTCTGGCTTTACAATGCTTGCTTTGTGCTGCGCCTGGCTGCCTTTACTTGCCCATGCTACACATCACTGCCTTAACAAGCTGCTGAGTTCCTGCAGAGCCATTAAACCTTTGTGCCTCATCTCTTCCTTTCTCCCTACCAGGCTTGTCACAGCTGAATCACACAGCACATGCATAGACAGTATTCCAAAACAGGGTTTCATCAAGAAAGGAGAAGAAAGACATAGAGTATATTCTGCTATCTAAAACCCAATAAATATTTTCTACTCATGGTGTGTAAGGTTTATAATCTAAACTCAACCTGAAAGAAAAAAGCAACATAACCCTAACACTGCCTTCAAAACCATCAAAAGCAGCAACAGGATGTAATAAGAAACTTGCTATAATAACAGAACTAACTTTTCTCAGTTATACTTCTTTTCCCATATAATACTTTATATCTGAGGCCATAATATTTGTATTATATATATTATAATTGTACTAATACCATTCCCAGGTAAAACCAGAATAGCTAACATTTGTAGGAAGAGTCCGATATTCTGGTTTTTTTTCTAGTTAAAGAGATTCTTTAAGCAAGGATCTTTGAAGATTTTTGGATAAAACATATCTTCTTGGATTGCTTTATGATGAAAAGGATAAAAATAACTTGCACATCATTTTTCAGGAAATTTACTGCTAGTACCAGACACCACACAAAGTAGTGAAATGCAAATTCTGAAGCAAACTTTGTAAAATTCTGGGTATGTTGGTTTATGCTGTATAATTCATTTTCTTTCTTTTATCTTGCAATCTGGGGCTGAGCTGCCTGGCGGTAATGCTCCATCTTTGCCTACCTCAGGCAGCAAGCACTAGGATGCACTTGCTTATCATCTTCCCTGATACAGTCCATCCATCATTCTAATGTCATTATTTGTCTTATGATAAATTCTGTCAAGATTGTTAAAGTATGATTAGATTTCCAAACTCTAAAATAGAGACAGAATGGTGTCTTTAAAGGTTGCTGAAAGGTAAACAGAAGTTCCAGAAATCTCATCTTGTATGTTGAAGACAAGGAGGGTCAAACTCACTGCAATATGGGTTTAAGGAACGTAGCTGGACACAGAGTAGAAAGGTTCCCAGGGACACTGAACATGGATTTTTCAACTTTGTCAATCCCTGCTGATTGATATCTTTTGCCTACTAAATGAGACAACTTAAATTGTTATAATTGTGCAGCTCAAGGACAAGAATTTCCTCAGAACAGAACTTCCTTAGTAAGATGTAGTCTTTTTCAGTTAAGATCGAATAGCCTCAAGTAAGAGGCAAACCCATCATTTGACATGATATACAGTGCAATTTAAGTCATATTTGTCAACAGAGACTTCCTCCATGATAACAGAAAAAAATCCCAGTCTATTAGTCCTGGGTGGGATTGTACCTTTTCCCATGCATACTCTCATGTGGATATAAATAGTCATTTTGCCTTTCCACTCTTTCTCTTGCCTTAATCTTCATTGGGTCTTCTGCTCTGGAAAAGGTGGGAGCCTCCTGCTTCAGGTACTACTTGGTCAAACACACTGATGTATCTGCTGAGGTCCTGTACCATTGTAGCAGAAGATGCCCCACACTAGTAATTGACAAATCACATTTTGGCATACCAAGAACAAGATGGTCAGACCGTCCTTGGCCATTTCTCTGTCCAGATGAGCAAACGAGAACTAGGTCATTTGTTGTGACCGTCAGTCAATTACAACTCTTGCTCTGAACAAATATCAAACACTCCGCTCAAGAGATATTGTGCCTAAATGTTCTGGCTTACAATTGCCAGCTTTAGTTATTAATTCTATGGTAGGTGAAGCTGAGAGATAAATTTGGTTATAGAAGATTTAACAGAGGTTATATTTATTAACCCTTATTTAATCATCTCAGCCAAGCAAACAGCTTTGATCTACAGTGTAGAGCTGTAGTTCAATATTTACACCTTGCATGAAAATATGGCATTTAATCTAATCAAGCTGGCCAATGCTGAACATGCCACATTAAATGTTTGCTCTTCAAATGTGGAGTTCATTCATTCTGTCATTCTAATTCCCGAACCCAATTTGAAAATAGTTTGCATTACATGCTATCTTGCAGCTTTATGTGTTTGCCTACTAAACACAGGTTAAATGACCTTGTCTTGTGAATGTGACATTGTTAAAATCAAAGAATAAATGTGACCGTATGATCTACTAAAAGAAAACTAATGCATTGCTAACAGCAGAAAGACAAAATATCTCTCTATTTGTAACAGTTCCTTTGTTATCAAAAATAATCTTGCTTCTTTTTCCCTCAGCAGAACATGAGCAGCTTGTATGATCATTGTGATTTTTTCCCTTCCTACTCTAGTAAAGTATTTTAAACAATAAGTTGAAAGATGAATAAACAAATGGGGAGACAGAAAAAATAAGCACATGTAAAGAAAAGAAAAAGACAGCCAAAAGAAAACAATGAAGCCTGACTCCAATCTCACAGAAACTAGTCCCAGTAAAGCAGGAGTAATTCCAATGATCTTGAAGGAGGTACAGTGGGAGAATGAGATCACAGTTGAAGCCTTATTTCCTCATTGCTTCTTACTGGAACTGGGACAGCAGGGGGAAAATACTGTATTTAGAAAACAAACAAACAATTTCCTCCTCCCCCAAAAAATATATTAACAAAATGGTATCAGGACAGAAGTAATAAGAAAATTGCATAGAGTTGGTTTTAAAACAGAATTTTTACTTGCAGTAAGTTTTTAATACAGGCTGCCCTCACAAGTGCACAACATCTGTGCATGTGGAAAATAGAACTTGCATAAAGAGGCAGAATTTGATGGTCACTACTAGAGGAGTATCTCTATGTTTCAAATGTTTCTTCAAAGGACTGGTGACCACAGCAGGCAATAAAGTTGTAGAAAGGGCAGGTGAGGACACAGCCACTCCATCAGACCATAACGGTACCACGATGTGCTGAGAGACAAACCACCTCCCAGACCCAGGTTTTGTACCTCTCGACCTCTGCGAAACTCTGCAGCATAGACTGATCCTTTGAAACAGCTCTTACATATTGAGCCCTACTTTGCTCTATTATCTGCAGTGAAATGCAGAAAATGTTTCTGCAGTTCTTCTTCTGCATACAGGCATATCAGTATTAATATAAAACTTGTTTCCCTCCAATACACAATGTCCTACTGCCTCCCTCCCTAATCTTTTTTTCAAATATGTATATATGTAAGTACATACATATAGGATATCATAAACCCTTCAGAGAGGAGAATATCAATATCATTGACAGAATAATACAAAGATAATGATAACAAGACTATACGTTACAGAAAGAAAATTCAGTGATTTATTCATGCTCACAAAGCCAGTGCAAGCAATAGAAATCCACACTTTGATTCACCTGCCCTAACTGAGATACCTCAAAGTTTCAGTTCTGGAATCACAGCTACTCCGCCTATGTTCCTCTTAGGGCCAGAGGAGGAAAAAGATCAATTAAAGCAGCTTTCATCTCATCCTAAAATAAATCACTTTCTGGAGGTTTAATTCTCTCCATCCGCTATAAAGGCAACATAGTGCTTCCAGTTCAGCCATAAATAAATTTATACACTTAAAGTGATACAGACCCACCTAAAACTCCAGATTCCTATGCTATATATTATAAAGGTGGTGTGTTGCACAGAGGGAAACCTAGGGAGTTTGCTTCATGTTCCTCTGTATTTTTCCATTGCTTCCAGAGGTATTTCATTCCTTCTTTCCCTCCACTTGCAAAACACCTGACTGTTAAACACGATGAACTCTTTTATTGTTAAGCATTTAAGAAGAGATAAATGATGGTTTGAATGTTAATGCACCAAGGTAGAGCAGAATCTTAGCACTGTTAAATGGTTTCTGAGCCACTAGAGCATAGCGTCAGTGCTATAAAGAAGCACTCCCTGATGGATTGTTAGCAATACTCTGCCTCTTTTCAGGACAATAATATTGACTTCGCATTAGATAAACATGAATCTTCTAAACAAGAGGTGAATACACAGGAATCAGCCTCTTTGTGTCCAGCAGCTAAAAGGTGGCAAGACACACTCTATAGAGTTTAATTTTAACTGTAATTAGCTTTTGCAGTGAAGTGCAGTAAAGTAACAAATGAACTACAGTGCTGCAACACAGGACTAAAGAGAGAATAGAGGAGGTCATACTCTTTACCTTGACAATTTTTGTTTTTCACAAAACCCATTATTAGTTAAGTACAGATATTAAAAGACCCTTAGGCTTTCAAAGATGTAGTTGTGTGGGGAAAAAAAACAAAACAAAACAAAAACAAACAGTGAGGTATTTAATCTGTAGTTGTACATTGCTCAAATGTGTGTGACACTTTCTTCTTCAGTTGTAGACCACTTATTGTGAAAAAGTAATGCAATGACTCAGACAAATTGCTTATCTACCAGTTGGAAATACAAGGTTTATGATCTCAGCAGAAGTCAGAGACATCGATGAATTTTTACCTCTACAGGTGTAATTTTCTCTCTGCTAATGATAAATAGAACAAAGGAATGCTACAAGTGAGTTTATTCAGAACCTGGAAGCATAATTGGTTTTATTATAATTCTACCACACAGTAAAATCCAAAAGTTTATGGTAACCCAATCTTTAAGTGACAGGAGTGCAGGAACTATAAATCCAGTTTGAAGCAATCGTTTACTCTTAGTCCTGCCATCACTTAACTCAATACAGAAATTTGAGGGTTTTTTTCCCAGAGTCTGCATCATTTCAAGAAATACAGCAAAAGAGAACATGTCTGGAATGGACCTCACAAGGCAGGCTAATCCACACTCACGCTCCAACACTGAATTACCTCTCTCCAAGCTCTTCTTGATGGATGTTTGTCTAAATCAGTCTGCAGTCTTTTTTTTCAAAGATTAAACTTATTTAAAAAAAAAAAAAATTTTTTTTTAATAAAATCACTAAACTATGCTGAATTCCTAAGCATACCAAATTCATGAATTCTATTCACATTCTCAATGTTCACAAGCTCACTGAAAAATCCTTTTCACAGAAGAACTGTGATGCAGTTAAAATATTCACAGGTTGCATATCTTTTCTATACTCCACTTGAGTTTAATTTTGGCCTTACTTGCTGGGACTTCAAAAAATTCTTAAAGGTAAATCCAGATGTTATATCCTTCATCTGCTCATACCTTGCCTCAAAAATCTCACCCTCAAGTGTAAAATAAGTATGACTTTAATAAAGACATTAAACCACAAAAATATAAGTGTTGTCTTGCTTGAGAAATTTCACAGAATCACAGAATATGATGTGTTGGAAAGGATTCATAAGGATCATCGAGTCCAGCTCTTAGCCCTGCACAGGACCATCCCCAGGAGTCACTCCACGTGCCTGAGAGTATCATCCAAACACTTCTTGAACTCTGTCAGGTTGGTGCTGTGACCACTTCTCTGGGAAGCTGTTCCAGAGCCCAAACACCCTCTGGGGGAAGAACCTCTTTCTGATATCCAAACTAAACCTCCCCTGACACAACTTCAGGTTATTTCCTTGGGTCCTGTCACTGGTCACCACAGAGCAGAGATCAGTGCCTGCCCCTCCTCTGCCCCTCACAAGGAAGTTGTAACTGCAATGATGTCTCCCCTCAGTCTCCTCTTCTCCAGGCTGAACAGACCCAATGCCCTCAGTCGTTCCTCACATGGTTTCCCCTCAAGGCGCTTCACCACTTTCATCCCTTTCCTTTGGACACTCTCTAATAACTTAATATCTTTCTTATATTGAGGTGTCCCAAACTGCACACAATATTTAAGGTGAGGCCACCCAAGTGCAGAGCAGAGCAGGACAATCCCCTCCCTCGACAGGCTGGTGACGCTGTGCCTGATGCCCCCCAGGACACAGTTGGCCCTCCTGGCTGCCAGGGCACTGCTGACTCATATTCAACCTGCCATCAAGCAGGACCCCCCGGTCCCTTTCTGCAGCACTGCTTTCCAGTAGCTCATTCCCCAGTCTGTACATACATCCAGGGTTGGCCCATCCTAGGTGCAGAATCTGGCACTTTCCCTGGCTGAATTTCCTGTAGCTGGTGATTGCCCAGCCCTCTGATCTGTCCAGGTCTCTCTGCAGGGCCTCCCTGCCTTCCATGGAGCCAACAGCTCCTCCCAGTTTTGTGTCTTCTGCAAACTTGCTTATTGCCCCTTCCAGTCCTGTGCCCAAGTAATTTATGAAGATGTTGAAGAACACAGGGCCCAGGATGGAGCCTTGTGGAACCCCACTAGTGTCAGGTCACCAGTCTGATGTCACCCCATTCACTGTTACCCTCTGAGCCAATTGCTCACCCACCAGATGTGTTTATCCAGCTGTGAAGGATCCTGTGATAAACAGTATCAAAAACTTTATTGAAATATTGAAAATATTACACCAGCTGTTTTCCCTTGATCAACTGGGTGGCTTACATTGTCATTAAAGGAAATCAAATTTGATAACCAGGCCTCCTCTCTCCTGAAACTGTGCTGGCTGTGACCAGTGACTGTGTTGTCCTCCCAGTGTTTTTCAAAACCTCCCAGAATAATCTTCTCCATAACTTTAGCAGGCAATTAAGTGAGACTGACAGGTCTGTAGTTTCTGTGGTCATTCTTCTTGCCTGTCTTGAAAATCGGGACATCATCCAGCTCTTAGGGGATTCTGGGATGAATCCTATGAGGTCCCATAAGTTTGCAGGGATCCAGCTGGAGCAGTACATCTCACACAATTTCAGGGAATGTTTCTTCAGTGTAAGTTTAATTACTCTGAAGAAAGACATGTACTTGACAAAGAAACTTTGTTTTCAATTTTTTTTCCACAAAGTTGTGATTTGCTTCAAAACAGAAGTGTAGGGAAAGGATGAACATTGGCCAAGAAAAAGAAAATTTCTGAAAGTTTATTTCAAAATTTGTCCAAAAATTGTCAGTAGTTTAGTTACATCATTAGAGGCTGAGTGCTTCTTTGTGTGCATACCAATCCAGTCTGTCAATTTTGTATTACAATTGTTCATGTAGCCTTACCTTTAGCTGCATGGATTCTATGGCAGATGATGAAAGGGAATTTTCCAGTCCCCTGGAGGAAAAAAAAAAAAAAAAACCTAAAAAACCAAACCAAACCAAAACAAAACAAAAAAAAACAACCCAGGCAGAAAACAATTAGATGTACCTATGCAGCACTAGAGATACAAGGATCTTGAAAAAACTTTAAAGACAATAACTGTCTAAAATTTGTAATGGTTAAGGAATTACAGATTATTAAAGTATATAAAGTAGGTATACTAGAATAATGTACCTTTTACTAAATATTGATGCATACATTTAACTGTGCTTTAAAATAAATGTTGCCTGATATTTACTTCATTGTTACTTTGCTCTGAGGTATTTTCTAGACTATTACATTATTCAAGGCCATACCCTCAACTAAGATAAATCAGTATGATCCCAGTTTCGGATGAGCTGCACTGAGTTTAAACCAGTGAAAATCAAGTCACTTTTCTTCATCCTTTTACATAAAAGCCCCTGCATGCAGCACAGAACTTGTGTTTGAACATAAAGAAGAATAAGATTTTCGGTGTATGCACAGCAAGGAAAATTACTAGCTTTTGGATATTGCAGATTTAAGGGATATATGAGAAGCTTATAAGCTCTCAGACTCTACTATATTGCTTTGGAACCTGGACTAGGTTAGACATGATGAAGAGGTTTAGCAGAGTGTGCATCAGAAGCTGAAGTAAACTGCAACTGTGAAATAAAAATTATAGCAGACAATGCAATATAATGATTTTATGAAGCATTGGAAGCATCTAAAAGAGCTCATCTCAAGTTTTGCTTACAAGTAAATTATTAACTTGGTCTCCAAGTACAGACAAGTTTTCTGCCTCTCCTTCTCAGTTGCTTTTTTTTCCACTTTCTTCTGGCCCATCAGTTTTGGCTTAATATATTATTCATAAAAATATATAGGAAAACTCTTTTATAATTTGTTTGATATTTGGAACAACCTGAACAGTGACTTCAAAACTTTTGAAAGTTTTTATTTAAATCCATTCCAAACTCAGAACAAACACAATTTTTCCCAGTGGAGGGGGATGGGACAAGAGGGTTTTGGTTCTTCAACATGATAGAGAAAAGAGAAGTAGATCTTGAGAATCAGCTAGTTAAAAAAACAGTTGATTTAGAGCCACATAAAGAGGTCACCTTACTCTAAATGCAGTACTTCATCTTGTGCTGCATTGTCACAGATTCAAAAAAAATTTCCAGGCAGAAGGCTGGCAGAAAAATGCTAATTCAAGCATTCTCAGAAATAGTAAAAGATTGCCCTTATTTCCCCAAGAACTACAAGATATGCTGTCCCAGGAATGGAAATGGCCAGAGCAAAATACGAAGGTCTGGGAGTGGGGATGTGTGCCCAGGTATTGCATTTTCTCAGGCGTAGGGACAATGGTAACAGCTGGCTTGAGAAGGACAACTCACACAATCCAGTCTCCTCAGAGGTCATACCAACAGTTCCTGCTTCCATTTTTCAGGATGCTGGCTAAGACAGAGTATGCAGGTGGGTGACCAACTTTTATTCTGAGGATAATCAAAGAGATAACTGACAACGATCACTCTTAAACGTAAGATTTGCCACACAGGTTTGCTGTGGACTCTTTTGGCTTGCTGTATCAATGGAAAATGTCACTGTCAACTGTTATCAATTTGCTGTTTGCTCGGGGAAAATTAAATTAGACTTGAATGAATGGCTAAACTGCCTGGCATGAAAATAAGTGAAGACAGATACAGTGCAGGCACTGAATAACTCCATGACCATAAACTGACCCAACAGCACTTGTAGAAATTTATCTAATTACTTGATAAGAGGGGGAAATAAGAATCCTGAGAGAAAAACAATTCAAAACAGATTATGCACCTTCTGCATTCACCAGCTGTCATATGTCATTTTTAAAAACCCCAAAATGAGTGATCATTCTATAAGCCTTCAATTCAAATGTGATATCTACAGTATACATGTAGAAGTTCAAAAAAATCTAAACTAACAGAAAAATATATAAATTCTTTCAAGAACAAAGGCCTTCTAAAGGATGCAAGATGCCAAATGGGTTCATTTTATAATAAATATTAAAAGGTAAGAGATTCAAAAATGTCTTTATTTCTAAAATTAATCAGAAAGAAAGACAGAAATTAAGTTCAAATGGAAAAGACTATGTTTCATAATCATGTGCCATAGTTCATAGGAAAGGATATTTTTGACAAGCCAAAAAAAACCCCAACAAACAAACAAACAAAAAACCCAAAAACAAAAACAAAAACAACCCTATCCTTGAACAGAATTTGAAATAAGGAAAATAATGACTATTTAATATAAAGAAAAACATATGCAAATAACTAAGAAGAGACAGGAGAGCTCTTCTTTCTTGAATGAGATCTAATGGCAGATTGCAAACTTCAACTTCTGAGATTTAACAGCACTGCTGTACAAGTACTGCACCAAATGTCAGTACGAAATAGTCAGTGAACAGAAATCCTCACTACCAGGTGTTTTATTTCAACTTGGGGGAAAAAAATTAAATTACAGAATCCTACATTTTGTCTTCCATTCCTCACAAAGGGATTCTTTCCACCAGTTTCCAGAAGTTGCACAGGTCTCAAAAGTCCCTAGTAAAAATGTTTCTCAAAAAAGAAGCAAAAATTACTTTTTTTTTTTTTTTTTTTTCCTCTAACAGCACTTTAAAAAGTGCCACTTCCAATACCTTCTTTCTGCTACTTAACAGATTTTAACTTTTTCCCTCCCCAGACGGTGCAGCTCAACCTTCCCAGTTGGCACTGGCCCAGCTCCCGCTCCTTCCTGCAGCACAGCCGTGGCAGAGCCATCCCTGAGCCCAGAACACCAGTCAGACGCTCACACCATGTCAGCATGGACTGAAGGCATAGGAAAAATGTCTGTCAGAGCCAACTCTCTGTCTGCTTGAGCCCTTCTGTGCCAAAATCCTTCTCCTCACCAGTGTATGCGTTGCTAAAGAGACTGAGAGCATATCACCCTTTCTACAGTGTAGGAAGATTTTCGTTGTTTTTTCCTTCAGGGGCTTGGCCAGTGCAGTTTTTCTCTTGCTTTTAAAATTAATGTTCTACTTAGAAAAAGAGCCAAAGTATTCACAAGGATAGATGCAGAAACAAGAGCAAAACTAGTGCCTTCTTCTTAAAGAATTACAGTTCTGTCATGTAGTACATTATTTTGAAATATTCTAGGGCAGTTTCACAGTTTAAGTCCTCGGTAGTTTTAGTTCCCAACTATGAAAACACTGAGCTATTGCACCTCAACTTGTCATGATGGAGTTAGGTTAATTGTACTTCAATATCTACAAGGTAGGCCACTTAATGCCATTCTTCACTTCTTTTATGGCCATTTTGAAGTTACTACTGTTCTGTCTTGAACACTTGATATTTAGCCAGGTTATCATTATCAGAGCCTGGATTTTATTTACTTGTGGTATTTCTACTCTTTTGGGGTTTTGTGGCTTTACTTTCAACATAGTATGACGGCCCAGTTCATGATAGGCTGAAATAAAGAAAAGAAATTGAGAAACAGTAGAAAGAAAATTTCATTACATCTCCTTTATAGACAGGGAACTGTAGTGCAGAGACTGAACAATGTTGCCAATGTTGTGCAGAGATTTAAGGTTGAGGTGGGAACCTGATCCAAACCTCGTACATACTCTTGGTATAGGCACATACTGAGGTTTTCAGGAGAGTTGAACCTTAGAGTACATTTTTTTTCTAACCAGCTACAATCTGTTTGAAGTTCTCAGAGAAGTGCAACTAAACTTACAGTTTTTGAGAACATCCCCTCCAATGACGTTTTTGCATGCTCTCCTTTGACTCTGGTGAAACCAACAGAAAAACTTTTAACAAGCCAAGTGTAACTCTGTCTAACCTTATAAATAATTCTGGAGCAGTTCTGTTGGAGTTCCAGGGTAAGGTTAGAGTTGACTGTCATTACATTATATTGCATAAGGATATCACATGGTGTAAATTTTTTCCTTAATAGTCTGTATGTTCTGGAAGCTAAGTCATAGGTGATTTACTCTCTAGTGAGTGTTGTTAGTGGAGCATATTACACACTTGGCTAGCCCCAGTTCTTATTCATGGCTTTTTATTTTTATTTTCAAGGATTAGACTAAACCACGGATAGAAGTAGGTAAGAATTTTTATTCCCTTTCATACTGCTGTGCTTGGAGATATGTAACAGAGATTAAAAAAAAGGTTAAATTGCAGAAGCTTCACTTTTTACTTAGATGCTCAATACTAAAGAGGAACATACAAGGAGGTTGAACCCTTCAGCTCTTTTGAGTTTACATCTGTGTCATGCTTTATGAATTGGAGAAAATTTTGCAAGTGTGAAGATGAGGAGTGGAGCTGTGAAATTCAATTACTATGCTTTGCAAAATTTGGGAATCTGTGCTGACTATCTAATAACACAAAATATAGTGACTGTCTCATTTTCCTTTCTGCAAAATACATCTGATTTTTTCTCTTCCTGAAATAATTCCTTTCCATTATTAAAAATAATAAAATCCTTTGGGCTTTTTCATCCTCCAAGAAAACAAGAAACCTTTCTTCAAAACAGATAAAAGATCCAAGAGACTATATTTTACAAAATTTGAAAATCTTAAACTTACTTTTTAACTTGTACAGAAAAAAAACCCATCATTTCATGATAACTTTTTGGCTGATGTGAGGTAAAACAGGATGTGATTAGAATTGAAAGCTATCCGGTTTTATTTATCCCTGCTTCTCTGATTTAAAATGAAGCCTGGCTGTGTGCAGATGATAACTGTGAGCAAAGGTTGACATCAATTGGAGCTGTAGGATGAGCTGTCTCTGTGTGGGGGAAAATATCACCTCTTTTAAAAGATGCCGAGTGACACTGACAGAATAGACAAGGAAGTCTAGATCAATGACATAAAAATAGTTGTCGTATAATGATTAGTGAACTACCGCTCATAATAATCTCCTTCAATAGACTCCTCTGAGGATAATGTTTGATTATTTGAACACATCATAGTGTTAATTATGGCTAGGCTGAATTTTACAGTCTAATTTGTATTTTTACAGTATGTGACATTTGAAAGCTTGAGGTAATTTTCAGTATCTTATTAGGTGTTTGAAATTCAGTTTGTAGCTTTTGCTTCAAACAGCAGCCTTTTAATTTACTACCTCTTTAGCAGAGTGGGCTTGATATGGAATAATCATTAAGGTAGTCATCATATCTATAGGGAGTCTCATGGGAAGGTGTCTATCAATTTTCCCCTTAAAAGAAAAAAGGTATTAAGAGTCATAAATCTAGTTCAGTTCCCTTTTTAGCTGCAAAACAGAGGAGATTTATCTGACAGGAACCTGGGCTATTCTTGAAATCCTCTAAACTATGGATGAATAAACCAGTTCAAGTAAAATACTAAAACAGTAATATATTGAAGACATATAGCCATATATATCAAAAGCCCAAAGAATTTAACAAAAATTAGTCTCATATATGCATCTGTCTGTCTTTCTCTTTCTACCAATTCATTCAGGATATGTCCAGTGAATCAAGATATTTGCACAGCACAAAATTAAACCTTACCTTTCACTCTTGAGATGAAGAGCTATTATCCCTATCTTATACAAAAGACTAGAGAACTATAGACAGAAATGCTGGTAGAGGTATGCAGATGCATTCAAAAAGTGTAACACAAAACTTGAAAATCAAGTATCCTGCCCTAAATGGTGGGGATCTCATTTCAGTTGTCTGCAGAAAGTGACTCACTTCTTCCTTTATAAACAGTATGGAGGAAAAGGCACTGATTCCTTTAATCTGTTCTTTTTATGATCAGCTGGCTTGTGCTTTAGGGGGTCTACTGCTCTCTGTTGACTGCAATGATAGCCCAAAAGATCTGATCCAATGGAGGTGTAAGGTGAATCCCTACTGCTGGTTTATTCATACCAGACAGGCTTCAAACAGAGTGAATCTTGGTCCATTTTCAAGTTTTCTGCTGAGGAACATTAGTTTATGACATTCACTCCCCAGCCTGTACTAGAACTGCCAGTGCCAAGAGCAAAAAACCTGCTCTCTGGAAATCTGCATACTCAAGCAATTCAGTGTTTTACTTCGAATAATCTTTTTGACATTTCTTGCATCCAAAACTCTGGAGCAGAGCTATTAACTGTCTCAAGACAGATCTGAACTGGAAGACTCAGTTACATAGGATTTAATGATCCTTTTCTCCTGCTGCAGGTACTCCAGGCTCATATGTTGTGTGAGATCACAGAATAGATTCAATAACAATGCGATATGTTACTAGTTGCAACTACCTATGTACTTAACCCTAAACATCACAGTGTTTCCAACTTTCAAAGAAAAGCTGGTTTGGAACATTATATCAAATAATAACAAATCAAAAAGTGGCAAATATCTACTTTTTTTTCTTTCCTGAATTAAATAACTTATCTATTCCCAATATAACTATTTAGGATAGCCTCTAGAATAGCTAATGAATAATTGGAATGTGAAAGGCAGTCTGAACCACAAGACTGTGAGGTAAAAAATAAGTGTTTATTCTCTGGACTCTTTCTTTAGATTGACACTGTTAATACAAGTGATGTTACTGATAAAGAGGCTTCATAAATTTTGATTGTATGTTAAAATGAACTACTAAATACACAGAAAAAAAGATCAGAGCAACTATGTGAAATGTAAGCTGAATTAATCATAATTCTTCACTTTCTTTTAGTTATCATCATGTCTTCTTTGTAGGCCATGTTTGTCTGTCATAAAACAGATTAGCTCCTTTTTAATTTGATTGGGTCCAATGGGCTCAGATTGATTTGCTTCAGACATCACTTCAGTTCCACTTTGATGAATCACAATAATTTCCATTACCACTGAAATAATGCCCTTTAGTTCTGTTAATTAGGGATGGGACTGGTAAGACCTCACTACTCACACTGCCCAGTGATTCTTGTTTGAGTGAACAAGTGTTTAACAAACACTGGATGGTGTCTGGGCATGAGCACATACAATTCACTTTATCCCATTGATACAAACCATTTTCAGTGATGTAGAGAGTGGTACCAAATTTCATTCATTTGCTCAGACATTCTCCCTTCTGGAAATTGTCCATATTTGCCTTGAACTGATTTTTTTTAAAGGAGATTACCAGGTCAGAATAGCAGGCACTGTGAACAGATTTGGCAGTCATAGTTGTTTGATCAAAGAGTATGTCTACAATGCTCTCAGCTCCGGTCAGTACAGGGAACAAACTTGTTCAAGGAGCCAACTTCCATGGACCCATTTAATGAAGACCTCTCATGTATTGCTAATGTAACAGAAGTTGGAAGACAAGCAAGGGCTGAGCTGAGGATTATGGAAAAGGAAAGGAAGGCTCAGCTTTCACAGGATAATTAAATTCATGAACAAAGCATGAACAGAATGTTTTCATGAGTGGTCACGTTCTTGGTGCCTGGCATGAGATTTTTGACAACTGACTTGAATAATGGCTTATCATTTACAGTCTAATTAGTGGGAGATGGCAAAATGTTTAAAGCACATGTGTCAAAGCTGAGCATTTAATTTTGACTGTCTCATCTAGGTATTTCAGTTCTTCACCTCTAAAAAATTTGAATGTTTCTCAATATTTTAAAAGTGCTGTTGTGAAAATTAACCAAGTACTTGTGAATCTCTCAGATATTTGAAAATTTCCTATGGGAAAAGTGTGGATAATATACTAACTGGGTGTATAACAGAGAAAGGGTGGCATTATCATAGGGTCACCCCATCAACCAAACAGGAAAAAATAAACTATTGAATTGCATGAAGAGTACATCCAGTGGATGTGCCAAGCAAGCATTCTCTGAAAAAAAAACCAAGTGAGCTTCTAGTTACAACTTGATTATCGCATGATATGATCAATTGGCTGAAGTGAGACTGGACAGCTGCTCTAAGACTTCCTAATATTTCATACCTTACCTTATCTCCTCACTAATTTTTTATTTAATCTAGCTCTTTTTTCTTTTTCTTTTTTTTCTTTTTTTAATATAACACCAAAATATAAAGCCATGTTGCAGATGGAAATGAAAGATATTTAGATTATTTTCACATCTGTACCTTGTAATATTATGACTTGAAATACCTTGATGAAAGACACTGATGAAGGACATCAGCAGTGTCTGCCTAAAGATAAGGATTGTAGGTCACCATTTATATTGAAATTTTGCTTCTTTATACATGCCTTTAGGATAACAATATGTTTCTCAGACTATGTGGCCATGTATTTGTATATGTCTGAGGTTGCAGGTTGATATTTTGGAATCCCTCTTTTTTTTGTTTCCTTTAAATATTCTGTCAAACAATGTTGTTGATAAGAATGTTGAAGGGAAAAATTATGAGACTATTAAGGAGCATTTAGAGAATCATGTTTGGGATTACGAACTTAGCAATACAGCTCAGATTCTAAAATTATACATCTTACACAAATAAGGAACAAAAATCTTCAGTGTGACATCTATTATCATTCAAATGTCTTTAACTTTGAATGTGAAGTGTGCCAATAATCTGCTTAATCACAAATATTTGTAAAAAATTTCAACAGCTATGTCTGAAAAAACCCAGGAAATTTCACACAAATGTTAACTCTCAAGAGTAATCTTTACAGAAAAGGAGAGTA
The DNA here is from genome assembly GCA_035583155.1 of Acropternis orthonyx. Lineage (NCBI taxonomy): Eukaryota > Metazoa > Chordata > Aves > Passeriformes > Rhinocryptidae > Acropternis > Acropternis orthonyx. The sequence continues at coordinate 11,028,624 of JAWWEU010000081.1, forward strand.
ATACAGAGACAAATGTATGATTTATTCCAAATTACTAGGGGTTCTATACAATTAAACACACTAACATTTTTCTAGACCTTTTTTACTGGGGGGGAAAAAAAAAACAAAAACAAAAACAAAGTCCAGTGCAATTCATTAACAAGTTATCCAGGTCCCTTCAATAGTAAGTAAACTAATTCAATTAATTTCAAAAGAAAAGCTAGAAGATGCTACCTAAAGCACCAGCAAAGCACCTACACGTCAAGCAGATGGAACATGTTCAGTGTTTTGGGGTCACACTACTAGATACAGGGACAGCTCCTGGGAAACATTCCTTCCAGGAAGATCCAGTGTAGGAAACGGCCACATTTTCTGTTTCTTCTTTGACTGGCAGAACCTGCCCTTTTCACCCCAGGACCTTGCCTTCCAGCTGTAACTGAGTTATGGAGTGAAAGTGTATGACAAGACTAAGATGCTAGAGCAAGAGAGAAGTAAGAGTGTCTTCAAGTCTCTAATCATGAAACTCACAGAGATCAGGATATGAATATGTGTGAATTGTCTCACTCCATCCAGTATAATGTGCATCCTTTCCCTCATAAGCACAAGTAGCAAAATTCTTCAGGGAGAGATAAAACAGCATTGGGAAAGAAGAAAAAATGAATATTAATCTGAATTACATCCACTGATGGACACAGACAACAGCTTGGAGTTCTTTTTCTTACTAGTGAAGGGATTTGGCTAACCTGTTCATAAATTGCACTGACTTTAGCTGTGGGTGTTTCTATGGTGATAGGAAAAGAGTGATGTTTTGAAGGTTCTGAGAATAGACTCTGGACAACTAAGAAGAGAACAGTAGTATTACTATTTAAAAAATGTATTTTCAAAGAGAACTATTTGTATTGTTAAAAGTTCTTAATTAGATTTATGATTCCAGTCCTAAAGTGTAAAGGTTAATAAGGTAGCATTTACTGCTGTGGATATTGATAGCAAACTGTACATTCTAATTTTAGATTATTCCTCTAGGTAATTTGATTATTACTATTATTAAATTGCAGACTTTATTGGGATTTTTAATTGTTCTTTCCATAAAACTGGCTAAAAAATTATTTAAAGGAAACCACTGCTGAATTCTCTTCGTGTCTCTTTTGTTACTACTGTTTTGTAAAAATTATTTGAATAATTTGTAGTCCCACAAGTTTCTTTATATTTCCCACATTTCCAGGACAATAGACTAAATAAGGGCATTCTTAGTCACAGTATATGGGAAGATACAGTCAAATTTGAAAAGCTGTACTTAATATAATATTTCTGTACAAACTGTTACCTTGAATTCAATTATGAGAAATTATTAAACTCAGTTGAATAAGAGCATTAAAATTGGAGGGATTCAGGGGGCAGATCAATTATAGGAAAAGCCAGAACTGGCAACATTTTTATGTACTGATTCAAAAGCAAATATTTATCCCTTAATCTTCAGAAGATTTTGTTCAAGTCTATCTTTGTAATAACTAGCCTAGATCTGCCTAACCGTCTAGGTAACTAAATTTGTTTCAGTTTATGTGGACAAAGCCACTCACTTATCAATTCTTATCCCATCTAGCAAGACCTGAAGGCCAGGAAACACAATTTTTAAATGTGGTGTTTCTCCATCTTTCACCGTGCTTTCAGATCTACAACACAAAGGCAAAGGCAAAGGCACATCGTGTTCAATTGAAAATGTGGTTCCACTCTTTACATTAAAAAAAAAAAAAAAAAAAAAAAAAAAAAAAAGAAGAAGAAGAAGGAGAGTAAGGGGATTATAGACCTCTAGCAGCCAAATTAGACCATTAAATGATCTCATTTTAACTTTTTACAGGTGAAGTCAATACTGCAGCACCCACTGTGGATGAGGAGGAATCATTTCTGCTGAGTTTGAGGGGCAGAGATGGTGCTTCAGCAGGTGTTTTTCCATACAATGTTTAGGATATCTCCAAGTGATGTCTAGAGATCATCTGTACCTCTTACAGGTGAGTGCTACTCACTTGCCAGAGTTCAGAGGAATAGTCAATACCTTATTGGTCTGAACAAGCAACAATTTTCAAAGGAGAGACTGAAAAACCTAAAAAAACCCCTACAGTTTGACTGTATCCGAGATACTTGAGATCAAAAATGAAATTAATGTTTCCTTTCCAGTCATGAGCTATAGAACCTGAATAATTACATATAAAACTGGGCAGAAACATCTCCTAATGCTTATTGTCCAGTTCTGCTGAGACTGATCTCTGGGAGAAGGTTGGCCTCTCCACTGAGCTGCAGGCCTAGTCTGACTCTTGAGGGTTGTGGATCATAGTTAGAGGTAATCTATACTACAGGAAAACAGTGCTACAGACATTGCTAGAGCATAAAACCCTTCTCCTCTCTCTTTCCCACTGATTACCTTCATTTCACCCACCTCCACAACCATGTTTCAGTTATTAGGACTTGACACTTATTTCAGATTATGTTAGCTCTACTCCTTGGCAAGATATCACAAATGTTTTTAATAAGCTTTATAAAACCTGAATTCTTCTGGGATTCGAGCAGACAATGGAATATACTCACTCTGAGAGACACCTACTGGAGATTTTCCTGTGTTATGAGGGTACATTGAGGACACTGAGAGAGCAGGCTAGGAAAACTACCTAATATGAACACATATTTAATGGGAGGTTAGGGAAGGTTCCAGCCTTTCATTTCATTTGTATTAAGAGACCAACTTTGAATGAACTTCCATTCTGATGTTAGGCCATGGCATGGAGCAGGTTAAGCAAGTATGTATGAGCTTTTGGATACACATGATACAGTCAAATATATCTAGTTCAGTTCTAACAGGGGATAAATATTTTTGTTGTCTGAAGGGAGGTCAAATGTGATCTCAAGATATCTGTGATTTCCAGTGAAGAAAAGGCTGTGAAAGTTGGTTTTAGGGAACACAGAATATTGATTTCCAGCAGACACAGAAACTCTCATTGTCTTTTCAACAGAATTTATTTTATAGATTGAAAATGCCTGGTTCAGATGAGTATTCTTGTAAGGAAAAAATGGGAATGACAAAAATATTTTGAAGAATATACATTTTGCTTCATACTGGTTTACATCATACAGCTACAGTACAATGTTAGTATGATGATATATCTATGCCAATTAAGGCTGGGCCCCCAAAATACCAGCTTTACCAATACACATGTTGCTTTGATTAAAATAAAATGTTAGTTCCTCATCCTGAAGGACAGACCTGTGATTAGTTTTCATGGTCCAGACACTCAACCAGCTTATTTAGTCATCCAGCAGAAAAGTAAACACAGAGGACAGAAGCTTTATTTAAAACTAATGTTGGATGAACTGCAGATAGTCTAATTTTGTCAGTTTGCATATAATATTAATTAAAAACTATAAAAAAAACTTTTAGTTTTTTTAAACTTTCCTTCAGTTTCATCTAAATTATTTACCACTCCTAACATATCACAAGTGACTTTGAAGCTGATGCTTCATCATCTCTAACAGAGCTACCCACATTCATTGCTAATGTTCATTGCAATTACTACAAAAACTATTAAACATCCCTGAATGGGAGAATAAGCTAAGCTTTCCTCCTACAGAAAGACTTGACTGTGACATCTGGAGTCTGGTTTAGGATCTTCTGTTAGAATATCATTCATTGTATGATAGGCTTGTCAGTCTAAAAGTCAAGAAATTCAAGTCCTCTTTCCCTTGCTGGATATTGTCTAAGCAGATTCAATACAAGTGCTTTCTCTCTGAAATGTTTTTATACAGGTTTTCATCCTAATTTCTTCTCCTCCAGCTAACCCAACCTCTCAAAGACTATCCTCTGCTACCTGTACTTTTGCTTGAGAAGAGCTTCAGCTGTTGTTATTATCCTGAATCCCTTCCCAGATTCTTTTACAATTTGCTTTATTCCCCCTCGGACACCTGTCTCTAAAGGAGCTCATAGCACAGCTTTCTTAAGACTGGACCCTACATGGACCCAAACTATGCTTTGGAAACCTCTTTGAAAAGAGCTGCTGCAACTTAAATCAAGTGAAGGCAGGGAAATAAGGGGATAGTCATATGGATCCTAATGCAACACAAAGACCAAAAGAGATTAAAAGCAAATAAACAAAAAACCAAAACTCCACAAGATATTAATTACTCCAATAAAGCTGGACGTTTTCTCTAAATAATTAATGGAAACTCCTTTTCAGGAAATGGAGTAAAACACTTTAATATAAGACGGAGAGCTAAGGACTATGGCTGGACTACATCTGGCATTCCCATCCTTGAGAAAATATCCCTTTCCTGTTGCTGGAGGGCACTGCTGTGTACTGAGATGGGATCAAGGAAGAGATTAGTCCAAAAATTTCCTGATTTCAAGTGTACTGTTTTTAAACAAAGAAGTGTCCATAACCCATGGAACTGCCCTTAGTGTGCTGCATCAATGATTACAGAAACAGAATGGACCCTCCTTGCATTTCATAAATGTGAGTTTGGTTGCAACTCCTTCATTTACCCATCACTTACACCAAGAAGCAATGTCTTGCTTCAAACACATTGAAGCTGCCAGAGAGAGGATACATATAACCAGCATATGTGCTTACAATGCTCACATAGTCAGTCTACAAATATCCTTATACTCAAAGAGATGTACTTGAAAGAATAAACACATTTTATGTTAATAGAGGGAAGTAAAAGTGATTATTTCTCTCTGTTCATTGCAAAGGCAGACCAGAGCAACTAGCTCGGGTGCTGGTACCTGTATTGCAAATACAGAAAGTAACGTGAGCTGAATGGCTGGGAGTTTTTTCACTGGTTTCAGGGCACTTTTTTAGGCTCCTGAAGGCTATTCCATATTCAAAAATTCTTTCTTATTTCAAACAGAATTAGAAGGCAAAAAAGAAAAAGGTTGAGGAAAAAAAAGTTGGGGAAAAATGGTATTATTGTTTCTTTTCTAATATATATTTTTATATCAGTACTAAGCAGAACTTTCTGAATGTCTTCCATTATTTTTACTTTACATTTTACAATCTCCTCCTATCCCTGTGATATTGAAGATTAAGAGGTTAAATTGTCCATATTAAGGTAATCACAAAACTGTTTAACCTAGTCTGTTACATTCTTCCTCCTTGCATAAGGCACTTGAAATCAGTTCTCTACTTTTTGGAGTTCAAGTAAGGAAAAAAGACTAGAGAGACAGAAAACAGGCACCAAGTCATTTCCAGGCACATCACTTGTAAATAATACATTTGGAGGAAAAGTATACTTATTTTTCTCTCATAATAGTGTTCTCATTGTTTTGATACTGCATGCACTTATGCAATTTACAGAGTAATTTTATGGTTGTTAGTAGAGATGAGATAAACCTGATAGGAAAAAAAGGAACACCAAGGATCTTCCCAAAACTCAGACTAAATGCTGAATATTATCTATTTATAGAGTTATGATATTATACCTTTCAATTGCATGAAAGTATTATCCTTTAGATCTTAACCCACTGATTCCCCTGCTAGATTGATCAGATTTTCTGTTGCACAAACTGTATAAGAGTAACTCTGGCTTTTGTTTTCAGAATTTGACCATGCTGTAGCTTTGTTAAATATCCGTGGAGAAACCTGTATGAAGAATGGTCCATTTAATGAGAAACAAGGACTAGAAATGAGACCTTGGACCTGCCTTTGGGGGTGATAATCATCTACCATACTTTTCTCTCTTTACTATCCTGTAGGAAGAAGCAGATATAGAATTGTTAAAATTATCATCCTCAATCTGATAACCTCATCTGGTGGTTAACAGCTGGTTTGAAGTCTATGATCCACATGAATGGTCATTATTTTGGCCCTTAGTAATGTGGCACAAAGTCAGGAAAGGCTCCTCAGGAGAGGGATAGTAATCAAAAAAAGCCCTTCCTCCTCTCTTTCCCTCTAGGGTGTCTTCATGAGCAAACATGAAACTGAAAAGTAGTACAGCATGACTACAGGAAGAATGAAGAGCATCGACTCCACCCACAGAATTCCTCTGCACCTGGGATAAGGCAACTATCCATGTGTATAGGCCAGGAAAAAAAGAGAATGGAGAGCAGCACTGCAGAAAGGGACCGGGGGGTCCTGGTGGATGGCAAGTTGAATATGAGTCAGCAGTGCCCTGGCAGCCAGGAGGGCCAACTGGGCCCTTGGGGGCATCAGGAAAAGCATCACCAGCCGGATGAGAGAGGGGATTTTCCCGTTCTGCTCTGCACTGGGGCAGCCTCACCTTGAGTACTGTGTGCAGTTTGGGGCACCATAATATAAGAAAGATATTCAGTTATTAGAGAGTGTCCAAAGGAGGGGAATAAAGATGGTGAAGGGCCTTGAGTTGTTGAGGAGCAGCTGAGGGCACTTGGTTTGTTCAGCCTGGAGAAGAAGAGACCGAGGGGAGACATCATTGCAGTTACAACTTCCTTGTGAGGGGAAGAGGAAGGGCAGGTACCAATGTTTTCACTCCCATGACCAAAGGATTCAAAGAAATGGCATGAAGTTGAGTCAGGGAAGGTTTAGGTTAGATATCAGGAACAGTTTTTCCACCCAAAGGGTGGTTGAGCACTGGAACAGGCTCCCCATGGAAGTGGTCACAGCACCAAGCCTGACAGAATTCAAGACATGTTTGTACAATGCTCTCAGGCACATGGTGGGACTCTTGGAGTGTCCTGTGCAAGGCCAGGAGTTGAACTTGATGATCCTTGTGGGTCCCTTCCAACTCAGCATATTCTATGATTGCATGAAGCATCGTGCATCAGGACCTTGGAAAATAATTTCCTATTTAAAGACTTAAATCAAATATAAAAGTTTCCCTTTCTGTGGGTAGCATGTTTTTCCCAAAAGCTGGGTAACTCCCAGCACACACAGCACAGTCTGCTCTGTTACTGGATACTGTTCCTAGCAATCCTGTTTACTGCAATTGGAAAGCACCCACCTAAAATTAAGAACTGGATGGAAGATGATTTTAAGGTGCATTTTCAGGGGTATTTTTATGAACTGATCTGAAGAGGAAACTATTAATTCAGCCAGAGAGATTAGCAATAGCAACTGCACTACTGAAGACAACATCAAGTATCTCTTCCTTTCCAGCAGCCCGGCACAGCCAGCCGTGTGGAACTTGAAAGCCTCGTCTACATCTTTAAGAAGCTTTTCATTTTTCTTTTGTGCTGTGTGTCCTCAGTGTTTGGTATTACAAATGAGCAGCCTGTGACCACTCCTCCTCTTGGCACAGCTCTTGCGTAGCGCAGCAGAGCTCCGGCACTGCTGGCATCCTCAGAGTGCCTCCTTCGCTGCCCTGTACCCCCTGAGATTACAGAGTACATTATTTCCCTCTGCAGCTCTTTCACCTCTCACTGCAGCCATTTCCTACACAGATGCAGAATTTATATAAAAGGTTTTCCTCAGCTTTCATCAAATCTAGGTTGCAGGCCTATTTCGTAACATTAATTCTCTCCCTCACCAACCGCCACATCAATTCAGTACTTTATAAACTATTTCAGGGATCCGATTTATCAGGCCTGACAGAGCTTCACACTGAAATAAACAGCACTGCCTCTGCCGAGCTCGCTCAGTGGCTCCTATTTATCATTATTTAATTCAAGGGCCTAAAATTCTCTGACATTATTAATAGTAAGATGAATCACTGGAAAACTACAGAATCTGTGACCAACGAGGCTGAAATAATCCATTTTGGTGAAAATGTCTACGTGGAATTGCATTCCCTGATGGGTAGCTGCTCTATCATTAGCGACTCCATATGCATGGGTGGTAAGGAACTGAAGCATGAAGTCCCCAAAGAGTGGGATACTTCAACTGCCATTCTCTTCCCAATACTTAACACCAAAGCAGAAAATAAGGGATACAGCACAGCTCTAATGCTTCTGTCAGTTGAATTTAAATGTACTAATTTAGTCCTTTTTGTACTTGATTAACTTTAACTTGTCTGAGGTTGAACTTTTGTGTTAACTGGACCTGCAAATCCATTAGTTCATTATGAGGACTGTATTACTTAGACACCTTGATGAGAGATAATCAGCTGCCTGGAATGTATATGAGCACTTGCTGACTTAATTTGGCACCTCATTAGTGATATTTTTCTATTTTGTTTAAATGAAAGGGATTGCATTGGGAGTTTGTTCGGGGTCTATTATGAATAGCCACCTTTATTCAGCAGCAGTAAGATGAGAAGTTAAGGATTTCAGAATTTGTTTGGTTCTCTGTCAGGAGCATTCTGGGAATGTAAGGCATCTGGGGAGGCAAGTCTGACATCTTTCCTAAAGGGACTGAGTGCTGTCATCCCACCTTTCTGACAGAGGTGACCAAAAAAATCTTGAGAAACAGAGGTGTTGAATAACCAAAGATGTTTTGTAAAATTCCTTTAAAAATTAAGACTATCCAAAATAAAAATAATATGTATTTAAAAAATCTTTAATTCCTTTATTCGCCCTTCAAGAGGGGAAATTTACTCATAGCTGGTTTTTTATTCATTATCATTCCCTTGAACTTAGGCAGTTTATTTCCTTACTAGTATCTGGACAGAGGATGTAACTTTTGAAAAGAACAACCAAGGACAAAGGACAGAACAAACTCAAAATTCCCCTCTGAAGAATTCTTGTACAGGGGATTGCCTCCTGAACAATTAATTGTTCATCCAAGTTAGAACTCCCAGAGCTGGAAAGCACACCTTTACCCTTGCCCAGAGTCTGTCTTCAGGTAAAAGTCTGTGTAAATGACATTACTAGTTTGGTTTTTCTCTGTTTTACACAATTCCCCTGTTCTATGTTAATAGCATGAAGTCCTCAAACACCTACAGCATCATCCTGCCATGTTCTGGGGTGTACAACTCCTTTCAGCATTGTGTTATGACAACACTATTGTGGAAGGTTGAGACCCAGCTTCCCATTATTTCAGACACTTAAAACTGAAAAGGTGCAAAACTAGTATTAACATCTTAAGACCAATAGATGAGGTTGGGGAACAGGTGGAGAGCAAAGCCAAGTGACATACAACATGAATAAGTCCAGTCTGTTCTAGGTAGATTATCCTTTAAGCATTATAGTCACCCTGTGCTATTTGGTCTTGTCTCTTGGAAGTGATCATTGCTTCCTGAGCTTTTTTAATTTGTAATATAGCAATACTCTGTGAGACCATGATTTGAACTCTTTTTTCCCCAACACATTAAATGAGAAGTCAAGGCTTGAACTTTCACATCACACCCCACCACAGTGGAGAAAACAGATAGGCAGAATTTTATTTTATGTTTTTCAGATGACTAATCTGTAAAATGTGCTCTGAGTACTTCTACCAGGTCAGGATCTATTGGTAAAATACAGAGACATTTAGTTTAATTTTACATCTTCAGATGCAGACATTGAGCAATATGAAGACTTGTGATCTGTTTTCTTTCCAGGAGAAACCTAGAGAGTATCCCTGAAAAAAAAATTATGGGTTTGGGAATTTCATGAATATACCAAGGGAGACTTTGAGGATATTTTAGGTTCTCATATAATGTGTAAAGTTACTTAAAGCAGCGACAGCTTATAGTATTTGGTCACTTTTGTGAAGTAGAATTAACTGACCTACTGGGAACTCCTGTGATCTCAAATATTTTCTAAAGTTTTTCATAATGATAGAATGGTTAGTGTCAGAAGAGTTCTTTAGAGGTCATGTAGTCCAACACCTCCTGCAGACAACTATATCAGGTTGCTCAGAGCTATGTGTTTTCAGAGATGGGGCATCTACCACCTGTCTGGGCAATCTGCACCAATGTTTCACCACCCTCGGGAAAGAACTCTTCATTATATCTAGTCTGAGTCTAATATCTCTTAGTTTAAAACCGTTATCCCTTGTCCGATAAAATTTGTTTGCAAAGGTTTTATTCCTAGACTCTACAGTTCACTATCATTTATTTGGTCTCTGCTTAATTTGGGGCTGAACCACATTGACTCAATCCACCATTCATTCCTCCATACCTTCCTCCCATCTGGATTCCCCCAGCAGTGCTGTCAGATGTAGAAAGGTGCATGGACCTGCAAAATCAGAACAAGAAGCAGATCCAGGCACAGCACTTCTCTTTGTGCAGGTCAATAGGTCCCAAAGTCCCAGTTTGTGATTTTCAAAACATTTAATTAATAGGATTGGAACTAGCGTGCAAAGTATTTATCACCTGTGTTTTCATGTACTGTCATTATCATCATACCAAAGAAACACAGATTCTTGATATTAACAAATTATATGTGGGTGCACTATAAGATACTATTAAAGAACTCCATTTTGGCTTCTTATATATATTACAATTATTATGCTATTAATGTGTAAAATGGGGATTTTGGGCTTCAATTATAAACCACCAGAATTCCCAAAAGTAGTTTAGCCCATATGAAGATCCACATTCTACCTAATTTTAAGCAACCAGTTCATTAATACTTCTGAGACTTACATGCAAACTACATAGCCTTATACAATTTCTCTCATCACCAATTAGGCTAATCCCTCTCCCATGCTGTGGAGCTTTTGTAAATTGTACATTAGCAGTAACTGCATGTGCAGTTTGAGGTGAGACTATTACTGTTAGTGCAGCGGGTCTGTGAATGTCTTAGGTGAACATAATTGCAACTATGCCTATTTATTAAATTCTCTCACTATTTAATTAGGGGTGGGATTTTCACCTCCTCTTTTATTTCTCTCCTAAGGAATGCAAGGTTAACTCCCTCAAACACAGGGAGGGAAGGGATTGTGCAAAGCTCCAGAGAGGATACCCACCACAAGAATTTATAGGCAGCTGTAACTACGATGCATGAAATTATTCAGTTGTTTGTCACCGCTCTGTCTTGCCGTTATTCAGGTGCCATCATAAAATTAGATAGGGAGAGTTTCATTACTGAATAATTGCTTACAATGTTCTATGTCCTGGGAATGGCACTCAGTTTGACACGTAGTAGATCAGTCATCAGAGAGGTGGGAAAAAAGGTTACATCATGGAAAGTATCTTGTGGCTGTTTTGGTCTGTCATGATCATCTTCTTCTGCATGTCAATCCCTATTAACCCGTGTTAGTGAAAGAAAAGACTTTTACTCCTTTTGGTCTCTTGTTGCAGTATCTGCAAAACATATTTGTGTCTTTTTTCCAGTGTTTGGATAATATCATGAAAGGCCCATAATTAATCTTGTACCAAAACACGTAGTACAGCTGTAATGTTCTTAACAACCAAAGCAGGTTCACAATCAGTTCCCACTGCCAGTGCCTAGTTCTGCCTGCTCTCCTGACCTGATCATGGGCTGGTTTAGTTAGTTAGTTAGTTTAGTTTGCTTTCCTCCAATGGCAGAAGGGAAGAAACAGCCCTTGGCAGAAAACACTCCACCCTCTGTAACTGACTGACCTCAGCTCAGACAGCCCAGTGATTGCCTCTGTAGCATTTATTGCTGTCAAATAAGTGATCTTCTTGGTTAGTTGTTCCCAGACTACCGCTACTCTGAGAAAGCAATGATTTAAAGGAAGGTTGAAGTCAGTAAGTCCAGATAAGTGACTTTTAAATCCATCCCATTGATTTCAATAGGGCATTTGTGATCTAGATTTCATTATTTCATTTATTCTTCTTTTTTCTACATGAGATGATTTAAAAGACTTTACTGCTTGGATGGCAGTAGAAGGAAGCCTTTTATTTGTTTCACTAGATCCAAGCCTGTTGCTGTAGGGTATTATTGTGACACCTTTACTCACTTCAAGTGAAATTATTACAATCAATCATAATAATGCTGAGCCTAAATAATAGGACAAAATGCAGCTACTGGCAAGACAGTGCTTGGGACAGGTTTCATTAATCCATACTAGTATGTCACATTCATGCCACATTTTATGTTCAAGTATCAGCAGCATCCAGAAACATCCAGCATCATCTAGCAGCAAAATCCCTTAGTGCAGCAAAAAAACCAAACAAAAAAAACCCAAACAAACAAAAAAAAACCCAAAAAAAAAACCCAAAAAAACCAACCAACCAAACAAAAAAAAACCCCACAAAAAACCAAAAAAACAACAACAACAAAAAAAACCCCCACAAACCAACCAAACAAAAAAACCCATTATGGATAACATATGCACTGAGTGGTTTTTTGTTAAGATTACATGAATGTTCCCTGTCAGTTCCATCTGCCTGGCCGGTGTCTGTCACTCCTGCTTCACTCCAGGTCCTGGTTGTTTGAGAGCCCACAGTGTGCACATTAGCTTGCTCTGCTTTTAGCTGATGACATGGTCATACACCACCAGCCTCATACCAGGACAATCTTCCAACACAATTCAAGCCCATCACAGACTTCGTACCAGAACGGACCTGACACACCACACAGAGTCAAACACATCTGTTCATTAGCCCAGGGACAAGTTTCCACCATAGAGTTCTCCACATAGGTAAAAATTGTCATCCATTCCACTGGGATGGTGAAGAATGGGTGGCTGTGTGAGGTTGCCTTGCAGGGTTGACCCACAAAATGGTTTTTTATGAGAAAATCTTAGAAGAATCACCCTGTAGTATGTTTAAAATAATAGTTGAAGTCAGTCTCATGAGTGAACACATATATGAGAGCAAAATATTACAAAAAAAGTTTAGAAAGTGAGCTGCATATAAAATTATGCTTTAACTTTTCAGCATTGTTTCCATTTCTTTAAATAATTCAGCCAACAGCAGGCACTTGCAAAATTCCCTTGTAGGACTAGTGCTGGTTGTCCCTGTCAGATTTAAAGGATCTGAAAAAGAAGCTGCAGGCAAAGAGGGAAAAGAAATTCAGTGAAAGTCACAAACTATTAAGAGCTACTTTAGTTGTAATTTGGAATGAAAAAGTAGAACTGTGTAGAAAACAATGTAGATTTCAAGCAGGTATTGAGATTTTGTAAAAAGTTTGAGACAAGTCAAAGTGTTAAGATAAAGTTAAAATTTGTGATAAGACATATTATTAACTGAAAATCTAACAATGATTTTGTGATTAGTTGAAATGTTTTGATTTAAACCTCTACTTTTTGCCAAACTCTTTCCTCTTAGCCAAAATAAGTATGAAATTTGTGTTGGAAAGTCACTTTGGACAAACAATGAAATTCACAGAATGGTTTGTAGTTGGACTCTAAAATCTTAAGGGTCTTTTCCAACCTAAATGATTCTATGATTCTATTCTATAAAATAGATCGTATCACCAAGAACCTTTGGATACCATCTAGCCCAACTCCCTGCTCCACTCAGGGCCAGCTTGAGTAGTTTGTTCGTGTTCATTTGGGTTTTGAGTCATTTCAAGCAGGGAGACTTCTTGCACTTCTAAGCCTCTGCAGATAACATACACCCACACACAGATATTGGCTTTACATATGTCATTCCACTAATTCTAAAAATTCATATAAAGATTTAAAAGAGTGCCAAAGGAGATTTCTGTGTAAGAATGGACAGGAACTGCTCCAATTTTAGTTTATAGACAACAAAGACATGACAATGAAAGAAAAATTGACTTTTCCTAATGTGCTATTATTTACCTAATTAAATTATGAAACACATTCCTAAATATATGGAATTCATTAATTTAATAGAGTTGTAAAAGAATTTAAGGCAAGCCCTCCAATACAAGGGTTAGTTAGGTTTTCAAACTACTGAACTCTGTAATGCAGCTCCTCCTGGACTTCTAGTAGATATTATCTTGAACTAAAAAAACCCAAACAAACAATAGTTTACAGGAATTTTCTGTATCTAGGGGACAAGGGAAGAAGGATAGAAAACAAATCTGAAAATTAGAAAAATGCAAAAAATTCTCCCAGGGAACAAGCTTGTATAATCACCAGAGCAGGTGCCAGGCCTCAAGCTACATGTAAATGCACTCACTATGTGAGACTTGATGTTGACACTCACCCATTCTTTGCTGAAACTTAAGGGGTTCCCCCATGGCATACAATTCACAGCATCCATTCTCTTTGGGTTCTCTCATTATGCTAAAGATAACAGTATTGAAATCTGCTTGAATAAGTATATTTAGAAGCAGCTGAATTCTTATGAATTACAACTAATGAGAGAAGGCAGATAAGGCCACTAAGGCTTTTCCTCAGAGGAACCCTATCACATATGTTAGCAGTCTTGTACAGAACACAGACAGGAATCTCTTTTTCACAGCTCTGGCATTTTTACTCTCTGGACAGCTAGCTTGAACCTGGAACAAATACCATGGAAAGGATGGTGACTAAATGAATAAGAAATAGCATGTGTTGTATAAGGGATGAGTCTCCTCTCACCACCACAGGCATAGAGACTGCCTGTATTTCCCCAAAGGAAGTTCCACTTGTGCATTATGCAGAAAAGGATTCTCTCAAATCTCCATTCATCTCACTCCACTGGAGTCATACCATTAGATAAAAACATGCAGTGCCTGGGAAATGGCTAAACTGCTTCGGGCAAAAAGAACAACTGCAGAGGAATCCTCTCATCTCATCCTATTGATTTTCCTGATGGGATAGATAACACTCCACATGCTCTAATTTAGCACCCAGATGTCTTGCTGCTTTTCACAACCAAATGTTCTTCAAAACCACGACTAGCTATTTGCCATTTCCCATGTTAGATTCATGTGCCTTTTTTTGGTTTATTTGTTTTGTTTTGTTTTATTTTTCACACCACAACCAGTTTCATCTCTGATTCTTTTCTGCTACTTGGATTTCCTCTTCCTGTTTACCCTACCTTCAATCTCTTTCTCATCTTTTGCTTCATTATCTGTACTGTCTTTCCATACACCTCCAGCACTCCAAATTCCTTGACCTAATCCATGATCCATGTTTTCTTTCAATACCTCATTGTGAAGCACTACCTCTAAATATCTGTCTGCAAAACAATACCAGCAGAGCAGAAGCCAGCAAACTGAAAAAGGAAGATGAAAAAAAATTATGGAAAAAACCCAAAACTTGAACAAGCAATATCATGCAGCCATTTTGCCTCTTCTCCATCCTGACTGATCCCAAAATAGCCTCATTCACTATTCCTGGGCACCCCTTTGTTAGAAAAACAAAAAGTTAAAAAAAATCAGAGCTTCAGGTTCTTCAAATGCACTTCAGCTGCCTTGCTTTCCAGTGTAGCATTAGCACATTAATAAATCCTTGAATACTTCACAGTACTAACGATTTTTTAAAAAATAATCTTGTAATGAAGACAAACTGCTAGTTTTTCCTGGTTCCCAATAAGGAGTCCTAGGATGCTTAAAAATACAGCAACAATTTTCAGGTTTTCTGATCAAGTCTGAAGACATAAACTGCTAAACTGCTCTGCTCTGAGCTTCTGGTTCTGCATATAGTAGGATTATGGCAAAGCAATTCATACTGCTCTACCTTTAATCTATATCAACAGGAGGGCCAATTTAGTTTGTCTAGGGCTGGTACTTAAAAAGCCTGATAGATGTAACCTGTGAGAGGCAAGCAAAATAAGAGCAAAGAGGATATTATAAATTAAAAAAAAAAAAAAAAATAAAAGGGAAAAAGGAAAGAATATGCATGAGAATTTCCAGGTTTGGGGAAGGACTACATTTGAGTGATGTGATGATGCTGTATTTTGTCTCCAGATTCCCAAAAGCTTTTAAATATTTTTACATTAATAGATCAATGACCATGAATTGCTTCTGCTTGTAAGGCAAAAAAGTCTCATAATTTTTATTTATTATTTTAAACCACTTCCATCCTTGTCAGTGTAAAAACATCCCTTTTGCACTACAGAAAGAAACTATTTACAAAAAATGATATTTTTTTAACATCTTAATTTATTAGAATACTTGTATCATTTTATTATAGGACCTTGCATAGTCATCTTTAAATCTTAAACTTTAATTAAAAAAATTAAAATTAAAAAATAGTTACATTCATCTTATATCCATTTCTGTTAATCTGTTTACTATTTTAGCTGGTGGTTCCATTAAATATTTTTTTAATATTTCCTGGAGGTGTTACTTTATTCCATGTTATTCTTGGACACTAAAGCAGGAGGCATTTGCTGGCAACTCCACTTAATGGCATAGAGGCAGAATTTGCTACCTCATTTCTTCTTGCTGAGGCAGCTCTGAGTGATATGCCCTTACCAGCTAGATAATGATGACTTATTAGACCTGCAAAAATTAATGCTATTTGTCTGGAAGTAATAGAGAGACAAGCTCATGAATAAATGCTCCACTTTCAAGGTGCATCCTGTTGCATCTGAGAATAACTGCTTTGCAGATGCCTTTTTTTCAGGTTTTTGGGGGGGTTTTTTTTGGTTTTTTTTTTCGTTTTTTTTTTTTCCTGAAAAAAGAATATAGCATATTCTAAATATGCAGGGTTTTTTCCCGGTGCCTGAACACTGGAGCTTAGTTTGGTGATAAAAGTGACTACTGGGTTTATTTGGTAAGATTTTAGTAGCAAAGGGTGCTTCAGGAGCAGTCCCTGTGAGAAACTGTCAAAAGGTGCCCCCATTGCCAAAAACAAGACAGTAACTTTCCCCAGGGTACCTGAAACTGTGCTAGCTGGACAAGTATTTCAAATACCAGTTACATGTATGCTGGTAAAGGAAAAGGCATTCTTCTCAGACACTGAGAACAAATAGTACAAGTACGGCTCAACTCCACAAAAACAAACTCTCATACTTCTCAAAACAGACTGGCCATGGCCAAATCACCTATTGAGCATGACCAGTGGCCCATGTTAATTCTCCAACCCTGCTGCCAAGTGTACAGGAGACCATTGTCTGAGTTGAACTCAAGATCAGACACGGACTGCCACTGGTGAATTATCAGTATAGGCAATCATATACCAGTGCTCAGGTCTTTGCCCTTCTGGATTATTACTATCCAAAGCCCAGGTAGATAAGGTATAAGCTGTTGTTCTCCTACTCTATCAAATTCAAAATCATAGCTTCTAACTTGCTTTCTTTTCTTTTTTTTTTTTTTTAGGGGTTTGTATCTTCATCTGTTTTGTATAACTGTGATAAGTACTCAAGCCCACTTTTTTGGAATGTCAGCATTGTCAGCTGTGGAGACAGTCACTTCCTGGCACATCTCTGTACTCTGTAGCTCCTACTGGTAGCCAACAGGGCCAACAGAACTTCAGATCGTGTTTACAAAGCACCTCTTTTGTTGTATATGGTGCAATATTGGTGATCTACAGCCTACACACCACAATTTTAGCACTAAAAATAATAAAATTCTAGAATATCATGGAAGCATTAGTCATCTAATTTAGATGACATCTAGATGACATAGATGTCATCTAATCTAACCCCCTTCTCAAAGCAGATTTAATCTAACCAGATTGTTCATGCCCAATCAAGTTTTGACTGTTTGCATGGCATGAGATTCTACAGTCTCTCTGGGCAACCTCCTCCAGTGTTTGGCCACAATCCTGATAGATGAAAATGTCTTTTAAGGCAAAACTGGACACAATGATCCATTAGGTATTCCTAATGGAGTGATTCCATTGAACGTTCCCTTGTGAAGAACTTAGCTAAGGCTTTACTTCAGACACCTGATAGGTGGAATGCAGCTTATAAACTATGTCTGTAAAATGCCACAGATATTTTCTCCACCCAACCTTTCCTTGTGTGAGTGGATGTTGCATGCCAGTGGTGAGATCAGCATTTGCTCCTAAGAAGCAATGTTTATCAACTCATACAATGCAGAAAAATACTGGCTTTTTTTCCTCTCTACCGATTTCAGATTTAGTTTTCTAATTTTCTATGGCAGGAACAACTGGAAGTCCCATAAGGAAACCTTTACCCATAAACCATAAAATAAATTTAAACTAATACAAAAAAAAAATGGACATCTGTATCATAGTCTTTCCATTTCCCTTTTCCAATTTACTCAGTCTCTTTTCATGTGCAACCCGAGCTGTTTTAAAGGTGAGCATTTCATTCACTGTGAGTAGGTCTGGAAAGTAACCACGCCTCACTGCTCTTGATGCTCTTCAGAGGTTGTAATTGCCTGCCTGAGTGCTTAGACATTTGGCACAGAGTTCTACCCCACACTTTCCCAGCACTGAACGAGCTAAGTTGGCCTGACCCAAATTGCCACTCAGCAATCTATCTTTTTAGCACCTTCATAAGGGATCTCTAATCTCTGACAGGAGATTGAATTAATTTACTGAAGTATGTGACCATATTTAACAACCTTTCTAACTCACCCGCTTTCTGGTTGGAAGCCAAGATTTACATAATTATTTCTATTTTTGAGCTGTCAGGATTGACACATTTCCCAAATGCCTACGTTTAGCCATTTTTAGCTTACACTTGCCCTAACTGAAACATAGTCCGTCATCTCCAGCTTTTTAAGTACTTGACGGACTTTCGTTCTTCAGGGATTGCAAAATATAATTGTATCCAGGTAGGCTAGCAGTCCATAGAGACCTTTAAATAACTCTGCTCTGATTATATCAAACACATCTAGGGATCTTTAATGCTCTTTCTGATGTAAGGCAATTTCAAGAATCACAAGAAATAATAGGCAACATAATTTAGAACCATTTTCTCTCTAAACAAATTTGTCAGAAATATTAAAAATTTCTGAAACTAGACAGCGCACACTGCTTTTTCTCCTTCCTATTTTTTCATAATTTCTTTTACTTTTTTTATTTTATTTTGCTTTAGGTGGTACCTGAAGAGCGTAAGAAGGTTACTGCTTACTGTAGCCCTTCAAAAACCATGCACACACAGACATACTTTCCCTAAGCATTTCAGAATGCTGTTATTCATAGAATAACTATAATTTAAATGCAGAGGGTTTAATATCGAGGACAATCTTTTAAAATTTAAGACTACATAATAAAAAACCCAACATACACAAGATAGTCCTTCTCAGCAACCCATTAAGGTATCACATCAAAGCACACAGAAAATTGGTGGTTGCCATTGCTTGGGATCTGCTGCAGATCATGAAGTCACATTGAGCAATACCTGTGGCATCTCACACACTGGCAGATTATGGCAGATCATGTGGATTCAGTACAGGTTGAGAGCATGTAGGATTACAAATTTCTGTGGTGTAGTGATGTAGTATTTTTCAGCTGTTATCTGTTATTGCTGTAGTAAAGAAAAAATACAAAAAAGCTTGACTTTTTTGCTGTTTTTCCTTCCGATGTAATTTCTACCTAAAGCAGCTTCAGCAGTTCCACTCCAAATTTAAGAACCTCTTTCACCAGTGGACTTTATTTGAGCAAGTGAAAAAGGCAGTAATATCCAATCTATAAGATGTCCTTCATCCTTCAATCCAAAAAGCATCACATTTTTCAAGAAATCCTGTTACCATTTCTCCAGCTTCCTGCAGGACTAAATCCTAACAGTTATATACAAGAAGGCTGAATTGAGGTCCTGCAGACAACTGCAGATCATATTTATTGCTTTCTGCTTAAATTTTGGAATGAATACTTTTCATATATACTTGACTCTATGAAATAATCTTACATCTGTCTATTGTTATATTTATATACAGCAATATATTTGACCAGATACTATGTATAACTTTTATTTTCCTTTCACATTTCAGAAACAAAGATTCTAATGAGACAAATTGCTCTGTAAAGCTCCTTTGCATGGGGGAATAGAGCCAGATGCCAGAAAGCACTGGGGGGGGAAATTAACATTATGATGATATGAGAGCACTTTAAATTGCTGTACTCTCCCAGGGTAGAAAAAGGAATTTAACACTCTTTATTCTCAATTCCATTTTTTCTCAGTCTGAAACTCTGGCTGCTTAACTCTGGTAAATAATATTGTGTGTTAAATAAAAAAAAAAATAAAAAAACCCCAACAACAACAACAAAAACCTGTGAAAAGTAAGATAAATATGGTCTTCAGTCTAGTGTTCACTCTGCCTCTGCCATTGGCAGACAACATGTGGATAATGGAAAAGACAAGTGATGGAGAAGTCCATAATACAAAACAAAACCATGTCATTATATAGGACATTGGCAGAACATGGTTACACAATAAATTGGCAGTGTTCTTTCAGTTTGAATAAAGAATGAACACTTGTGCACTGTATTATGAAATTGATAAGTGCCTTTGAGCAAATTACTTCTTTATGCATCCATTCCACCATCTGTGATCTTATGTAATTACCTCTACGGAGGACTTTTTGTTTTGGTTTGGTTTTGTTTTTTACATTAAGGTTTATGTTGCTAACATTCATAGAGTATTGGAGATCCTTATGTGCTTTAAAATGTGGGATTTTACTGAATGACAACCTAAAAAAGGGAGAGAGAGAGATCCAACACCTCCCCAGTAATGAGGTTCTAAACAACATGGAATATTTGTCACATTTCTGAACTTCCCACACAAACACATAGCCACCATCTAACATTTTAAAGTAATGGAGAGATTGTTAGTCTGGTGTGTTGATCTCAGTGCTGGTGCAAAGCCTATTGATACACAATATGTAAATGTGTCAGATGTACAGAGGATTTAGCTCCTTTGAGAAATATATGCATCATGGCACTAGAATAATTTGTTTTAAAGTGCATCTACTTCCTCCATTTGTTTTGTTTAAGTCTCAGAAAGTGTCACAATAAAGGTTTAATTTGATTTAAAATACCTTTCCAAGAAGAGTTGTTTCCACTCATGTATTGAAGCTAACCTTCTCCAGCTTCTTCCAGTATCTGCAGAAAGATGTCCCTGCTGTCTGCTGGCCCTGCTGTGACCTTACTGCTGGCCAGAAGATATCCCTGCCTGAAACCACCATGCAAAGTTACCAGGCAGGGTGGGAAAAGACATTTCCATGAAGCTCTGGGAGAGATATCATTACTGTAAATGTGAATATGGATGTCTCAAAGCACAGGTTTTAAAATGAGCCCATACTTAATTGCAACAGTGGCCCTATTAAAATTATCCTCATGGTGACTTCAGCAGAGTGAATCATTGCTCTTCCACATGCTGTCACCCAGCCAGGCCCTGCAGACACCCCAGCATCCATTATCATGTAACAAACCTCTCCAATGCAGCTTGACAGATCTGATGACTCCACAGTTTTGCAGAATGTGCTCTGAGCCACATGAGATCGTGGTCTTGGAGGGCAACCCTCTTGCCCACCAAATCCTTGAGGTCCCAAGGAAAAGGAGACCTTCAGTCTCAGCAAGTTACACCTGGAATTTGATTCCCAGTGTGACAGAAGTTAAGGTCTACTTGGAATTCTCATCTCCCTCATCATGAATTCACTACCACCCCTGCGCCATGTCCCCCAAAAAATCCCTTCTTAAAATAAATTTTTATAAGAACTATTGAAAAAAACACTAGGAATATCCTTGCTGCTTGATCGTAATCACTGATTCAGCTTCTACTCTAGCATCTCTGGATTTTTTTATATCCTGCAGGATCCAGAAAATAGGGAAACTAGTTCAGGCCTTACTCAATAAGAGAAAGGACTTATTTTTATTACAAAACTGTTTGAACAATAAATTTTGAAAACCTCTTTTTCTTATTTGTTTTCAAAGAAATGGGGACAAGAGAATAAAGAATTACAGGGATTCAATCAGAGAACAGAGTGCAAATGATGTGTGCAGTGCTAAAAACATATTTAGCCACATGTTTGCTGGAATATACTCAAGGAGCTACACAGGATTAACTATTTAGGACATGCTCTGATGTATGACAAAGAGATGGAAAGACCAATTTCTTATTATGGCTTTTTAATGGTAGAACCCAGAGCAATCTTTAAACCCACATGCTCATCCCACCAGAACCTGATAAGCAACTGTTTGGCCTACCTAGCAACTTCATCTTTCACTATATGTGCAGACCACCTGCCCAAGTAAAAATGCCCACAGCTGAGACAGTATGTCAGGAAAAGGTGAATTGGGATCATGGGACTATGGTCATGGTGTCAATGAAGCTATATAGAAAACATGGTGAGAAAAATGACAAAGGGTCAAGAGGTGCATATACTTTTCTGGCACCAGGCTGAATTCATCAAGGTTATTTTAGAGAAGAGAAAGAAACTTCAGCAAGCATAAAATATGTTGGGAGAGTATAAAACTGAAAACTATAATAACCTACTCCTTGATTTAATCTGGACATGTGGTCCATATTGCCTTATACTAGTAGAGATATTTATCCGTGGGCAGGGCAAACATTGCATGCTGCTAATTGAGACACCTTCTGAATTTTTTCTGGCACATTGGCTAATAGCAAAGGAACTTCTTAGATCAGCCTAACCATTTATTTCTTTCTGTTATCTTACTTTATAGTGTACATTCTACAACACTGGTTTAAAAGTCCACTGTGGTTTTGCTGGGTAGTTTTGATGGCTCCTTGTGAACTTTACCCTTGATTTTCCTCTCCTGCAGCCTTTCTTCAAGATCAGTAGGAATTTTGTTGTCCTTGCTTATATGGATGCTACATTTTGGTTCCCAGAAAGTCTGTTTGCCTTTTATTAAACCCCCAAGACATCCAATGATGCCAAGGTTTTATTTCCTAATGAGAAGTCCCTTTATTCCTGTGGCACATGTATCAAAATTTCAGTGTGTTTCACCTTTGCATACTCCTACGGACAGATTATTGTACTGACAATTTCCTAATTTTCAACATAGACAGAGATTTAACTAGAAATAGCTTTTTTTATTATTATTATTTTAACACCAGGAGTTGGTTTTTTGGTTTGTTTTGGTTTGTTTGTTTGGGGGTTTTTGTTAATAGAAAATGGGAAATATCTCACAGTCCATTAAACAAGCAGTTCAAGTCTTCAAGTGCTGCACTGAAGCACTCAGACTAGAGGAGCAGCGACCTTAATTTGCACTGATATTGTAACAAAACTAAGCATCTGGTAAAGCTTTTATTTAGTACTTTTTTCTGAAATTTCAGTTAGGCAGCGTACCACATATAGATTGTTTTTGTGGGGACTTTTAGGTACTTATAAAATAACTTCAGGGACACAGTGCTGACTGTTGTGCTTTTCTTGCAGCAGTGTTTGCTTTGTTAACCTGTAGTCAATCTGGGAATTAGCTTATTGCAAACTCTGCAACTCATATGCAAGCTGTTTGGACTGTAAACTGCTCTGACAACAAACAAGCTATAATCTCAGATCACGGCTTTGGTCTTACCTCCCAGATAGATCTCAGCAGCTGTAATTCAATATTAAAAAAAATTATTTTCATATCAACTTTAATGTAGGTTGAAGTAAGTTGCCTTTGAACAGTGTCCATGCGTAACCTTCGTGCCTTGTTTTGCAAAAGCTACAGTCTTCTGTAGGGAAACAGTGTAGGTCACTAAAGTGTACACTTGTACAGTTTATACAGTCAGTAAATAGGCTCTTTTTGATCCTTGTGATTTCCTCCTTCAATATGAAGAGATTGGTTCTGACCAGGTACTGAGAGCTCCACAAGGGCATGTCAGAGTCTCATGTAAGACTGGCCCAAAAGCATCCCACAGCAGAGCTATGGTTCAAGGCTTCACATTTAATAGCAGCTAGTTCCTGTGGTCTGATCCTCATCTGGTATAAAGAGATAATGATGTAAATAGTTCTGTGTTGATTTAAAAAAAAAAACAAAAACACCAGTAGGGTTTTGGTTTTTTTTTTTTCAGTGTAATATTTTAAATAAAAGGCAACATAACAATAACCAAAATCTGTAAGGCTGATATTAAGTATACTCTAAAATATTTTATACAGTTTTATACAGGAAAAAATATAATTACAAAAATTTAAAATTATTATTTCTTTTGCAGGGGTTTGGGTTTCGGTTGTTTTGTTTTGCTTTTTTTTTTATAGCATGGTATACTGCTGAGATGCTATCTGTGTTCAGGATAATTTTAACTTGGCTATGTGACAATATCAGTACACAATATGCTCATGCTTTGCACAAATGACTATATAATGTTTCATTAAGGACTGTAAATACCCATCAACCTAATCACAGAAATGCTGTTTCAGTGATTTTAGGGCTATTTAATCTGGGCTATGATGGCAGGGATGAATAGCTTTATTTTATTAACAGTTGCCATTGCAATTACACTGAGGTAAATATTTTTGTGGAAAAATTAAGCAGCCTTTCCTTTTGCCCTCGTGCATTTGAGCAGTAAGAGTACTCTTCTATAAAGAGCCTTTGCAAGTCATAGGAGTGTTTTCCTTCAGAGAGCTTTCTACATCAGCTTTCTGCTCTGCTCAAGAAACCAACTCCCACCACATCATGCTGATTTTTCACCTCTTGTTTGCATATCTGGTTGAATTGTTCATGATGACCAAATTCCCTTTCCAAAACTATTCTCTCTCATTGGATTTGTTCATTCTGGCATTACTAGTCAAAAACAAATTTGGATAGTTCTTACTTTTTTGGATAGATAGATAGATAGATAGATAGATGGATGGATGGATAGATAGATAAGGTATGTATATATATATATGTGTGTGTGTGTGTGTATATAATGTATGTATATATATATATATGACAAATTCAGGTCTTGTTCAAAAACATCACAGCATCTGATGTAGCTCTTTTGTTTTAACAGAACTGTGACAATGAACTTGATAATAAAGTATTGGGTTTTAAATCATTTCAATGATAATCATAGTTATGAAAAAGTAGAGCTGGAAAAAAACTTGTACAACACCCAACTATGATTTTCCCATCCATTGCAGATGCTGTATATCTACAACACTCATGGCCTATTTTTCCCTAACCTTATCTCCTATAATTCTTCTTTAATTTCAAGTTCTCCTTCAAAATAAAAAGAGCTTGATGTTTCATGTGCTCTGTTTGCAGAAAAGAGAATAAGCTGCCTAATGAAGGGTTTAAGTCAATTATAGCACCATGTAGAACAAACTCCTTCAGCATAATTTAAAAAAAAAAAAAAACAAACACATAACATCTTGATCCGGTATTCACTGAATTCATAGGGAGCCTTTTTATTTTCATTTCAATAGATAATGGAAGATGTTATTAATATCTTGTGCATGTGCAAAACTCCAGTTACCTTAAGGTTTAGTATCAGATGTGTGTTAAATATAGAGAAATTCAGTGTGCTTTTATAGAATTACTTAAAAAAACTACAGTAATTATTATACCATATAGATAGGAAGATTTTAATATCCACACAGTGAACTATACAGTGGCTAAGAATATGGGAATAAGAAGGTTTTTGAAATTACAGTGTGTCTTAAGAATTTCCCGTACGGATTTCATCCTTTAAAGAAGACACGTTTAAAGATTTGTGACCATGAGAGGTACTACTGATGACTTTGGCTGCATTTTTAATAAAGATAAATCTGTATATGGCAGTCGAATCAAAGCAAAGGGATACAGTATATTGATCTTCCTTTGGAAGATCTAATGGAAACAACTAAAGCCAAGAATGAAAATGTTCCAAGAAGTAGCGGGGCAAGACTGTATCACAGTAACAAGAAAACTCATCCACCATCACACACCTTGGGTGCACCAGGGAAATGTTCCTACACATTGAATGAAATCTCTTGGGAGGGTAATAAATCCGACACAACAAATTATATACTAACAGGTTCTTAGGGGAATTGAAATAAATCCTAACCACTGCTTAGTGCATAATCTCCAGATCAGATTCCCATTCTTCTTTAGAGGAAAATAATATATTGCTTCTTATACTCTCTGCCAGCCAAATGCTATATATCAAAGTTATGAATGTAGCTGAAATGTTGACCATGAGCCAAACTGAAACTAAAAGAAAGTTTAACACATTGCTCTGTATTAGGAAAGAAGGAAAAAAAATTAAGTCATAAAATACTAAAAATATAACTTCTGGTCAGAGGAAATCTAGATAAAAATTGAAATTAAAATAGGAAACAAGATAGGCCTTTACCACTGTTTTTATTCCTAAAAGATGAAGAACAAAAGCTAAGAGCTTGATTATTCTACATAACAGAAATAACAAGAACTAAAGCATGGAGAAAATATTGTCATAGGGATGAAAAAATCACTGTTGTATGCAAATTTGTTTAACAAAGAATTTCTTGAAATTTAGAGAGAAGATTTCCATTAAAAGGCTACAACACACAGTGGAAACACAATAACTGGAAAGCAGGGCACCATTGACTCTTGAAGACAAGCTCAGAAGATGATAAGGTATATGCAAGAATGATTTTTGACTGGAAAAATCTTGTTAGATTATTCAGAGGGAAAGGTTTCCCTGTCAGAAGTATTGCAGCAACCATTCAACAGAAATTGGATCTTCTAAAACAAGCCTTCTGCTGTGCTGTTTTGGGCGGGGATAAAGTAAATTTTAGTCACAGTAGCTAGTATGGGGCTGTGCTCTGGATTTGTGAGGAAAACAGTGCTGATAACACAGGGATGTTTTAGCTACTGTGCGAAGTGCTGACACAGAATCAAGGCCTTTTCCTCACTCACCCCACCCCACCAGGGAGGAGACTGGTGGGCATAAGAGGCTGGGAGGAGACAGAGCCAGGACAGCTGACCTCAAATGACCCAAGGGATGTCCCACACCATGTGACACCATGCTCAGAGGTAACAGCTGGGGGAAGAAGAAAGAAGGGGGAATGTTCAGAGCTATGACACTCGTGTTCCCAAGTCACCATCATGTGTGATGGAGCCCTACAGACCTAGGGATGACTGAACACCCACCTGCCCATGGGAAGTGGTGAATGAATTCCTTGTTTTGCTTCCTTGTGTGCACAGCTTTTGCTGTAACTATTAAACTGTCTTTATCTCTACCCACGAGTTTTCTCACTTTTACTCTTCCATTTCTCTCCCTTATCCTATCAAGAGAGAGAAATTCTAGACAAAATTTGACTAATTGCCTAGTTTGGCATACTGGCTCAGAGATTTACATCAAGTTCTTGACAGTGTCATTCCCTGGATAAGGATAACAGGGGCAAATACAGTGATAAGTTATGCTCACACTCTCCATGCCCTTGATTTATTTCGAATTTTATATTATGCTTCCCCTGCATGGCCTGCAAAGTTTCTGTAAAGGGAGTTCTCCTGGGCAGTCCTCTCTAGTGATAGCCCTGGGCTAGTGGTAGGGAGCAGAGTTATTGTAACCTTTAGGATAGCTTTATGTTACACTTGGGGTATTTTCTAAGTGCCAAACAAGCCTGTTCTTAGATTTCAGGATG
>JAWWEU010000081.1:11072633-11118211 GCA_035583155.1 Acropternis orthonyx
TTAAAATGAAAATGACACCAACATCTCTCCCCCCCCCCACCCCCCCCCAAAAAAAAAAAAAAAAAAAAAAAAAGAGGGTAAAAGAGAATCAGTGATTTAAAAGTATGCAAAAGTAGTCAAGAGGATGTGCGTCCAGGTTTGTGCATGTTCCCTCAGTTAGGAATGGTTTTACAGCCAGGTGACAAAGACCCTGACAATAGGGCTTAATGACAAAGCACACAAAACCATACCCACGGCAGTTTGACTGGCATTTCAGCATTATTATATGCAACTGAGAGCCTTCCAATCAGCCAGAACAGTGGGATCCACTGAGGAATCATGATCAAGTAGCTATTAGGCCAAATGGTATTGTCAGAATTCCCCAATTTATGCAGCCTCTTTCAGAGAACTGAGTCCTGAAGCTTCCAAATATCAAAAGGGTTCAATATCGAATAGAACATGTATTTAAGGAAAATTGGCCCCCAAATTACTATGCTATTGTCATTTGTTCTTTTCCAGTTCACTTAAAGGGTAAAGTAGAGACTATTTTTAAAATTCAATATGAAAAAAATTACAACTGAAGTTTCTTTAGGCAAAAAGTTCATTTAACCAGCTGCATCTTTCTTTTGTACTCTGCTCAGATGTTAACTTGGATTACAGCTTCCATGTTTCTCATGCTTTTTTGTTGTCTGTCATTTACGATTTGGAAAATTTAGCACAATTTTGGGTTTGAACTGATCTGTACTCCTTTGGCCAAGCCTGAGGCTCTCCAAACTCTTCTGGAAAAGCACCACATCCACAATCACTCTGGCAAAGGTCTGCCTGGATTCCTTTCAAGTAACACAAAAGCTGTGCAGCATGTTATTTAATGCCTTATCCTTTTCTCATTGAAATCTGCTGCAGAGCTCCAACTGATTTTGCTGGGAGCAAAAAAAAGAACCCCAAATGCCAAACTGATTTGACTACTGCTCTAATAAGAGGATTGTGCAGTATGCAGTACAATCCATCTTTATACAGGCTCAACACTGGGATGAGCATGCACTCTGATGGTCTGCTTGTCCCCTGTTCAGCTGGCCTACTCTCGTGGCCGGTGAATCCAGGAGGATGTTGACACTCGGTTTCTCTCTCTGCAGCACTGCAAGTGCTTCAGACCACAGTGAGGAAAAGGCTCTGTGATTCAAAGCATACAGCAGCATCTCATAAGAGTAAATGAACACCTCACACACAGGGTTTTCTCATCTGGGGATTCTTGTAGATGCTTGTCATGAACTGCTGCTCAAATATTAAGCAAAAATAAAGGATCAGTTTTTACAACCCAAATTATAAATTGTATTGTGCAAGTTAGAGCTTTATTTGGGAGAGGAGACTTGTAAACCATCCATGATGCAATCTATATTTTGCCTCATAAGTGACTATGCATCTACAGGAATAGTAAGGGGGAAGGACCACACTTAGGCAGAGTCCATGTTAAATTTCTCACATTTAAATACTTTGCTTGGGAATTCAGTTATCCTACCAGGAAACAGGCCCATTAAAAGACAAAAACAGTGCTCTCCTTGCACGGATCCATTTAGATCTGTATGAACATCAGTGCTAAAGATGGCAGAAAGCCTGAGACTCAAGAAGATGGATAGGAGTGCCTTGAGATAGACCTTGTGCCCCCTCATCTGCAACCCTGAACCTTTAATGTAAGGAATCTGGAAGAAGAGATATGAGGAAGAATGATGAAGTCAGAGAGAAGACACCCTCCTTCTTGAGAGCCTCACTGTGGCTCTATGAGCCTTCTGCAATAGAGTTGCAGTGTGAAGAAACCTTCTTCAATTACCAGTTGACTATAAGAAAGAAGAAAATCAGTTTCTTTCTTTTTTTTTTAACTTCTTGTAAAGAAAAGCTACAATTTCTATAAGAAAATAAGCAACAGCATTGAAAAAATTTTTCCAGTATGAGCAGACTACTTTTATAGAACGTTTCAATCATTTATGGCAGTCAACATCTTTGAATTTCATCCCTCAAGTACTGTGAGAAAGTCACTATAAGGTGACACATAAGGTCACGCATATTATTATTGTTTAATAAGAAGAACAGCTGTAATACTACTCTTATAGAGAGTCTCAGTCTTGCTAATGATACAACTTTAATTTCTCTAAGAACATTAAAATTATAAAATTCCCTTCCAAACAGTTTTAACTACTCCTTCAAAGAATCCTTCCCTCCAAAAATACCTTGTCCTTTTTGCAAAGCAGTAGTTATTGTAAATGATACAGCTTTACTGAGTTAAGATCCCCAGACACTGTGCAAATGTTACATTAACTAGACATGATGTTTAATAATTGTATTTGTCAAGTATTATTCTTCCAAAATGGACAATTTTTGGGGTGCTGTAAGGCACATTTATAAACCAGACGTTAAAATTAGCCAGACTGCCTCTGCAAAAGATCAGCGGAACATTCCTCTCTTTCCATTCCAGGGATTATTCCAATCATACTTTGCATTCTGGAGCTGTCAGGGTTTTCATTTTTGAAAATTAAAACAAAAAAAAATCAATTATTAATAAATAAAGAAAGACAAAAAGAAGATTCTTGCACCTTTTCAAAACTAAAACCTCAGAGAAGAATTCTGATTAAAAAACAGTTCCAAGTGGAATCATCCCTTTTTTTATTGGCCATTACTTATATAGATGTGTACAAAGCAGTTTAATGTTAAGTCTCCCAAAACCATCACAAAAGAGGCAAGTATCACTTGCAGTGGTAAGTTAATGCATTGCAGCTCTGTGGCCATGAAGGTTAAGCCATCAGTTACAGAAATGTTGTCTGCAGAGGATATTATATCAATTGTCTTGTTTTCTTTATTAGCCTCATGCAAATATGAAATCAGAGACTGCTGATCCAGAGCTACAAAGGCCCATCATTTACCCAAATGTGCAATAAAACCTACTTTAATTAATTTTATTGTTTGTCTCCTAGAGACAGAATGAAAGGATTAGGAAAATGTGGGCACCTCCATTTAAAGAGGCATTTGCATGTGCGCAGGGAGCAACACAACCTGGTAATTATTGCCTTGGTGAGCTGGAATCAGCCTTAAATGGTGCTGGGCTTGCTCATGATGCTGCAAGCTATTCTGACTAGTGGCAGTGGAGAGGAGTGAAAGCCACAGGAAATGCTCACTGGCAAAGAGCTAAAGTAGTCTGTAGATTTGGGGTCCACTTACTACATTTTAAAGTAATTATTTTTCAATGAAGACATCATCTTCAAAATAATTTTCCCTTCACAGGGATTTGCTTTTCCTCTCCTCCAGTGCAGACAGCAGTGGGTGGTAACGTTTTCAAAAGCTGTTTTGGTCTATTAACAAAAAAAAAAAAAAAAAAAAAAAAAAAAAAAAAAAAAAAAAATTAAATGGAAATATCATAAATGAGAAAGCTAATTTCTACAGTCTGTGCTGCTGGTCACCAGTGATTTGTAAAAGGCACGATGCTATTGATATTCACACAGAGCCACTCAAAGGAGAGCCCATCAAACGGTGTGATTAATGAGGATAAAGCAGGTAAGTAGCCATTAGTTTTGTCAGTAAGCATCAGGTAAACAGCAGGAAGAAAGGACAATCAATGCTTAGAATGGGAAAATACAGAAAAGATGACTCATGGAATGAAATTAAATAACTGACAACTTTAATATACTTATTATGAGTTTTGCTGGTCAAAACTTGCAATTTCATGTAGGAGTTGATTGGTCTTTGTGTATACACAAAGTATCCCTTTGGTTAAGCTAAGAGGATTTTTTCCAAACTCAGTAGCAAGGGTTCTATCACAAGTCATTTCAATGCAAGAAAAATATTATCAAAAGAATCATTAACTTCATATTTCAAAGGAGATTACAATAAGTTTTCCTTTTTTCTTGTAGATGTATTGTTGCAGTATCCTCTTGCAGCTTCCTCCAAGTCTTGAACTCCAAGCAGAAGAGCATGATGTGTAACTAAGGTGGCAATACTGGTTTGCATAAAACTGAAGCTAAACTACTGTCTGGCCTATCTGTCATATGAACCTGAATAAATATGACTTGGTGAATAGAGGAAAAGGAGAAGTAAAGACTGACAGTAGTAGTACTGTTTGTTTGGAATGTCACACAGTTCATTAATCACCAGTTTTAAAAATATGTTAAGTAGATGAAGAAGCAAAAAGTGATTTGACCTATTGATTTTCATACTGACCTATGGCAGAAGAAAGGAGAAGTTAAATTCCCTAACTCAATAAGAATCAACTTTTCTTGTATGGAAGATATTTATTTATTGAAAAAAATAAATCAGTCATGAAGATAAAACAGCAGATCTCAGATAGTGTTAAATGTAGACCTCAAGAAAACTTACAGAGAAGGACCTGAGAGAAAAAGTCCCATTCTGTCTCCATCTTAATGAATACTATGCTATTCAATATTTCTTTTTGCATTTCAGTGGTCCCTTCCCAAAAATATCATCTACCTGCAAATAAGTTATCACACAGATAAAACATTAGAGAATCTAAATATTGAAGTAGGATACTTACACAAGAGTTACAAGAAGGTCATTGTATGTTGTGCTGTACAACAGTCTCTGCTGCTATTTTGGTCCAGCCTTATTCTTGAGACTTGTTCCAGTAATTTCACTGGAGCAAGGAATATGTCTGAGTGTCTGTAAGAATTGCAAAGACTGTCATGCAGTGATCAGAAACAATCTTTTCTATCTCCAATTAGCCAGATACAACATTTTAGCATATTCTGAGCAGGACTGTATTTGGCAATGCACATGGTCTGTTTGAAATGTCTCAACGAGTCTCCAATACAGAGTCTGAGAGATGATAGAAATCTCCCACAAAATTATTTATCTGTACTGCACAGACTGAAGCAAGCTTTGTCCTTTTTATTTGGAACAGTTTAATCAGACGTCTTTGAATATGCTGGGTAGAATAAAATAAGCCTAATAAACATGCACTGGTTGAAAACTTTTTTGTAAGAGCTCAGTATTTGTTTCCCTTTCTTAATGCCTTTGAAAGAAAATATTTGAAGCTCTGTGGTGTCTGAACTTCTCCTGTGCTGAAGTGCATACAGAGATGAGAAGAAAAGCCAAGCTGACTATTGTGATCATGCTTTTCTTTTTACCTTCAGAGATAAGGCTCCACAGAAATCTGCCACGTGGTACTGAATTTAAGAAGATGAGCAAAGCAGTGGCATGAAGCTTCAGGCTTTCAATAATGCTGCTATATTTATATGATGATACAATAATAGTAAGGAAAAAGCCTCTGCCCTGGTAAAAAATAAAGGGACTAATCCTGTACCACTGAGTACAGTGAGAGTTTTGTTATTTACCTCAGCAGAATCAGAATACAGCACAGAGAATTCTATACTCTACTAAGTTCAGTACACTCAGATGTGAAGGTTAAAGAGACACTTAGTGCCAATCCCCCCAGTGCTAACATATCAAGACTTGTTGGTCTTTACACCACTTTTTCCTTTCTCTCTACAGTTTAAAAATCTAAATTAAGCAAAAACAGTCAGACCTTTTTTCTCTTTTAATTGAATGAACCAGATTCTGACTTTGCTTACATTTAGTTAGTCATTGACAAGAACCACTTCACTAAATTTAATGGTTTTACCTACATTTTAAAAAATGCACAACACTGCATATTATTTACTTTTACAATATTGCATATATATATATATATATATATATATATATAGTTTGGTACAGAAGTAAATTACATATTGAAAGAGAATGTTTTATGCATGTTGCATAACTTTTAGGGTTTTTAACCTGTGATACAACCATAGGCATTATTTTAGAAATAAGCATATTCTAGCTATAGAAAGATGTCAGTTTTTCAGATAAAAATTAATATTTTAACAATTTCATAATTCATAAAACATGGAAGCAGTCAATTAATCAGTAGTAATTTCTTTCCCACATTGTTTGAAATATTTTGATCAAGTCCAGAGAGGGAAAACACATTAAAAATGGCTAAACTCTGGGTGTTCCTACAGGCTGGGGAATAAGATAAAAACACAGAATTTATGCTCATTTTATGTTCATCATGGAAAAACAAACAGTACCAGTTTTGCCACAAAATTATAATAGTATGGACAGACAATTACACCCAGGTTCTTCTGCTGAAAAGTTAACATCTCATTAACAACTCTAAACAAACTGAGCTCTTACCATGTGAATATACATGTAGTTATGTGTTCTAATCTTGGGTTTTAAATTTACTAGTGAGAACCTGCCTGTCTGCAAACTGCCAACAGAACCCAGCCAGAGCAGACAGTGTTGCCCAAGGAGAAGAGCAAGTAGGCTGCAGATGACAGAAAATCTGAGTCTGTATCTGCATTAACCATCTCAAATACACTTCCTCAAGGTACCAGCCTGTTTTGACCCCACTCTTTCTGTGCCAGAAACTATGAATTTTTTTGCTTTGTCTGGGCTCATTCCAGCTCCCCAGGGCTCAGCCCCTGTCGTGGGTCTCCATCTCCCACAACCCTGCCCTGCTTAGGAATGGGCCCTGCCAACACACTTCTTCCCACGCATTGCTCATGAACTGCTCACTTCTCCTGACTTCTTATTTGTGGCCACTTGTGGCCATCCATGTCACCACTGCTACTTTGTGCCTGGATGACAAAGCACCAACAGAACCAAGTTTGTCATTGAAGAAAGAGAGGAAAAAAATGTTAAATACATCCTGCTTGCACATCCATAATTCCTTTGGTGTACAGACCACCACTGTCCACCTGGAGAGGCACCTGGCCTCAAGGAGTCACATGAATAAAAAGCCATTGTGAAAATAATGTGAAAATAAGTACAAAGACGAGCAACCCAGGTGATGGACCCCAAATAACACTGGGAAGCCACAAGAAACCTACTCCCTGGAGGAGCACAGTGCCAGCACGGGAGCAGCAGACAGTGGTCAGCGGCTCACATCCCAGAGAGCATCAGTCTCAAGAGCAGCCAGACACTGGCAGGTGGCTGCTCTTTGCTATAAAACCTGTTTGCACAGGGCACACTGAGCACACTGCTTCAGGTTCTCAAGCTCTGTCTCTGCTGACAGAATTGCTTTCTGCATCCACAGAGAAAGAAAGTATATTTTGACTGCCAAGTTGTGTAATATGTACATTACATAAGAAAGGTTTTTTACCTCCTTCCACACTGGAATTTTATGTACAGAAGTTTTTGAACAAGACTCATTTTTAAAATGGAATATCCAGTGAATATTTACAAGGAAAACAGAACGCTAGCTAAACTTGTTTTCAAATGTTTTTAATGAGGCTACATAAACTACTCATGTTTTCAGAAAGGCAAATATATCTGATGGTACACAGAATTTATAAACACTGAAAAGTATCTGGAAATTCCAACCAGAAAGAAACATCCATTTCTTTGCAGGTGAAAACAAAAAATGTGAGGTTTTAGGCATGTTTATAGTACCCTCTGATGGAAATAAGAAGCATTACAACTCTCCACAATATTTATTTTGCTAACTATAAAGATAGCAGAGATACATTTTCCAACCTTTTGTAACTTTTTCTAAACAAAATAGATAAATAAAAATATTTTTAAAATATTAGGAGCTTTTTACACACACATACAAATCTTAATCAATAGAATAATCCCTTATTTAGGTTTGGCTTTCTCAAGAAAACACAATACACAATATGAGTTCTTTCCAGCTAATCAGGAAGAAAACCTCCCAGAGATACACTGTTTTACTCTTTTCGTGTTATACTACACATATATTCATTTCTGTTTCATAAGAACTAGAGAAAAACATGGTATTTTCAACATTCTATGTATTAGATTCCCTGTCAGAATTCATTCCATTTGCCTGTTCAGATGAATCACTAACACGCCTCAGAAACACTGGTCAAAATTGCAGGATGTCAAGGGATTTTTAGTAAAATGTCAACTAAAATCATCAGAGGTTTAGCTTTAAAAATTAGTACGCCTTTTGAGATTTAAAATATCAGAGCAAACTTGCCATCATTTCTATTTCCTTTTCAATGACTCATAAACTAGTTCAACTTTCATCACTAATTGGCAGGTCACTGAGAAAGTATTTTGCACAGCAAGATTAGAAGGGTGAATATTTTTGAACTCTGACTAAAACTCCATTTCAGTGTCTAGTAAAGTTTTCTGTAAGAGAATCAGTGCGTTACTTTTACATGATTGTGGTGGATAGCCCTTATTTTATAAAGCATTCAAGCTGTTGCCTAATTTGTTTTTCTTTTGAAAAAACATCATAACAGATAACTAAATATCACTAGAGTCTTATGAGCAACAGAAACTTAACTAAAAAAACATTTGTTAAATTAGGAACTTGTTATATTTATGACAAATAATAAATATCTGAAAATTTTTTAATCTAGTTCAAGACTTGTTTGACTGAAGGAAATAATTTCCTTTTTATATGAGCTTATACCTGTTCCAAAAAGAACTGTTAAAGTTATTACACTGGTAAATGTAAATCTGTTTACCCACAAGACTCTGAGTAAAAGCAAAAAAACATTTATTTTACTCAAATTCACATATTGCAGCTTGATATTGGGAATCACTTGAATTGAAAGAATGACTTTTATAATATCACTTGTCAGCGTTTAGGGTGAGACTTCAAATAAACTAACAGTTTTAGTGTTGTGGCCATAACTCCGTCCTGTGGGCCAGGATGTCCCTCCTATTCTTGCCTGAAAAATAATGAAAAAAATCTACATCAGGATTTTCTGAAGGTATTCATTGTATTATTGAGGTGATCTAAAAGCTCACCACTCCTTAGTAAAATAATTTGCCTGCTTTCTCACTCAACAGATTCTTCAAAATTACTTTTAAGTTTCCATGTATTGTTTTTCTGCTGGCTTAGTGTGCAA
Source organism: Acropternis orthonyx (assembly GCA_035583155.1). Lineage (NCBI taxonomy): Eukaryota > Metazoa > Chordata > Aves > Passeriformes > Rhinocryptidae > Acropternis > Acropternis orthonyx. The sequence continues at coordinate 11,081,486 of JAWWEU010000081.1, forward strand.
ACTCAGAATCTCTAGGAACCTGATAAGTACCAGGAATGATGCAAGGGAAGAAGTGGAAGCCTGTGCCTAAGACCAGAGGAGAAGGCAGTAGCCAGGCTCTAGCAAAGGAGGAAGCTGTTATATCAGCCAAAACACATTGTTAAATTCACCCTAACAAAGAATTACCCATCAGCATATACTCACCTCCATGTTTATATTGCAGAGATTACACTGCAAGACCTATGAGAGGAAAGATCAATCACAATATACATCCTACAGGCTCACCTAATCCATTTGTAGGTCAGCATAAAAAGAAAAAGGCACTAAAGATTTACTTTATGTTATCAGGTACAGTTCTGTGACAAATACCATGACAGAAATAAAGAAGCAGGTAAGGGATCAAATTCTTTTGGAAGCGGTCTGAAAAACTGCATTAACAGGAACTGCAATATTAGAATTAATGAAAACTGAGTACGCAGAAATTCTGGGAGCTCTGGAGTTCCTAGAAAAGGTAGAACTGTGATTTTATTCTGTCAAACTCAAGTCATTTAATCTTGGTTATGAGTTCATCACCATAGAATGTCTGGAAAATTAAATGAAGGAGATACATTGTCTGTGGAAGGACCTGTAAAGATCTTAGCAGAGCTAACCTACTGAAAGCTATGAGTATTTGGAAAGGCTCATCATTTTCAGTTATGTGATTGGTATGTAAGAAAAGGAGTTACTCCACTGAAATGTTGTCTAGGCTAGAGAACAGGCCTGTTGCTTTTCTTAAATATTACAGTTATGACTGTGTGTGGAAACAACTGTCACTGAACCTCCATTGCTCTAGGTCCTGCACAAGCACGTCACAGACTCAAAGAATGTGAAGCATTAATAAATAAGATACTATAAATTTGGGACAAAAGAGTTGTTTCCTCTATTACAGACAAGGGAATAAAGCAGGTAGTTTGAAAGATTTTTTCGAGGTTGCAAAAGATACCTGTGTCAAAGCAAGGATTATTATAATAAAATAATGAGCATCATTAAAATTAATCTTAGATTACAATTTAATACAAATATGTTATACAGGCAGTTCCTTCTACAACAGTACATTCTTTCATGTTGCAGTTCTACCCTGAATAAGAATAAAGGAAGTGTTCCTAATGAGCTCAATAGGATTTACATCTGTCTGCTGAAAAGTCCACCAAGAAAAACACATTCTTAATTTCACACATTGTTAGAGAACAGTTTCATTGCCACGTATTGAAATTGCAATCTAAATAATGGATAAAGACACAAGCATTTCTGAGACTGTTTGTTAAAAAAAATCCTGTTCATAGGAATTTACAGTGGATACCTGAGTTTTGTTAAATTGTTAATCTGTTAAACAGGTGTGATGTTTCCCAAATAAGTGCCACAGTTTATAAGATATCCTTTAAAACCATCATATAGTGGGCAGTGCATAAAAGTCAAAATTAATATATATCATTATGGTGTATTGCCCCGACTCTTGGTGTTGGTGTGTTGCTGAACCAAGATCCTCAAATTCCTGCCATAAATGCCAATTAAAACTATCTTGGGGAAATAGTTGCATAACACTTCAACTTTTATAGTTCAGAAGACAAAAGATGACACTTTTTATCTTCTAAGATCTGAGAAAATTATTAGTCAAGACTTTTAGACTGGAGGCTTACAGGTCACCTCCACCGTATAATGAAACACAGACTGCCATTTGCTAGAGTAAGGATGTGCAATGAAAAATTCTTTTGAAAGGACCTATTTTCAAAACATAGTTGTCTAGAATTTGGAAGTGATGTCAGCCTCCAACACAGGTCCCTTCTTTTGCTTTTCAATATTTGAAAATTTAGGCTAAACTGTAGCACACAGTTCCATGTGTGTTATCAAAAACATACATGCAAACCAAAGGAAATTCTGGAAAATAAAATAAGGCACTGTCAGAGCCAGTGAAAAGGGGAGAGGGAGGAAATTATTACTTATGGCTAGCCATAAAATCTTTTTGAAATAATAGGTACAAAATTGGATCATAAAGAGTTCTTAGAATGTTGGTGTTTTTCAAAATGAGTAGTAAAAAAAAGAGAATCAGGCTTTCACAGGTTTATAATGTTCCACATAGGAAGTAACTAATCCAAGTTGTATTGTTTTTCCTCCATAGGATTGCTGATAAACTCTCCATTAGGATTGCAAGCCCCTCCAGGCTCTGTCAGTCCTGTTATTTAATCCTAAATGAGGTATGTCTTATCAATTCATTCTACTGTGACCCTGGTCAAGGTTAGATGAGGGTCTAGCTATAAAAGAGCAGGAGGTAGCAAAAAGCATTATTTTTCCTTGACAGGCTAAGAAAGCAGTGATGTGCACAGAGGTAAAAATTCTTCACTGAAAATACATTTCCCCAAATATGTTCCATTTAGTCCCTAAGAGAATATTTTCATTTCTCAATAACATTTTAAGATGCTGGAACATTATAGTAGACTTTTTCTTTCCTGTACTTTTTAAAGTTGAGATAAAAGCAAGGATTTTATTTTTTTTAGTAAATCCTGTTTATGGGAAATCTATTTAAATTAATGCCACTCTTTTTTCAAGTGTCTTTTAGAGTCAAAGAAGAAAGTGAATCACATGACAAAATTATCCTGCATTCTATTATCAGTGGAGATGAGTCAGACCTCCTACTGTTTGTTGATGTATCTGTCTAGTGAACAGGGAAAATAAAAAAAAGGAGAAAAAAAATCCCTCCTCTGGGGAACTTACCAGATCACAATAGTTTGTAAAAACCAAGAACTAGATAAAAATTGCTTCTTGGGAACTGTGTCAATGTGTTGCAACCCTCCTACATGCTTTCCTCTATTGCAATGAAAGTCTAAGCAAACCTTCTCTATTCACATTTTTGTTTCCTGAATATTCAGCCATTGGGTGCAAAATGTGTATTTTTTGGGTAGCACATAATGGGTACATACCCAAAAATACACTAAGGTGGCACACTACCACAACGTATAATAAGGCCAATGAACTGCTAAATCATTGCAACTCAAGAGTTCTGTCACTTTTTGCTAGAGAGGGAAAGCACAACACAGGGTATTTCAAAGACCCATGGGCTAAATTGCCACTTGAAAGATGTGGGGTTATGATCAAAGGTGTCAGATGGATTTCACCAGAGGTACCTGCTTGGTTTTAAAATACTTTGTGCAACCTCATGCAACCAAACAGGAAACACAGTAAAAGTTGTTTTGTTCAAGTGATGTCCAGCATTACTAGGATAAAGTCTCTTAATTCAATATTAGGTTATACTGTCTGTATTAACAATGAGGTAGGTGGATAGGTGGACTTCAATTCTCTTCATATTTAGTATAAGCTTCAATGTCTTGATTGGATGTTAGTGAAAAATTTAATTTATTCCATGCTCCTAGGTGATAAAATTCTTCCAGCAAGGAGAATGAAGAGAAATAAGAGCAAGAGGCCATGCTAAGAAGAATATTTAATATTTTGCAAAAGCACTTATTCTGTTTGAACAACTGCATAGTTTAGCATCTTTATCTTAGTTGTCCTGACAGTTTTACTATCATGAACAAGTGGAAAATGGTATTAGACTCAGAACCCTGTGACCCAACTAGTCTTGTGAGTAAAGCAAAGCTTTCTACAACCTGATACTTGAACATCAAGTAGTTCATTAAATGAATTGTTCTGGGGGGAAAAAAATGTTTTGAAGGAAAACAGATATTTCAAAACAGTGGTATTCATGGTAACTGGCTCTTTGCACTTCCAAAAAAATTGACTATCAGGGTCAAAAACCATCTACTTTTATTTGGCCTGTGACTGACAGAGGACTATGCGTTTAGGGAGACTGGATTACAATGTAACTCCTTGTCTTTTCCTTCCTTCTTCAGTCTTTATTTCTCAAACTACCCAGATTTTACCTCCAGACTCACCCTTTGATCACCTATTTTATGAAGAAGGCTTGGAAGATCTATTTAATTCTGTTCCGGGGATAAATCCCCACCAGTGCACTCCTAACACTAGTCCCTTTGTGAATCAATTACGGAATCCCAGCTGTCCAATGGAGTTTTGTGAACATGAATGGTATTTACCAAGGAAATGTCTGTATCATGGAATGAAGAGCTGGAGAGATGTGGATTGTTATGACCACATGGCAGAGCACAGCATCAGGGATGTTCAACACCCACAAGTAGCATTCACAGTTTTACTTATTCAGATGCAACAACCAGTTCATGAAACGTGAATGTCAGGGAGGACACATTGGAGAAGTAGCTTCCTCTTTATGTGACATTGTAAAGAAAGCTTCATGTACCAACTAGCTGCTTCCTAGGAAAGCTTTTACAGGGAAAATAGCTAACAGTACATCATTGTACAGGGCAGGCCCAGAGTTCAGAAATCCTATCAGTCTTGTATTTGTTAACACATCATAACACAACACTAAAAACTGAAAGAATAGGCACTATAACAGTTAAATACTTTATCTGTATACTGATTTCCTACAGGGGATTCCTCCATGCAAGCAGAAATGGTCAGCTTAAGGGATACCCAGGACTGGCAGGGCCAGAGTTGGAGGGTGGGACAGCACCAGAACAGCACCCAGTAGCAGGTCTTGCCTTCCTTCTGCTTATCTGTCAGCAGTTTTATCAGCCTCTCATTTACTCAAAGACCTAAAAAAATATTTAAAATATTCAAATAAAAATATAAAACAATGGAAAAAATTTAAGCGACTAATTAATGAAAAGCAAGTGTTCAATCATACAGTGGTTTTGATGTGGTGCAGTATCATATCATGATGAAACAATTTTTTAAAAAAAGAAAAATGCAAATTGTTCTATCTCAGCTCTTGAAATAGAAAAAAGAGCTGAGAGAGCACTACAGTAATGTCTGTGCTATGTAGAAGACAGCAATAATAACAAATCTGCTATTATCAATTTTTTTAATTATGTGGTACAATTCTTATTAAACCAGGAAAAGAAAGAAATCTCTTTCCCATTTCTTTTTTATAAAGCATTTATATTTTTTCACGACACATAAGACATAATATTCCTTTTCAAAACTGTATAGTACAGATAGTAACATGAAAATATTTTACTAACATAATTAAATGAATTCAATTGTTCTGAAAAGAACTGTTTTAAAGAAAAAATAAAACAGATAAAGGCATCAGAATGTCACAGTAATAGTCTATCTAGCTGCTACTTATATCATGAAAATTCAGATTTGTTTTTCCTTGAAAGCACCCATTCCCATGGCAGGTACACACAGAGTAAGAAGTATTGTTATACACAATATTTGTTTAATCGTAGGTGGACACATTTTTCGAGCTAGCTGCCTGATTTATTCACAGAAGTTTTGTATGTATATATATGTGTGTGTGTGTATATATAATTGGTATTGCATCAGTCTAAATTTTCTTGCAAATGAATATCTGAATGAAATAAAAAAAAGGTGTGACTAGAAAGAAAATTTGATTCTATTACAACACACAAAATATCTGTTTAAGACAAAGACACTGATTTACTAGAAACAGAAAACCAACATTTATTCTTGGTCTTTTAAACATACAGCACTACACAAGGGATGAATTGGGTCTGTGTACACATCTCTGTGTGTCTATGTATTTAATTAATATTTAATACCACAGAAGATGAAGTCTAGTGACTCTTGTTTCAACAGTTTAAGAAATCACCAGCTATGTCTGTTCCAAGGGGATCCTGGGGGACACTGCCCTAATTGCAGAGTCATCAGAAGAAAATACGAGTCTGAGCTGCAGGACATCTTGCACAAAGTCAGAAGCCTTTGTTCAGTCCCACTTTGACCAACGCTCTGCGATGCCTGAGTGGAAAGGTCCTGAGGCACACAGCCATACTCCTTTCTCCAGCTCTTACGGAGACGTAACCTGCAGCAGATGTGTGAGTACAGACAGCTGACTTGAAAGACAGAAACAAAATTCTTTAAAGGTCTTTTAGCATAGCCCTGAAAGCAAGTTTTGAAATATCTCTCTACCCAAAAGGTTAAGTCTAGCTATACACATAAGAAGACATAAAATAGTATTTTGAGAGAAAATACTATTTGTTTGTAAGGAAAAAAAAAAAAACCCTCTCATTCCTTTCACAGACCATATCCAGAGAACATGTCTATGCTGTACTCTGTGTTTTCTGCACAGTTGACTAGTTATTTATGCACAGCTCAGACTGCAGTTTTGTGTACATACAGTAGAAATTGCCACTGGTTAAACACACACAACTATATCTACATATAAGCCTAAAGTGAGCAGCTGAATATGGACCACTATTGGTCTGCATTTAGTTTCAAAATTTGGTCAAGTAAAGGGTATGATCCAATTTTATACCAGCACTAGAAATTCATAAAATTAAATATAAAGGCTGTAGGATGGCTAAATTTGAAGTAGAGGAGGAACAAATAAAAGGCAGACCATAAGAAAAAGAGCAAAGTGAGAGTGATGCACAACAAATGTTTAAGATTTTGAGTTGTTCATTAACAAAAATTTTTGGATTCTGCTCGCTTGTTTGGGTCTTCTAACCCTTGGCAGTCTGCTGAACACCCAGTTTGCAACTCCAGCAAGCAGATTGTCACATGCTGTTTTCAAATGCTCATTTAGTTTATTTCAGTGTTCAGGCACTGTTCAGAATAAAGTGTAAAGCACAGACAGATTTCTGATGTCGTGCCCACAAATCAAAGGGAATCCTCCTCTCCAAACACCTTCCTCTAACTTTCATTCACTCATCACACTCAGGAATTGCATTGGCACAAAGGAAATATATTTACGACCTACTTTATTTTAGAGAAAGATATATGGGTAATGCATAATATTAGCACTTTGACAAAACAAAGCTCTCTTCATTTGACATTATAAAAATCAAAATAAGATTGTAGAAAAATTTCTCTCTTTCCAGCCGGAGGCAAACACAAAAAAAAACCCCCATTATTTTCCGGTATAAGTTTAGGTTTTTGGATTTTTTTGGTTTTTTGGGGTGGGGGGGTTTGTGTTAATTTGCCTTTTTTTTTTTTTTTTTTTTTTTTGTGTTGTTTGGGTTTTTTTCACAAATAACATAACATATTCTTGAGGAAAAAAAATCCTGTTATTTTCTGTTTGCCGAGATTCATCTCACTTCTGGAAGGAGTAGACTAATTTGGGAGAAATATTTTAACACTAGTAAAAACCCCAAAAATCTAAATATTCCAACCTTAAGATGCAGAATTTAGAAATTTCACATGAATCCCACTTTTATAGGGATTGCTGCATCCTAGCTGGGTGTAGCTGTTAGAAATGCATTCCTATAAAGCTATTTTATACTAACAAGGCTCTGCCATGCGTTTGCAACACTACTAAAGTTGCCACAAGCAAGCAGTTAGAATTTTCTTGATTTTTTCATTCATTTTTCCTTCTACTGTTTTTGTTCTTTGTGCTTTACCTGTTGTCATATTGCAGTACTTTTTTCAGCTCTCTTTCCATTGATAATGTTATGTGAAATCAGTAGCAAATACCCTCTTTTAAAAGCTTATAGTGAAGATAATCAACAAAACTGTTAATCATAAGCATATTGTGATGAATCAGCATTTTCTGACCCAATTAAATATATGTAATTACTACTTTGCCCAGTTCAAAAGTAGAACAAAAAGTGGGAATTGCAGGCAGCAACTGCTACATGGTATTTCTTTAGTGCCATTGTGGTAGATTTCAGTGTTTTTAAGGTGGGAAGGCCTACTAGCACAAGGAATGAAAAGGGAATGAGACACTAGAGCTAGTGACAGCACAAGGAATTTGTAAACCACTGGTATGTTCATTATTTATGTCTTTTAAAATGCCCACCTAAACCTCCAAGTCAAGGGTCAAGGCAAAACAAAGAAGAGCTCTGTACAGAGTGAAAGATTGAGGTAATCTAGAATTATAAAAATATACATCAGAGAATCAACTGTAGGAGAGGCTAATTTAGGTTCATTAAAATTTATTTTATTAATTTTATATTGTCACTTAACAATAAATGTGGGTTGCTCCAAAGGGAAAGTGAGCCAGAAGCCAAAGGTGATGGCAAATCAGGCAGGAGTAATGTCCCACAAGATCCAAAGAAGAGTAGCAGGTCTGATGATAACCAGCATCACCAACCAGACCAGTGATCTCTAGACAAGTCCTCAGGGATAAGAAAGGCCTTCAGCCAGGGGAAGGCAAGCCAGGAAGGCAAGCCAGCATGGTAAGGTCAGGATCAGCATTCAGGCACAGGCATACTTGGTGAAAGTATCCTATTGAGTTATGCCAGATCTCTGAAGGTATTGCTCTTCTACACAGACCCTTAGGGAATTACAGCATTTCTAAATGTAAAATTAAATTTCTAAATGTATATCTCTAAATTCTCCCTGAAGGAATGTTAAGAAAAGTTAATTTCTTAGTACGTATCTACAGACAGAACCTTGCAAAATGATGGCGCAACACCGTGAATCAACAGAGAGAGAGAAGAAAGGGCAAATTACAGGTAGATAGAGATAGGAATGTAATAATTGATGTTACATGTTCACATCTGAGATATTACACTCTAATCTCAATTTCCACCAGTAGATTTGTTTTAAGAAATAAATTACAGGTGCATAAAGATTCTAGCTAGTGATAGGGATAATTGAACATGCCTATTGCTTGGTGAGTAGAAGAGCAAAAGCAACATCTGCAGTCTTAGCTGGAAACTACCTGAACATAGCCAGAATTCTGGTGCTCCGACACGAGCAACAGAGCAGAGTTGGCACATGGCCCTCAGCGCTGTTACTGTCAACATATGTTTCTACTATAATGAACATCAACCTCGTTTAGCAAAGAGATTACATCTATCAAAATCAAATGGCCAGCTGAACATTTTTTTGTAAATGGCCTTTGGAATAGATTTGGGACATTTAAGTGTTCCTAGTGAAATATCTACATTTGTTAAATAGATTGAGTGGTCTCTCCTTAGTCTGTCTATGTCAACAGTTATCCTAACCCCTCCCTTACTGAAAATCAGAATTGGAAAAGGAAACATATAAGCCTGGGAGCAGCGCTGGGCTCATGAAGCTGTGCTACTTTTGGCTCACAGCAGGAGACATAATACAGGTATTTTATGTAGCACTGTGCAGCACTGATGAGGCCAAACCAGAGATTCTGAAGCAGAGAAATACTGGGGTTTCTGAGGATCACTCTCCAGACACCAGTGAAGTTTTTCAAAATTATTCCTTTTATCTTCTGCTCATCTTCTTTGTGGTCTTTATCCAAATAAATAAAACACTTTGGTGCTTGTGCCCAGATCAGTTTCATAGACTTCAACAGTCACATCTAATGCTTAAGTTGAGCATGAGCCTAAGTATTTTTCTGAACTGGATCCCCAGGGCAGATGAGTTGATTTTCTGTGAGTTCAGCTCCCACCACCCCTCCCTCCCCCATGTCAATAGGGGTCAAAATTCAGGCAACACCAAGTCTATTGTCTTCGTTAAAAATGTTTCCCTCCCTGAAAGTGTCCAAAGCCAGATTTGATGGAGCCCTGGGCGACACAATCCAACAGGTGGCTTTCCTGTCCATGGTGCGAGAGTTGGAACTAGGTGATCTTTAAAATCCCTTCCCACCCAAAACAGTCTATGACTCTAAGACAAAATGTAAAAATATAGACATCACCTATTTTAGGTAGGAGCTTTAACAATTGAGTCAACATATTTTCTTAAGATGGACAAGATGATTTGACCTTTCTGCATCAATATACTTAGCTATAGCACATGCACTACTTTTATGTACAAAGAATTTCAGAGTGGCTATATAAAAAGACACCTTTGGTGTGCCACGATTTCAGAGGCTTGACTAGTAGTGCACAAACTGGAATTAAGCCTCAAGAACATGGAATGGAATCCATACCTGCATCAGACAGGTTTTCATCTGGTGCAAAATATATGGTCTACACAAACACACAATTTACATCTGGGAAAAAAAAAACCAAACAAAACACAAAAAAGAACAAAAAACCCCCCCAAACCCAACTACAACTTTCTCTCATGAAAAATTTACTACAGCTAAACACAGTTTTCAGCAATGTTAGAAACAGTAGTAACACAAAATCCCTATTGGACTTCAGGAAGTCTCCAAAATATCTTTCATGGGGTCATAACTCTGATTGAGGAACACAGCTTTTGTGCTACAGCATGTGTATGAATAGAAAAATGGGATTTCCAACTACAGAACATAATTTTTTTTAAGCTTTATCTGATCTCCTGCTTTCAGTGGGTTTTGCCTCCAGTTCTCTTTGATACTGTTGAAAAAGCAGTTAATTAAAAGACCTCTGAACACAAATAGGTTCAAAGTATTTCATCAGAAGTCAATGACTAGAGCTTATGCCTGATCCTTAATCATCTGCATTTCCTTCTGAATGAAACAGGACACAGTGTGAATTTAAAAATAGCCAAAGACTAATTTTTTACAGTTCTGGAAATGAATGTTTTCAATTATTGAGCAAAGACATAACAATTTACATATTTCTGATTTTTATTTTGATATGCATGTCTCAAATGATTTTTCATCTAGATAAGTTATTCACAAATGAAAAATGAGTGCCACTCAGTCACACTCAGTCCTTATTAAGAGTTTAGTCATGCACATTAACATCTATGTATTCCTTGTCATTCACAGGCATTTAAGATAAATCCACTTCTACTTAGAATTCAAGGCTGGAAAATCCCTGCCCATGGAGTCACTGCAGTTTCCAATCAGCAACCATTATGAGGAGTTACCCTTTTCCTCCATGTTTCACTTTTGATATACACACACATCCCGGTCACTCACTGCTCTGGGCAGAGATCTGGCGTGACACTTGCCATCTTTTTCAGATACCCATATAAAGAGTCTAACTTTCAATATCTGCAATAAACTACATAAAGGTGTAGACAATTGTTAGGAGTCACTTTTTCTGAAGAACCAGCTAAGATCCTTGTTTATTTTAGAAGTTACAAAAATGCCTGCTTTTTGGATTGAGAACCTAAAAGACACCAGTATGCACTTGCTTCCAGGTGATTGACCCAGTGGGTGAAGAAGGGAAAGAGGAATGTTAGGATAAAGTATAAAAAACTGTCATTTGTCTTCAGTAAAACACCTAATCCAGAAATGGTAAAAACCACTGGTCTCTCAGCATTTATGCCCAAAAGGGCAACTGCATGCAGAACACTAACTGAGTAATCAGCACACCCTGGCATTTAAAAGAAGTAGCAGGAAAAGGCCTCATTGTTATACTCTTCATAATGAAATCATGAAAAGGCATTAGTCCAAAAACGATTACAACTAAGCTTTGCTGAACTATGATAGGTGCAGGGTTCAGCGTGTGGAGATTAAAGCCGTGTGCAATCACTGCCTAGAGCCCGCATGTCATTTCACATCAATTGGCATGATGAATCTTTTACGTAATGTGAATCACAGCCTAATTGTGAGTTTGATTGCATCTACTGTTGTTCTGATCACACAACCTCAGCACATAGAGGCGAGCAGGGAACTAAGCTATTGTACAGAGTTAAAGGAAGAAAGAAAACCTGTGTAGCATGAAATGAAAGTGACATCTCACAGGATATATATTACTAAAAGTTGCTGAGCAATTTAACAGCTACATGTAATATATATATTGACAATATCAAAAAAGGCAATTAGAGGAGCATCTCTTCTACCAATAGAAATATATCATTTCTGAAATCAGCAGGCTGCTGCCAAGAAGCTCAGACTGGAAGCCTTTTTGCCAGAGAAGATGCATTTAACACAATAAACTCTCCATTAACTGCAATGCAGGAAGAAGGTAACTAACACAGGATTCTCAGAAGAGCTGGCAGAAAAACTGATGCTATATGCTTCAGAGATATTTCTAAAGATAAGGTTCAGTCATGGATTTGTTTTTGAATTTTATTGCAAAATGAAGCAAAAATTGATCCTCTGTGGAAATTACATTGCTTCCATTACCATAGGAGATGAGACATACAAAATCTGTAATGTACTTATTTCCCAACACCATTACAACTATTGTCTTCACTTTATAAAAGTAAAATAGAATGTCAATTAATTAAGGAGCTTGTCCTAGACACTACAGGAAACCTACACAACAGCAAGTGATGTTACCCAGATGGTCAGGAAGCAATTCAGTACTCTAGTTACTGGATAGGTACTGGATTCTAGCCCTTGCTTTCTTGTTAGGGAACTGCCTGGATATGGGGTACAAGGGATTATGACATTCATTGCAGAACTATCATATTTCTCAGTCTTGCAGGAAGAAGAGAGAATCATAGAGATATTTAGCTTGGAAGAGACCTTTAAGATCATTATCTACCATCTAGGACTATAAAACTTTTTGCAAGGGTCAAAAAGAGGTATGATCATAATTGAAACGTAGCCACTTATTTCAGATTTTAGGTAGGAGGCTTCACATCCAGAAACACTTTAACATTAGTCTTTGTATGACAGAGTAGGTGCAAATTCATTATAGTTATTACTGATTAGCTCAACTTCGTAGTCCTTAAAGCATGGGAAAATAGTGAAGAAATTACAGGGTTTGCCCAGTCAGTTGCCTTAGTATCTAGATGACTGTTATTGTATGCAATAAGGATTTGCCTAAATTCTTACCTATATTTATATAAAACCTCAAAATCTGCAGAAACCAAATTTGGGAATGACTGGAGAGGCAGCAAGATATTGTACGGGAACAGTCAAGAACAAATCTGCCTAAGTTGGACATGTCCTGAAGACATGTCACTATAGCTTCGTCTTTCCTTGAGAGAAATAAAAAAGATTGTGCAATGGCATCAAAAACAATTTTCAAAGGGAAATGTTTCTGATTTGACTCTCAATCTTAATGGCCAAGAAGGAATTCTCAGTCCCACAAGAGCATTAGTGACCCTGAAATTGCCTGTTACCCTCTCATCTTTTAAATACATTATATGTTAGGGCCACAGATGCGCTTTTTTCCCTTTTCTTTTCTCTCTCTCTTTTTTTTTTTTTTTTTAATCATGTAGGATTTTTCTACAAGGCAACCAACTTTTTCTCTTAAAATCATTACAGCTAAAGACCAGGAAATCATTTCAAGCTTGGATTATGTGTAGGTGGTTGGTTAGGGGCTTATGTTGCTTTCAGTTTGATTTTAAATGAATGTGTAAAGCATTTGAAATGTTTCTAAAACAAAGGGACAAAAGTAAATACAAGTCAAGGGTTGACATATCCATTGATCCAAACCATAACTCCAGTGGTGGAACTATGACATTTTACCTCTGCTAGACAACTGCTCTGAGGATGCTGGAAATAAACTATCACTTGGTGCAGAACTTTGCTATGCCAGCAATTTTTTCTCTTACAAAGTTGATAGCTTAGCTCTAGGATAGCATAGCTCTAGGATAAGCTCTAAATGTTTACTGGGTCAATGAAGGTATTTGCATTAAATCTGCATTTTTTTAAAAATGAAACTCTGATCTAGCATCTTTCTGCTAGATGCCTCTGCTAGGCATATCTCTAGCCTGTATTTGAAAGTTTTTGATCTGCTGACAGTTAGTCAGCACCTACATTGCCTATAACATTTTCTGACCCACCACAGGATATAGTTCTGTGTAATTAAGTTATATAAATCTGAGGATGGAATTATGATTGCTCCTTAAGGATTTGGAATCTATTTATTAACAGGAAACAAAAACTAGCACATCTCAGTTGACACTACAGTGCACATTGATGTTTACTAAACTATATTTCACCATTTAGAGTTCAAATATTTAGCACATGGAATACACAAAATCTGGCAGATAAATAGTTTCTGGACTCTTTTTTCCTGAGATTCTTCAAAATTAAGTTGGAAATAAAGTTGATTACAGCAAGGTCCTCCTTCTCAGTTATCCTACTATAAGGACTGCTTAAAACCAAGGAAAATGCATATAACAAAAAAAAAATCACAACATTTTGCAAACGCAAAAAGCAAAATTTGGTCATGCAGACTGAGGGAAGAAAAAATTAATTAATTAGTTCCCAACACAAAAAGTACAATGAGATACAAGGACAAGTCAGTGGCTCATTCCAGATGCCCAGGTAACAAATCATAGAACTGGACACATCTTCATAGAACCATAGAATCATAGAATTAACCAGGTTGGAAAAGACCTCCGGGATCAAGTCCAACCTTTGATCCTACTATTGTGTTTACTAGACCATGGCACTAAGTGCCACATCCATTCTCACCTGAAAAACCTCCAGGGATGATGAATCAACCACCTCCCTGGGCAGCCCATTCCAATTCCTGATTGTTCTCTCCGTAAAAAATTTCTTCCTGGTATCCAACCTAAAACTCCCCTGGCACAGTTTAAGACTGTGCCTTCTTGTCCTGCTGGTGGTCCCCTGGAAAGAGACCAACCTCCACCTGGCTACAACCTCCTTTCAGGTAGTTGCATAGAGCAATAAGGTCATCCCTGAGCCTCCACTTCTCCAGGCTGAAAAACTTGGCTCCCTCAGCCTCTCCTTATAGGACTTCTTCTCCAGTCCCTTCACCAGACTCGTTGCCCTTCTCTGGACCTGCTCCAGCACCTCAGTGTCCTTCCTGAATTGAACCATTTTTACTGTCATAAAAGCCATGAGGCTCCTGAGAGGCAGCCAGTCAACCCAGACAGGCTCATTACTGCAAGTAGCATTAAATCAAACAGTGGCATAAAGAGTCACAAAATATCTCAAACTCTAACACATTGATTAGCTGATTACTTAAGCAAAATACTGCAGAGAGTTGGGAGTGCCAGTGTGCATGCATTTAAAGTACTACACATGCATAGGTCACTCACCTACAGCATTAAAGTCAATAAATTAAACATGAATCGTTGGGCACGTTAAATGAATTGCAACCCATAATCATCTACGTAGCAACAAGGCATTCATTTAACCTGACCTAGATGGATTATATAAAAAGTTATTAAATATAACAGGAATACAAATTGCAAGTTAGAATCCTCAGAACTCTTTTCTGGTTGAAGGAATTTTTATAAGAAGTCAGTAACTGAAACTATGCATATGTCTGATATTTGGGACCTCCTTCACTAGGCACTGTTTTATTGGGGTACTTTATATGCAAATAACATAAAAGTGAGACTGTAAATAATGCAGCCATGTGATAGTCTGCTCTGAAATCTTGTGCCTTGTCTGGGATAACAGGATGGTAGAATACAGAACAGTATTGATGATTGGGATAGAGAACAGTCAGTTGAGTCCGTTATCTCCAGAATTGCAAAGCAGGCATATTTGGCTTAACTAAGTGAAGAGGAAAAAGGTTTATCTGAACTTACTCTGGAATGCACAACAGTTACTTAGATTTCTTTTATCTTCTTATTCAGAATGATGTCGTGGTTCAGAGAAAAAGCTTTAGTTCCTTCAGTCAAAAGATTTAGGGTGGAATTCATCTGACGAAATGCAGAGGCCGATTCTTTATCTGAGTCACTGAGTCTCCATGTATAATCAGTAAAAATCTAGTCACTATAGACTACAAAGTCCAAACCAGAATTCCTCTAACTCTAAAATAGACTTTTTAAATACATCTGAAGGACTGAATCATAAAGAGTTGTATTTCTCTAGCATGAATACAAAGGGAGGTTCAGAAATAGCTGTCTGTTCATATGTCTAAGGAAGATGAGGTGATTCCTATTCCTAGAGTCTGCTCTTGGTTTTCCTGCTAACCTGCTGCATGGCTCTGGAAGTCTAAGCTATAAAAAAAAAAATCAAGGCTATTTTAGACATCGTTCCTCTATTGATGACATCTATTGGGTAATATTTGTACCTTTGACGCATCTATATTTATGTGCAATAACTCTCACTTTTCATATATTTGTACCTTTGCTCTGCCACTCATTCTGTCTGTTTTGCATAAACATTTGCATTTACAAATACAACACTTGTATACATTTAGATATTTGTATAGTCTTTAAACAATAATGTCCTACAGGATGTAACAGAACAGAACCTCAGTATCAAATGTTCTTCTGTATAAAACACCATACAGGTAATTAATAATAAATTTTTTAACTATTGGCATCATCTGAGGTTAGAAAATTTTCCTTACCTGGTAATGTGAATTAAGGCCATTGGATTTAAAAATAAAACCCATCACATTAGGCCATCAGATTTAAAAACAAAACCATCACATTATTCCTTACAGTGTTATAAAAGAAAAAATTCCATGCCTCACTGTATATCCCCAGCTGTATTTGGGAGGTGACAGTGAATATAAATTTCATGGGAAGGTTACCTGAAGATAACAGCAAAAGGAATAATATAAAAAGCCCGCCTAAACTTACTCTCAGAAAAGTACACTGTGAAGTGGGTCGCTAAATTTATTTTTAAAAAACCCCAAACCCACAGAGGAAAAACAGAGGTCATTTTAGGCTTACAGGATGGGGATGGTCACCTCACAAACAGGGACAGAGACAAAGCAGAGGTGTTTAATGCATTCTTTGCCTCTGTGTTCCACATAGATGATGGACCAAGGGGGTCTCAGTGTCCTGATTTTATGACTGAACCATAATATTTTTTAACAGAAGCTTAATTTAGTCATTAATTACTAGTTGATAACTTTAATACTGTCCAGAAAACTTGAAAATTCAAGAGGTAGAACACTACTCAAGGTTGCAGCTGATAGTCTCAGACACCAGCCCAGAGGCAGCCTGTCCTGTGCACACTACTCCTGGCCTCTCATGTTTGCCTCGTATCAGAATTCTGCCGGAATTTTGCTAACACGCCAACCTATGGTCCCTCCCATGAAGTCTGGGAGCATAGTGTGAGCCTATCATCAGTAACAGAACAGACAAGAACCTACTGAAAGTAAAATTTGGATAATTCCAAGTCAATCTAAATGCCTTAAATAAAAAAAAAACCAACCAAAAAAGCTGCTTTTAAGATCATATCTTAAAGGATTAAGATGTGTTTATTTTTAATTCATTTGCAAGAAAGTAAAGAAAATATGTTTATTAATTTTGGATAGTTACCTGAAATTAACTGTTGCAAATACAAGAGGCAAAAGGACTGACTGAGGATCACTGAAGGATGACATCTGTAAATTGGTGATCTTTAATTTCTGTGACACCTTACAAGAATGCTTTTACTTATATAAGTTCAATGAAAAGCCAAATTAATCTCCAAAAGATTAAAGAGAAAGGAGTTTTGTTAAAGAGTAAATACGAGAGGGATATTTATCAGTTTTCCAAACTGCCTGCTGTTTCGCATGATTGAAACAACTTACATTATTAATTATTTAAAATTCAAATATAAACATTTTTGTAGAATCACAGAGTCATTCCAGTCCCCCTGCCATGGGCAAAGACACAGAGACCAGGTTGCTCAAAGCCCCATCCAACCTCGCCTTAAACACTTTCAGGGATGGGGCATCCACAGCTTCTCTGGGCAACCTGTTCCAGTGCCTCACTATCCTCACAGTAAAGAGTTTTTTTCTAATGGCTAATCTATACCCACCTTCTTTCATTTTGAAGACATTGCCCCTACAGACACTGGTAAAATATCTCTCTCCATCTTTCTTATAAGCCCCTTTAAGTATAGAAAGGCTAAAATAAGGTCTCCCTGGAGCCTTCTCTTAATTATTACTAGAGAAGATGATAAAGAAAAGTTATTCAGAAAGGTTACCAAAACCAAACGTGATGGCAGAATATATGCTGTGACAGTAGCTGTAATGTTGCACATTTAAGGCAAGTATAACTGACTATTTGAATGCATTGCAAATTATTATTTAACAGAAGCCAGCCGCAGTAATGAGCTATGTGCCACTGCATGACCTCATCCAAATTCAATGTCCATGCCAGCAAATTAAGCAATATTACACAATAAAAAATGAAATAAAGTTTATTATATTGTTAATATACTATGTCATTCTTTCACCTAGTGCCTGGGATTTTACCAGGTGAATCCCTTCTATATCCCTAGCACTAATGCACCAGGAATAAATACTTTTTGCATCACAAAGTTGCACAGCACAGCTTGTCAAACAGCTTGGTTACCAAATAAAATCCCATTTAAGTCAATGTTAAAACTTTTATTACCCAAAGTAAATTATTGTAGGTCTCCAAAATAGCCTATACTGTAGTCACCCTCCATGGCAGGATATTACTCTGAGCTAAAATCTATGTTGCTGTGAAATTAGATTGGACTTATTGAAGCTGGATGGTTTAAAGCTATCTTGAGTGTCTTTTTATTACAG
Organism: Acropternis orthonyx; assembly: GCA_035583155.1. NCBI lineage: Eukaryota > Metazoa > Chordata > Aves > Passeriformes > Rhinocryptidae > Acropternis > Acropternis orthonyx. Next base: position 11,099,671 of record JAWWEU010000081.1, read on the forward strand.
TATAGTCATCTTGAGTAGTACAGCTCGCAGATTTAAACATCTGAATTTAGATGTTTACATGCAAGCTAAGGTCCCATTACAATCAATACAGATCTAATCAGATAAATTTACTGAAACCTAGAGATCTATTCAGTCAACCCTAAAATAGACAGTTACTTTTGGATAGATATTTTAGGCTATCCATAGAATTTTTCTCAGCATAATACAAGCATAGCACTGCCTTGCAATGCAGTCTCAGGGTCCTTAGCTGGATGACCCCTCATGTAACTCCAGTACTATTACTCTGTTATCTAGGCTTTGAAATTTCAGTTTTCATGCATTGAAATGCTACTCCCTTAATTAATTCCCTTAATTTGATTACCATATAGAGCCCTAGAAAGAATCAAGCACACAACAGTTATTCATTTCAATCTCAATTTGAAACCTCAAATTTGAAGCTTGGTTTATGCATAGGCGTGAGATACACAATCAGTGGGGAAATATAACACTCTTTCCTGGCCAAAGGTTAGTATCCACTAGGGAAGACACAGTCTCCTAAAATGTTTGGGGCATAAACCAAAGCCTGGCATTTCAGACAATCCTTTACTCTCCTGGTTGTAGAACACACTGTAAATTCCCTCTTTGTCTTTCACAACAGACCAGGGCTGCCTTCAGGCTGTCATGATGGTTACAGCAAATAATACAGCTGCTTGTGCTTAGTTGACCAAATTCCTCTTTTACAGAAGGAAAATAAAAGATAGAAGACCAGTAAAATGTAATAAGAAGCTAAATTAATAGGAAAGGAAATGAAGCCATAATCTGAAATAAAGATTTCAGGACTTGCTCAGAACATGCAAATTGATTATACCATCTTGTGCCTTCACACCTTCTTTTTTTTTTTTTTTTTTTGGCCCAGGAAAATGATGCAGAGACAATGGAAGTCATGATCAGAGCAGTACTGCTATTAGTATACAGTATACTGTACTATACAGTACTGCTGTATGTAGGACTTACATAGATCATGAAGGTTAAGTTAGATCTATCACAACAGACCACCAGTGCATATATGTATTCTGTATTAAACATGTCTAGATCTTGCTGTGACAATGTTTTATCATCCTCTGGATCCACTAGACCTTCCAATAAATAGTGTCTTCTCTCGTCTTCTATCTCTTTCTACCTTCTCTGACCCCTCTCCAGTTGCCAGCACATTCACTGCAGATCACGGGCCAATTCTCTACACAAATCTGTGCTCACTGGAAGGCTCTGCAGACCTCCAGAGAACTCTAGCGTCACCTACTGCACCATGCAAAGTCTTAGCTGGCAAACTAGATGTCAATTGGCAAACTAAAAATCAATGCATACTCCAGATAGATAAAAAGTTACTAGGTACTTTGAAGTAGTTTTTATAATATGGCTTATGGATGGTAGGTGAATCTTTTGCTCATTTTAAATAACTGACAACATCAAAGGCAATTTTCGATGAAGCCAGAGACATAGAACTTTGTAGACACTGATGGGTTAATTAGCTTCTAAATTTTATCTGCCAGGAAAGTCTGGAGTAACTATTTGGTAGTCTGGGACATTAAGTCAAAAAAAAATTGAGTCTGGAAAAAAGACCCTAGTAAATCATAGTAAGTTTCAAAATTTATCCCAAATAGAGTATAACTTTTCTGAAAATTTTAATATCATGCAAACCACTTTTATGTGAAATCTGAGAATGTATAATTAACAATTATTTTTGAAATCCTGAATTGCCTTTAGGTAACATTATTTGTGATTAAAATTTAGCATTCTCTAATATTATAGATATATTTTACAGTTTCAAATAAATGTGCATTTTTCTTATCTAAATACACCAAGGATGGAAACTCCATGACCTTCCTGGGTACCCTGTGCCTGTACTCTGTCACGCTCCCAGTGGAAAAGTTTCCTGATGTTCAGAGAGAACCTCGTGAGTTTCAGCAGTTGCCTGTTGCCTCTGCTCCTACCACTGGGCCTGGCTTCTCCAAATTCTTAACACTCTGTCTTGGGGTGTTTATGCACATTGGTAAGGTTTTCCCTGAGCCTTCTTTACTGAACAGAATTCAACTTAACATTAACAACTAAAAGTTATTTTTCTAGTTGAAACAAGTCATATCAATCCCGAGTGCTTAGGTCTACTTTTCCCTGATGAGGTATTTCCACAGCAAGGCACAAGCTAAAAATCTGAAATGAGAAACTAAACAGGACATAGTGACTGAGTGCTTTATACAGGCTTGCAGCATTTAGAAATGGTAAATGCATGTCAATATCGGTTTTGGAAGAAAATAATTTCAGTCCTGTAAATTAAATGACACTATAATAAGATCAGTTTAAGAGAAAACCAATTTTGATAGCAGCTGTGATGTCTACTGCAATCAACAGATCAAAATCTATTTTCGCTGAATAAGCACAGGGATAAAAAAACTTTACTGGAACTTCTTTCTATATATTGCAAGAAAATAAATTAGAGAAGTGACAAGTTATCAAGTACTTGTAAGTCTGCAGGTGATTATCAGTTGAAGAGTTTTACCTAGTTAAGTCAAAAGCACATTTCTTTGATTGCATTTAAAGCAGCATATTGAGCATATGATTGCCTACCAACGATTCTGATGGCAGAAGGATCAAGTCTTAATTTTCTTCAGAGGGCTGCCAACAGGATGGCAATCGAGCCTTGTATCTTAGGGTTGACTAGAAGATTACCCTGCCACCAGAGAAGGGTATTTCACTTGCTATGTACAAATCATTTACAATGCATTTTAAGCCACGTTTATATATACATTTTATATTTTATCTCCCTGATTCATTCCTCCAGTTTCTCCTTGTTAAAAATCATGGCAGCATTTTGCCTCCATCAGGAAGAGCAGGTGAAAAGCTCCAGCCATTCTATGCACCTGCATTAATGCTAAATCAGCTCTCATGAATTGTGCATGAGATCCAATACGTTATAGTCATTAACTCTGGCACAAAGTAAAAAAGCTTCTTTAGACAAGATTTTCTTTTACCATGTCAAGCCAGGAATAAAAACTACAGAAGGAAGTGAATTAGACCCTAAAGATTTTTACCTTTTACTTTTACTAAAGGATGAACATGCTAAATTAGGAAACATCAATTGCAGGAGAAAGGAAGAAGAGATGAAACCGTGACATATAAGCATTACCTGTGATTAGTTTAATATATAAATTGCTTGGTTGTCCATGATCCGTAACAGTAACTGAAGTTTTAGAGTACATTTATATCCATTACAGGAAGAATAAGCCTCGTAACCTACATTCATTCCCTTAGTCCACTAATTGTGTTTTCTCCCTGAAAAATTTTAATGTTGCCATTAAATGAAGGAGTCCATGAGTACAGGGCTGTTCTGCAGCGCCATGAAGAGCTACAGCTCAGTGATGTGCTTCCCTCTAGTGTCCACAGACATCACACAGAACCTGTACAACGCCTGGGCACGAACTCAGTTGGGTTAATTTTCAGCGGTGATTACACACTCATTTCACTTAATATCTCAGACTGAGGCTCCAGGTAAAGATAACACAGTATCAGTTTCATAGATCAAATTCATCACACACTAAATTGCAATGTAACATTTTCCCCTTCTCATATCTCAGTTATTAGATGAAAATTTAACTGCTATTCATCTCTTCTCTGTTTTTCAATCTTTTGCCTTTTTTTTTGTTTCCCCAATTCTATTTTGTTTTAGTGATGTCAGACAGACAGGTGATATCTCCTTTTATAGTCAGTTTGTGGACATCATTTACGATGTAGTTATAGATGTGACTAACATCATAGACAACTTTACATAGCACAGTTAACTAGTCAGATTATTAAACAGCCTTGCCAAACAAAGCAGTGGATTGATTATAACTTCTCTTAATTGCATATCTCTCCAGGAAAATCTGTATTATTCCATTTCAAGAAAAAGAAAAAAAAAGGCAAAAAAAAGCACTTTGTTTTGGTTATTGAATCAGCCTGGAATTTTGAGTTAGTTACACAACAGAATTACTTGCTCCGTATTGTCACTTTGTTTTATCTGAATTTTAATTGGAAGTTCCATGTCCCACTTTTTCCCATGCTTACTTATATCTTTTATTGAGCATCATGAAACTCAGAGCAATATCTGTGTGCATCATTTCAGCTATCATTCTTCAGAAAGCCTGGCCAACAGACCCAGCCTGGAAACACAGTTTACAGCAGCTGACAGGCCATTACATTGCTGACAGAGCAATGCAATTGATTCATGTATTTTATAAGTGTTTTCTCAATTTGACTCATAATTAAATGCATTGTTGCAGTTTAGCAAGATAAAAAATATTCTGAATCAGATCAAAAAAGTCAAAGCAAAATTATTACATTAAATTTTCCCTTTAGAAAATAAAGGTAGTCTGGAAATGAGAAATTTCTTCCCTAGCAGAAAATTTCAAGGGTGTAAAATTACCATTTTCAGTTGTAAAATTTACTTTGGCAAAATGTACTTGTGCACTTGAATACAGGATTCCTCTCAGTAGCCATACATACTGTGATCTCTTTTATGATAATGATTATTCAGCCTCTCAGGAGTCTGAGATTCTTCAGATCATGGTGTTTCTTCATAGTCACAGTCTACAAATGCCCTAAGTTTATGATCAAAGTATTTGTGTGTTTGAGGAAGAGAGAGAGAGCACGTTTTTGAAATGTTGACTTGCCTTTAGATAACACATTTCTGTCTTATTGACCTTTCCTGTTTCTTTGTGTACTAGTCTGGGAATTTTATGAAGTCAGTATTTTCCTGTACTTACTGAAATAGTGAAGTTTCAGAGCTTCATAAAACACAAATGCCAAATTGCACTGAAAAATGGTAAAAACGGATATAAGAGGCAAAGAATTTGAAGTCCCAGATCAAGTAACTAAGTTTTATCTGCTCCAGGGTACGATCCTGTGAGAGATGGAGGGAATAACGGAAAAGAGAGTTTACAACTTTAGGAAAGATTTTGCTTCTTAATGATTCAGCTGAGTTTTAGGAATACCACTGCACGCTTAAGAGGATTCAGAACTGATTTTTTGCAGGGCTAGTTCCAGTTGTCTTTATAGACATTATCTTTCTCTCTACAGTACAGTGAAAAGTGTGTTAGAGGAAGAGCTATAGAAAATCTACTGCTCTTTTCTTATGGATGTCCTTTTTTTTGGGTTGGGGTGGGGGAATGTTTGGTTGGGGTTTTTTAAACATCACTTATTTGCTTCATAAAATAAGGCTTTTGTGACTTTACCATGTGGCAGTCCATCTGTCCATGTGGCAGTCTTCTGACAATCAGTCCAAGCCAATTTCAGACAATAAGGAAGAAGAGGCCTAAAAGCTATGAAGAACTTGCAAGATTTACCAAAAAAAAATTACGAGAAAAATAAGTGACTTGAAAAGAGAAAAAAATTGAATACCCTTGTAGAAGGAAGGACTACTATGCATGAGATACATAAGATCATGAGCTCAAAATAAACAATCCACATGTGAAACCAGAGCTAAATGCAGCATATATGCTCAGACACTGGCTAGACAGCAGCTGTATGGCACAAACTGGAGGTACTACAGAACACTGGCAAGAAATTGATAAGTGTCATGGAAGAACTGAATAATTATTGGGGGGGGGGGGGGGGAGGAATCTGCAAAAGATCACATTTCCTTAAGTCAGCTGCTCATGGAACAACTCCTTAGCAGCTTGCTGCTTTTGGAGGAAGGCTCAAAGGAGGATCCAGTGTCTAGTGCCATTCCAACTGCTTTCTTGACTGTACGAGGACTTTTTTCCATATTCTTGTGAAAAAATTTTTGGAATGTATGAAACCAAGTCTCATGAAGTCTCTAACACAAGACTAGATTCAACAGACATTACTTTTATTTCCCTTTCTATGGAGCTGTGAAATTTCCTTCCCCTAGCAGTCAAGGACAGGAGAAAGCCCAAGAAGTACAACTCCTCTGAAAATAAAATAATATAAGGAGAGAGGTCTCTGTGTGTGGGAAGAAGAGGTTTAGGTCTTAACATGGGATATAGAATCTGGGTTCAGTTTCCACATGACTCTGAACACATTAAAAGTCTCTAGGTCCCTATTTACTTTAGAACAGCAGCTAGTTATACACCTGCAACATCTGTGAGGAACTATGATTAAGATATCCACCCTTAAAATCATAATCATAGCATTCCTCTATCACAGGAATTATGTACCAAAAAAAATGTATGTTGATGATGATGAAGCAATCAGATACTGCTGTAATCAGTACCTTAAATTGTATTTGGGATGGCTGATGTAGCCACTCCAGAGGCAACAAAGAACTGTGAAAGACATTCTCTGTAAAAAATTACTTTTAAAGCTTCTGTTGGCTTCCCCACGCAGGAAGTGATCTGAGTCTCGATCTCACACTACCCATACTTGCAAAGAGAGCCATCATAGCCCAGTGTTCTGTTGATAAGTGTCTGCCTTTCTATGTGCCCTTTTAATTTCCATAGCTGAAGTAGCCTAACTCCAGCTCTGTCAAGCTGTCCAGCCATCTCCACAAAGCACCAGCTTTCCTCTGTGCCCCTCTGGTGCCAGCTCAGCCAGAGGCTGGTTCAGAGCTGTGCACACAGCGAATGCCTGGCAAGCACCTGGGGGCTGGGTGGTCACCTGGCAGGATAAGGAGGACACTTACTTTTGTGCCTCCTCTATATCTCTTTTCTCACAGGGTGTTATTGGTACTCTCTTGTCAGGTTTCTGAATTTCTGAATTTCTAATCTTCAAGGTGAAAATCAAAAGCCAGAAAGGGAAGGTTCTTGTAGCTTGGTAGCCCCAAAAATATATCACTGGCATTGCTAGTAACAGTCTAAAGGCTTGAACTGCATTTTCAAGGTCCCAGGACTGTGGCCTAGCACACTTTGTTTAAACTTGACTTGCCTGGACTTTTCTTTCAGCTTGTTTAGATGTAATAGCAATTTTTCTATGTGAAAGGGTTGCTATGTGCAATCAGTTGTATTTTTGTTTCTTTTTCTGCAGTAAACTATAACTTTTCTATAGACAGAGTAACAAATAATTGTCTCTGTGTAGAGTGAAATATTTCCCTTTCTAGCATAATGCTGTAGTGGTAGAGCAGCACAGGGAGGGTATGATAGCACTGGGGACACAAGATGTAGTATAGAGAAGTACAGGCATGGGGGTGATAAGAAAGAGGCCACACACTGGAGACCTCAGGGATTTAGATGATTCTTCAGTGGTTGGTTAAAGAAATGATCATATGGAGCTATGCAAACCCAGTTTTGGGGGTCACAAAGATAGCAAAGAAAAAGCAAGTAATATCTGCAAAACAGTTTAAATATAAAATTTGGATGCAGTATGATGTTGCAGACATTAGCAATGAACAGGGTATCAATCTGTGCCAGAAAACATGAAAACAGCTCAAAGTGAACACAGAATAAAGAAAAAAACATCAATGTGATATTTCCCTGGCAAAGGGGAAGAAACTCCACCATCAACATCATTCTTTTCAGCAAAGAACATGGGGGTACGGAACTTTACTGCAACACCCTTCTCTCTGCCTTGTGTGAAAAACTGGACCCATCGATCCAGGACCCAGAAGGGCAGTGGATGGGTGTGCATAACAATTTTAAGCAATTATTACTACTGAGACTTATTTGCAGTAATACTATTTTTTTTCCTGCATTTATTAGATATAGCAATTCCTTTGATCATCTTGTTGAGATTTCAGTAATACCAACAATAAATTCTTGGCTCTACTTATAAGGTGTTTCCTTTTTGCCTTACATTTTGAATGTAGCAGAGTGACAGACAAACAAGTGCAATGGTTACATAAACTCTCTTTCTTTGTATGCCAGGCTAAGAACAGAGATCCAATTGCAACAACAGGGTAGAATCCACTCCTTTCTATTTTTTTTTTCCTTTTCTTTTCTGTGTTTTTTTGGTTTTTTTTGTTGTTGTTTTTTTTTTTTATTTTGGCCTTGATACAACTCTGCTATAAAAGTCTTTTGTCAAAAATTACAAGAGCTAAGCCTTCCTTTCACATCAGTGCTGATACTTTCACATCAACCATCTAAATAGCAGCACTAATTCATCAACAGACTAAGAGACTGGTGGGTTGTTCTAATTTATTTAAAACTGAATTAATGGAGATTTACTTCAAAGCATAAGAGAAACTTTTATAAAAAAAAAAAGATAGTTGAGATTGGAACATATTAGATGTGGAGTGTAGAGAAGCTTTGTAATTTGAGCTTTTTAATTACCAGTTAATCAGGCTACTATGAATGAATAGTTCAAATGGAGTGGGATGGAACAGATGGCCTCTTCAGTCCTCTTCCTGGTGTACTTCCTAAGATAATTCTATATTTAATTCATTAGCATTTATTTCCTAGTTCACACATTATCCATTATTGTTGTGTCTCAGACTAAGGCTTTTTTCACTTTGTGGCACAGAACACTAAAGAACATGGAAAACCACAGTGCTGCACACAGAAACCATCTCACTGAAGTCAAAGCAGAAAGTAATGCTTCTGTGAATGCCTAAAACAACCAACTACTCCTGGATGTATAATTTCTTCATTTCATTTCATAGGACCTGATGGATTGTAGAAGTTTTATGATTTCTTTGAGACGCTGAGCAGCCTTGTAACGATGACACAGGGAAAGAATTTAGTCAGGGAGTTTCTTCTGCAGTGCATGTATGGCTGACACGCACAGGGCAAGGTTATCTGGATTGTAAGGATAGCTGGTTCAGACAGGTGTTTAGTTAATGGCTATTCAATGTAAGAGACACAGTCAAGGAACAGAAAACACTATAAATTGAAGACAGAAGGACAAAACTATAACCAGAAGCAGATAATTGAGACAATAGCAAGGATCAGAACTCTCAGTGCTTGATGGGCCATTCAGGACCCACCTGTTTAGCTTGTGAAAGGGACAGACAGCACTTTGTGACGGATATGAAAAGAAACACATGACTGGGGTCTCATAGGAAAGACCAAACGTCCTACATAATATTTGAGGAGACTTGTGGGACTGCATGAGACTCATTATGAGGGGATTGCAGGAATCTAAAGAGCTTACTATGTGATACTTAGAGAAAAGGACAAAAGTAGTGGCAGAGATCAAGGTGGATAGGGGAGAAGCAGTCGTGGAATAGTGAAGAGAAGGAGGGACTAAAACAGGGCAGGTCACAGGTAAGCAGGAGGCAGATCAGGACTGTTGTGTGACCGAGCCTTGTACTTGGCATTTCTACTAACTTCTATTTCCACTATTTTCTGTGCCAGCATGCTCTTGTGTTCTCTATCCTGTGCGTGTGCATGTGCATGTTCGTTCTGGTGCTGAAACTTCAGGCTGGACCATGTATCAAGTATCAGGACAGGCCCAAGGACTGAGCATTTGACAGGGTGAATGGAAGAATTCTAGTGATGGATCCAGTGTATTTAGCCTTTAAGTGTACTGGTGAAACTGCAAAAAACAGACACTGAGCATCCTACAGGCCTCATATTAGTGTTTTTCTGCACTGAACATAAGCACTAGTGTATTCAAAATACAGTATACAAAGCAGCTTGTAGAGAGTTCCTAAAATTACACATAAATCAAGAGAAAAATGTTATACACTTCAGGTTTAAGGCAATACCTTTAGTGTTTCCACAGGCTCTATTTTGATTTGATTAGAAAAGATTTGAATAGTATAAGAAAATACTGTAAAGATACTGAGTAAAGTTATGGCAGCAGGTTGTTACCTAGACAACTCATCTGCAGTGCTAAATCCAAACATTGACTCGATTACAGCTGGAAGAGGTGTTACAAATATAAATTCTTAGGGTCTTCTTTCAAAAATGATAGCTATAATGTAGGTTCTAGATTTCAAACATGAAAACAGGCAAATTAATATTGATCTGACTGGTAGGTAGATAAAGAAGTAGTTTTTACATTTTATTCATAGACTAAAGAATTAATATTTGAGATATTTTCATGCTATAAATTATATTTCCCGTGTTTTACAATTTTTCCTAAGACAAGGAAAAACCCTAAACACACTTTTTTTTTTCTTTTTCATTTTTTTTAGCAAATCATATGCTATTTTTAAGCCTAGTATTTTACCTTTTATTTTTCATGTAGACTGAAAAAAGCCAAAAATTTTTGTGATAACAAAATGCTCATCCAGGAACAAAAGACTCTTACAAACACAAAACATACATTATAAAGTATGAGGGGTCCCTCTGCTGGGATTTTATGTTATTCCAGTCCTGAAGTACAATGTACACAAAAGCTCACACTGCTTAGCTCAAACTATTTTTGAAGAACATGGCAAATAAATTAATACTTCTGATAGTCTGATTACAGTAATTCTAAAATTGCTGTAATGTGCACTGATAGGTGAGACAATAAACTGTGTCACAGACATTTCTGAGGAAAATGTGTCAGCCACATTCATCTACATCCAAGCTACTGCAGGGGCATCTAGATTTCAACAGCAGGAAAAGTTATACAAGTTGTAATACTTCTAAACCAGCATTTTCAAGGAATCCATGCTAGTTGAGCACTGAAGATATGCCAGTTGGAGATTTAGCACTTAGTTCCTTAGAATGTTATAAAAGCCTATACAGAAAAACAGGTCCGGTTGCAAAGTCTTTTAAAATATTAATCCCAGGTGTAGACAATAAAATGGAAGAAACTTTGGGAAGTATGAAATAGTTCAAATAGCAATTGTAACTGGAACACGATTGTGTAAAAACATGCAATTTTGAGAATAAAAATAATATAAAATACGCAGAGTAAGATAACATGGGTGTAACACTCTGCCCTGCCTACGTGGAGGTGAAATAGCTCCAAAAATACCCTATTTGCAAAAGTTATGAGCGATGGGTGGAGAATGGGGATCACACTGCTGTTGGTGTTGAAGGATGCTGAGATCAGCCTAGTTCATTAATCCCAAAGTTAGGCATTCTGATAAGATCAGTGTTTCCTGACTGGAACCAATGAGGGTGTGGCAGACAAAGCTCCTGATAAAGGAACCAAATAGAGGGAGCACTGATAACAGCTGGCCCAGTGACATATGATTGATAGTCAATCACTTTCCTCTATAAAAGCCCAGGACCATTTTCAAACAGCAGGTCCTTCTAACACACCCCTTCATGGTGTGTGGACTCTCTTGAGCAAAGGTGCCTCTCAAGGCTACTCCTTGAGGCTGAGCAAAAGACAGTTGCCCACAGCCACTGTTATGGGTAAGTGACATCAATCTCTACTTAATAATTATTTTGATAGATCTAACATAATTCCTTCAATATTGCTTCAATAATTAGTACGTTATACTAGTAGTTCTAGATATATATATAGTGTGTGATAATTCTGATTAAGATCTTCTAGTCTAATCATTATCACTATTATTTAAATCAATCATTTATTTTATTTAGATGAATATATTTGGTTTTTCATCCCTAATCCTGCGGGATAAAGCTGTATAAAAGCTCATCACACCAATATAATACTTTAGACATAAATCATTGATTAAGTCTGGGGCTAAGATTGGCTTCAGCTGTACCCAGACCTCTCAGAAAGCACAGGGGTCCTTTCTGCACCCCATGAAATGTAACTCAATGGGAGGCCTTCTCTAATAAGCTTTGTCTGAAGCTCCTATTCTGCCTGCAACCAGTAAAGGGAAATTTGCACCAAAATTATTTTCTAAGTAGATTTATAAAAGGTTAGCCTGGCATAGTGCTACTCAAAGGATCAAAAATAGAAACAGAGATATCCTGCCCATAATGCTATCAAACAGAGCAATTCTACTGGGAATCATGTCATAATGGGAGGCAGGAAAACATAATAGAAAGAATAAACAAAAGTGGTCAAGAACATAAGATTACTTATAAAAAGTAATTCAAGGAATTAGCCAAACTAAGGACTCCAGAGGCCTGAGGGTGGAGTTATCTTGTTTCTGTTAATGGTCAGGAATACACTAGCAACAGGTCCGGAAAAGCTGAGAGGTGCCCAATTGTGACAGCATATGCTGTATGATGTCTGAGACACAGAGGTGCAGCACAGAATTGACCGACTCCCTGAAAGGAGGGTTTGCTGCTGGCACTGATGGGTACCTGAAAGCACACATTAACCAGAAAAATTAAAAACTATGCATTTGAAACAAAGAATTAAGGGTAATTCTTTAAAATGTTCTGTGTATATCTGAGTTCTTCCAGACTGTGACAGTTCCCTAAGTGCTTCTCTACAAAACGTTACTGATCTGGGACAGGTCACATATTCCCAGTGACCTTTCACTGAAATAAGAATGTCAGATTTCACCTGCATGTTTCAACACACTTTGCTGAGGTTTTCCCTTTGTACAACAGCTTGAGTTTCATTTTCCTCATTTTATCGTGTTGTTTCAGGGATAACCTGTTCTCCTTTAGAAACAGTTTGTGGTTTTCTATGTACTGTAACAAGCATGATGAAATATCTTACAAGGTCTCATTTCCTGTTGGATGTTGAATGTTTTATTCATTTTCAGCTTGCAAATTTTTTTGCAAGAGAGATAAAGTAGAAAGAAGAGATGAACAGAAGGCCTGCTGGATGCAAATGAAAAGCTCTCACTTAAGATCTGGACTTAACACTGTAATTCAGTAATGCTTTAATGACTTTTTATAGAGTTAATATGTCATGGATCATGTGGGGAATAGGGTGACAAAGACCTTTAGAAAATGTCATTTAAGCAGTCTGTTGTTTAAAAAAAACATTTTGCTTGGTTCATAATCAAGAAAATGTCCTGTATTCCCTTTTTCCTTTTCAGTCTAGGGCACCTAGAGGAAAGATTTGTATTCAACTTTGATTCTATGTAGTGAAAAAATAGCTTGGAGAAGTCTTTAGGTCAATGCATATTACATTTAGGGTGTTTAGTATAGGAATAGTTTAGAAAAGAAGAAACCTTCTTTCCAGGAGCATTTCACAGAAATACCAAAGGGAACATACTGCAGAAACACTCTTGGCTATTTGCTGAGCAGTTCTTGTCTTGACTGTTATCACTGTACCTGCTGAGGTTTACTGTGAGTTACTTCTTTTCCCACATATATGTGAGAAAGACTATTTCATATTATGATCTGCGTCAGTTTATTAGTCAGAATATATTCTTTATTAAACCCATTCAGAAATATTCCTATATTTATTTTTTAAAAAGTCAACAATCAGGGAGTGGGGAAAAGACAAACAAACAAACAAACAAAAAACCAACACCCAGTCCCTAAAGGATAGAGAAAACTAAGTTTTAAGTATTGCTTTAGGAAAAAATATATTTGATCTTTCTTCTAGGTTGGTTGTTACTCATGGAATTTACAGCTATGTAGGACAGGGTGTAGGTATGTCTTCTTAGACAGAGAAAGAAAATTTTCAGATCTTGCCATTCTAGGGTTAAAAGTATCAAGTAAGAGCAGGAGAGTCCCTGCCAGAATAAACCATCACCACACATGGGGCCTGCTAGCGTTACTGCACCAACATGGCAAACATGCAGTTTTGAGGCATGCTGGGTCCTCAGCTGGCCTTTAATTTTGGCTTCTGCAAATACATTTTCTTCAAATGGAAGAAGAATACAGAAACAAAAGGGAAATGGTGTTGCCTCATCCCAGCACAGCTTCACTTCTTGTCCCAACACGGCTAGGGCACGCACTAAGAGGTAATAGCAAATAATTACTCTGACGTGTCTGACACAGCCTAAGAGAATCAAGAGCACAAGTTCCATGAAAAATGTAGCCACTTGAAGTATAGAATAGCCTTGGTAAATACTAAAGCTTTTACTTGTAAATTGAGTCTTATAATCCTAGTTAATCTGAGGATTTTTACTGAAACACATGGTACACTATTATGCTTTTAATTATAAGAATATCCCAGCCTGGTGAGATTCTAATCCTAATTCACTAGACAGAAATATTAAAGAAAATTGTTGCCTGACTGAAACTATTGTCCACTTGCCTGGAATGCATATTCCACATTTAACATCTTCAGAGAAGGGAAAACAGCTGTTATACAAAAGGGTATAACATTCAGAGTAAATATTGGGAGCTGCAAGATGAAACAAGTATGAAGATGAATCATCAGGAATGTTTGGCTGAGCCTTTGTAGTCATATTCCCATTTATCTAGAGCACTCAAATGGCAAAAAGCACAATGACCATGTGCTAGTTTCAGACTGTGGCAAGTTGCATTCAAAGTTAAAACAATTGACCTTATATTCTGTAGCTTTGTCCGCTCACACTGTTGGCCTTGTAGATTCTCAGACCTTTGACTAAAGCCTCTTTCTCCATGCTTTTGTAACTCATTCAACTAATTTTAATATGCAAGGCTTTTGATGTGGTGTTGCAGGGCAGCCTTTAATCAAACTGGTGAAATACAGTTTCAATACACGGGCTGTGAGGGGGAAATTGACTGGGCAGGGTATGGGTTGTAATCAGTAGCATAAAGGGCAACTGATGGGGAATTCCCAGCAGTATTCCTCAGGAGTCATCGGATCATAGAATTATAGAATTGTTTAGGGTGGAAAAGACACACAACCAGTGTGGAACCTGCTCCCTCAGTCCAAATCTGGTGGCTGAGAGGCAGCTGCCTATGCAGGGGCCAGAACTTTCAATGTGTTTTTTAATGACCTGAACAAGGAAAGTGAATAAAGTCCCATCAAGTTTGTAGAGAATATCAGATTGGAGGGAAGGGGTCAGTGGAGGAACTTCATTCAGAGGGATTTCAGTGGACTAGGGATATGGACTGATATGTTCAACAAAGGCAAATGGAAAGTCCTGTGCTTGGGATGGAATAACCCCACTCAGCTGCACACCCTGAGTGTTGTCAGCTAGAAAGCAGCTTTGTAAAAAAAAAACTTCTGGTCCTGAGGGGCATGAAAATGAATCAACATTGCATCCTTCCATTGGAGAGCATACTGGCCTCTATTAGCAAGGGCTGGCAAGCAGGTCCAGTGAAAAGATTATTCTCTTCTATTCAGCACTTGTGAGAACTCACCTGGAGTACCATGTCCAGCTTGAGCTTCCCAGCAAAAAAAAAGATATTGTCATACTGGAGCAAGTTCAGCAAAAAGGTCACCAAGATGATTTGGGGGCGTGGAGCACACGATGAGCAGAAGCTGAGAGAACTGCTTTTGTAAGCCTGAAAGACTGAAATCTAAAGGAAGTCTACAATTGCTTAAAGAGAGAGTATAGAGAAGACAGAGCCAGACTCTTCTTAGATGTGCAGAGTGATAGGATGACTGGCAGTGAACACATATTGCAATAAAGGAAATTTTAACTAGTATGAAAAAACATTCACAATGAGGGTAATTTAAAAAATGAAAAAGGATGTCCAGAGAGACTGTATGTTTTCATACTGGAGATATTCAAATCTCAATTGGACACACCTCTGTGAAACCTGCCCTAAGTCTGGCCCCACTTTGAGCAGGTAGTTGGAGCAGGTAAGTTCCAGAGGTCTTTTCTCATCTATTTTATTCTTTTAAGAAGAGAGATTCCTCTATAGGAGGGCAAATTTATTCCATCTGTTCTTGGTTGAAGTGATTTACCTTAAATCCCTCTCTCTTCATTGCTTAACATTATAGAAAATATATAATTATATAAATGCTATCTTGTAGACTGTAAATATTACACAAAATAAATGCAACCTTTATTATTCTTCATCTAGGAAATTTCTCATTAAAACAAACAAACAAACAAACAAACAAACAAACAAACAAACCCTTCTCCCATCCCTCCCAAAAAAACCCAAATCAGCCAAACAAAAAACCCTACACTTCACCTTACACAACTAATTTGTTAGTTATTTAACACCCAGAACAATCATGAATTTAAAACAGAAATTCTGGAGAAAAACAAACTAAACCTTAGATGACAAGTATGAGGATTAAGAAAACAAAGTAGAAATAATTCTATAAAAATATACTTTCTTGTATACAAAATTCATTTTAGATATACAAATCCATATGCCAATAAAAATCACAAGCTGTATACCAGACATTTAAAATATATTAGAGAACCACTCAACAATGGTTCTTTCAACATTTGAGCTTTTGAATAGATTTGTTAGAAGATGGCTTTGGCTAAAAACCTCAAACACTTGCCAGATGAGATCGATCAAAGAAAACAAAGCTCATCAATTTGAGAATAATAGATTTATTTTAACTGTTAGGGTGATAATTTTTTTGAGACACTAAATAAGATACTTCAAGCAGACTTAATGAGGTTGGATCCTAGCCCAAAGCTACAATTTTAGCTGTTAGACATCTTAGCATGAGCTACTCACTGTAGATTTCTTTTAAACTGATAAACAACTAGACCTTTCAAGAGAACTACACTGAGACAGTGTCTAAGTGTCAATAAATCACATTCTGGAGTTGCCTATTTACCTTCACTGATTGTTAAAAAAACCTCAAACGACTAACTCAGAGGAGGGGCACATCAGTGTTTTGGGTCAAGGGTGTGTTTCTAAGGTAAATTTCAGACTGTGAGTGGGAACACTGCTTTCATCTGCAACCAGAAGATGCATTCCAGGATCATAACTGAATATTTCTACTGAGACTGATCAGGAATAACCCTTCCAAAACTTGTGCAGTGTAGATCTCCACTCCTCAGAATCAACTGTTTGGGTTCCACAGACTCATTACTATTGCTTGCATCATTTTCTAATGATGACATAGTCCATGAGTGAATTTTAGACCAATAGGTTTAACACTGATTAATCAAATTTAAGACATCTGATCACTAACAACTTGTTCAAATTTTTAAGACTATTCATTTATGCCATTATGAGAGTACAGATTATCTTCCAGTTTTCAGAATCAGATGTCACTCAATCTCTCAATTGATTTTGTGATTTAGCATTTTTCTTCATTTATTGACTTCATTTATTAAGAAACAATGACATAAAAAGTTTGATTTGTAAATATTATAGGCTTTACAATGCCCTTCTACTGACACCTGGAAGGTCCCCATGAATGTCATTCTAATTGGGTTTTAAGACACAGTTCCTTCCCTGAGGACCCTTGGGGAAGGAGCACTTATTTTTTTTCCTCTCAACAATTCTTAGTTGTCCTGTCACCTGCTTTACACAGAATTTGAAAAGTAACCATCATGTGATAGACAATGCAAAAGACTATGATCTTCTCTAATTCCCCATGTTCTTCAGTGAGATCCTGCTTGTAGGTATGACAATAATTCTAATTAACTATTTGAGTGGTGATTAAGCTTCACTTCAGGGAAAACCAGGTCTACCAGACCTGAAACAGGTTCAAAAGTTGCAGACTCTTGCTATACAATTCAGATGAATGCGAATGATAAATAAGATGGTTGAATCAAAATAATTTTATCTACTGGAAATCTCACTGACAGATCACTGGGAACAGATAGCATAACTCACTGGTGATGGACTTAACAACTGATCTCCATATGACTTTATGTTTGTATTTAAATTATTTCTCATATTTTTGTTGTTGTGTACTTCATTTTTTCAATATTTATTCAGGTTGTGGTGTTCCTGTTACCCTCACTATATCATAAATTTGTACAATAAAACAAAATAACTCCACTTAATAAAGATGTACTAAGTTGTGCTAAGATGTACTAAGGTGACATATGTGCATGACATAACTTAAAAATGTACTTTTTGCTATTTTTAATATCTGCAGTAGTGCTAGACATTACAGGAATTTTTCTGTCAAAACACATAGGCCAGTGCAAAGATGACTGTGCAAAGTCCTGTGCCTTGTAGGCAAAGTAAAGTAGTGTGAAACTTAGATGACTTACATTTTCCACTCAGTTATATACCAGGAATATGAAGAATAGCCATCGATTCCAGCTTGCAAGATCCTCCAAGATCCACAAGTGACAAACACACCACTCCCACAGGAAAGGCAGCATTTTGGAAGGCAGCCTTGAGAACAAGTTTGAGATGATCGGTGGAAGTTATGAATACCTTGTAAGACCACTCCTTGCCACTACTGAAAATATATTCTCTGGGATCTCGAGATCAAATTAGACAGCTGGCCTAAGGGTTACAAGGCTTTTTTCCAGGCTACAAAGCCCAATCCTACCTACTGAACTTAGCATATAGCAAGGAAATTGGACATTAGGAGGAATACTGGACAACAGAAGGAACTTTTTCACAGAAAGGGTGATTAGACATTGGGATGGGCTACCCAGGGAGGTGGTGGAGTCACCATCCCTGGAGGTGTTTAAGACTGGACATGGCACTTAGTGCTGTGGTCTAGTTGACAAGGTGGTGTTCAGCCAAAGGCTGAACTCCACAATCTCAGAGGTCTTTCCAACCTAATAGATTGTGTGATTCTGTGAAATGGCCAGGGCTACACTGGAAGGGAAGGGAAGGGAAGGGAAGGGAAGGCAAGGCAAGGCAAGGCAAGGCAAGGCAAGGCAAGGCAAGGCAAAAGGAAAGGCAAGGCAAAAGGCAAGGCAAGGCAAGGCAAGGCAAGGCAAAAGGCAAGGCAAAAGGCAAGGCAAAAGGCAAGGCAAGGCAAGGCAAGGCAAGGCAAGGCAAGGCAAGGCAAGGCAAGGCAAGGCAAGGCAAGGCAAGGCAAG
>JAWWEU010000081.1:11118311-11252262 GCA_035583155.1 Acropternis orthonyx
AAAGGAAAGGAAAGGAAAGGAAAGGAAAGGAAAGGAAAGGAAAGGAAAGGAAAGGAAAGGAAAGGAAAGGAAAGGGTGTCAGACTTTCTCTCAATGTAGAGTCATGAAGTGTGGACTAGCTGTGAAATTCCCCGAGTCTCACTGTTAAGTCAGATGTTGTGCTTATTGCCAGGAAATCCACTAATGAAAATCTGTGACTTAAAAAAATAATCAACCCAACCTGACACTGGTAGGAAGGCAGTGTACAAACAATTCTCCATTTCATGAAATGGAACTATTAAACAAACAAAAGCTGAGCTGGACATTAAAAAACTTCTGCAAATTATTGCAAAGTGAGGTGTCTAATTTTTAGGAAGGGTGGGGAGTATTTTCCAGCAACTGGTTAGAGTGAAGTGAAACCATTCAATGCTACTCTGAAGAAAAGTGAAAGCTAGGAACTGAGTATCATGATTTTGCACAGTGAAAAATGAAGTCCATTGGGCAACTGGAAAAATCTAAAGCATAAGAAATTAGAAATTTTGGTATATAAAATATAAAGATTGTATAACTATCCATGTCACACCCCTGACACTGACTTCAAAGCCACAGTAAAAGGCCCTAAATATTTATTACACAGACATAAGTTTTTCTACTCAGAAGTGTTTAAAAAAATGGTAACCTTTCAAGTTTGCTTGTTGGTTTTCTTTTATCAACAATTTACTACTTAACAATTTTTAAGGTCTCATTTTCTGCTGTAATTCAAAAAACCCAGTCACTATAAAAGTTTGGTTTAAAAAATTTCAACGACTGCTATGCTCAGATCTTCTGGAAATTTACTTATTTTTTCTACATAATAAATCAATGGTGCCATTAATATTTTTATGGATGGATATATATCCATATACATACACATCAATTTAGAATATCTTATAATTATATATTCACCATTTAAAATATCTTCCTGAATTCAGCTAACAGCAAGAACAAAAACACATATCATTTTATCTTTGATTATGTGCTGGGTAAATCTGCCACTTTATGCTGTGAAATATTCTCAGATTTGGGGAAAGTTGTATCTGTAGCTTACTATGAAAATTAATTAAAAAATGAAACAGGTTTAAAAAAATGTAATAATTAAATGTTATTTCAAATACCTCTTCTAAAAAACATGAACAACTTAGTGCTAAAAATTTAAACTAATTGAAAGCATGTTTGTTATATATTTCTATTTAGAAACAAAAGTTTCACACTTTCAAGTTTCTAGGTTGTGTGAAAAGTCAGATATTAGTTTCTAAGACCAGACTTTATAAAATGCCTTTGCAATGATGATGCATTTTCCTATAAATACTCTGCTCATAAAAAAAAAAAAAAAAAAAAAAAGACTCAAACCTGTGATTGTTACTGCAAGTCAGGACAGAGCTCTTTATTACTGAAAATCTAGACGATTGACTGACATATACATCGTTTCTAAATGTCCACTTCTGGGAACTGAAAATAACTGGCTTCTTTCTCTCCACGTGTTGGTCTCCTCTTCCCATTCATTTTGCACTGAAGCTAAACCTTACTATACAAACTTCAGTGTTTAATACATATAGCGATTTAAAAATTATCTTCTATAATTTTGCCATCTGAAAACAATAAAAAATTAATGTTTATGAAATTTCTTATTAACTCAGTCTTTTTATACATACAATGGATGGAGGTAGTCCAAACCCCTGTATTAACAATTCCGACATTACCTTGATCCACTTATCACAGGGTGAAAAATCTGTTTTATTGTACTAATGTGCCTGCCTTGTGTGCATCACTCCTTCATTTAAGCATACCTGCACAAGTGCCATAAGCCTAAAATATCTTATTACAAATGAGGCTGGCACACCTTGGATTATGAGGCTGCACTATGTTAAGCAGAGGAGACTTCTGACCTTAGGTCTCTTACTTCAGGTTGCAGGTTTATTCGTTGGCCTTTTCATAAATATGACTTACTATGAATTTTTAAAGAAATTAGTTGTCTTAAGTTTTCTCAAGAAACAAAATGAAGGTGCTTAGTCTCTGGAGACTTCCAATTTCACTGTCTAGAAGCAAAAATGAGGCAATTGGTTTTTTAACACACGCTCAACTTCTTTGTCGAATCTACAGATATGAATGGAAAACTGAAGCAGAAGTTATTGTAACAGAAACTGTCTCACACGTGTCCATACTCATCTGTTATATTTTTATAGATTTAAAAATTCTGCTTTCTGGAGATGTACTTGAGAACCAAGAACTTTAAATTTTCACTGGAAGAAAAACCCCTTCTCATTTTAGACTATTATATCCATTGTTCCTGGTTGTCCCCCTTTCTTTTTTAATGCTGAAGCTTCCCCAAGCAGTAATTAGTAAAAAACCACCAGCTTCTGAAAGGCTGAAAGTCCTCTGGTCATTTCTAAGTTCATTCACTCTTTAAATGTCAGAAGTTGTATAATGAAATTTTCTTATAGATGACTGGTGAAATCTTGTGAATAATGGAGTTTTTTCAAGTTATAGGTTAATGAATGTTGACTAGCTATTACAGTGCACATTACATAAATATATATATATGGAAGGGGGAAAAGGTAGCTATAATAGTAGGCAGTAATGTCTGCTCTACAAAAAGAATTATTTTGGAACAATTCCAAAAATAACTGAATTAGTATTGAATTCCTGCATTATACACGTATGCTCAAAACTTTAGTTCTGGAAGCCTTAGAGATGCCTGAATTTAACAGAATTTCAGCTTTTAGAATTCATTTATTCCAGCCATGTCATGTTCTTCCCCATATGCTACTGAGCCTGACTAGCATTTATCTCATGTTTAAGCATGGAGTGGATCCAGCATCTGAAAATCTCAAAGGAGCCAGTCCAATATTTTGTGAAGACAAAATGAGTCAGCTCTACTTTGGTGGAAAGACAGAATGAATCAGCTCTCTAGAGAAGGCAATGAAGTTTGCTTTTAAAGCATATCTGGGAAGAACAGTAGGGCCTCTTGCCCACTGTGTGATAAATGAAACACTCGTTCTTGGACTGGAAGGCCGTGCAGCTCTCACCCCACCTGTACTGCCTCAGTAAGCAGTCCAGGCAGGCACAAGACTTAAGTAAATATGGCAGTTAACACAAACTGGATGGTTAATATGTTCATCCCCAGTTGGTACAGGATATCTTAAATCTCCAGGTTATACTTTACTCAAAACTTCACCCATCATGGGACATCACCTTTGTTTCTAACTGTTCCTCTGCACATATGCATTTCTTTGGAATAGAGGCATCAGTTTAAAATAATGGCCATCAGTTCTACTTGGATGAGGGTGAAGTTCTATTACAGCCTCTCTGACAGTTTACTTCAGGTCAAGTTCTCTGAGCATTCTTACTGTCTAGCCATCACAGGTCCCAGGTTGGTCTACTATAGGAGAATGTTCAGGAACACTGAGCCTTTCCAGCACCTGGCAAAGGGAGCCCATAAGCAATGCTGACAGCCCTTGATGGAGGACACTGCCTTAGGTCTTCTAATGCACCAACTCACATCTTCTAATCCAACCCACATCCCACAGGGATATGTGATGACCTAACCCAGCACACCACCTGCCAACCCCGTTGTCCCGTGCCCTACATACAACATGCCTCTGCAAGGCCTTCACTGTATGGGCACACAGCATCTCATTTATAGCAACAAACCCACAATGAATGAGAGATGTCAATTAACACAAACACGTCAGCCAGCCAGCACCCAACACAGAACACTTAACAAACCTTCACTCTCCTCTCCATGTGGATGTGGTAGTCTCAGAAGATGTCCGTGACCAAGCACCAACACAATACAGGGGTACCAATGATGAGGGAGAGAAGACGTAAAAGACAACAGTGCCTGCCTATGTAGGCCCTTTATGCTTTTATCTGTCACTGTAAAGCAAAATAACTGCTCTTTCCCAAATATTTGCCCTTGAATTCAATCACTGAATCATAGAACGGTTGAGATGGGAAGGGAATCTTGGGAGATCACCTGGCCAGTAAGCAGAAGACACTACCCATCTCAAAGAAAAAGCAAAAAGTTTCATTTTTAGCTCAGTCTTTCAGTGTACCTAGTGTTTCAGATCTGATTTATGGCAGATGAATTTTCCAGGTACTCTTTCTGGAACCTTTCTGTCCAGCTCAGGAGTCCAGACTCCACATGAGCAAACATATGAAGATAATGAGTATTATGAGGCTTAAGAAGTTTGCAGAGATATGAAAATTGGTAGTTTTGTATAATTAGGTTTCCTTCTTGTTTTATTTCTGTTTCAATTATTTTATTGGCCTTTCTACTCTTTCATTAATTCTTTCCTGAAGGAGGAATTTCATCTGTCAATCACAAAACATAAGGTTTTCTGATGAGAATTGAGTGGGTTTTCACCATTTTGATACTCACATATATTAGTAAAGATTTTCTATGTATCTTGTCATAACTGTAGGTCATTTATGCTTTCAGCATAGAAATACATTGTTTTTAACTGCACCTACCTTTAAATGAGTGAGAAATAATATGGAATTTGATGGGAATTAAACAGTTAACTGAACAGGATCTTAATTTTAAATTTTGAATTATGAACTGTCACATTTTACTGAATTGCTGAACTGTATAGCTAATTAACAGATTTTCCAGAAACATTTTTGTATTATTTTCTGACAGAATTAATTAATAAAAACTAAATGTTAGTAAGGCTTACATTCATGCATGTGGAAACGGGGTAAGTTTAGAGTAAATTTTAACAAAAGATGCAAGGCTAATGCAACATTATAGGACACATGGCCATGATCTTAAAAATAACTGATAATTTTTTTAATTTTGAATATTAAAAGCATGATTTTCAGAGACTGAGTGATCAACACTTTCAGGAAGCCAGGCCTTTTGATACTGCCTTGGTCTGGATGCCAAAATAATGACAACTATAACGCTTCATATTACAATAATGCTAAAAGAGATTACGTAAACCCTAAAGATCTTCCAAACATGAACTCAAGAATATTTGGCACACAGAGATAGGTCATTGCACTGTACATTGAAAATTATACACTGAAAGAAATGAGTGAGAATTTTAAAACAGATGAATAAACTTCAGGAATAGAAAGCAGTGATTATTAAATGCTATGGAAGGAAATGATACCAAAACTGGCAAGGATTAACCATTCTGAAATGACGTTCAGGCCCCCCCAGGATGTTTAACCAGTTTAATTGTTTGCATAAGTGTAATTATTTTAAATAGGCAGTGATGTGGTTGTGAGAAAATCTAAAAAAGAAGTACCTTTTTTTTACCGTCATTTTCTGATTTTTGGATCACAATTCAATCTAGCTGAGTTGAAACTTTCTGAAGAATGTTTACTCTGACTCATATCTTATGGAAAAAAAAATATGCAGAAACTTCTAATATCACCAAATGCAGCCTCCAGCTCTGGCACACACCGGATTGCATTATACTTTTCATCAATTTATAAAGGTTGTATGTTAACACAAAATATAATTTATCACTACTCCAATTAGAAAATTGTTTCAGAATCTAAGAGGTTGGAAACTTTCAGAATGACAATTAAATATTGGTATATTTAAAATGGTCCCTCTGTAGTAGAGCATCACTCAAAACAGGTGTGCTAAGTACCTTGCAAGGCAAACGTGGTGAAATCAGGAGACCATCAATCTTCTGCACCATTTCTTGAAATGCAAGGAGGTTCCTTCAGTGTCCTAAAAATGTGAAGGTATGAGATCTCTGGAGTGATGTCTTCAGGCCATGCTACCCATAACTGTCACTCTCCATAACCTATCCCTACCACCTACTGATGCCACATACTCAGAGGTTCAGAACTCAAACAATGCCTTACTTTCAAAACAAATAAAACATTGGTATGCAAACAAAATTTAAGCAAATTTTGCTTTTCTTCTATAATGTAGCATGGTAAACCAAGACAATACTAGCAGTCAAATAAAAGGAACTAAAACACTATAATCATGTCAGATAAAGTCACCATATGTTTTCTA
Organism: Acropternis orthonyx; assembly: GCA_035583155.1. Lineage (NCBI taxonomy): Eukaryota > Metazoa > Chordata > Aves > Passeriformes > Rhinocryptidae > Acropternis > Acropternis orthonyx. Next base: position 11,124,313 of record JAWWEU010000081.1, read on the forward strand.
CATCCACCCTCTATAATAGTCTCACATGTCTAATGATGTAATAGTCACAAATATTACAACCTGTTACAAAATTTAATTGAAGTTAAAAAGTGAGATAATTAAATAGTGGGGTTTTTTTAAGCAACCTGAATTTATTACCCATGAAGCATCAGGTACCTAAAGCAGTCACCAATATTCTCTTCTCTCTCTGGTAAATATTTTAGTTCTGGAATTTTTCATTCTAAGATATAATGAATTTGCAGGACAACTGCCTTGTGGAAAACAAAAACGTATATCACGGAAACATGGTTTACATCATGCTGCAGCCTTCTCCATCAAGAACGGTATGACTGGTTAAATTATGATAGGAAAGAGTCTATCTATGTTCACATTGCTGAGTCTCCAGAGATGTGTCTGTTCCTGGCTCAGCTACTAACAAAAGCTCTAGCCTAGGCTTTTCTGCTTTACTCTCGAACACTATTCAGGTTGCTTTCTGCAAGACAGTGAGTAAGCCTTCTGTTAGACTGTTCCAATACAGTACAACTGTAAATATCCCAATTGATGCTCTTTTAGAGATTAAATAAATAAAGAAAAAAGAGATTCTGAAAAGGTAACCAAAATTAAAGTCTGGACATCCAGATCTTTCAAGTTCCTTTTTGTTGCCTTAAAGATGATTTATAACCTACAATTATATGAGGCCTAACAAAAGTTAATAATTACTTTATTATCTATCTTCTTGAATGAGTGAAAGCAAATTTTTTTGAGAGCTATGATGATATCATTTCATTCACAGGACTTTACCTTGAAATTCCAAGTAGAGAGGTTAGATGTTTAATTTTCAAGATTCTTTAGTTCTTTTTCCTGGAGAGCAGGAAACTGCTTTCTCTCAGATGTCACTTTCACTTTCTGCAGAAATGTTTCATACAGCGAGGTGTGCCTTTTCAAAAAGAGCTGGAAAAAAAAGAGGTGGGGTCGAGCAGGAAAACCTCTCCCACACACAGTGCCAAACAGAATGGGATCCTCTGGCACAAGGAATTTTTATCATTCTAGGGAAATACTGATAGTATTGAATTACTTCATTTTGAGAAAATGAGCTGCTGTTTCCTCTATCAAACCAGCAGTAAGAGGCCAAAACACAACAAAGACTGTGGTTCTTATGATCAATAAGTATTCTATGAAATATTTTTCATTAGTTAATTCTTTCACAAGTCTTTTTGTTGGTTTGAAAGTGCTTTAATTAGAAAGAACAAAAGCAGAACAAAAGTTTTACCACATTGCTGCTGAGAATCTTAAAAAAAGGAAAAACCACAATGGGCGAAAACAACATTAAAGTAAAACTGTTCAAGCAGTTCAGATGCCAGTTCTGGTCACTCATGCCAGTGCACAGAAGGAAATGAAATTGTCATGAAGTGTGAAGCCTAATATTGAAAGCTAAGCAGGGTGGAAAAAATGAAGTGGCAAATTTTCAAGCACTGGCATTTGTCAGTCACCTTTCAGACCAAGAAAAGTCTATCACTTTAACAACACCCAAGTAGTATTTGTGCTGTTAAGATAGTCTAAATTTAAAGGGAAATGCACTTTTTAAAAAGTCTTGTATTGAAAGATTTGTAGATTTAAACAAGATTGTTTCTACTGCTACAAAAAACAAAACAACAACAACAACAAAGTTATGTTTCCTCTTCATATTTTGTGTCTTTCTTCAAGAGAACATATTTGAATTGCTATGTCAGACAAATTATTACAAACATTCACAGAGGTAAACTGTAGGCTTACAATATGATTATTTGATCAGCCTTCTGAGAAAGAACCTCCACTAGCAAATATAACAGAAAGAAATCTTTTGACAGCTGATGTGTTTAAGCTGTAGCCACACTGCACTCCTTCCCTGAATACACTCTCCGAAGTCGTCCAATCAAATTTTATTGTAGATACAACAAAATTATTGAAAGACTACTTATGATTTAGTCACAAGATGCTACACAGCAATCATTGCATATCATTTATTCTGTACTTTTGATCTCTCAAGAAGCCACAATGAGGAATGGAAGAAATGAGAAGACAAAGATAAGGAAGGTAGGTACTGTTCATGCAACAACTCCTCGCACAAAAGGCTTCCTTGAATTTTTCCTATTGAAAGTCCATTGAAAGTGTGGGATATAACATATATTTTCCCGTTTTTACTGATGTTGAATCAAGTAAATCGTCACTCAACACAGCTGAATATAAATGAATCCCTAAGATTTAGGTCCACATGACTATCAAGTTAGTCAGGTGGCTGACACTGAAAGGTGTGATCAGACTGAAATGTGCAATCAAGTCGAAAATGTTCCAACTTCCAGCACTGATGTCCACTTTGCCCTATTACCACTGCCCCATCAATCCTGACACAGCATTATGCTAAGACAGAGGTACCCTCAATTTCCCTTGCCCTGGTGGCTGCATGTTTATCTTACGGTGAATTCAAGTCCTGTATCGAAAATCTGCTGCTGAAAAGATGTTCATGACACATCTCCAGGACAAGATGAGGCCTGTTTTACCACACCCATCTAGCTACTTATTCTCAGACAGGTGGCAAGAATTGCCCTTAATTTCAGATGTTACAATTCCTGAAAATTTATGAATGGCACAGAGACTTATCATCCACTAGCATTAGTAAAGTAAAATTATTAAACATGGGCAGGTATTCTGTAAAGGGGCAAACTGACAAAATGTTAAAAATGAAAGATACAAAGATGATCTTAATGAGGTTCCCAGAAGCTGGATGTCATGTATTTAGGCCTTTCAAAATTACAACCAATCCATATAAAAAGAGTCTTAAAAACCTGGTGCAAAACCCCTTCTGTTTGCAAGTGACATAGTTCTTAACATTTGGCCAAACTATGACAGAGAAACTTTAGGCAGCATGATGAAATGTCTCAGACAGGTATGAAATAGTAAGAACAGTACAGCTGGATGCTAGAGCTGCTTTGAGTGTTAATGGGATTTAAAATCTCCAGGGAGAAAATTTAATGAAATTCTATTTTTATTATCACTACTACTACTACTACATTTTCTGATTTTGTAGGGATTAACTCTCTTGGAAGTTAATTCTCTCTAGTACTTCCAACTTACAGTCAAATAAAAACTTATGCAGATTATTTCATTGTACTTGGTACAACTTGTGGAAATAATGTGTCAAAATACATGTATGTAACAGGTACATATATGCATGTGCATATGAGTTTCTATTTCTTTCATTTGAAAGTAAATATAATAATTATAGAACTATAAAGTTAGAAGTTCACATGGAATGAGTACACTGAAACTTTTGCTGTTCAATATTACTTACACAAGTCTAAATCACATGGTGTAAGTTACATGAAATTCTAAATACAGAAGGCAATACTGTTCATATGGAAGATCAATGTGTTTTGTATTTTATTACATGCATGTGAGTATTTACAAACTGTTAACAATAAAATTCTTGTAAAATTGATTAAAATTAAAAAATAACATTTTTGTTCTACAGATTTCAGCCATTTAATTTTTATCTGTTTAAATGCAAACTTCAAAACGTGGCGTCTATGCCACCCACATACAGCCTCTCTATTGCCTGGAAATCAGCACACCTGGAAGGATGGAATACTGAAAGAAGAGAGTTTCATTCTGCATCATCTACTGAGAGGAGGTGGTCAGAGAAGTGGGAGAAGAGTATTTAAATGGGACTCAGAGAGCAGACAGAATGGTACCCCAGGAGACCTGCAGAAGTGCCCAGGAGCTGAGTACTATCCACAAGGTAGGCTTCTTTGGTTTTCTTACTGATATTTCAAGCTGAGATTTATTTTCTCATTTCATCTTTTCCTTTTTGCTTTACTACTGTAACACAGAATGAGTTTATGAAAATAAAATCAGACTAAACCACAACTTTACATTTAGAAGCAACTCTTTCGAACATGTTACAAGTTACAGATAACAAAGTTACAGACTAGTACACAGCAAACTCCTGGGAGGAAAAAAATCTAACTTTTAATTCATTAATAGTAGGCAATAGTTTGCATTTAGTCAAACTTTCTACAACAAATAATGCTAGTTTTTTAGATACTGTTTGTATTTATCCATATGGAAGTATAAGAGAAAATAAGTATTTCAGAAAAACAGAATAGGACTTAAAAGGAAAAATACACATACAACACTCTACATGTTATATGAATAGTGTAAGAAAGGTTTTCTTAAACTTTTTTTTTCTCTTTATACACTGGATAAATGTATTTAGATTTTAAATGTTCCACCATAAAACCTGAACTTGTTAGGCCTAACAAAGCACATTAGCAAATACAGAGGGTAAGTGAACAAGCAGGAGTAAATGACCAGCTATGCCTGTGAGAATTAACAAAACTGTAAAACCACTCTGGTTCTATTAAGCCTTCTGTCTTCTTTTTCCAGTTCCAGAACAAGACAATGTATGGCCCCAGGAGCTGCTTCTTCCTCTTAACCATCTGCCTTGCTGCTGCATCCCTGGGTAACCCCCAGCGCAACAGCCGTCGGTGCTTAGGAAGTGTGCAGTGGAGTGAACTTCTAGAGGAGCTTGAGGAACTGGTAAGTCAAGGTGTAAAACACTGTCACAATCTATAGATGTTGTTTTCCATCTTTCTTTAGTTTAGGTGTAAGGAATTCTCAAATGTGTAGTAACTGCCCCATTACATTTTTTTTTTTACATAGTTAAAAAGTTATGAGTTATGTCCCTTCTCTCCAGAGCCCAAAATCTTAACATTTAGATTTTTTTAATTCACACTCATCCTGTTGAATATATGACATCTGTGTGTCTTCCCAAGAAAAGCTCCACATCCTCTGCACAGAACTCACATATTTTAGAGCACAGAGTCATCTGGGATTCCCACTAATTGGCACCACCTGAAACTGTAACATCCTAATTGCCTTTACCATACCATAATCCCACCAAAAGGAAGGGACACCCACACTCACAAGGTTTTTGGTACAAACACTCTCTGAAGGTGTTTTTGAAATCAGCTACATGGAAAGCATGTTTCCTTTCCCATTTTGGTTCCTTTTGTGGCCTGCCCCTTCCTCAACACTGTACATACTGAGATCCCTGGAAAATTTGAGAAAAAGTGGAACCAGGAACAAACAGCTAATTTTTTCCCCCATTTTAGATAGGCTTAGGAATATGTATGCAAATGAATCTTCTTCACACAAACTCATGAGATATAGTCAACGTAGTCACTTACACACTTCATTGTTAAAGAGGCCAACTGAGAAGTGACTCTTCAATGAATTGTTTCCATAGTAAACTTGGTTTTGCACATGCTTAAAGTTTCTACACTGTTTTCTTTAAGAACAAAAGAGGCTTTTCTTTGGCGTGTGAGGAAATGAGCAATGAAGATTTGTGTTTCCCAGAGAAGATGCTGAAAGCAGTAAGTAGAAAAATATATGTACTTGACATTATCTCATTGTAGCAGCTCTACCTCACACAGTCTGTACAGCTTTTCAACAGAATTATGCCATACTGTATTACAGGTTTAAATGATAAATCTGACTGTTGACTTTTCAGTGCAAATTCTTTTCCCTGAGAGGCTTTTTAGGGAAATCACTATTTTTTCCCTTTTCCTACTATTTAAGTCACAATGCCACTTTTACAACAAAAACATTATTTTCTTGCTAGTCTGGCTGTTTAAAGGGGAAAATTAATTGGGATCAGTCTGATAGCCCGAAAACCACCAGAACAGCATGACAACCTTGTTTCAGTCAGAAGGAGTTCCCATAAAGGCAGTGCAGGGGTGACTTTATGTACTACTTGGAACATACGTGCACTTCATGCGGACGGTTCGCTTTCAGTGGAGGTCTGCAATGCCACGAAATAAGGAGGTACTGGTTAACAGGTCGTCTCTTCAATGGAGCTTCTAAAACAGACTCAGGGAACAAAAGGGACAAATGGCAACATTGGCCTCTCCTGTACTTCCTCTTCTCTGAGGTAGAGGGAGCTCCCCCTCACGAGATACAGGCTGTGCTTGGGAGAAAAGACCTGCACAGTCTGCTGTCCTGGGTCTGAATTCCAAAGATCTGCATTTGACTCTTGGCCCTTTATTGACTGTTCCTCTCACATTGTACATATCTAAGCATATAAATGCAGCCCAAAAATGCAAGCTTATATTTACCTTACAAAATAGGGGGCCACCTTATGAATGCAACTGGAATTGAAGTAACTTACGAATTGCAACTGGAAATGCAATTCCCGATTTTCAAATAAACACCATCTTTGGAATGCATATTACTAACTATAATTTTTTGTACTGAAAATTCAGAAAAGCACAAGAAAGTGGTGAAAATTGTTTAAGAATTTGTGATAACCAGACTTAGGCACTTGAAAAGTAAACTGATGTTTAAGTGCAAATTTCAGAAAGAGAACTTGTCTATAATTTATTTTTTTTTTGTCATGAAAGGTTAAATATGATAATGCAGCCATTGTTCACATAGTTCATGAAATTGCTGAGTTTTTCAAGAGAGCAGACACTCCTTTTCAAGATAAGACCACTTTTCTAAGAGGAATGTATGAAGCTCATGCTCAGCTCAAGACCTGTGTAAGTATAATTTTTTTATTTACACTGCATGGTATTTAAGTCACATATTCATGGTGAATAAAACTGACAATATACATGCTGAAAATGCAATAGAAAACTACACTTTCAAATAATGATACCTAAAACGTCTGTCGGCAAGTAATGACATGCATCTTTCAGCCATTTTACTGATCTGTATGATACAGGCAATTTTAAATTCACACATTGTATTTATGAGCTAATTTTGAGACATGATGCCTAAAAAGTCAGTATTTAACTTGCTTCTCCTTAAAGACTGCATTAGTTCTAAACAGAAGTAGTTACTATTCTCACTGAATATCAATTTCATGTGCTTTTCTTTAAGTACTTATGACTTTTGTCAAGACAAGCTAACATAAAAAATTACATGCAAATTGTAGGCAAAGCACTACAGGAAAATATTAGGTCTTCATTCAGCCTATTTCAGCCAAATAAACTACTTAAACATATGCACGAATAGTTAATTCAGTTGGGGTCAGCTTAAGAACTATTTACAGAGGACAAAGCCTCAGATTTACTCAGATTTGCTTTCCTTGCAATTAATGCCTGTGTCAGGCACTAGATTTGCTAACAAACCTGCAGGAGAACAAACCTGGGCATATAAACATAGACCCTACTATATCCTTCTGTGCACCCAGGGAGGGAACCCACTGCAGTTCTACAGGGAAGAGAGGTTTCCATGACTGGACATTGCCTGAGCAGGAGCATCATATAAGCACTGAATTAAAAAATCTGTACTGCTGCTGCTTCTGGCCAGGCCAAGCTTCAGGACTAGATGTGTACAACAACAGGCAATAAGTACTTCTTAATCTTTATATAGATATTATATATATGTAAAAAAATATATATACACTATACCAGTAATACTTTTTTGACTGATTGAACATAATCACATCAGTACATCCATAACATTGCATGTCAATGACCACTAGTTATTCTGAAATCTTTTTCCTTCAAAGACCAGTATTACCACAGACCAAAAAAATACATAGACCCTTATACCTTGCCTTGAACACTGATATAACCATTTCTTGACCTCTCTGTAGACACAGCAAGTGTGTGCTACACTACCTTTAGCATTAACACATTCTGCAGGCTTGTATATGGCAGCAGAATGCTCTCAATGACCATGTCTATGGGAGGGCAGTTTTTGAACGTCTATTTACTTGTCACTGTTCAAACTAAGAGTTTCTTTTCTTTTTCATTAAAATAACAGCTGAAGCCCAGACTTAACATTATCCATGAATCTACAGTGAAAGAGTGTTTCCAAAAAATGGATAAATTTGTGACCAAGGTAAGTAGGCTATTTCTTTACTTCCAGCTCAATTTCAGGATTTTAAAGATAAAGAGCCACTTCTTACAGAAGCAGTCCCACTGCTGATCAAAGCTGTACAAACCTGTGAGATTGAGCCACATTACCACACACTGCAGGTTTTCACTCACACAAAATCTTTTGGTCCACATTCATTTCAGGGGCAATGTATCATTTTGAAAAACATTTAATCTTAGTTCAGCATCAAAACCCATTGAAGTTTGTGCCTTTTTAGAAAAACACCACCTCACATGGTTCAGGATTAGCCATGCATCTGATGATAGAAACGAAATGATCATCATATCTACCAAAGAACATTTGTACTTCCGTTAGACTAACTAAAAGTAATCTTTTTTTCTTACATTTCAGTAAATAATTCTATGCTTGTTCTCAATTTACTTTTGTCTTGCCATAATATTGGATGTCCTTTTTTACAAAACAGTTGATAAACACTTCTTAATAATCTTTTCTTCAGTCAAATGACCACTGCACTTGGCAAGAGATCCATGCACAGTCCAGAGAGATACTCCAAAGAATTGAAAACCACTCCTTCAAGAGAAGAGCAACACATTAGCAACGCCAGTTTCCACCACATACTTTGAGGATCTATCATGCCAAGATCTAAAAATTAAAGGAGGAATCAAACACATAGTTCGCATTTCAGACTATAAATAGATTAATTTATTCTTGTCAAGATATTTTTCTTAACTACTATAAAAACTTGAGCCTTTTAAAAAAATAAACAAAAGAGTATGTAAATATGTTTGTGTTTATTTGTTTTACAAAAAAAAAAAAAAAAGGGGGAGAACAATTTTCATAAAATAGATATCATAGATATGGAACTCCAAATCTTGTTTGGAAGCTAAGAAGTGAGCATATCAGCTACACTATCTGATTTCAGAGTACATTCATCAAACTACAGAATACAAACCTCTGAGAGCCTAATGCTTTTCCAATGCACATTTCCTGCCACACATTTACGCTCTTGCACTTTTACCACTGTAGCTAGAAGGCTCCCTGGCCGTTTATGCATGAAAAGATATGACTGTTTCCACAATGCCATGCTGCCAGTCTGCCATAGCCATTCAGGAATTCCAAGATTTCAGTTTGATTGTCCAGATGTAAATTTTATATATGTATATGTTTTTTTAAAAAAACAAACACAACAAAACAGACAAGAAATATCTACATTCCATTGGACAGACAAGACCCTAAACACCTTTAAATGAAACACCTTTAAATGCTCACATGGTATCTAATAGGCACTGGCAGCACTATATACTGGCAAATTTTTCCAAACAGCTCACAGATTATTTGAAAGCCTGTAAAAGAAGATAACATCTATGAAACTGACAGTTTTGAAGGAGAGAAAGGAGGGGTATAGTGAATGAACAGTGTTTCATAACATCTTTCAGCAATGATATAAGCCTTATTCTTGTGGTTCCTGATTTCTAGGCACTGTTTTTCAACCTGTCTCTTCAGAGAAACACAGATGTTAAAACAAATCAGGAGATTTTGCAAGACATCCTAATAGTCATACTTAGTTTGGATTGCACAAGAATGAAAAGAGTAAAAATATTTGTAATATCATATGTATGTCATTTTCTTACCATTCTTGAGCACTGGACATCGGTTTGGTTTTGGTTTTTTTTTTTTTTTAAATCTTCTTGGAGTCTTCACAGGCAGCCTAGCACCTCACTGCAGTATGACTTTCTCAAACCCACAAGATCCCTTCAGCTCTCCTTTCAAAAAATGGCTTTGGGAAACAAACTCCAAACAAACCTTCATGTTTTACAAAGAAAAATAAGACTAACCATATAACCAATATTAACCCTTTTAGATCTTATCACTTTCTCACCAAGCTTAACAACAAACACAGCTGTGTTTTTTCATGGCATATTCATTATACTGCCTTATTCATGCATCATCTGAATTGGAAACTGTTCACTCAGCTGAGACCTGATCAGTGTGCAGAGAGTGCAGACAGTGTTCCAGCTGAAAAAATAATCTCTTGAAGTTTCACAGTAATCAGTACCAGAATCAAAGTTCTTCAATGAATAACTTCAAGTAAGCCTAATAATAAATTAAAATAATGAACAGAATTCCTACATCTTTGAACTGTGGAGGTGCTTTTGCATCCAGTGCATTCTAAGGCAGATATTGGTATATATTAGTGTAGTTTGGATATGGATCTGACCTTTCCATCATAAACAGTACAGTGCCAGTGTAAGCATACTATCTATACCAAGAGCATTAAATACCCAAAAAGAAAATAATAATTAAAACAAAAGTATTACCATTACCTTTCCAATGTGTTCTCTTATAGTTAAATTGAAAATATATACATATTTATTCCTTAACATGTAGAGATTTGTAAACTGTGTTTGGGTAGGATTATTATGCTAATACATCTCTCTGAGCATTTACTTTAACAGTGGTCATAACCTATTTTATTCAGACTAGGAAGCACACCGATTATTTAAAATATTCAATGCAGAAAACACAAGCAGACAAAAACAACTTTGCAAAAATAAAGCAGTGAAGAGATGCACTGGGCTTTCAGGTTTCAGCTAGTGACTCATTTGATGAATCCATCATTTTTACTCTATTTATCCCATCTCCTGACATAGAGAAAGACTGATTAGTATTAGGAAGTTTAGGCATCTAGAAGTAATACCACACATTTCAAATAGAAGCCAAGGATAGACACTTTAATTCCTCCTGGAAAAGTTGGCAATTTCTAACCTTCTTATACGTTCAATGAATAAAACAACCTGTGTTCTCTTCATATGAATGTATTTTTCTGTGTATTCACAGATATGTGGGCAAAGCAATATATGGAACTAAGACGTCTCTTATCTTCTGTCTGGGGGATAACAATCACAAATCATGGTCACAATCCACTCCATATGGCAGATAGTGATGAAAAATTTGGACTAGCTGGTATAAGGCCTCCATTAGGAACCATGCCAAGGGCATCTCTCTACAGCACAGGGTGGGACAAAAACACCTGAGCTAGCTTTAAAACACGTGGCTATAACATGATCAAAACTGAGGCTAGAGATCATAGTATCAATTCTTGACTTAGGCTGTGAGGAGCAGAATGACAGCAATCTTGATTTTATTAAAAAAAAATGCAACATGGGTGAAAAAATATCAACAGATAACTCACTATCATGAGCAGTTTATCAATTACTTTTTTTCCCTGAAAAACAGCATTAGAATTGCTAAGGGGTTTTATGCTTTGGGAAAAAAAAAAAGAAGTTATGCAGCATCTTCTAAAACACTAGTTGTATACTGAGAAAAAAGGGGAAGGCTGGAAAAGAAAGATTTTTTTAATGAAAGAGAAATAAAAATATGAAAAGATGATCATGTTAAACAGCCTGTTTTGCCTCAGAAAGCTGTAGATACAGGACTAAATACACATAATATACTAATATACACATAAATACTAATTAGTACATTTTTGGAAAGCGTTTAAAAATTAAAATATTTCAGAATATAAATAAAGCAAGCAGACTGGCTATAGTATGAAACAGTACCCATAGTAGAGACTCTAGATTTATTTCCTTCCTCCACTAGAACTCACGAGTAGGCACAAGTTTAAAAATACTGTTTCCTATCACAACTACTTAAGTCCAGCAAATATGACTTTATCTGCCAAGACAAATTTGCAATATCAAAATTTAAGAATAGTTCCTTGTATCAGTGAAGTATTCCTAAAAAAAAGTCACCTTAAAACCATCTGTCTAAAACCCTCATTCCTGAGTAGTAGGCTTGATAATTACAAGATATGTATATATCTTCAGATGTAGCAAACAATCTTTCAAGTAAGGAACAAGGGACAATGCTGGCAATTGACTGGCAATATTGCATTGTATTGAATGCTATTTTTTACTGAGACTAGACATTAATAAGAGCCTTCAATTCCAACCTGTGAGAGAGATGAGAGTGGTCACTGTTTCCAACACGCATGTAGATCCATGACGACTTTGAAGGTTTTCATGCCTGCATTCTTATTTCCGTAGGCTTTTCCCAACATTACACAATGCAATTTGATTTTAAAATCTTTCCAAGTCTGTATCAGATAACCAATACCACATTAAAAGTCTAGTGGCACTCTCCTTATAGCCTGAACTAATTAATTTAATGAACCACATAACATAGTTTGGTTTGTTGCTCAGAGTCAGTGTGAATATTTTAGTGTATCCAATATGGTAAGAGCTTATAGCTGTCCTTGACCCAGCTACTGCTCAGGAGAAAAAAAACCTGGTGACTTACAGGAATGGCAAGAATAGCAAGCATATGTGAAAATGGATGTATTTATGTTATTAGCATATGACAAACCAAATATATATTAGTCATTTGAAGTTTTAAAACACTCCATTTGCACAGAGGCATCTCAAGAGGGATGCGGAAGAGAAGCACGAGACAAAGACATGAATGGGAGAATTCTGCTTACTGGTGATTTTATCCTGCTACAGCAACTGAGCTGTTGAGGCAACACAGGAAAGCAGTAGTGTATAAGCTTCTTAACATGAACTCACAGCTGAAAACATGAAGAAATGAGCATCATAAATCTGTCTCCAGACTTTAATGAGAATATATACTTTCAGTTTAATCCGAGCTAACCACATCAGAAGAAAGCAGCCCCACATTGCCATTTTATGTGATCTTCACTCAGACATATGAGAGAAAAAACCTTGCTATAGCAAGGCCTGTTGCAGGCTGGGTAAGCTATTTGTAGCTAAAAGAAAAATATAGCTGCCCTGAATTATACTCCAGAGAACCCTCCTTCTTCCCTGATCATAACAGAGAGCTTGACATTTAGCTTAAACTTGTATGCGTCAGAGTCCACACTGTGTATCAAAACCCTAATACTTTATAGTGCTCTGATGAAGGGATAATTTTGTACTGTTTTATTGGACTTTGTTAACAACACATTCTTAATGTGAAAACCTTACTGCTGTAATAATTCTAAGCCTAAGTGTTTCGTTTGTTTTAGATAACTGTAAAATATTTAGAGAAAAAGATGTTAAGGATTTTATAACAACCCTGTTGCTCCTTCCAATTTATTTTACTTCATCCACTGTGATACTACATTACTAAATTTCCACTTCTTGAAACACCATTGAGTTCAGTACAAAATAATAGCCCCATTGTCTGCAGCTAGTTTGGAATATCAAAATGTTTCTTTCTAATGGAAACTGTTCACAGACAACACTCTTTCTTACAAATGAAAGAGCAGTTCTGAAATAAAGTGGTTGTATTTCATGGTAAAAGCTCTTTTCTTTCCTGTTGTGTTTTTATACTGTTTTTATATTCTCATTTGATCTTTTTTCCTGCTTCACACACATTTTCCCTGCACATCCTACAACTGCATGTTAGAAAATCCTAGAAAAGTCTAGATGAGACTCCAAATTCTTTTCCAAGTAAGGCTGCTTTTCTTGCAGCATCAAGTCCTGAAAACACTATCATCAATGATCTGAGTTCATAAGACAGTCTCACCAGAAATATTGAGCTTACCTGCAGCCCCAGCTTTCCCCTCTAGAAGAGCAGGTTTAACACAGAAGATCATGCTTGGCCTTTGTCCAGAAACAATGGATTCACAATTCTTTCTGGACTCAGACTTCAAACTGCAATGGACACACAGCTATACATGCTTCTACTGCAAAAACTACACAGACAAGACTTCAAGCATTGTCTCGACATAAAATCCTGTGCAACCTGCTCTAGGATGACCCTGTTTGAGCAAAGAGCTTGGACCAGATGACCCCATGGGCGGTCCCTCCCTTCCAATCTTGCCTATTCTGTGATTCTGTGACTTCCCTCTCTTGTCACGGAGCTGTTATTGTTGTTGGCTAGAATGAAGTATTACCTCAGATGCTGCCCCTGATATTTAACCACTGCTCATTTTTGTTTTGTGGATCACTTCTGCTCCTTAAGAAACAATGTTGATAATCCAGGCAAAATTGCCAGTGAATATTACACATTACAAATAAATAATGAAAATACTAATTATTTACATTCATAATATAAGCAATAGCCTGGTCTAAGTTTGTAGCAAGTTAAATTCAAATATAGCCCTGTGAACAGGAAGAGAGTAAAAAGTTTAATTGTGTTGAATGTTTTTTTTTTTTTTTAAAGTAGATTTAGCTCCAAAAGGTGAATTATTAATAAAAACAAGACATTATAGCACTTGAATTTCAACTAAACTGTCATATGGTACTTTCTTACCATCTGAATTCTTTATTTCTGGTCAAAGAAATTTTCTTATTAAACTTTAGCGTCCTGAAAGAGAAAACCAAATGCAACCTCTATTTTTAATTACAATATCTATGTGGCAAAATTATTTAAACTTATTTTGTAAACAACTTCAACACTGGTTTATAAAGTCTGTTATCTCATGCAAATGAAGTTTAACTAACCCACAGCAGAGCGAAAACTGTGCTCCAAACATGACCATGTGAACTCATTACAAGGCTGGGAAGGCTGTAAAACTGAATTAGCTCCATGATAAAGGAACAGAGTGCAAATCTCCTCCATATGCCCTCTAAATGTGATCCTTGTGCTGGACACATGCTCAGCAGCCTCTGCCTCCAACACCCCTTTACATCTTTCCTCTTGAGGACGGTTATTACTCCTTGCCCATGTGTCTGCTGACTCACTGACAGCTGCTCCAGGGTGTCAAGGAAGGCACTGCTGCTCCACACTTGGCTGGATACTGCCAGACCTACTCCAGAAGTTATATTCAGTTTCATTTTCAGTACTGCCCAAACTAGCGAAATCCTATCCATTGATGACATCATCTGCAGCAGCATGGACTGTGGCCTCTTACCAGTGTGCACGGCTTTTGGGGGCATTCTGGCCTTGACAACTGCAAAGAAAATGCCTCCAATTTCAGTTATATCTTGGCCTCTTCATGCTTCTAATGGCTCTTTCCCCTGCACAACTAGGTTCCCCCCTGGGTTTGACTCTCTGCAAGCTGTGCAGTGCTTCCTGCTTGCTCATTAATCACAATCCTGCACTGACTCATGCTGTTCACCCTGACAGCTGCACAGTAAGAATCTCCTCTCAGGATCCCAAGTTTCTAAAACTACACTGATTCTTTCTTAAAACAAAATTATTTTCAGAGCAGCTGCAACTCGGTTGGCAGTGTAACCATGTGTGTAACCTCCATCAGATGCTTTAAGCCTCTAACTGACATTCTTCTCTTCCATGGAAGATGCTATACCATCCTCCAAAGTGCAGTCACATCCTGCATTGGAATGCAAGGGAGGAGGTCAGTCACATGGACCTTCTGATTCCCTGAGGGAAAAGGTTTTGAAGAGAGCTGCACTGTAACGCTTGTGAAAGCAATGTGAGACCTGTGCCCATGCTTCTTGGCACCTGGACACAACAAACTTTGGAAACAAGAAGGAAACAATAGTTACTGAATATTTTAAGCAACTTTTATCTTTCCAAAAGAAAACTGTTCAGAAATATATGCCTTCAATCACCTGCTTATTTGCAAATGCACTTAAAGATATACAAATACTTGCCTTCTAATCCATACAACTAAGATGCTCAGATGCTCATACACACATTCATGCTCAGTAATTTACAAAATTGAGTAGCAGTTATAGAACCATAGGATAATTTATGTTGAAAGAGACCTCACAAGATCTAAATTCAAACTCCAGATCCAAGAAGGGTTAACACTGAATTCCAGGCTTTGTCCAGTCAAGTCTTGAAAACTGCCAAGGTAGAAGTTGTAAGAAAAGCGAATATTCTTTATAGCAGTTCACATTCTTGTGATTCTTGATAAATTGCTTTTATTGGTGGCAATATGAAGGTTAAGAAGGCATTAAAATGTTCTTCCTAGCAGACATTATCTTTGCTGTCTATGTTCCTGTCTTACCTATCCTTTTGTGACTACTTTTGTTCTCTGTTCTGCTTATTTAACTCTCAGTTAACCACTACAGTCTGTCCTTACATAATGGTAAGATCAGGGTTTCCCAAGATAATAACTTGCTTCATTTATATGGTACATGTGTGACCCTCAAGGACTTTTGGATCCCAAGCTAAGGACAGTAGCAATGCACCAGAATTGTTTCAGGAAGGGATGGGAATTCTTTTCCCTCTCAGTAACACAGCAAAATGAAAGCACTTTGCCCCAGGCATCTGGTTGGGCTTGGTGAGCACCACCTTGAGCCACTAAAACAGAATGAAGCTTACAGGAGCAGACCTTGACCTCATGGAGAAATTAGACTGGCTGTGGACAAGTGCATGAGCGAGGAAGTCTAGAAAGACTAGACTATAGGAGGAGCTAAAATATTACTAATTCTTCATGGAGCTCATCCTGTCCTGGAAATCAGTTGATCCCCTTCTTGTTCATCACAAATTATTTCCCAAACTCCCAAGGATGCTTCCTATTCCTTTAGAATCCATTCCAGCATGTCACAAAACTGAGCTAACTGTTGCTGTGAGCTAACTTGCCCTTTTGGTTTCAAGAGAAAAATTTAATTTGATCAAGCTCTGAACTCACAAAAGCAATAATGAATAGTAAATACCCTGACAGACAACCGCTTGCATCATGTTAATTAATGAGTTAATTTTTCAACTATGTAGAATATTAATTTTCCTTTACAGTAAGAAGGATTTTCTTTTCAATGTCTCCTGTGAGTTGCTGTTATTGTGCCTGCTCTTTCAGCAGTTGTTTACCTTTTTTTAAATGCAACTATTTAATCCACAACATTGAGATTCTCAAGACTATCTATTGCATGGGGCATTTGGTCTCAGCAGCAGATACAGGCATTCAATGTCAAGGAAGAGAAATGATAAACCTAAAAGGACTAACTGTAAACATTAAACATTAAACACACTCCATCTATGCCTGATCCCAACAATCACCATTCAATTTAGTCAAAATATGCTGATTATTTTCACATAATGATCCTAATGGTATTACTCAAACATACTATAAAAGGACTTCTGTCACTTGCAAAAACAATCAAAGAAATCAATCTTTCTTCATTAGACAATTTTGTTTGTTTGTTTTGAGGCTTTTTTTGTGCTACAGAATGTGAGATTAGACATTTTCTGGTGCCATTGTTCATAGGATGCATACATATACATTTTCCCCAGAAATCAGTATTAAATACGTCTTTGCTAACAAATTAAATTTCACAAACAAGGAGAAATGAGATGTTAGTAATTCACCTTACAGGAAGAAAACAGACCACATTGCATAAGGCATCCAGATTGGCTTCTTGCAAATGAAAATGACCCTGACTGTTATTAAAGGTTATTTTTTTAATTCCATAAGTAGAAACACTACATATTTTTCATCCTCAGTTATGATACCAGTGTCATAAAAATATTTAGAAGCAAGAATATGAAAATTGTACCAGTTACCTACTATACTAAAGCTAACAGAGTGAAAAAACTCCTGACATTCTTATCTTCAGTGTTAGGAAGAAAAAGGTGGGAAGGAAGTTGAAAGTAGTGAAAACAAGGAGGAGAAAAGGAAAATAGATGATAGGAAAATACATGAAAGGAAGAAAAGGAAGGCTGGAGTGGGGAGGAGAGGAGTAAGAGAGCAAACAGATGCTAGGAAATGAGGTATTAACAGACCAGTGAGCACTATAAGTAAAAATAAATATGTCCTCTTGAAGAAAAACCCTTTGCTGTTATACATTATTCATGACACTGTAACAGAACAAAACACCACCAAAAAACTCTGAAAAACAAAAAACAAAACCCAAACATAAGAAGTAAAGACTACTTCTTGAAGTGCAAATTATTTCGACCAAATACCTAACTTTATTGCTTTCTCTAAGTACTTGTAATCTCTCAGAGCTTGATGGCTACTAAGGCACAACTTTAACAATGACCCCACTATCTGCCCTATTACCAAAATTGCTTTTCTAGTCTTCTCAGTCCTTCGAACAACTTTGTGGCACTACTCCCCAGACAGTTTGTAAAAGAGACAAAGATGTCCTGTACCCTCCGGAACTCATTCCATTTCGAGCAGTTATGCTCTTCCTCTATCTCACAATCCCCCAAATCAATGTCTCCATTAGATTCAGGCAATTTTGAACCTCTTCCAATCGAAAGACATCAACTGAATAATAAGAGCCTTTGAAGGAGCTGGGTCACAGCAGGTACAATAAAAAGTGCAGTCATATATCATTCTATCTGAGCAGTCTGTCACTAACGGGTGCCTGACGTCTCCATAACCACCTAGGTTATTTTAAGTATTGCTGGAGCTTCCATTTACAGGCAACCCACAAAACTGCAAAGAAAACTGCATAATCTGTCCTCAAAGGGGAAAGAATCACATGAGACATATATCAAATCGATTGCTTAGTAGTACAAATAAAAGCAATACAAATACTGTAACTTACGTAAAACCATTCAGTAAGTAGGAAGTTGAATATTTACACACTCCAACAGAGAGCAAGTTCAGCTATTTAACTCTTGTGTATTACAAAACATAGTAAGATTGCAAATCATAAACCACAGTTTCAATCAGTTTAATTTAAGATAAACTAAAATTCTCCAGTATCATGAGAACTGTTGCATATTTGAGAGAATTGCTGAATATTTAGGAGAACTGCTGCACATACAAATAATTGGGAGACTGTATTTTTAATTCATCAAATCAGTAACAATGTAAATACATTTATATTACCTTAACTACAGTGTCATGTTAATTTTGGACTATAAAATTCTAGTCTTTGTGGAAGGGAACATCCATTGTGATACTTGTGGAACATCAGAGCTTACATTTGGAAATGAAGTTACGCTTACCAAACCAATTGAATTAGATTAGATTAGATCAGATCAGATCATTACTAATGGTACCATTTTTAAAAATATGAGTACATAAATTTAAGTAGAAAAAAATTTCTGTAGTTTTTTGGTTGTTTTTCTTTTCCACACAAAGATGATCCCCAAGGTCACAAAACAAAAGAGACTACTGTTTCCTTAAGCAGCCCTAAATCACACAAATCATGTATATTCTTTACCTCTCCTAGTTCTTTCAGAATTTCCTCTCTTGCAGTTATCTCCATCAGTTCTGCTGAAGGAAGAAAACAGACAAAGTTTCAGGCCAAATTGTCCATTTGGCCCCAGTCCACAAAAGCACTTAGTTGATATGTCCTGTATTCATGCCTTTTTGGAAACAAATGGCTGAACACTACTCCAACCAAACTCTGTTGAGGAATTGGATATAACAAATCTTAAGAGAACTCCTTAATATCACCCATTGTTCAACAGAAGTGACCTCCATGTAAAATTACACAGTGCACATGTTTTATATGTATATATAGCCTAACAATTACAGCACATGACTAGAAAGAGATGTCTCACATGACTCTGTGAGATAAGTTTTGCCCATATACATTGAAACCTTCCTCCTCAGTCTGTCCCATCAGTTATGAGGACATTCTTCCGGACAAGGACACTCCAACACTCTTGCTGAAGCTGTTCCAAGGATTCACTAATTCAGAAGTACTATAAAAAGGATAATACCATCTGTAATTAATTGGTTAGGGCACTCATCTATAAGAAAGTTCTGCATTCTAGACAATGTTCCAAGGTTATTGTTCATATTTCTACACTGAGCATTAAACAAACATAATTCTTATCCCATAAATAGTAAGAATTCTCCTTGATATCTTAAAATCATTTGCACTACTTAAGAGAAAGCTGCAGAAGTACCACTTTCTGAGAATGCCATCAGTAGCCTATATCCTTTTAATGCAGACTGTGCACACATGTACATGGCCCTACCCATTTCCCAAAGAGACATACACCTTTTGTGGCTTGTTAGTATGGAGTGCTGTTTTGGCTGGGGCAGATTTGTCTTCACAGTGCCCAGTACGGGGCTGTGTTTTGGATTTGTGCTGAACACAGGGTTGATGATACTGAGATGTTTTTGTTATTGCTGAGCAGGGCTAACACAGAGCCAAGGCCTTTTCTGCTTTTCATATGGACATGCTGGTGAGGAAGTTGGGGGTGCATGGGGAGGCTGGAGGAGACACAGCTGGGACAGGTGACCCCAACTGACCAAAGGGATATTTCAGACCATATGGCATCATGGTCAGTATGTAAAGCTGGTGGGAAGAAGGAGGAAGAATGAGACATTTGGAGTGATGGTGTTTGTCCAGTTCTCTCCCTGATGCTGCTGGTGGAGTGAGAGGCTGTGAGTGCCTTGGTTGCTGGCAGCCGACAGTCGGCCACAAATTACCCTGCGGCACCAAATGATGGCTCACTGTGGAAGTTTTCTAGGTGAGAAAGGCTTATGTACTGTTCTCCCCCAAACCAGGAGAAGTAGCTTAGTCAATTGTATGATTCATTAATCGTTTAATTAGCACGTTTCTTTTTATTGAATGGTTAGGCAGGTTTTTTTCCTGTTTCTGAGGCATTTTTTTTAAAACCTCTGAGCAATTATGATACATGTATGACTAGCATGGCTCAATTTTTCCAAAGAAAGTATATCTGACACAACATGTCTTTCACAGTAACACAATTCTTCTTTGATCTGCAATAATTTTGGGTGGTGTTTAGCTCAGTTATTTTCCTACCCAATAAAACACAAAGAACACACTTTTAAATTAAGAAGTAGACTCCATGTCACATCAAATGACAGAGAGAGGTTTTAGAGGTTTAGAATTTGGTTTTTTGTTTTTTTTAAGAATCAAAGTTTGAAACTTAGAGAACCTAGAAATACATAGTATGTTAGTAATATTTGTTTGATGGTAACACTGAGCAGTGAATTTACCAGCTGGCAGCAGGAAATAAAAACAATGCCATATAATGAACCTGTTGAACTCAAATTTAAAATGTGTTATTTAAGAAATCATACACAAATTTACCAGAGAAGAAATAACTATCAAGCCTAAAGACCACACTGACACATTTTCCATAGAACTACTTATGGAACATTTTCCATAAACCCCTGGAGGCTTCAAAACTACTGTGAGCTGAACAATAGCTTTTGGTTTTGAAGTTATGCAACAACATTCCCATTCAAAATGTTTTGGCTAGGAATTAATTTGCCACTGATTTATAGTGCTTTACATTTAGATTCTAAGATAAAATACAATGGAGGAAATAACTTCTGGAAAAAATACTGCTCATTCTTTTTATTTTTCATTTCAATTAAGAACAGTTACAGTTAAGCAAACGTAGCAATTACACTTGCGCTTTTCATTTATAAAAGACCATTCAAGTACCATTAAAAAGTCTTGCAATTTTATTTCAGTTGGAATTTACTCAATGCCTTAGATTTGTACCTAAACTCTCAACTGAAGAGTCGGGTACAACAAATTCAAAGCAACAGACATTTGACATTCAAGAAAAGGTTGTACCTCATGTTCAATACATGGTATTCCTACACGATGAATATATTATCATTCCTCACTGAAAAAACAAAACATCCTCTATAGCTGACATGTAGGGCCAGGGAACATGAGTAGTATAGGAAGTATGGAAGCACTATGGAAGAAAGTAGTCAGTTCTCTTAAAAAAATCACTGTCACCGTCTGCCCAGAAATGATAGCTCAATGACTTATTCATTCCTTCTTTTCATGTTGATCTGTGCATTCCATAACTAGCCTGTTTAATTTTAAAATGCTGGAATTTGTGTAAATCCTTCCTGATCTCTGCCTGGTTTTTAATAGTATTAAAAAGTTGGATATGTAGAAGTTATTTGTCTTTATGATTCATAAGTGTCATGAAAAAACAACAGCTGGGCAGAAGAGACAGCTCCTCTGAGTGCTTCAGACAGACTTGGAAGTGTGGGCTCATGTACCACTAGATGCCAGAGAATTCACACATGCAAGAAAGGTCTAGCTGCAGAAAACAGCTAGTTTCAGTTGGCTGGAAATTCATTCATTCAGATCTGCTATTCCTGCAATAATCTCATTCTCTTTGGCTATAACTTGTTCTTCCCAGTTTAACCTAATTACAATGGAAAATGCTGTGCCAAATGTAGTACTGGACACATCTCTGTTATTACATCCAGGATATGAACTGGTTTATAGTTCAAAGCTAGAACGTGTAATGATGCTGGCACAGTAACTGGAGGCGGGTAGCAATTCAAATTATTTTAAAGGGTCAGTCAGGATTTTTTAGGCAGTGACAGATAGGCAGATAAGCTTGATCTATATCCCACAGAGAACAAACAGGCAATGGGAAAAGGAGGCACCAGAGCACCTGCAATGGTCAGTATCAGAGAATATTCAAAAAATACCTGTCCCCTCCTTACCCTATGTGATTGTATTTAGTATTACAGTAATATACCAGTTATAGCATCTAATGTAGCATGCAAACTACATGCTGAGGTTTTATTCAAACAGTTTCTTTTTATCAGTTTGCACATCTCAAAACAGCCTATTATTCTCTTAGTGTCAGTCTGATTTATACTTGTGTACCTAATTCTTTTAGTATCAGTATGACTTATACATGTATACCTAGCTGCATTGCAACTATGTCCCCACAAGACAAAGTAGGACTGTTTTTCCCAACAATCTTCAACACTTAAGCCAAACAGGCACTCCTTTTAAGATTATACGCAACTGCATTGCTGGAAGATATTTAAATATATCAAGACTGCCTCAGGAACAAACAGTTCCACATCTTTTTCTCTCCTCCCACCTCTTCTTTAATAACCTGACACAGCCAAGCCACAATTCTTCCCCAAGAGTTCTGTGGAAGAACACAGAGTAGCTATAACAAATGATGAAAACAATGAAATCAGAGGTACATTCCTATTTACACAAGGGTGAAAAAATACATAATTTATAAGTTTATGATGTACCATTAAGCAATTGGGAAAAAAATACTTCTGGAAAATAAGAATCAGGGTTGTATTCGGAAGCAAGAGGGACAAGTCTACTTGCAGGCAAAGTGTTAAATGGCTAAGTATCTGCACCAAACCAAACAAAAATCTTCCTCAAAGTGTTGCTGGATGGCAATTTTCACAGGTCCATGACCTTAAAGTAGTCATAGTTTCTATTAACAAAAGACCTTCATACTGATTTTACAGGTTTTGGATCAAGTCCCAAAACACTCAAAGACCTCAATTTAAGCTTTTGCAGACCTATTCTCCAAGAAACCAATGTACCTTCAGCTCAAACTAGAACCCTCTGAACACAGTGTGACTGTATAATGTTTACATGCTTCTATAACAAAAGTTCACCTTCATTATAATCTATGACTCAGCGCTCTCTTTGGATTCAGGAAAGGTTATAGTAAATTCCCTGTAAAATCACTATTGCTCATGGTATGCAAATTATTTGGTAATGGGTCTTTCCCGCTGTCAAATTACACTCATTTTAGCCTCTGTGCAGATTTGCAAACATGAGCTGCCCACATATTAGGTACAGCTATCTATTTGTATGTAAGGCTTCTTCAAATGCTTATTTATGAGTAATTTTCACTGAACTACTCAAATTACTGTACTTCCACGTGTGTCTGTGTGAAAGCTGACAGGATGAGCACGTGTATTTTTACAACATGAGTTGTCCATGATGTGATGAAGATGTTGAATAAAACTAGTAATTATTACAGCAATAAAACTCGAGTCAGCATTTTGATGCTGTTACTGACTCTTCCTAACATACTTTATAATTTTGGGCAAGTCACTTAGCCCGATTCTGCAAATACTTTTACTTACGTGAAGTACCACAAAGAACTATATAGTATACAGGGTAAGTATAGAGGATAAGACAGCTTTATTTGCTTCAATTACCAAACCCGGGGGCTTAAACTGTTTCTCTGACTACACACACTGCTATGATCAACAGAATTATTCTGTTGTACCCCAGTGTGGTGTTTAACAGAGTGCTTCTGCAGGAGCGTTAAGCCCTTCCCAAGACACAGAATCATGCCCAGTGGGAGAACAAGGCAGAAAAGACTGCGCTTCCTACTTACAGTAATTTCTCTGCACTGCATTGCCTGTTGCTCTCTTAGCCTCAATCTCGTCTCTAAGCTGTAAATACTCCCTGAAATAACTTCCTTTTCCTACCAGCGTCTGAACGTCTGCTACGGTGTCAGTGAGATGCCTCAGCAGGAAGACACACCTGAGGAGGGATGAGAAACAGAAATAGAATTAGCAGGGCTGCGGGTTTCCCTGCCTGCCGAGGCAGAAGAGGGCCGGCCCGTGTGACACGGACCCCCTGCCAGCCCGGCAGGAGCCGCATTCCCAGCGGGAGCCGCGCTCCCCGCCGGAGCCTTCCCAGTGGCAGCCGGGCGTGCGGGGGTGGCAGAGCCGCCTCAGCGGCATCGGGCGGGAAGGAGCAGACACGCCGGAGGCGGATTCCCCTCTGGAGCCCCGGGCGGGCGCCGGCGGCAGCCCCAGCACGGCCCCGCCGGAGGGGCTGCCCGGGGGGCCCGCGGCGCGGCGGGGACAGGCGGCGCCCCCCAGCCACTACAGCGGGGAGGGTGAGCCAACCCTGGCCGACAGCGCTCCCTCCCCCGCGCTGCCGCCCTGCTGAGGCGCCAGCCATGTTCTCGCATCGCCCCCAGCTCATGCGGCGGAGGGCCGGCCGTGAGGGATGGAGGCATGCAGAGATGGAGGGAGGCAGGGCGGGCTGCGCGGGCCCTCCCGCCCCGCTGAGGCGCCCCCGCCCCGCCGCGCTCGCGGCCGCAGCTCGGCCGCTCATTGGCAGCCCGGCCCGCCCGTCACGGCGGCGCGCGCGGGGCGGGGCCGCGCGGCGCTGTCAGGGAGCGGCGCCGGGGCAGAGGCGGGGGGGCGGTCGGGTGTGAGGAGTTCCAGTGCTGGTGGTGCTGCTCCGCGGGTTTTTTCTTTCCCGGGCTTTTTCACAGAGCCGCTCGCGCCTTCAGCCCTTCTGCAGAGATATCCCTGTCGGTGACCGCACACCCACCCGGGGCTGCTCGGGCTCCGTTCCCGCAGAGGGCGGACACTCGGTGCAGCGGAGCGCGGCCAGACCCCCGCGGCCAGGGGCTCCCTCAGCCACCGCGCTCCGCCTCGCCCGCTCGTGCCGTCCTCGCAGCGCCATGGATCACCAGCCCAAGTTCTTCGAGAACCTCTCGGGCACCGGGAAGGCCATCGGGGTGCTGACCAGCGGCGGCGATGCCCAAGGTAGCGGCTCACGCCGCTCGCTCCGGGAACCAGCGGGAGGATGAGGGGGAGGGATCCGAGGGGGAAGGAAAGCGTGGGGGAGCTGCGGGCACGGCGGGGAGTGCGGCAGGGGAGGGAGAGGGTGAGGAGCCCCTCGGGGGAGGTTTGAGGGGGCAGGAAAGAAGGAAGGGCGTCCCCGGCGCGCAGGGCGCCATGCGCGAGGCCGGGGGTGCCGCCGGCGGCGTGGGCTGCCCCGGGGCCGGGGCGGGACGGCGCGGAGCAGCACATGGGGTGGGGAGAGGGCTCCGAGAGTGTGCCACGCCGGATTGCCGTGGTTCTCGGGTGCTTCTTACCCTCCTGGCCTTCGAGCCGGCTCTGCTACTTAAGAGCATTTAAATGATAATTAATTTTCTGTGGGGCCTGGGTGCCCGAGCTGCAAACATCCCCTCACCCCTTCATCCTCCCTCCCTCTCTCGTCACGTTTCCTGCCTGGGCAAGGTGAGAGGTTGGAAACACTGCAGTAACTTTTACTCCCAAGATGTCTCGTCCCCTCGGGAGGTGGTGGGGAGAGGAGGGTGAGGAGGGATGGCTGATTCGAGCGGGGGAGGAGGAGGAGGTCGTGCCGCCCTGCACGGCGGGTGGGAGGGCTGCGCTGTTGGGGCTCTGCCAGTCCTCGCCTCATCTGCTTTTCGCTTCCTTCTGGCACCAGGAACAAGTTTATGTGCCTGCCCGTGGTTTACAGCGCTCAGATGGCAGTTTACTCTCCCCCCGTAGGAGTGTGTTGGAAACGTGTCTCACCTCCTTAAATCTCTTCAGTGTAGAGGGAGTCGTAGCTACTATAGGACAGGGCGAACAAAAGACCTGCAGACATGAAGAGGGAATGGAAAGAGGCTCCTTCGCAATATAATGAGTCAAGAATTTAGGTTTTACTACACTTTCTGTTTACCCTTTTCTACCAGAAAACCTTATTAATAGTTTCAAGATTAAGATTTCAAACGTGAAATGCGCCGTGCGATTCGAGAGGACTCTTACTCTACGTGTGCCAGGAGAGTTGTTCAGTGAGATTGGGTTTTAGCTCCTTTTCTTAAATTACGGTTATTTTACCTTTTTTTCTTTTTTTTCCCCTCTTGGCCTGGAGCGTCTCGAAAGTGCTTTCATTTAGAGAAAAAGCAGCACTCATCCGCGTCTGTGAAGAGAATGGGGGCTGGGAGCCTCTATTTCCTTCTCCCTGAGCTCGGTGTTTTCAGTGACCAGTCTCTCTCCCGGTTTTACACGAGCAGGTGTCGGGGCCAGGCTGCAGCCGGGGCCAGGGCGTCCTGCCCGGCTGGCCCGGGCGGCAGCACCAGCCCCTGCTCTCCTGTCCCCCTCGCTTCCCAGTGCGTCCATGTGGTGGTAGCTCGCATGGACCAGCGTCTCGGCGCTCCCTCCCACCGCCGGTGTGTACGTGATCCGCTGCGAGTCGCTGCAGATTCCGCCTCTTTGCGTCATCTGGGCTGGGAGAAGCATCCTCCCTCCCCCTGCCCGCAGGAATAACGGGGAGCCCCCGGGTTTACCTGGGATTATCCGAAACTAATCGGGATGAAAGGGATTTGGTGCCATCGGAGAGGAGACTGTTGCAGTTCTGGAGGAAAAGCAAATTGATGCGTTTAAAAGGCTTCTCTTTTACCCCTGCATGGTTTTAACACTTGTTCAAGTTTTATCCACGGTTTGCTCTCAGTGACATCAGTTCCACTGTTAAATGATTGACTGGGGATCAGGGCATCTCTGTCTTAATGGTCTGGTCGCCAGATCGCCATTTTAATTTCAAAGTGTGGCAGGGCACTGCCTCAAGCAGCAGTAGCATGTTAAGCAAAAGGCTGAGCCCTTCAACTTGTTTCCGCATGGCTGGAGATTATATAATGCAGCAGCAGATGCATCTCCTTTTATAAAGTATTAATCTGCACTTGCCACTATGTGAATTAAGGCATTTAAAGATGTTGCAGAGTCCACAGGTAGCATCTAGGCTTTATTATCTTGCAGATTGCCACTGAAGCATATTTACAGGGAGGATTCCAAAGTAACAGCCTGTGAAAGTTGCTTTCTGAGCAGTGGGGTTGTCACAAAGACAGAACAAAGTAAATTGGATGCTTTTCAAGCTGTTTTGTTGGCAGCGTTATTGTCCTAACTTAGAAGAACAAGGAAATAAAAACACCAGCATTTTAGAACTTGGTCATTTCAGCTGAGTCACACGGCACAGTTGAGGTCCATAACCCTTACTGTCTTGGTAACAGCATAGATGTGTAAAATGTTCAACCTGAAGTCAGTTTTCAGGCTAGGTTAGGAGTTAAACAAGGGACAGAATGAGTCATGCCCTGTCAAGGTCATTTGCCCTCTGTAGGACAGAGTACAAATGTGTGAGAAAAGTGAAGTCCTCAAGTGTAACACAGAAGGAAATGTGCTGCTGTTACTGCTGTTTGAACATAGTATGTTCAAGCAAACTGTAGATGAGGCAAAGCTACTAACTCTGAAGTAGGCAAAAAAGTTCTAATATTTAAAAAAGTTCCACTCTCCTGTTTTGTTTTAGATTCGTTAGACATTAGAAATCTTCAGAGCATCTGTAATCTAACTTAACTCACAAACTATTGAGTGGAAAAAATACCCATTAATATTGCAGTAAACACATAATCTTCATATCAATAGGTGCTGTGATTTAGGTTGGGCTGTAAGTCTTAGCGTAGATCAAAATATGCATGAAATTATTTTAAAATAGACATTACTGCCTTTGGTGTTATTGTAATTTTTAATAATTTAGAAGTAGCATTATGTAAATTACACAAGCCTTTCTATTTGTAGGGCATGTTAAGTTTTCAATTTCTTCCACAACTTTCCTTGAAAGTTGTTTTTTTTTTTTTTTCCCTTTTTCTACCTTTAGAATAATAAAGACTATAGAATGTCAAGGTGTCATACTGGAACTGTTGTGGTTTAGTATCATTCTTTGTTTGGTGGAGATAAAGAATTTACCACAGATTTGTTTCAGAGGAAAAAAGATTGGTATTCCGGACACTCAGTGTGTATAAGTGCTAATGTGACAGTCCATTCCATTGCTTTAGCTAGCCAGCTCTTAAATTGTGAACTAAAACAAATACTTTCCACCATAATCACAAGTGCCTTGAGAGGCAAAAGAAGTTTTGTCAGTCGATTCTCAATATAAATATTTGGTTAGTTTCCTGGACTATTTCTAAATTGTAGTGGTTGAAGCTCAGAAAGGTGATTTAATAAATGAGTTTTAAGTCACACTTTTGTTTTCCCTCTGTGGAATTCCTTGGCCTTGGTCTGCTTCAGGTCATGAAGTACATTGGTTGTACTTAATGTGGGGTACCAGTGGCTGCCACAGACAGTTTTGGCCACCGTAGGTCACTTACATTTCACAGCCTCCAAACAGACAGCTTGTTCTGGGACTGTGGTAGGTACGGCTCTGCAGCAGGAAGAGTCATCCGAATGCTACTGACAAAATGTGATTGTGCTCTGCTGAGGAAGGATGTGTGTGTGGCTGCTGAGCTGCTGCCCAATTTACTGACTCCAGGTTATTGTCTTTGAGTATGACCATGTTGCTTTTGAAATAAACTCAAAAGATTCAGTGTTTTGGAAGGCATAATGGTCTGGAATATCATAACCCATCTTGCTGAAGTATGAATGTAACGAAGTACATGTCTCTCTACATTTGCGGCATTACAGGCTTCCCAACATTTCAAGGCATATTTAGTATAGTAGTGTAGATGGATGGCTCTTGTCCTGATAACTTAGATTGGAAGAAGAAATCTTGCCACTGAAAAAATAAAAAAGCTCAATTCCTTCAGCAAATGCTGGGTTTAGAGAAGCTTAAAAAGAACCCTATTGCCTCTTGGATTCTGGACTTCTGGAATACCATAGACTATAACTGTGGAAGCAAAGATCTACATATTTCTGCTCTTGAAGCATTACAGGCTTCTGAGGAACGTGGTGAGACATACTGTACTGATCTTGTCCTGGTGGCAGAGTTTCTTTTTCCATCATAGGCCACTGAACAATAAAATAAGTAAGTTTTGGGGTTTTTTTGAAAAGTCAGAAACACATAAACCCAAACAGCCCACACTCCTCTTATGTCATCCAAATTAGAGTTTATTTATTAACACTTACGTGATTTGAACATAGTCACAAGGAATTTTTGAATTCTAGCCCACCCTTCCTAACCCCCAAAGTCATCTACTAAGTGTAGTGCTTGTGTATAGGCATGCATATGAAATCCATAGATATATCCATAGATATAGTATTATCAATAGTTTTTGCATGTAAGCTTTAAGAATGTAATTATTAATGGGTAACTGTAACCATTTCAATGTATTTGAGGAACTGCTTCTGTAATTAGTGAATTCTGTGGTTAAAACTGGTCTCTTCAGATTTTTATTTTAATTTTTACGAAGGAAATAAATGTGTGTTGTCTAGATGTTTTGCTGTTGTATATATTCGTGCAGTGGAATGTTCGGATCTAACACAGCATTACTGTTCAGAAAAAATTGTATAGTAGTTTTTTCAGATACCTAGAATAATTACTTTGATTATATGCAATAAAATCTGTGATGTAATTAAAAGTAAATAGAAAAAAAACCCCAAATTGTTTTCTTAATGCTTTTTTCAGTTATTGTATTTCACTCCGGCTCTTTTGATGACTTGATTTTGATTGTAGGCTCTTACATGTTCACTGACATACCCATTTACATATTTGAGTAAACCCTTTCTGTTTGATGATGTTTAGACATTTTCCTTAGTGTTTTTTGCTATATAGTCTTGTAAATATGAATCTTTATTCAGGATAGCACGTAAACATATGTGCTAAGTCATTAAGCTTGTGTTAAAGCCAATGTTTATCTTTAAAATTGGTGGTACTTAAGTTTTTCTTGATGCTTGTCCAAGATGCATAGTTTTGATTTTTCTTTTGTATGGTTTGTATTAAAGTTATTTAAAGGCATGTCTAGCTGACTGAACTGAGGCAAACTTGGCTTTAACACAAAGTAGTGTAGCACCTCCTCTCTTGTAGTGGTACATATGTACATGGAGCAAGATGTAGGAATGGAAGAGGAATACTCTGTTAGAAGCAGGGAGTGCCTGCAATTTAAAGATTTCAGCAGTACTGTTTGTAACCCTGCTATGAAAACTAACTGTTCCTTTTTTTTAAAGACAATTGAATAGGCAATATCAAGGACAGTAAATTACCAACTTTTAAATCAATTCTGATGGTATGTAAGGCCCTCTAAGTAGTTGCAGTTTACTTAATCTTTGCTGAGTCCAAAAGAGCAAAATAAATAGTTATCTCTTTCCAAGACTTCAATGCAAAAGCAAGTGGTAATTCAGAAAGATTTTAAATAATTCTTATGTTATAAAAAAGCCATACTGGTTTTACTTGTGACTTTCTTTTGAAGCTGCTGTTCTAATCCTGTATGTTTATCAGGCAGCATTTATTATTCAGGACTAAATCCATGGTTAACCCAGTAAATCTCTTTTTGAGTAATAAGCATATAATTAAATTTCATAGTTATTATGGTAATTCATGAATACCCTTGTAAGACTCCACAAATAATGAAATATGGCAACATTTTGTTACACAAGTTCTACAGAGGCTTTATGAAATTTTCTGTATTTACAGACTTGAATTACTGCAACCATTGTATTTAGATTTAGGCAGCCAAATTGTAGCAGTCTAAAGCTTTGATATGTTAACTGTATTTTATAGATATCAAATTATAACATTCTTTAGTCCTCAGCCATTCTGAAATGTAAGCCACTTGTTTAGGAACCTGCCAGGAGGCACCCAAGCCCTCCTTCTGTATAAGGAGGTAAAATACACTTCACCAAATAATAATAAAATGTATGTTGTATAATCCTAAAAAGTTTCAGTGGTGGTACTGGGAAGATACTTTCTGTCTGTGGTTTGTGGGGCTTTTTTTTTCCTGGGCTTTTGCCCTTTCTTGCAGCAGGTAAATTGTGAATTTTATCCATTTTTCATAAAAGAAACTGGAAGGTATTCACTAAGAAAGTATGTGGCTGTATTATGAATATATATACAAATACATCTATCTATATCTATCTATCTATATAAAACCCCTCTAAAAACAAACCAAACAACAGCAACCCTCCTGCAAAAAAAAAAAAAAAGGCCAAAACCCAAAGTACCAAAAAACCTCCTTCCCAAGCAATAACAACAAAAAAGCCTCCCACACAACGTGTGCATTAATAGAAGCAAGCTGTGGCTTTGGTGAAAGGAATACTTTGTGCTGACGTCTTCCCTGTTTGTGGAAGATGGCAGTGCTCTGATGAAGTGTCAGTTTGGTAAAGCTAAAGGGCTTTGTCCCTGTTTTTCAGGGGACATGTGGTGTGTGAAGGAGGTGGGGGTATTAATTTTGTTATGAAAACTGTTTTCCTGTTTGCCCCATGTAGTACATCTGTTTCAGCTGAGATGTAGCATGCTAACTTTCTTTTCAGTACAGGCTGTCAGATGACATTCTCTGCTTTTCTTTGGCATCATCCAGTTCTTCGTCTAAAGCTGTGCTTTTCGCTGTCTTGGCATTTGAGAACTTTTTCCAGCTCTGCCACAAGGCTGACTCTGGCTGAAAGAATTCTTGCTGCTCTTTCCTAATACAGAATTGATTTGAAAACACTGTTACTTGTGACTGCTAATCTTAAGTTAAAGTGACATCTACAGAAACAGGAAAAGCAATTTTTTGATTTTTGGCAAAGTTAATGTTTCAGTTTCACACTGATCAACTTCAGGGACTTTACCACATATTCCTAAGTAGTGAATCTTTGAGAAAACCTCAGCCTCATTCTTTATTTATACAGGCTGACTTTCATGGCTCAGTATTTTTTCTAATAATGGTAGGTACTGTAGGAATAGATATTTGTGGCTTACTGTGTTGTAGGTTCATATATTCTACTTAGCAGCTTTTTGTAAAATTTCCGGAGGTAAACACTTAACACCTGTATCAAAGAGCAGAACTGGCCTGCTACTTTTCTTTTTTAAGTGCATCAGATTTGAAGAATTGGTGCCCAGTGGACTGCCATGTTTTTTGCATCCCTTTTCAACGGAGTCTCTCCGTGTAGCCTATCTTTCTGTCTTCATGTTTTGCATAATCTCTTGTGTCTGTTGTGTGGAACCACTAAGTTTATTACTTTTGGAAAGTTCCTGAATAATGGATAAGGTAATGTAGTATCTGAAGGGATGGGTTATAATAGAAATTCATTTGATCCCTGTAGGGAAACCAGTGAAACTTGCAGTGTTGATGATGAGGTTAAGTGTTGACCGTGGGACTTAAATGGGAGATTTACAGGACTGTAATTGTCAGATGTCTCTGAGCAGGGAATTCCAGCCTGAGATTGCAGTTTTGGAAGCAAAGTGGTATTTAGCCACTTTTCTGTGAAATGAGTCTATGCAGCATTTTTTGTGTTAATTTACTGCTATTTTTGTCTTTTTACATGAGCATCTGTCCAGGTCAACTTTGTTCCCCACAAAATACTGTATTATATTAAACACCTTTGTTATTTTGGAAGTCTCAGGGAAAAAGGACTGTTACAATGTAATTTCTCATTTGAAGAAGCTAAGTTTTAACTCGTTGAATGTTTTGCATATACTAACCATTATTGTGAATTAATTTGCCTTCTTGTAGCAGTTACTTTTACAATGCTATTTTACAATCAGCAGCTATTTAATCTCTGATTAGAACACGTGCTGGCATCACCATAATTATTGTAACAAAGAATAAGTCTGAACCCCTCATGCTCATGGGCTGATGCACTGTCATTAGGCAAATTTCTGTTTTAATAGGGCATTTTCTTTAGGAAGAAATTAATGTTCCCTTTATTTTTAAGACACTGATTATTTGTATCATACAGAAAATATTGGATGACCTGTAACAATGTGATTTTGCTTTTTCTTCTCAGGTATGAATGCTGCTGTGCGCGCAGTAGTACGCATGGGAATCTATGTAAAAGCCAAAGTCTATTTTGTTTATGAGGTTAGTTTTTGTTTTATTTGTTCTGTATTTTGTCCTCTGACTATGCTTGAATTTTTGTGGAAATGTCATGGAAATAAATATTATAAATTAAAAAACGTAGATACCATTCCCTTTTATCATGTGTTTTATTTAGTAATTTTTATTTTTGTGGAAATTTATTTTTCACAAGGTGTTCTAAAAATGCATAATTTAAAAGTAATTTTTTAAATGTATGGAATTCTTTACGTGCTACCAGAAGCTTGAAAATACTGAGAAAACCAGAGGTGGTTGTCGCCCAGCAGTGAGGTGTGTATCTGTGCACCTGTTAGATGTTTAGACCTATTTATGGTACTTCATAAATACTGTCCTAAACCTGGTTAAACTACTGATATTTAACCCTTTCAGTTTCCCTAGTCCGTTTTCCTAGGGTAGGATGTGTCCTGATTTCATGACTTAGTTTTGATCAAGAGTATTGTCAGGCTGGTGCCATCTGTCCTGGCTCATAGTTGGAAAGTTGTAACTGAAAAAAACCAACAGGAAACCAAAAACCAAGCCAAACCAAAAACCCCACAAAACTAAACACACCACCCCCCCCCCTCCCCCCCCCAAATGAAAACCCAAAACATAAACAAACAAAAAACAACACAGCTACCCCGGCCCCCTCAAAAAAAAAAAAAAAACATCAAAATCCTGACCATTAGTGATGCATCCAGACATAAGAATTCGTGGTTGAAGCATGTGACTGAGTGTGCATAAAGATTGTTAACTTCTGTAACAGTTATGTGATATGAAAAACAATGAAACAAGTTTAATGTAAATGTGAAGGTAATGCTTCATGCATGTGTCTTACTGGATGACTGTGTTATAGTTGGACTTCGTATAAAGGATGCTTTCAGGTTTTACACAGTTTGCAGTAAGAAGTTGTTCTGGTCCCACTGGAATTCCTTTACAACTCCCTAGCAGTTTGAGATCATTACAAATCATAATACAAAAATTGATATGGGTGAAAACTTGGTAAGCAGTATTCCCTATAAACTGTAATTTTAATGTAAAAATAAGGAGTACTAGAATTCATAGAAGTGCCAGGAAAATACTTTGGTTTTAGTTTTGTGCATGCCAAATACACCATTTATCTTTTAAAAGTAGCTATTTATCCATTTTTTCCATGTCTGCTTATTCCTATAGCTCATTTACTAATGAGATGCAGAGTATATTGAAATGCAAATAAGCAGAGGACTGTGCTCCAAAATTCTTCTGTACTACAGTGCTACACCAACTTGCTCTGAACATTTAGTGTGTGCTAATTACATGGTCGATCTCTGGAATTCCCTCAGTGTTCAGCTGGTTTGCAGGCTTACTGAAATGGGTCAGATACTTCTCTGGAAGTAAGGAGGGATTTTTGGCATTCTTTAGGCCAGAACTTGGATTTTAATTTATTTTTTAATTCAGTTTAATTCAAGAATGACCATCTTTTTTCACCTTTTAAAAATTGTTTTGTATCACAGAGTGTGTTCAATGATAAATTTCCAGAGAAATTTGAATACTTCTGTCTTTTCTGAACTTAACAAAATAGCACTAATTAATTTAGCATGTTGCTCTATTAACTGCTAGAGCTTCCCAATTCTGAAGTCACAGATATTTCTGAATGAAAAGCAATTGTAAAAATCAAGTCAATGTTGGGAATTTTGAGTTTCCATTATATATTGTCATTCTGTCTTCAATGTAGTTTGGGAGAAATACGGGCTCTGAAAAAGATCTTTTCTTCTGGTTTAGTCTGTTCAGTTCTATGTTTTGGGAAGTATTGAACACTAAGCTTTATTCTTTGACTTTGTGGTAACTGAACTATGAATTCAGTTTTCTTTCACAATACATCCAAGTACTTCAGAGAGGCTGCAAGCTTGGAAATAAAACAGCTATTGAATTTCACCCCATTGAAATAGGAAACAGATGAAGTGATTGGTGTAGTGGAAGGTGAAAATCTTTGGGTGAGACTTATCACAAATGTTTCCTATTATAATCCTTTGAATGATGTGTACAGAGGAGATATATTTTTGTGTATACTTGTTATTTAGTACTTCTATTAAGGTGTTTCTTCTAAATTGCAGTTTATCAAATGCAGACAGATGTGTTAAGTAAAGAGAATAGTATGTTCTTAGCCTACATTTTGAGTAAGCATTTTAACTAGACACATGTAGGTATGGAGAAAGTGGTAGTAGATGCATTGAAGCTGCTCTGAAAAAAGGAAGGAAAATCTGAAGTGACAATAGCCAAAAGGAGAAAAAAGTTTTCTTTATTTGGATCCAAAAATTGAGTTAAAGGTCTCAGACTTTTCAGGCTTGCTTTGCTGTAGTCATCATATGCTCTTCTCCTGTAACTAAGTGTCATAAGATCTTTTGCATTGTAAAACCATCTGTCTTCTACAGCTGTGGCCAAAACTAGCTCCATATTTTAAGTAAAACAGTAACTCAGTTTTTCTTACTGTTCCTTAACTCCATTTTGCTATGAGATTACAAAGATAAATAAACAAAAAATAATAATAAATTTGATATAAGTAATTTTCTAGCCTTTTTTATGTTGGTTTTACTAAAACCCAAGGGAAGAAATGGTTACATGTTGGAATTCATGAGCTATTTGGACATACATCAATACTCAAAAGGAAAAGAAAGCCAGCTTAAGTGTAAACTAAAATTATAAAATTATTTATATAAAAACTATAATTGATTATATATCATTTATATATTTAATATAAAAACCTGTAAATTTATAGCTATAAAATTCAATTAATTGACATGTTTCTAAAAAAAACCTTAATTCATTAAAATTAGCATGTTTCAGAATTTTGCTATTTGTGGATGCAGTGCTTATCTATACAGTTGACTTAGTTTCATATTTTATATATATTACCATCCCAAAGTATTTAATTTTAGTACATAAACAGTATGTAGTCACCCTTCTTGACTAGCATCACATTGCTCCTAAAATCTGCCCCAGGCTGAATGAAAATTGGAATACCTATGGATTAATTTCACTCATGCTATGAAAATCTGTGTAGAGTTCCAGTCTGCTCTAGGACGCTAGTTTGGGGTGGTTTTTTCACTAGTCAAAAACTGTTAAAGTTAGTTTTGGGTTTTTTTTGTTTTGTTGTTTTTAACTGAGAATGGGAAGAAAAGGTAATGCCTCTCATTTCTGGCAACTCATTTTAGAAACTGAGGTCTTAAATATTTATACAAATAACCTGCCCTTTTTTCAGGGTTGAAGCACATAGTTCCCAGTGGATGCGTGCTCTTACTGCTAAGCTATGGAGCTTTTAGATTCCTCATCTTGATTAAGAGTCTTTTTCTCCAGAGGCCAGCATTGGAAATACAATGGTACGACAGTCACGGATTTCTGTGAGGAAAACTCCATGTCTTTTATGTGATGGTCTGTGCACTCAGTGACTCTAGTATTTTATGTTGTCAAACAGCAGCTAAAAACTCTCAGTAAACTCAAATTGTTAAAGCCCCAAATGTCTCACATGTAGCATATCAGAAGATTTGTTCTTTTTTGAAAGCTTTTGTCTTCAGAGTTCAGGCTGGAAGCAAGATTTGCTGTCCCTGCTACTATCTGTAGGAGTTGCATTGTGTATGTATGTACCCTGTGAATATTTGACCTAGAGAGATTTCCTCTTGTTCATCTCTGAAATTTCAGATTTTGGGTAAAGGAAGGACTAAACAAAAAATGGGGATATCTTCATGTACTATGCCTTCTGTATTTTGACAGTTTATTTTTTCCATTCTTGCCCTATAGATTTAATATCTTAGTACTCAAGCTGCTATTTTTAGAATCTAGGTAAGGATTTATTTTTTTTGGTGTAAATTGAGAGATTCCTACCCACTTTTTATGGAGGTCTGTATTCACATCTGCCAGTAATTTTTCGTAACTGTGCAGTTGTAACTGTTGAACTATTTGTTAAACTAATTCAAGTTAAATGCCCCCTTTAAAAGGGATTGACCAGTCCCCATCAGTGTTCAAATAACTAAAATGATAAATGGAAATCATGATCATTGTTAATGCTTTAATTATAATTATTCATCCTCTTTTTTCCCTTTAGTTTTTTTTGAAAGCTGTTTTAATTTTATAGTTAGTATCTCTTAATAGTATGGAAAACAACATGGAAATTCTAACTACATAGTTCAGAGGTGGCTTACAGATTCTCCTCAGCAAACAACTGAATTAGGAAAAGCTAATATAACAGTTCAAACAGATCAGGATTCCAAAGGCTCCCTTTCTCCCTGCCTTGTAGGGTGAGGAATTGTTAATGCATCCCCAGTTCTCAGTTGTCTACACAGATACGGACTCCTGATCAAAATGGACTCTTTCTACCTTAAAGATGCATGATGCAGGAATTGATTATAGCTCCTCCTTAGCCTAACTATAAGGTATTTCAAATCTTAGAGTTTGAAACTGTAGTTCATCAGTTTTGCTTTTTTCTGTGTTTTACATTTGATAACACGCAAATTGCGGATTTTAATCCATGAGTCTCAATATACCCATATATTGAGTATATATTTACTGTATATTACAGCTTTTGGGATGCATTTCTTTGATTTTTCCTCTCAAGTTAGCTGGTGGTGCAGCTTAGTATATTCAGTGTTAGAACACCACACTACTCTTTCAGGATTTGTTGCTTATGGATCTTTGTGTTATTGTAGTTGTCAATAGCAGTATTGATAGCAAAAGCTCCATTGATGAATGATATAAAAAACATTGGATTTTTCACTTTTCAAAAAAGCAAACTAGCAAAACTAATGATGGGTGAACTTAGTAATTTGTCAGTCTTCAGCAAGTTCAATTGGATCCACTGTAATGTTTCTTCTCTGTGGTGACTAGTGACAGAACCCGAAGGAATGTCCTGAAGTTATGTCAGGGAAGGTTTAGGTGGGATATGAAAAAGATATCTTCACCCAGAGAGAGTGGTTGGTTACTGGAACAGGCTCACCAGGGAAATGGTCACAGCACCAAGCCTGACAGAGCTCAAGAGGGATCTGGACAATACTCTCAGGCACATGGTATGACTCTTGGGGATGGTCCTGTGCAGATCTAAGGAGCTGGACTTCCAACTCCCTTCCAAGTCGTCATATTATGTGTTTCTTTCTGAAGATCTTTGCAATTTATCTGAGAAAAAGTTTTTTAAAAAGTTGATATGTAGATTAAGAATTACTCCTTTTCCAATGTGCTCTAATGTTGAAGAACTTGTGTAGATACTGTATTAGCTTCAAGTCACTATGTGCATACGTTAGCATACAGGACAGTGACGCTGGAGAGAGATGCTTCATCCGTAGCTGTAGTGATAGGAAAAGGAGTAATAGGTTCACACTGAAAATGGGGAAATTTAGGTTAGATATATAGAAGAAAGTCTTCACTGTGAGAGTGGTGAGTCACTGGAACAGGCTACCCAGAGAAGCTGTGGATGACTCATCCCTGGAGGTGTTCAAGGCTAGATTGGATGGGGCCGTGAGCAGTCTGGTTTAGTGGAAGGTGTCCTTGCTTATGGATGGGGACTTGGAACTGGATGGTCTTTAAGGTCCCTTGTTAACCCAAACCATTCAATCTGTATCTATTAGATAAATATCAATTACCTGGAGAGCGTACAAAATAGTCAAAAAGTGTGTTGGATGACAGAAATCAGAGACAATAGGTAGTTTTCCATCTGGATGTTTCTTTCCTATTACTTGATCATCTTATATGTAAATTAATCAGTCAAGTCTCAGTGAGCAGAAAGTTTTCTGCTTTCCTCTTGGAATCTGTACTAGAATCCTAGGCAGCTTATTTTGAGTAACTTGTACTTTTGCTGTGCACCGGTTATCTTTATATTCTTATCATTTCGTGATAGTAAGGACTCAAAGTTTAGCATGGTGTTCATATAACGTATATGGCTTTTTAAGCCAGTGGAGGCTTAGTATGTTTCCAAGTTACCGCTTACCAAATAAAATCTAATTTATAATTTCAGTTTTGCTGTCTTCTGAACTCCTTTCTTTTTCTAGTTCCACCTGATTTATTATTGAAAACCCTAAAACTAAGTATGTACAGTCTTGTGAAAACTACATATAAAAAAATGGTAACTAATTGTTCTTGACATAATTTAAAAATGGAGACTAAAGCATTGTCATGGTTATTTTTGTTTAGTGGTTTTTTGTTTCTTTTATCTAGGGTGTTTTCCCCCTTGAATTTAAACAAATTTTAAGAAGTTGAATGGTAATTTCAGTTTTATTCTGGTGTATCTGTCAGTTAGAATTTTCCATATTAGAAATTTGCTGTATTTTGTGTCTTTTTTTTTTTTTTTTTTTAATCAGTGTTCACAGTATCACCTAATGGGAAAGAATCTATAATTGTTATTCTGCTGGTGTTTATGTAGAGAGGTAGTAAAGCCAGGCATAACAAAACCCTTTGGCTGCTCACTGGGTAGTTTTATTTCTTTCAGATAAGTGTAGTTCTTTCCATAGTACAGCATGCCATGTTTTCTGAAGACTGTTTCGGTTAAGATATTAAGAATTTCCTAAATGCATCACTAAAAATTGTCATTTTTTTCTATAAAATTTATTTTGTCTATTTTCTGTGTAACTGCCTCCAAAAAAAGAAAAAAAAGTTATGTGACCTGACTTCTTCATTTATGAAAAAATTTTGGTCTTTACTCTTTATTTTGTTTTTCTTATACTGACTTGGGGTGAAAAATATACTGTGTGTTACAAAGGTAGATTCGCAAGATCATGACCTCTGGCTAAGGTTCTCTTTTTAAGAAGCATACTTTATAATGTGTTTCAAAGTTGTTATATTGAAAAAAAACCAAACCTAAATATTTATTCCTAAGAAAGGAGCAATACATTGCCATTTAATTTAATAGTGGTTTAATCTGTGTAAAATATTAACTTATCTTTAAGGTGGTCTTTTAAGAAGAAGAGGGTTTGCTTTTCCTTTTCCCTCACTTTTAAAAATTAGTGATACCTGCTTGAATATTGTTTCATTTAAATTGAGTAATTTTTTTATTCAGCGTTTTTAGTTACTTAAAGTTGCATTTAAATACACAAGGTGAGTATTACTGCAGTGGAAATTTCATGCAGTTTTTTAAGTCAGATTTCTGAAATACTCTTTCAGGGTTACCAGGGAATGGTTGATGGAGGTGATAATATTGTAGAAGTTTCATGGGAAAGCGTTTCAAGTATCCTGCAAGTGGTAAGTATTGAGGGGGTGGAATGGGACTCAAATTCTCTTTATTTAAACAAAAGAATCAACATTTTACATCCAGGCAACCATTGTAATTACATATTTGAACTCTGTGATGACTGAATGACCAGCATGGAACACTTTCAGTAGAACCTGATTTCTGCAGTATGGATGTCTGACCCTTTCTAAAAATCTTGGTGTGGTCTTGTATTTGGTGCACAGAAATAATCTTGAAAACCTTTGCTCTAAATTTTAAACATCACGTCGTTAGCCTCCTAAAGCCATATTGACAAGCCTGTATTTAATAAAAAAGACATTATAGGGCTAAAACATGAAACAACTTTGTTTTGTAAGGCAAATACTTTCTTATGAAACCCTGTTGACTTTCTCTGTAAGTGGATTTAGAATTACAGTAATGGATGTAATTACAGTGTAGTTCTGCAGAGCTCAGATAATACCAGTGACTTTGTACATTTTTATTACAACATTTCTGCAGTGTGGCCATTTGGATCTCCCCAGCCCTTGCTCAGCATGGTAATGTTGTTACCTCTTCCAGAACAGGTGCTATGTTTGGCGAAGAGGCCTTATGGCTTGCCAAGCTTTCTGAAAACTACCTCCAGGTGAAGCATGGGTTTCTTTGGAGCTTTCTACAAAGCTAATAAACAAAGCAGTTAGCAGAGGCAATTTTTTTTAAAAAAAACTGATGACCTG
The DNA here is from genome assembly GCA_035583155.1 of Acropternis orthonyx. NCBI lineage: Eukaryota > Metazoa > Chordata > Aves > Passeriformes > Rhinocryptidae > Acropternis > Acropternis orthonyx. The sequence goes on from JAWWEU010000081.1 coordinate 11,165,185, forward strand.
GAATACTGTGAGATATTTTGTCCACTGTGTTCATTGTTTTTTTCTTTTTCCTTGTTCTTCTTTTTTCCCTTTTCCCCACGTCTGTTTTGTAGAATCTTTAAATAGATGCATAGAATATATCATTCTGAAAGGAACCCAATAAGAATCATTGAATCTTAAAACTAAACAGTATGACCAAGAGCATCATCCAGGTGTGTCTTATGGTTAAGAGAAAATTGAGTTGTCTTGGCCAAGCCACAGAGGAGTATAGGCAGGAGCAGGATGTACTGTATATGTATAGCATACATAGTGTAACAAAAACGTATTTCTGAGCTTGATTGCTAGTAATTGAACAGTCCAGCTGTGAAGCTGAGAATGTGCCTTTCACAATGTGTTTAGTTGTTTTGACTGGAAAGGTTTATCAGCCCAATGTATATTTGTTTAATCAGAACAAGTAGTACATAGTCTAAAATATATGATTTTCTTCTGCTTACAACTGTGTTCTTTCATAAGTTTGAAAGTTTAAATGCTTTTTTAGTCCTGATTTTTTTCAAGAACGTCTCCATGTGTACAGATCTATTTTTTTTATCTGGAGAAAGCTGAACTGCTTCTATTCCACTTCTTTTATTCTTCCACTAGCAGCAATATAACCTGGATGGCAGAGTAGTGCCCAGGACTGCTTTGAAAGTTGAATCATATATTGATAGGGCAGATCGTATCAGTGGAGCCTCTGCTCAAGTTTAGGTTGGCATGACTGATTCATTATAAATTAAAGTGAAGGAAATGTTTATGCAAAAGTGAGCTAATCATCTCCAGATTTGTTTGCAGGAAAGATAAAGTAATTGATACTACTTTTTACTGTGACAACAAATAAGGCAAAATTTTAAACTTCATGAGTGACTGAACAGTAAACACAGAAGATACACAGATAGTGTCTTTTCAGCAAGATGCCCAGCAATTTTCAGTAACAGGGCACTTCAGTCATTTTTGAAAATAATAACTACCATTTCTGAAGGAAGTTCAGGAAATTAATAAATGCAGCAGATAATTAATAAAATATAACATTAGTCTGATCTAGAAGGCATTAAAGGCAATTATTACCATAATTCTGTAGAGTGACAGTATATGCTAATTTTGAATTTTAGGGTTACATTTTTTCTCCAGCTGTTTATTTTTTTCATATTAGGGGAAAAACGTCAAACAGGCAAATTGATCTAAATACTGTTACTTAGTATATCACTCTTACTAATATCATTACACGTAAGTAACAATTAACCTATTTATTGGAATGCTACTGAAATTAATCCTAAATCATTTAACATCTTCCTTCCAGAGTAGCTCCTTTATCAGTTATTTTTCAGTGTTTTTTCATTTTTCCCCTGTGGATTTGTTCTCAGGAATATCATAAATTCCCACAGGTTTGTTAATTCTTCGTTCATCATTACTTTTTACTCACTGTAAAATTGAAGATGGAGGTTAAGCTGCAAAATTCATCATTAATCCATCTTAAAAATATACAGTGATGTACTGGATTATAAATTAAAACTGCTGTACTTCCTTCTCCTAGGGAGGTACAGTTATTGGTAGTGCACGCTGCAAGTCCTTCCGTACACGTGAGGGCCGCCTGCAGGCAGCCTACAACTTGGTCCAGAGGGGGATCACTAATCTCTGTGTGATTGGTGGAGACGGCAGCTTAACCGGTGCCAATCTGTTCCGGGAGGAGTGGAGTGGGCTTCTGGAAGAACTGGCACAGGAAGGTAAGTTTGCCTTTAGACCCTCTAGGCTTCCAGTCCCAGCCTGCAGGGAAGTTATGGACCCTAACTATACTTAGGCAGACTATATCCAGAGGATATTTCTAAAGTTCAGAAGTCAAATGCATTCATTCTAGGAGACTACATGATTCTTCATAAAATAAGAGTTTTTGTTCTCTGTACATCCTCTTATGCATGTCATAAAGGACAAATAAGTTACTATGCAACAGTCTGCGTGCCTTTTTTTCTTATAGGATGAATTATTTTTAGGATCTCAACTCTGAACCTTGTGCTTGAAAAGCCCTATGCCCTCATATTCAAACTGAGATGGTAATTCCTTTCCTACAACAAGCTGCAGCACACTTGGCTGTTACTAAATTTCCTGTCTATGTGTAACTGTTTACTTAAAGATCAGAACATTAAGTGGCTGTTGATAAAAGTACATCCAGCCCAGTAGTTGTCGTTGTCTTTGACAGCGTCTAAGAGAATGTATAGGGAAGAGTAAAAGTGTAAAATAACGCTGTATTGATACTATATGTTAACATATAAATACTCTGATAGGTTCCGTCCATTTCTGTCTTCAGGACTTCCTGAACCAGATGCTGTTAGCAATCCTTAATGAGTTTCTCTTCCATGAATGTATACAGTCTACTTGAAAGCATACAGAATTTTGTCGAAAGCGTTGTGTATCAAGGAGTTCTACAGCATCACTGAATAATGAAGATTGCGAAGAATCTTGTTTATTTTGATCCTGCTGGCTTCTAGTATCATTTGATGTCCTATAATTTTTGTATTAGAACAAACAGTGAATGATCAATCCTCCTTCCTCTCTGCATGCCACTTGACATCTTACAGCTCTCTTATTTTCCCTTCATCGTCTCTTTTTCTAGATGGAAGAGTCCTAGTTTGCTTATTTGTTCCCTATATGTAAGTTCTATACCTTTGATCATCTTTGTTGCCCTTCTCTGAACCTTTTCCAGTTCTACCATGTTTTGAGGTGGGGAGGACCACAACTGCACCCAGTATTCAAGATGAGGGCAAACCATGGATCTACACAGTAGTATAATGATCTTTGTTTTGTTCTCTATTCTTTTCCTAATATTTTCTAATATTTTGATTTTTTTGACTGCTATTGAGCATTGAAGCTGATTTATTAATGAAAACAACATTATTATGCTGAAAATAGCATTATTTTGTTTGGAATGTTAGGGTACATTTTTCATGTGTCTTAGTTTGCATTTATCTGTAATGAATTTCATCTGATACTTTACTGTTCACTGTGTCTTGCTAGTCTTCTTCATTTCTTCTCAGACACTCCATACCTTTAGAACCCAAATAATTCAGTTTGATCAGTAAACTTTGGCACCTTGCTGCTTATTCCCTTTTCTAGGTTATTGCTGAGCGTGTTGATCAGCGCAGATCCCTTTAGAATTTCATTGGTTACCTTCCTTAGATAACAAGAATTTGAATTTACTATGGCCCTCTGTCTCTTATTTTTTACCCTCTGTTTCACATTATTTACTCTATGAAAATACTTCTCTCTTATATGGTGACTGCTTAGTTTCCTCAAAATCCTTTGGCAAAAGATCTTGTCAATGGCTTTTTGGAAATCTAAGTAGCATGTACCAACCAGATAGCCCTTATTCATGTATTAAGTCACCTTTGGAACTCTAGAAAAGGTTTGTAATGCATGGTATACATTCATAGAAAACATTTTGGTTCTTCACAATGCTATGTTTATCTTCATGGACATTAATTATATTTTTCAGTTAATGGTTTGTACTGTTTTTCTCTAATATAGAAATTAAACACACTGATACATAGTTCCTGAATCCCATATTAAAAATTTGGCATTATATTTACTACCATTCCATCCACAGATACTAAGGTAGTTTTAAGTGCTTAAGCAGCTAAGGTACTTCATCCTTGAGATCCTTTAGAACTCTTGGATGATGCAGCATTTTCATTTATGTCTTCGGAGACACGGCTAAGATTTAGAATAGGAGCTTTTCTGTTCTGTTCGCTTATTAATAATGAAATCAAGAGCCTTTCAGTGTTGCAGAAGAGAAGTCTTTCAAAGTTTGATGCTGGTTTTTGATTATATATGCCCATAATCACATCCAGTTTGCATCCTTTTACTTCTTTGTTGCATATTATACACTGAGACTAGAATTTGAATAATATTGTTTTAAGTCAAAACCATCAATTTTAAGGTTAGTTACAAACCTTGGTAATTTATTGACACTTCAAGATGGACTGAAAAGCTCTTATTTCCTTCCTTACTGTGAGGAGTTCTGTGCAGGATTCTTTTGTTTGGATGTTTGATTGGCTTTTGTTTGTAGTTTTGACTAACCTTGTTACCTAAAATATCTAAACATAATTTAATGTTTGGATATGTTTACTTTGCAAAAGTAGAGCACCCAAGCATTTTGTTCAATTAATTTTATTTACTGGTCTTACAGCTCTTTTTCTGGATACTTCATTACAGGAAAGATTGATGCAGAGGCTGTTAGGAAATACGCTTACCTTAACATTGTGGGAATGGTTGGATCCATAGACAATGACTTCTGTGGCACTGATATGACCATTGGTACTGACTCAGCTTTGCACAGAATAATTGAAGTTGTTGATGCCATCATGACCACTGCTCAGAGGTAAATTGTGCATATTATAGAGATTGATAACAAATACGCAGTTATTCATGCTTCAAAGCTTGCTATTGCCATACAATAGTGAAGGATTTAAGTTAATTTTGACTAGGGGTTAGGTAAGTGGGATTTGTAATATTTCTAGAGTGGGAATAAGTTCTTTTTGACTTCGTCTTTCAAGTGTCTTGGTTTATTTTTGGTTTAGTAATTGTTTTTTCATGATTGCTGTTGTGGCAGCCCTTGAAGCATGTGATTGTAGACTACATCAGCTTTAGGGGCAGACTTTGGTTTTTAGTATGTTTTTAGTCTTTCACAGAGAAGATCCAGGTGCTTTGAATAGTACAAAATAGCATGTTTGTACATAAGCTTTGTTTCAGTAAAATTAAAGACATTAACTATTTTTTTAAATACAGCTATATCATTGCAGTTCTTAACTATGGGTCTGCATCATTTACATTTCCAGTAAATGTTCGCATTTTATCCTCTAGCTGCCTGTACATGTTTTTGAAGAAAGTAGTAGTGAAAACAAATTATGCATTGTAAAACACGTAACTTTAAATACATTGTTTAATGTGATCTTATGTTTTGCTAATGAATTCTTTGTTTGGTTAGCATGGTAAACACAGACTGTTTCTTGATACCAGGTTCAGTTAATCTGTTTTCTTATATTTACAGCCATCAGAGGACATTTGTTCTGGAGGTTATGGGGAGACACTGTGGGTATGTATTGCCTTCAGCATTTTGTGTCTCATATAGGTATAATTATGAAAGGCCAAGAATTCTGAACCATAAATGTCTAATCATTTTTTCTGTTTATTAGGTATCTAGCTCTGGTTAGTGCCTTAGCCTGTGGTGCAGATTGGGTGTTTATTCCTGAATACCCACCAGAAGAAGGCTGGGAAGATACAATGTGTGTTAAGCTTTCAGAGGTAATCTGTTAATATGTTTGAGATTCTCTGATGACTTCACAGATGTTTATTTGAAAGTAGTGATTAAAAAATGTGATCAGGACTTTCAGCAAGTCTTCAGTTTTGGTGTTGTGCAAAGTTCTCTGTGATCTTGAACATAAGAACTGCATTCCGTGATTTTTTTTTTCCCTTTTTTTTTGAGGAAATATATGACCCCTTCTCTGGGGATTACATAAAGCTATTCCCATATAAACAGTGTGTGTATCTTTCTTTAGTAATTTGATGTAGGACATTTCAACCTCATCAATGAATGAACCTGTATGAAAATAAAATGCGTGAGAGACTTCAAGTACGAATGGTCAAATATAAGAAGTATTTCCTCAAACCCTAGAAACTTAATGTAAAGCAATTGATTATAAAATGGTGCTGCAAATAATTTTGGTGGTTTTTTTTTTTAATTATATGGTTGTGCTTTTATTATAGAATCGTGCACGAAAGAAAAGGCTGAATATTATTATTGTAGCTGAAGGAGCTATTGATTGCCACAACAAACCTATAACGTCAGAGAAGGTTAAGGATGTAAGTGTCAGCAACCCTATGATACACACTTTCTGTTCTGTTCAAAAGATGGGGCTTATTGTAAACAACATATCTGTAAAGTAAATCTGTTCCTGTAAAGTAGCTCCTCACAGACGTATTTTATACTTGTGCTTTACTTTCTGAATCCAAAGTCCACTGAAAGGGAATCTTTTTTTGAGGGCTATTAATTAGAAACTTTTCTCCTTGTAATATAACATAGTAGTTCAAGAGCACCTAATTTGTGGGTGCCTTAATTCATAGTTAGAAATCAGCTCAAATCAGTATTTTTAATCTTACTTCACTTTGTATGTCTTGTAAAATTAGAATATTGGTCTGTCTCACAGTGAAATAACAGTATGTGCTTTGCACAATGTCTTGTCACTTCTCAATGGTTGCTTTGCTAAAAATTTCATTGCTATCTAAGATTAAGAAGACTTTTAAGCTGAAATTATTCTGCTGCTTTTTTTTGTAAAGGGTTCTGTAAGAACTTGCTAAATAGTCACTGGCAGAAAGGAGCTGTGACAGTTTGGGCTTACCTGGGACTTACCAGTCCTGTGAATAGGAAGTTTTGTTTTCCATAGCTGTCAGTTTGGGAGAAGTCTTTGATTTTTTTTTGTCAAAAAAATTGCAGTTTTACGAAGCAAAGTTTAGCGCCAGGTGGTGTCAAGTGTACGTAACAGCAGATGGCTATTGCGCGTTTGTAGAAGAAACACTACTTTCTTACTATGAGTTTCAGCCAATTAAAACATTCAAAAACTATAAATACCACCGATAGAAGATTGTGCAAGTTGTATAATTTTTTTCTGCTTTATGGTATTCAGTACTTAGACCTAACCTTACATGCTCCCTAAAGATACACTAATAAAACATATCTTTTGGTGACCTCAGATTTGATATGTAACAGAGAAAATGGAATGAAAGTGACTGCACAAAATAGTTCTATTACCACAATTTTTACTGCACATTTTAAAATTCTTAACAATTAAGGTTAAAAGTCATCCTCACTGAAGTTTTACTCAGAATCTTTTGGGACATGTAATCTTGCACATAGATAAAACATGAAGTGAATAAAACACTGTAATTAAACTTATTTCAAGTGTTAGAATATTTAGACCTGCTTTTGTAACTGTGCATAATGATGCCATTGTAACTGTAGCTAAACCGTTCCATCTAAGCCACTGTGTTTTGCCATTATAAAATGTTCCTTTAAGTTAGGAACCTGGACTTTAATTTTGCATTAGAAATAAACTAAAGGCTGGTTTAACTTTTATAGGATTTTCGTTATTGTTGACGTATTGATGTATAGTATATGTAGAATTTTGTTATTGCAATGGCACATAAAGCAGAGTAATGCTAATACATGTATATAAAATAATGATGGTGATAAACCTGCTGTATTTTGAAATTCTTTGCAGCTTGTTGTTCAGCGACTTGGTTTTGACACCCGAGTAACTATCTTGGGTCACGTGCAAAGGGGTGGAACCCCTTCAGCTTTTGACAGAATTCTGGTGAGTGTTCCTAAAATGATTACTCAGGGCACCACATAGTGTAACTGCATTTTGATTATTTATTGGGGTGGACTTGACAAATTATTATCTCACACTACCTGTCTGAACAGCTCAAATTCAGAATAGTGAGCACTTGTGTAGAGGAACCTATATTAGAATTAAAATATAAAGCTGTAATAATGATCAATCATACTTAGAGATATTGAGCAACTGACAACATTTTAATCTTACCATGGAGAAATTGTTTTCAGATTTATTTACAGAGAAATCAGGACAATTTATGTGATTTGAAGGGTTGTGCTTTTAAGTTCTTGCTTGAACACTCAAATGTTACCTGTTTCCAGGCAAGTCGTATGGGTGTGGAAGCTGTGCTTGCCCTCCTAGAAGCTACTCCAGCTACCCCTGCCTGTGTTGTGTCCCTGTCTGGAAACCAGGCTGTCCGCCTGCCGCTGATGGAGTGTGTGCAGATGGTGAGTTCCTGGCAAAAAGCCAGTTTTATAACTGTTCATTTACTACAGCAGGCTACTGTGTACCATAATTGTCTATTTCATTAGGGCACTGGTGAGAATACCTGTAGCACTTTTCAACATTTGGGAATGAATAATGAAGTTCTCTGTGTGTTATTACTTATTTGCAAACTACCAGGAAACAAGAAAGATACATCTTTTTAATTTGTTTTAAAATTTCATCTCAGGTCTTCTCTTTTTGTTGCTGCAACAAATTCTTCAAATGTTTGCATCCATTCACAGATCATACTCAAGTCAGGTTCCTCACTAAAACTGTTCAGCCTAAACTGAAAAAAGAAAATGCAAAGTAGATGCATTGATGTCTTTGTCCCAGGAAGGCTCTACATGGTTATTTCTACCGGCTTTTTTTCCTTTACATTGCAATTTATGCTGTAATTTTTCCTGTAATCTATGCTGTGATAGGAGGTAGCTCATAAATTGAGGATATGGCAATATTTCTTTTTTCACTATAGAGATATATGTAGGAATATATTAAATAATCAGCTTCCTGTGTTATTTAAATATACTGACTAATCAACTTGTTTTTTCAAGACACAAGAAGTCCAGAAAGCTATGGATGAGGGAAGATTTCTTGAGGCTGTGAGGCTTCGTGGACGGTATGGCCAATAAATTATATCAATTTTACTCTAGAAGAGCTGAAACACTCTGCTGGAATGTGACATTTTATTTTAAATGTTTTACTGTCCATATGGTTTTATGTGAGACTAAGAGAGGAGGCAGAATAAGATTTGCTTAAATAGAACGGTTGAAATTTTTATCTACATATAAAGATGCAAAACAGTTGTAGCTCACTGCTGTGTCAGACTGGTGACTGCTACTAGGCTAACTAGTCACAAAGAGCTTCTGTGCTGTATGAACTGACTGGTAGCAACCACATGTTTGTTTATTTGAGGTTTTGAGGCCAATCCTGTGAGCTTGTTTGTAAGTAGCTGGTAGTTTTCCATCAGTAGTGTTGGAGGGAGGTATTCTTCACTCCTGTCAGGAGAGTGCTTTCTGTTTCAAGTAGTTTGATAATAAAGTGCTTTATCCCCAATCTAAGAAATTAATCTGCTAGCTATATAGTTATTTTAAATTTTATCACTATTATCTTACAGGACTGAGTATTTTTCTGTGTTCTCTCATTTCTGCTTTTTACCGTATTTTGCATTTGTAATAACAGTGGTGTTAATATTTCATCTAGTGTTTCTTTAAAATAACTATGAGTTGAATTTTTTTAAATTTTATTTACGTGTCTTACTTATTTAGGAGCTTTGAAAACAATCTAAACACTTACAAATTACTGTCGCACAGAAAACCAGATGCCGAGCTTCCAAAGGTAAGGAGGTTTTTTGAGTGCAATGCATGTCAGCTTTTGGGGTATCTCAGCAAATAGTGGGGTTTTTTCCTTCTCTGCCCTTCATCCTTCCTCAATACTCCTTTCAAACCTATGCCATAGGATAGTTTATAAAATTAGTTAAATATTACAAATAAAGATGCCTGCAACACACAGCTTTATTCTGATAAGTAACATTTTTTCAAATTGAAATACCACTCACTGTAAGTAGAAAATTTCTGTGTAGACAGTTTCTTTCTGTCTTGTATGTCTGGTCCCAGTTGTTACAGTGCCTGGCCTTGATAATTATGGTCTTGCGCTCTGTTGCTTACCATGAAGAGAAAAAACGATGATGTAGTCATGATTAAGACTTTAAAAATCTCGAGATAAAGGAAGATTTTATATTAAAAGAATTCTAACCCTTCCTTTTGAACGGCAAAAATCACTTGAGCAGGGAGAAGGCTGGGAATGCACAGGATGGAATATTGAGGACAGATGAATCATCTTTATCTGATGTAATATGTCATTGTGCATAATACAGCAATGGACATTTAGTTCTTTTCTTCATAGTTCCTAAGTTTCGTGTAAGAAGAATTTTGCATTTATTAGGAAACAGGCACTAAATTATTTGTGCAAAGAAATTTTAGATGGAAATTTTTTGGTTTTCATTAAATGTTTGCTGAATAATTCCTCATTTGATCATCCTTGGTGTCTCTGTCACCTCACTGGTTAATTCCTCCTTTAGTTGTGTTTTGTGACCATTTGTTACTTTGTTTGCATAGTTACGTTGCTGTACATTTTTTATATATTTTTTCCAATTAAATATTTAAATAGCAATTACAAGTATCTTAATATTGAGAAAAATTGCACTGAAAATACAATAAGGACTTAAGATTGACCTTCAAGAGATCAATGAATTCAGGATTTTTTTGGTGGGATACTTAACCTTTTCTTTGCTAGATCAGGTGTTTGAGTGGTGGGTTCTTTTTTCATACACCGATGCAAATTCCGGACTAGTAACTGGGGGTTTGTATTTTGTTTTAAAATACTTTGGCCATACTTTATTGCAATGAGTGGCATTAGAAGGAAATGTTGGCCACTTGTAATTATTAACTACTTGGATCTGACCACACTAACCAAGTCTGTTCTTCAGGTAAAAGAGGTTGAATGGGAATTAAAAAGTAGATGATATGTGGATGTCACAGGAATTGAGAAAAAAGCTGAGCTGAAGAGATCAGTAGAGCCAGCTGAACGCTCTGCTTCAGCGGTGCTTCCGCACGTGTTTTGCTGCTTGTGTTTTGTTGCATTTTATTATGATGCTTTGATTGTACCAGAACTTAAAAAGAAACCATATGTGTTCTGGTTTGGGTCTCTTTGTTTTGTTTTGTTTGGGGATAAAGGGAGGTGGTGTTAAGGGATTTTTTGCTTGTTTTCGTTTTTTATCAGGAGAGATTCCATGATCAGTACTTAACAAGTGTTCTATTGTGTTTGTTTCTTCCCATCTTTCAGGATAAACCCAAATAACTTCTAGCTTTGCCAAAGTACCAAATTGTTACAGTTTTGTCATGTCAATAGTTGCAACCAATTTAGGGTCATTCTGCTGATCTAAACCATGATGGATTTTAATATATTAAGTGCAGTCTGTCAAATTTTCTTGCATTTTGCCTAAATAGTTAGCTGTCATTTAAATTCTCTTTGCTAAGTTCATACAGAGTGGTTAAACTTCGTCAAAGTTCAGGCATGTAAATTTTTAATTCTTTACTTATATTTTGCTCTTAGTATTAAATTTGAAAGGTGTAAAAATGAAATAAAATTAATAAATATCAGTCCTTCATTTTTTTATGGATTATATTTTATATCTGTTGTAAGTCAACACTTACTGATGTCAGTGAAACTATACTGATTTATACTTGCTGACAGTTTCTTAATCAAAGAGAGTGGCCTATTATCTGTAAACAAGAATTCCTTTTCAAGGAATACGTCATATGCAGAAGATCTGCATTTCATGTTTTGCAGTTAAAATTTAATCCAAAGATACTTAGTAGCATTTTACACCCAGTTTCACTCTGGCTTCATATACCAGAATGTTTATTATTTCCTGTCATGTTTTAAATAGAACTTTCTCTCTTACATTTTGTTTTAAATTGCAAATATATTTATTGATTTTTCAGACTTTTCAGTTTGAGTAGATTAGCTCTCCTTACCTGGGATACTCGTTAAACTTGGGAAAACACTCCATATAAACAGTTACTTTGAGTCATGATGATACGTTTTTAAAACTGCCATAATCTGAGAATGTATAATGTTTTGAAAGATGCTGAGTGCACCTGCTTGCTACTACGTTGTCAGCTGCTCGAAAAACCTGGCCGATAGCTTAATTTTAAAAGTTGTCTGTTCCTCTGTGCGTGGTGCTGATGATGCACACATAAATGGTGCAGTGCTAGATCAGCTCTTACTCTTCCCACCCCCGGCCCCCCCCCTTGCTATTCTGGGCTTTTAAAAAAAAAATAAAATAAAAAAAAATTACTGCTTTAATAACTTGAAGCTGGTCAAATAACACTGGCTGGGCTGACTGGAACTCTGAGCAACCTGATCTAGTGAAAGGTGTCCCTGCCCATGGCAGGGGTATTGGAACTGAATGATCTTTATGATCATTCCAGCCCAAACCATTCTGTGATTCTGTTTTACATTTCTTGAACATAGCTGAGCTAAAAGGTAAAAACTTGAATGACTTGCAAACCAAATGAAAATATGATAAAATCTTATTTAAAAACAAATATTCTTTTCTTTTAAGACTGTCTCTGTGATATTCTGATACTAGGGAAATATGTGTCTATAACTTCTAGTTAACTTCAAATTTTTGATGGCTTTAGGGACTTTGAAACTTTCCTGCATTCCAATATTTAGCAACTGAGTAGAATATAAAATTAACCATGGTGTAGACATTAAAGTGCTGATTAAGTGTTATTTTTATATCTTCCAGAGTAATTTTAATGTGGCAGTTCTAAATGTTGGTGCCCCTGCAGCTGGAATGAATGCAGCTGTCAGAGCTGCAGTGAGAGTTGGTATAACTGAAGGCCACAAAATGTTTGCTGTCATTGATGGATTTGAAGGTTTTGCTAGAGGAAAGGTCTGTATCACATGTGTGCATTAGCTACTAATGTGTACCCAATCCCACACCACTACCCTCATTTATGTTCCTAGAAGGTATGTTCTGTCATAACTGCTGTGGGAACTGATTCTGAAGTTCCTTAATTTCATAAAGATATATAAAATCCAAATTGTAACTCTATTCTCAACTATTCAAGTCTATAGTAATTTATACTGAATATTACTAATCACATGCTGCAGAGCTACAAAATCAGTTCAGATGAGTCCTATGTTCAGATTTTGGTCAACGTTTAGCATATTCTAAGTTTACCACAAAAAAATCTGTTTCTGAGCAGTGAGTTGTTGCATCTGTGTTTCTTTGCTGTAAGAAAATGCAGTGGTGCTTCTTGAGGGAGGAGGCTTTTTTCCCCCCTTTTTTTCCCCCCTTTCCCCCCTTTTTTTCCCTCCTGAGTTAGATTCTTCTGTTCCCCTGTTTTAAATGTTAAGCATCAGTTGGTATGCTGAAGAGAAATTGAATACAAGACTAACGATTTCTATTCCTAGCTGGACCCACAGGTCCCAAAACTAACTTCAGACACCTAATTTTAGATTTTTGTGTTTCACATTCAGGAGAGAATGTAAAACTAGGATCAAGATATGAAACAAGGAGACAGGGTACATCATAGTCTGGAGGAAAAAAGAACGAATTGAAAGGGATTGGTAATACTTCAAGAGAAATTAAATTAACCTCTTGATGGTGTTTTCTTTCTTTGCCGAGTTTAGTTTTAGTTGTGTCCATGCCCAAGAACTTGTTCCAGCAGTCTTGCATGAAGTAGTACCTGGTGTTTGCTGAGGTCAGGAGAAGTAATCGAATAATTACTTAACAGGATCTTCTTTTTCACTTCTATTCAAAGATAAAGGAAATCAGCTGGGGAGATGTTGGAGGCTGGACTGGTCAAGGAGGATCAATTCTTGGTACAAAACGGTAACAAAATTATTTTTCCAATTGATGTGATGAATTCTAGTGTTCATATAACCAGTGTATGATTTCATGATTTTTCCTCCTACAGAATGTTTTAAGTACTTAATTTTTGTGATGGCAGGTTGTTTTGGTCATGGTGGGGTTTTTTGGTGTGGGTTTTTTTTTTGTTTGTTTGCCCCTTTTTTTTTTCCTTTTACCTTTTTTTTTTTTTTAAAAAAAACATTGTGTTCCAGCCTGGGTATCTTTGTAGTACTGAACCAGCTCTGAAAAGAGAATGAAAATGGGAGCTGGGACCTCAGCTTAAAAATTTCCTGGGGTCCTTACACTGTAAAGAATTGCAAACCTACAGTTTCTTTACAGCTGACATGATTCCTTCCTGGTTGTCTGGAACAGTTATTTGTATGAATAAATATATCAAGTATTGTGTTGCCTGCTCAGTTTATGGTTTCAGCTTAGTAATTAGTTCTTATTGCTGCAGAGTCTATAAATTGTTTCTATTTTTCTTTTGGTTTATTGATTTTTAGTACTCTTCCTGCAAAATATTTGGAGAAGATTGCTGAACAGATGCGCACTAACAACATTAACGCCCTTATGGTTATTGGTGGATTTGAGGTATACTGAAGAATCTTACTATGTCTTAAGTAGAGTAGAATTTCTAACAAAGTAAATACACTGTTTTAAATTTTATCCAATCTTCATGTAAAGTGCATTTGGTTGTAACTGTATTTGATATACAACACAAATAGTGTTTAGTATCAGAAGTATTGTCAGTCAGTGATTCTGTGGAAAGCTGACATTCAAAACAGTGACTAGAACTGCTAAACAGGATGTGCTAAATGTGTAAGTAAGGTGAGATAGCATTATACTATTTTTGTATTAAATTATAATAAATCAGTGACTTGTGTGGTGCAATTTCCAGTCTAGATTGTATCAATACGTAGAAAATACTTGCAGAACTTCTTGACTTTTAGTAGTAATTGCACTGTGATTCCCTATTTAAGCCACTCTTTTTACATAGTGCATTTCAAAATCTGTAACTGATCTACAGAAGTATTTTCTTTCTTTTTTTCTGTATTTCATTTCTGTTTTGTTTTACAAAAATAGTAAATTTTTGAAACCTTGATTCAGGAAAGTATTTTGCCAGCTCTTAGAAAAGAACACCGCGTATTGCTTCCTGATAGCAATGAGTCATGCTTTTTTTGTCTGCCATGACCCTAATTCAGGAATATTAAAATTTTTAAATGAGGAGTAGCAGTAGCTGTTTAAATGAATCTTGGGCAACTAGTTTTTGTTGTAAAAAGCACTTAACGACATGTAAATAATATATTCTCTTGAAAATGAATGTTGTATTTACTGTTTGTTGTCAAATGTATACCCTTTTTTAATACTTTCTCTTTTGTGTCTTGTGTTAGATTTTAGTAGTTCCTTAGTACTCTGACTTGCTGGAGTGTGCTGTGGTAGAAATGGCTCCCCCTGTGGCCCTTCCCATTTTGTCACTCCAACTCTGCCCCTTATTCATCCTAATTTTTCACCCAATGCCTGTGCCCAACAGGCTTACCTTGGACTTCTGGAATTGTCAGCTGCCCGGGAGAAATATGATGAATTCTGTGTTCCAATGGTTATGGTTCCTGCAACTGTATCCAACAATGTACCGGGTTCAGATTTCAGCATTGGTGCAGATACTGCTCTGAACACTATAACTGATGTAAGTCTGCTCTGGTGTGTGCACTACTAACAAAGCAGTTAAAACTGACTCAATTGGCTAGAACTGGATATTTTTGTAGACCAGAACTTCGGAAGTATAGTCTGGAAAATTAGAGTTACCTGATATAGCCACATTCATGACACCTATTTAAAAAAGAGGAAGTCTAGGATCCCAAATGCGTCCATTCAATTTCCTCTGAAACTACAATGAACTGACAAATTTTAAACTACAGAATAAGATAACATCTCTCTGCTGTGTGCTCAGCTGCAACAAACACTGGGGGAATGTTGCTCTCTTCAGAAAGAGATCCTTATTACATAACAGCTTTATTTCTCTAAGAGAACGTGTAAGATCCACATTTCTCTAATAATAGTAATTACATTTATTCTACTAATAGGAGGTTTAACAAAAAGAGGTGTGTTACGAAATATTTTTTAAAAAATCTAACCCAGTAATACAATATAAATTAAAAATGGAATGATTAATCTATTATGAGGCAAAACTTCTTTACTCTGAATGTGACACAGTGCAGGAGAAAGCTGCCCAGTGAGAGTGTGGAGTCTCCTCTGGAGACACTGTAAACCCATCTGGATGTGATCCTGTGTAATATGCTCTAGGTGAACCTGCTTTAGCAGGGGGTTGGACTAGAAGATCTCCAGAGGTCACTTCCAACTCCAGCCATTCTGTGGTTCTCTGAATCTCTAACACTAAACTCAGTTGGGCAGAAAGCATAGTCGGACAAAAAGAGTTACAAGTTGCTTTTGAAAATTAAATGACAGTTTTTCTATCATTTAGATGTATTTGAAAATTTTAATCATGATAGTATTTCCAGAAATTTGGAGGATTCTTCAAATGCTACCAACTTCAAAAGCATAATTTTCACTTTCTTTCTTTTTTGTTTTTTACCATGCCAACATAAATAATTTTATCTTTAGCAAAAGAAACCCTTCAGTTAGGAAATAGCAGTTTCCTTAACTATTATCTTGAACAAGACTGTGAGCTAATTAAAGTTTATTGAACTTTATAGACAACTTAGGTTAGAAATATTGTTTCCAGTTCTGGTAAATAAAAATATCTCTGGAAAATGAGTGATCACAGATGAAGGTGAGTGAAATAATTGTGCATAACGTCTGCTTTTCTTCTTCTCTTGTCTTCATAAGCTTCGTTAATTTAACTGGCTTCTTTTTATAGGTTATTCCATGTAGAGGAATATATTGTAGTCAGTCTGTCTCCGTGTTGCTTTGGTTTGCTTTGCGTTTAGGTTTTTAGATATTGTTTGCCTTCGTTAGATAAAATGTTGTTATTTCCATATTTTCAATGCAGTAGTTCAAAACTTTTCAAAATTATCTTGTTTTGCTATTAGCTTTAGTCTTGGATTTTTTTGCACTTTTATTTTGCCTAGCTTTTTCTCTGAAGTAAATACGAAAAGTAATGGCTTTGCAGGATTTAGGTTCAGTTGAGTGGAAAATAAAATTTGGAATTTTTTCTGGGAAGAAGCAGAATTTTGCACTGGGGAAACATTTCTGCTTGGTATCTTTTCAGTTTTCTGCTCTGATTGTTTGAACATTGTTCACTAAAGCTTCCAGTGAAAAATCTGTCCTTTCATTCCTGTGTCATGCTCAGATTGAGGTTCAGTAGGAACTGTGCCCCATGTTAAATGTGACCAGTAGGTTTAATACATGTAATTCAATTGACTGTGGTCAGTTGAAGTAGGAGATGGATAATTGTCCACTATATCTAGTTTATATATAGTTTCTTACTCCTATTAGCACTGTTAGGTCAATAAAAACATCATAGTTTTCAATGTTCTCAGAGTAGTACCTCTTCTGAACACCAAAATGTCATCACACTTAGTTTTTCTGTGGTGCTGTTTGTACTTTGTAAGATCTTGACAGCTTATAGTTAAGGTAAGTACAATTGAACTGGGTAATAAGGGCTTGTTAGTGTGTGGCATTATTAGACACCTGGCAGTTATTTAAACTTGTCAAGACATGTAAATGATACCTTGAGATGTTTGCAGATAAAATGTGTTAAGATTCTGCATTTAAAAAGAAAAACAGTAAAAACCAGACCAACAGATAGATAACTTCTGAATGAGAGATTAGGCAAGAATGTGCTGTGCATGAAGGCATAGATAGCAGATAGTACATTTCCTAATAATTAGAATTTGGATTCTATAACAGATTATGTGACTCTTCTGAAATGTTCCATTTTTTCCCTTTCTGTTTTACAATACCAGTTGAATAGCGTTTTAAATTTGTGATAAGCTGTGTTTTTGACTTCAGCTGTCAGAATATTAGTGAGAACAACTGCTAATGAAAACTTTAGTATAAAATACCTGGAGAAAGCTGGATGTTTCTGTACCTGAAGAGTGTATGCTTAAGGCTTGTATACCTATAGGCATACAAAATAAATTTTTTAGGATTGCAGGGTAAGAAGATGAATTTTGAGTTTTCTATGAATCGGAGCATCACTAAAATAACTACCATAATAAAAATACCTGTATTTTCAATGTTATATTGCTAATTCAGTTAAATTAATAAAATATTGCTTCGGCTAGAACACCTCGGGAATGTGACAACCAAGAAGTGTTAGGTTTTTTTCTTAGAGAACTGTGAGGAACGGAAATTTCTTTTAAAATCCAAGTTGGATTACTTAATAGCAATACATTTTGTAGATGGAACTGAAAAACAACAACCTAGTCTGTAAATAATTAAGCAGAATGAATTAAAAGTTAGTCTCTTACAGCAGCTGACCATGGAAAGGGTGAAAATTTAATTTGAAATCAAAACCTACTGATAGGCTAGAGGAAACTGATGGAAAGAGGAATAAACCACTACAAGGCAAGGTATGGGAGAAAATTCATGTGATTTAGGAGATGTAGAAATGAATGGGGAAATGAAAAAGGTATCAACTGGAGAGATGGAGAAAAATGGAGCCTGAAACAGGAAGAAGCTAAAACTCGCTAATGTGTTTCTTTGACCATTTGTCTTTTCCTTTGATCAAAGGGAAGGGGAGTACAGGCTGATGAATTGCTTTTGTGGAGAAAAAACCCTAGCAAACAGCCCCTGAGGAGTGAAGGAAGGTACAGTTAGATTGCCGTAAGGCAGTCTCCACAGATTTGCCTTGGAAAGCACAGACTTCTGTACTGTCCCAGTACTATATGTGGCTCCACAT
This sequence comes from Acropternis orthonyx, assembly GCA_035583155.1. NCBI lineage: Eukaryota > Metazoa > Chordata > Aves > Passeriformes > Rhinocryptidae > Acropternis > Acropternis orthonyx. Next base: position 11,183,351 of record JAWWEU010000081.1, read on the forward strand.
TACTCCGAACTAGGAAGCTGAAGATGAGCCTGACCGAGGTAGCTAACCCGTCACTTTTTCATCTCCTTCAGTCCTTGCCAACAGCTGATGTGGAGCAAGGGCAGTAACTCCATTCCCTTCAATGACAGTTTGCGTTTAGATAAAGTTACCAAACCACAGTCCTTCCTTGACTGCACATATTATTATAAAGCACCCTTGGTTATGGCAATAACCTTTTTAATAACACAAATCCAATAAAAGGGTGGGAAATGATTAAACCATTTTATTGACATTATCCTTCTATGAACTTCCTGTAGTTAATTCTTTAAAAAAAACATTGTATAGTAGTTATTAAAGACATTGATCACTTGTTTACCCATTATAGTTAAGTGACCCTATATTGAAAGCATTTTCATATTTTGCCACAGTGATGTGAAGAAGTTGCATACAATCATCTAATGCTCATGCTTGGTGAAGGTACAGTCTTTGGATATGTTGGCTGAAATCACTTGCATCAAATAAAATGTCAGTATTTAATGCAAGTAAAACATATCTGCATCTTAACATTTCATAATTGCGGACTAACCAATTATGTTAGTTACTGCTCCAGATCTCCCTTTGACTTGGTTTTCCAGAAGTCTCAATATAAAACTTTGTAGAGAAAGTGATGCTTTGCAGATCTCCAGGAAGCCATGTGGTTTTACAAGATCACTGTGACTCAGTATATGTCTTTATTTTTTCAGTAGAAATAAAAATTCAAAGCAGCCTGAGTGAGTTGAGTTGGACCAGGCAGTTACTGAAATGTCCTCAGTGAGATCTCACCCATTCAAAAGACAAACCCCAAACAAAACCCCCGCATTTGTTTCCAGTAACTATACTGCTTCTCAGCTCTTCTACGAGTCTGAAAGTACATTCATTTAGGCTGTGTTTCAGCGTTAAACTGGAGGTGCATCCTAGCCCTGAGCTTAACTGAAGGTTACATTTACAAGATAAGCAAGAAGAGAGAGATTTTACAAAGTCAGCTTGCAGTTACGCGCACCTATGGCCAAAATCATCCTGTCCTCTCACTGAACAGAATCTGCTCTATCTGGGACAAAAGCCTAGAGAGCAGAACTCTCAAAGGTGAATTTTTTTCCTATTGTTTTCTTCTAAGTTACTGCTTAAATCAGTCAGTGTATAGATATGCCTGGACATACCTCAGTAGTAGCCTGATTTTGATCTGCAGTAGTTTGCTTCTCTGAACTGATGTGAGGAATTGAGAAAATGAGACTTCTGTGAACATCAGTCCCTTCAGGGAGAAAGAGATGAATAAAAAGTAGTGTACTGTACTATGTAATCAGACTTTCTTGTGGAGAGTCATTACATAGTCAGTTTGAAAAAACTGCCGCACATCCTGAGATGCTGATTAGATTAGAAATAATTGAAATAATGTAACTAAGAAAATATACTTCCTGACTTTAAATCAGCTGCAAAATCCTAACCTTTATTTTGACATGATTATTTACTTTGTAGACTCTTTCCAAGGACCTACAGCTGCTTTTCAAAGAATCTTTGAACTGTACTTGCAAGGTTTATTAACTCATCCATGTGCACGTTTCTGGATTTTTCTGGGCCTGTATCCAGTCTATGTGCATAGAGGCAGATGTGTGATGTTGATAGAATCCTTGAAGGCATGGGCATCCTTTTTTTCCTTTTTCTTCGTGGAAATAGATGTGTGTCTTGGTAGGATAACATAGGGTTTTTTTAAAAGTGTTTTTCTGTCAGCATTTTCTTCAAGTGGCAAGGGTTTTACTAGTGAACTTTCTAAGCTCCTTAACACCTATCAAACTTTGTGCTTCAAGTGCTTTTTTGTGGAATGATTTCCAGTCTAGCCTTATGCCATTCTTTTCTGCCCAGCTGCTTCAGAACTCTCTGCAGTGCACACTTCATGTTCAGTCTGTGCTAACTTTTACTAATCCTCTGCATTTCTTCAAAGAGCATTGTGCCAATGCAGCCCCAGTGCACTGTTGTGGTATGAATAGGATATTCCCCTGTCTCACCAATTTTATTTGCTTGGGCCAATGGACAGCCACATTTACCATCACATGCCAGGAGTCACTAGCAGAGCAGTCCAAAGACAAGGAATGTATCACTCACACTTCTACCACTGCTTCAGGCCTATGAAAGTTGTCTGCAGCTCCACGAAGCACGTTCCCGTTTTGAGGAGTTTAGCGTTCCTATCTGTGTGTTGCCTGCTACTATTAGCAACAATGTGCCAGGCACAGACTTTAGCATTGGTGCTGACACTGCCTTGAATGCTATTGTGGAGGTAAGACTGCATATCCTTTAAAAGTTAAGATGGTAAAATGTGTAATAGAAGGATAGAAAAGATCTTGAAATGTCTAGTTTTCCAAAGTAACTCAGTTACTGTATTTTTTATGGTTTATATTTAAGAAGTATTCCAAGACTGATTAAAGATTAACTTACGAAAAGTATTATGTTGTATATTTAACTTTTGGGTACTGAATTCTGTTCTTCAAAACTGCTGCATTAGTCCTTAGGGTGTTTGCTTTTACTGAGAATAAAATATTTTTCTTGCTTTGAATTATTTTTTATGTATTGCATAGGTAAAAGAAGAAAGCACATGTTTTATAAATAAATTCCCCATTTACTGCGTGAACTACTGACCGAGCTCAGTGCAGTAGAGCATTTTAAGTACATGATTAACTCTAAACACATGAATAATCCCATAGATGCATTAGGCTGAACATATATTAAGTGCATGTAAATTCATACATAGCATAAGAAGTTAAGTCTGTCACTGGTGTTTAACTAAACAGTGCGAGTGCAGACCTTGCCATGAATGAGTTTCTAATTTCAGTCAGAATAATTTTTCTAGCTTTAGTCTGCCATAGTTTTTTCCCTTGGGTACAACTGCTCTGTGAGCTCTCTCAGTTCTTCACTATGCTGTTGACTCTGCTGGCGATACAGCAAAGGGAACCGAGCTGAGGTCTAATGCAAACAAAGGAGTAAACCTCTGAACAGCTCTGGGTTTATCAAACCCCTTGTTAGCAATAACTGTATAATTAATTATGAAGTAATTGGCCAAGAAAGTCAATGTTGATATCTAGGGGGCTGAGAAATGGAGATTTTTTTTTTTTCTTCCTTTAATACAGTGTTGCTTCTTTATATGCGGTGAAAAAGCTCCACCAGTAGATAACTGAAAGGAGCTGTGTCAGAACACAGGGTGGCCTGGTCTCTGGGAGCTGCAGTACAGCATCCCTGGGGTGGAGATGGCCTAAGGTGTAGTAGGGGCACATTGTAGCAAATACCTCTGTAGGCAGGACATGGGTACTTTACCACTCCATTAGCTGCCCTCCCCCCCCACCTTAGCCTGACATTCACAGAAGTTGGTAAGTGTGCTAATACTGACTTCTACTAGTTATGCGCCTTTAAAAGTGAAAACATGAAAACACAATGGGGGAGAAAATGGTTGCATATAGTGCTGGTTCCTCTTATTGAATTGTTTTTATTATTAATTGCAATTTGTACAGCATTCAGTAAAGCTCTCAGTAAAAAAATAAATATGGTTGTATCTAATTTTATTATGGTTTATTATTGTTTATGATAACAGTGGAACATGGTTGGTGACGTTTTGGATATTTTGTTAATCTGGATCAGTTAATATGAAAGCTCAATTAGCAGTGGAGTTCCAAGGAGTGCTCCAAAAATGATCCACATTTCCATCATGTTTAAGATGTCAGAAACCAGCACCAGGTGCTTGAGGTTTGGCCTTTTCAGCCTGTAGAGTAGTAATGAATTAATGATTCATTAAAATCCATCTGTGCCACTTCATATTTGGGTATTTCTGTCATAGTCATGCTGAGAAAGCAGCAATAGTGGAAAGTTTCTACTGTGTCTTTCCTACAGTCAAGGATAGAAACCCTTCTAAGTAGATCTCAAGCGGTTAGTCACATAAGCAGCTAATTATTTACATCCTTGCTTAGAGCCTGGAGAGTCTCAAAAGGCAGAAAATTGCATTCTGCTATCATCAGTGGTTTAAAAACTTTTTTGGAAATCTAGAGGTTTACAAATGTTTTCATTCTCTGAAAATGATGGAAATGTTCACAGATGTATTTATTTACTTAGTGTCAAAAGCCAGAATTTTGTTAATATCGTAAGCTAAACATTATAGTACCTGTCCTGTTTCAGGCAGCTTTTTAAAAATGAATTAAATAAAACTGGTTCAGTTCTGCAGTATTCCACAAAAATTCTCATGAAGCAACATCTGGAATGGGAAAGTGCTTGAGGACATGGTAAAATCCTAGACAGGTAAAAGAAAGTGTTTTGAAAAACTGACAGAAGTTCAAGATAGGCTTTTGTGACATTGTTATGGAGATACTTTCTGCTTAGGACAAAAGAATATCAGTCTGTATTCTCAATAAATTCATGTGAAGTCTGCACCTCTGTGTGTATACACTTAAGCATATAAGCAAGTAGAAAAATAAAATATGTATAAGTGAAATTACATGTATCTTTTACCAGCTGGACGTAAATAAATACATTCACTGGTCTTAGTCTTTCAATGCATTAAGCTCTATTATGTTAGAAGTTCTAGGGTTTGTTTATTAAGTTTTCTCACCTACCAATTAATTATTTATTCTGTGGTCTATTAGGTATGTTTTTAAAGACCATATTGCTCACAATTTGAATTTCAGCATAAAGTATAATTTTCAGTTAGCTGAATTCAAGTCCTAGTTTTAAAAAATTTAGAAACAAATGCCTCAAATGTTACTCATTCAGAAAATCATGAACACATGGGCATTTTTAAACATTTACTGTAATTTTGGTTTCAAGATGACAAACTTCCCGGGTATTTTTTCCATTTTTTACTAAATAGAACTGGTGTTGGGACAGTATATCAGTTTCACAAAAGTCTTCCTGTCACAAAGTGTGGTACATCCTTTTTATTTATTTCTAAGGCAAGGAAATAGGTTACATTTATTTCTCTTACTTGCTTATGAAAGAAAGAGAAATTAATTGACCACATTAAAATAACTTTAGCAGAAATACTCATTCCAGGAGGTGATTTTGTCAAATAGATTTTTGATTATTATTAAAACCTAGAGTTATATAGTAACCTAGTTCCCAGGTTTCTGTGTTTTCTTAAGTTTCCTAGGTCTTGCCAGACGGGAGAATGTCTCAAGATCTTACTTTCCAAGTCTCATAGGCAGCTGTAATAAATATTGGTGTCAATCAGATTTTAGAGAATATTCCTTATGCTGACCAAAATAAGGTGCAAGTGGAGATTACAGTCTTACAGTGTGTACCTAGTAGTAAAAAATTAAAAAAAAAATTTAAAACATGCACCAGTAGTGCTTGAAATAAGATATTTGTGTGGATATTGTTATTGAAAAGTAATCAGCCAGTACATGCTCAGGACTTAGAAAGTTGTCAGTGTGGTTGGGAATGCAGTGAATTTTAACATAAACAAATTTCAGTAATGAATAGAGTTAAAAGAAACTTATACCAGAATTTCTTAAAAAGCTCCATTTTATTTATTTGTATCTGTTAGAAAACAGATACACAACTATTAATTCCATGTACAAACCAAAATGAATTCTTTTTTTAGTATTTGCAGGAAGAAAATAAGAGTTGACAGTAGAAAAACATTTTACATTTACTCTGATGTTCAGTTATGCTGTTCTGGAATTTTTAAATATTTATTTTTTATAAACGCTTTAATTTTTTATTTTTTTTTTACCGGTAAGTGATGCAAAATTTGCATTACATATAAAAACATTTAAAAAACAGTCTTTTTTAGTGTATACTTAGAATATCTTGTCTCTGACCAGACATGTGACCGCATCAAACAGTCAGCCAGTGGCACCAAGCGCCGCGTGTTCATCATCGAGACCATGGGTGGTTATTGTGGTTACCTGGCCAACATGGGGGCCCTGGCAGCAGGAGCTGATGCTGCTTACATCTTTGAAGAACAGTTTGATATTCGGGAGCTCCAGGTACACAGCATTAGAAACATTTTGCTCATTTTTTAGTAGGTCCTAAAATTTCTGTACATCATAATGTGTATAGTTGAAGTAGATGGCTTATGTAAGAAGAGAAACCAGTTTATACTGTATCTAAAAGCTGTGCTTGTTGTGCCAGTTCTTTTGCCATAATGTAAAGGAACGCAGACCCAGCTATTCTTAACATCAGGTTCAGGTAAATGAAAAAGAGAATTTTATTAGCCGTTGAACACTAGTGGATGAATTGTTTAATTTTTAGTCTTCTGATTGAACAAACCTGGCTAGTTTTAAAATAAAAAAAAAATAAAAAAGAATATTCTTTCATTATGGGAGAATTGTGTTAGAAGGCTGTTCAGGTCAACAACTGACCAGTTTGTCAGGTTTGTTAGATACTAACTCTGTTACCACAGCTATTCAGAGCATATCTGGGGGTGTTAGTAGAATAAAGACCTCAGGCTTTAAAGATTACGGATTAGGGTGTATTACATATACCAGCTGACGTGTAATTTACCTACTGTGAGGACTGCAGACTTCTGCTGTAGTTTGGTGTGAGCTGCAGTCATGGACAAAGGCAAAGCTAAGCAGATAGGAATTTCCTGAAAGGCAGAGATGTGAAATGAACCATAACTTGCCCCCCATCCATTCATTTTTCAGTCGCATGTACTTGTCTTGTCCTATAGAGGAATACCAGCACAGCACTGTATCCATAACAGCACTGTTGGCAGGACTGACAGTAAGGGCCAGCCAGCTGTGGTCTTCTGTGACCATGTCTGTATTTTTATATTTTTATTTTATATCAAGCTTGATGCTGTACCAGGATAGCATATTAAACCACCTTTGTTACTAAAATCAGTTACTTGTGATGCACAGGAAGATGTTAGTTCTAGCCCAAGATGAATAGCCATACACAGTATGTTACCATGCATCTCCAAAAATCTTGGTTATTTGAATTTGCACATAGTGCTCTATGTGGAATACTTGACAGAAGTCGTCAGGAAATGTAGGATCATAAAAGTTGTTTTAGACTTCTGTATGGCTCTTGGAAAATACTTTTGTTGTTTCTAGGCTAATGTGGAACACCTGACTGAAAAAATGAAAACCAGTATCCAGCGTGGTCTAGTGCTGAGGTAGGTAAAAGTAATTGTAATAGATGGCATCAGTGATGCTGAGATGTCCGGCCAGGTTGGCTGCTTGGCCACCTGGAATGGTACTCCCAAGTCTTTGATTATTCCTTGATTATTCCTTTAGCATGAGATTTTTAGTAAAGCTGTTGTTCCAGAAGGCAGTTCTGCTACCTGTCTGAAAGCTCAAGTCCAAAACTTCCTTCTTTCTATGTAAACACATTTGCTTTGAAGTCAATGTACCCAATTTTCAGTCTGTGTTCTCATTGGTTTGGCTTTTATTCTAGATTCTTTATTACTACAGGTAGTGTGTACCATACACGTGGACACAAACAATATGCCCTTTACTATAAAAATCGTGCTTAGACTTCAGGAGATAATATGGAATAAAATACCTTTCAGAAATGAAAATATTTAGAATATATTGATTATTATGTTCTAAAACCATACCTCTGTAGGCAGCCTGTAGCTTCTCTCTTGAGCATTTATTTTCAGTTTGCCAAATCGTGGAGGGCTGAAAATTAATATGACCATAGGCTGTATGAGGGTACCATTATATTTGTTCAGGATCTACTAGTTAAATGACTGGGGTAAAAACTATCCTATATTTACAGTATTAGTAAGGAAAAGCCTAAGGAGCTATTCATTATCCATGTTTTGATAAAGGACAAAATGATGACACTGGATGTTGATGACTTTTTAATTTCGTGCAGGTTTTAATCTGCATAATGATTTTGTAAGACCAGTGAGGTCTGTGTATTAGAAGTTATGCAGACTGCAAAATTATGAACATGTTACGGGGAAATGAGCATATGTGATCAGATGAAAACGTCAAAGCCAGGTTTACTGGTATCAAGAAGATGGGAAAACACTTGTAATTCAATAGCTGTAAAAGAAGCCAGTACTTCATAGTAAATTTGCTAAGTGTCACTGACCGTAATTGTTACAGAAATGAGAACTGCAATGAGAACTACACAACTGACTTCATTTATCAGCTGTATTCTGAAGAAGGAAAAGGAGTGTTTGACTGTCGAAAGAATGTATTGGGCCACATGCAGCAGGTAAATATGACCCTAAAGTTGCAGACAAGGCTAACTTTGTGTGGATAAAGAGCATACACTGTTCAAGCATTTCAAACAAGTCTGACCCAGGCTTAAAAGAAAGTGTGGATTTCTGTTTGTAGGTAACTCAGAAGATTGGGGCTTTTTTTAGCATTAGGATTTTATTGCAATCCTGGCTTAAAAATCTGGGGAAAATATGCATTAGATTCTTAATGATGTTCATTTTTATTCCTCTCCTATCTATATTATGCGACAACTCCACTTTTTTCTTATTATTGTAACACATTCCTAAAACACACTTATCTTGCTCATCCATAATGTGTCTGCATTGCTTTATCTCACAGTACAGCCTGTGAGTGGGCAAAGAGGGAGTTTCTGATTTGGCTACGCTCATCACCAAGGCTGAGGTGGAGGAAAGGGCAAACACTGCACTCCATTCATCTAAGTGAGAAGTGGCACTGATTCCATGAGAATTCTGCACATGCTGAGCATGAATTTTAAATGCCTTAGATTGATTTATGATGTGGCGGGGGCTTTTGATTTGTTTGTTTTGCTAAGTAGGGGAAATGGAAATAAGAGGTAGAGCAGACCAGTAGCAGAGATGCCTTGATAAAACAGACACAGATCCTGGTTTGATAACTAAACTAACCCACACTTAAACTTTCGCTCAGGGTGGAGCACCTTCGCCGTTTGATAGAAATTTTGGGACAAAAATTTCGGCAAAAGCTATGCAGTGGATCTCCAAAAAACTGAAAGAAACCTACCGGAAAGGTGCAGAACTGTTACATGCAATCTCTTGCTATTTGATTGTCTGTCAGTATATAAGACTACTGCACTGTGCAAACATGTGAATGTTTGCTAGTCAACATATTTCTTCTCCTCTTAGTGATGGTTTTATTATTCAGTAGTGCCTTGCAGTGATTCCTGCTGTATGATTTCCACCTAAGTGAAGTCAGTAATTCAGATAGCTGTTTTATCATCTTTCTTTTAAAAAAAATGCCAGTGTGATTGCAGGTTTTCATGCATGAAGGAATTGGTGCTTATATATATAGTTACATCTTGTTCTTCCTTTTTGTTTCATGCTGCCTGTGTGGGGAGACAGAAGGAGGTAATGTTATTTGGGAATTTTTGTAAAGCATTGTTTCCTAAAATCTAATTTAAAACTGGATGGCTAAAATTCAATCTTACTGTTGCTTAATTGCACTGTAATTTCACTGCTAATTACCAAAGCTAAGCTAAAAAAGTGAAGATCTAACCCTATTAAAGCTCTAATTGATGATCATTCTATTAAGTATTCGGTAGTTGAAATTAAGCTGCTGAAACGTCTGATTCAGTTTCATTACAGAAAAATGGTATTTGCCCTTATACATGTGAGAAAGAAAGAGCCTGAATTACTTCATTCTTTTTAGGAAAAGTATTTGCCAATACTGATGACTCAGTGTGTTTGCTGGGAATGCGCAGACGCAACCTTGTTTTCCAACCCGTGGCTGAGCTCAAGACTGAAACAGACTTTGTGTACGTATACGCTTACATGTTAAACACCTCAGCACAGCCTTCCTTTCACCACTTCAAACACTCTCCTGCAGTGCTGACACTGTTTGCCCCACCTCTTACTGGTTTTGGCTTGGGGCTGCAGTCAGCCACTGATTCACTCTGATTTGTCCACTTGTCTTTTCCCTTTGTGCTTTCTCTTCCTCCTCTTCATACTAGCAAGTCTCCTGCTGTGAGTTCTGGGACTCTGCTGTCCTTTTAAATAGCTTTCTCATAACTGCCTTTGCTCTAATGCCTAGAATTACTTTACTTCTGGTTCAGTTCAGTGGGGCAGCATTTTTGTGCCAGATTTGGTATTATGCTTACCTATAAATAACATCTTCCAGGATTCTGTCCTTGATTCTCCTCATTTTGGGTCAGTGTTTACATCCCACTAAAAGTCAACATCTGATCCTGTTCATAAGGAAGGTGTTTGCCTTACCCTCTGCATATATCAATCACTTCCCTGTTTTTCCCCACCAGGCACAGGATTCCCAAGGAGCAGTGGTGGCTGAAGCTGCGACCACTGATGAAGATCCTGGCCAAGTACAAGACTAGTTACGATGTGTCAGACTCAGGCCAGCTGGAGCATGTGGCCATGCTCCCAAAGGAAGCAGTGCCCGCACCCATCTAAACACATCACATTTAGATTGTCATCATAGATGCACATTGTGAGTAACAATGCTTTAGAATCGTTACAGCTTTGTTTTGTAACATTTAAATTATTGTCCCAGCACTTTATGTGAAACAAGACATTCAGCTGTCACACAGATTTGTCCTGTATGTGTGTTAGGTTTGAAACAAACCCTTGCATCTAATGGAAAAGCACCAGTTACTGATACTGCCCTTTAACAAGCAAGTGCAACACCGTTCTATGCACTCTGTAAGTTACTCATCTACTGCACTTTGTTTCAGAGTACTTACACCCCAAAACTAAGTGTAGATGGCTAGCTTTGTGTTGAGTTACAGGATGTGCTTAATGTTCCTGAAGTGAAATAAAGTACTGTTGCAAACATCATGGGTGATGCGTCACAAATTGTGTTCACGTGCTTTTTTAGACACTTGAAGGATTCTCTATACACACCAGTGAAAGAAAAAAGAAACTGCCCTTTTCCTTCCCTAACCCTGAGATAGTAGTCACAGCAGGGCAAAGATTTCTCACTGCTTCTTCAGGATTAGGTTAAGGACTTGGAATCCTTTTTCCTTGTACAGGAATGATAAAACTATGTCTTGGGGGTGGGGAGGGGGAATGAGAAACTTTAACAACTTTAGATTCAGAAAGGTGTAGTGTACCCTGGTCATTGCTTCATATTTCCTTTTTCTCAGAGCTTATTCAGGACTATTAAAAAACCCACCATAACGATCTAAAAGGGTAATGTGATTTTTGAAATTAGGCTGACAAATGGTCAAAAATGTTTCCTCATGCCAACTTATGTTAAGTGGACCTTGACAAGAAGTTAAATACTAAGAACTGTCATATCATAACATGACTAAATGTTGCTCAAATTGGCAAGCTAAGTTGAACTTAAAATAGACTGTCCCCTGATTCATTAGGGATTCGCCCACTGCACTGCAGTTCACTACACACTCAGCTTGACACAAGGGGGAATACAGTTACCGACTCCTCTGGCTGTAGGTGGCTTATGCAAAGGAGGCTGAATTACCACACAACAAAATGAAATCCGTCAGTATGAGAGACAGTTCTTTATATATCCAACAGCAAACATGATTTCAGACACCCTTTAAAACTAGTTTTACATATACAAAAATATTTAATTTATATAGTATTCATATGCAATTGGAGGAATGAGGCTGCAGTAGAAGATTAAAGTCTGTCTTTGCCATGCAGAGCATGTAATTCTTGCTCTCAAATACTGTGTAGTTGAAATTTTTTCACACAGTTATTGCAAAAAGGGCAGCTTCTAATTGGTTTGGTGAACACTGTTAAAAACCAGCAATGAACCTTTCAGGGGGACCATAGCACTATTAAAAGTTACTAAAAAAACCCCAGTGATGTAGTCACATGGATTGGCTTTTTCATGTTGGGATGTTCAGCAGGAAGTCATCGTTTGACCCATGAGGGATCTTTGGTGATATCTGTGTTCTCTGGGCCAAGTACAGCTTGACCACGAGTGCTCTTCCCAGCTGCAAGATACCTGCAAAACAACCCCATAAACAACTGAGAAGGTGGTACATTCAGTTATCCACAGCTCTGCTATACGAGTTAAAAATATTTTCATCTCAGGAAAAGGCCTCTGATACATATAACTTGTGAGTGTTTACTCCGCCATAGTGGAATTCTTCTGTCTACACTGCAATTTAGAAGTCAGACACAAAGTGCTACAAGTCTAGTGGAACGAGCTCACATAGTTGAGTGTACTGTACTACTGACACTCCAGTGTAATTTCTGGACCTTTCAAAACTAAAGCAATCTCCCACCAATTCAGAATTGGGGGAGTTACATCTGCTACAACAATGCAGAATATAAGAAGCACAACATCATTAACATGTCTCTTTCTAGGTTACAAAAGCAAGCAGTCAAAGTAGGATGAAGCGTGAGGGGAAGAAATCCAATAACTTAAGTATGACAACTTTCACAAACTCCATTTAATATCAGCTTTTTGTTCTATTTTTCAAGTAAACATTTTCCCAAATTGAGCACAGACTTACTTGTTTGATACATCAACCAAGTTCTCTCTGTTGACAGCAAAAAGTTGTTCTCTGTGCAACTGCTTCATTTCATCTGAAATTCCATACAAGAATTGACCCATTCCTAGGGAAAACAAAACCACACATTGCACTGGTGCACTGAAATCTCAGTCACAACCCAAGTGCAGGAATGAGTGCAAACTACAACTAGAACATGTCCTGGAAAGGAACAGAGACTACCATCAGGCCATTGTTCTGACAGAGTAACTGAATCATGTATCAAAGGTTAGAACTGGGCTGAGGTAGTAAGTCTCCTATTTAGTATAAAAACAAAAAACATACTATGTTCTAGCAAGGGATTTAGTTTGTCAAAAATGTGAACATAATGGTCTGGCAAATGTAGACATAATTAATTCTGAAGAGTCTCAGTATTTTCCAAGTAGCTGCAAGCTGTATTTCATAAAGCTTCCATTTTTAGAACTCTTGCAATTTGCAGTTAATTGTGATGTATGTGCAACATTAAGGTTTGATCACCTTTTTGCACTATACACAGAAATTGCATACAAATGCTTTTAATGCTTTTTTGTTGGGATACTTGCCTACAGTATTTTAATACTAAAATTACCATTATGGCTCCTTAAACCACCAGAGAACTCCAAAATAATCATAGAAAAGCTTTTTGTCAGGCAAATAAGCATAAGGGAAAAAAGGTGGACTGGAAGGACTTCTGTCAACTAGTCCAAGCTCCCGCCCAAGGCAGGGCTGACGTCCCAGCCAGGTAAGGCTGTTCAAATGCTTGTTCAGGGCCGGGTGACTGAAATGAAATAACAGCATGAAGAGACATGCATTCTCTCTGCACCAGTTTGCAGGCCTATGGAACAGTGCTCTCCTATTCAGTGTTCCACAGAGTTTGCCACCGCTCTGTTAAGATCTGTGTTCAAATGCCAAAGAACATTCATCATCCCTCTCTAACACCAACACCCAACGTGCAGGCACTGCATTCGCATGCACCTCATACCGATTACTTTTTAATTGTACAGACCAAACCCAGATTCAGATGAACTTTTCTTATTTAATAAGTTTAGTGTTAATAGGAGCACATTTTAAAATAACACTGTTCTTAACCCTGTAATTCCTTTATGGGAAAGGAATGTATTCTAACTCAGCAAGTTTTGGATTGAAATTTAGCTGAGAACAGGGGAGGGAGGGAAAAGTGAGGAAAGCAAAGCAACATGTCAATAAAGTGAAAAGATGTAAAGATACTACCAAGGCATCATGAGTGTGCAGATATGTAAAGAAGATAACACCTTCCACCCTAGTAGACAGACTTCTGTGCTTCAGAAAATGTGCACAAAAGGCAAGTGACAGTCACAATCAATATGCCTGCTTGTCTCAGTAGAATAATCCTTCAGCTTTCCTTGAACCAGAGGACAGCATTTCTTATTTGTTTGCATTTAATGTCCTTTCCAAGCCTAAAGTCGTTTTCTCAGTCTCCCTCTACCTCCACCTGTATGCACCTGACATCAAGGAGCAGTATGAAGAGTTCAGCAGAGAGCCCCGAGTGCAGGTGGTGTTTCTGAAAGGCAGCAACAGGAACCGACTGCTTTGTTGAAACTGCAGTTATCTTACGTCTGCCAAGTACAAATTTTATCATCTGACACAGTTTAGCAAAGTAACTGTTTTCTTCCCTTTAAACTTATATAAACACTGGTAGTGCTGGAAGGCTGGTGAGAATATACCTTTATCTGAAGGAGCTACTGGTGCATCTACAGCAGCAAACACTGCTAGCTTAGCTTCATCAATATCTTGTTGTGTGAATTCTCCAGATTTGGCCCATTCAACTGCTTTTTCAAATGTTTTCAAGGTGGCTAGTGAATTTGGGTCTCTAAGAAGAAAAACAAAATCAATTACTTCAGTCTTACAAAATGAAAAAACAGAATTGCTGTGTTCTCATTTCCTTCATAATTTACTATGCATCACACAAACATACACAGGGAAAAATAAATTATAATCTTCCTTTTTACGTACAGGAGAGGTTCTGGGGTTGCTTGGTTTTGAGGTTTTTTTCCCAGAAGAAACTAGTGTTACAAACCAGACAGAATTTGAAATACACAGGTGCAGTTCAGGTGCCTAAAAGTAGTTCCAAGACAGTGTGCAGAGAACTGGTCTAATAAGAGAGGGTCAGATAAGCCTGCACTGTTCACCGTGCACTATCAGTCTGTTGCAGAAGCTCAGTAAGCATATCTGCCATTACTACCCACATCAGTAATATTTATTATATGCCCTATCTTCTCTGAGTTGTCTTTCCTGCTACACCTGCTTTTGCTCTCTAAAACAAGTGCCACAGGTTAACAACTACTGGCAAGTTAAGGACTACTGCCAGGACAAGTCCTACCACGTTGAAGCTTCACAGAGAGGCAAGGCTGCTCAAACTTCAGTTAGGAATCCCGACCAAGCACTGCACTAGGCTGCCTTTGGGCTACAAAAACGATTTAAGCCAGGACTCCAGCCACATGACATTTCTACTGGATATTACAACTACTTTTTATCATCTCCAGTTCAAATTCCATCTGAAAGTGCTTTGGTGAGCCCAGTGCAAGGTAGTTGCTCTGGACTGGCAAAAAAGAAAAGAAGGAGAAAGCAGTTCCAGCTAATCACCTGCAATGCTTTCTGCTGAACCTCCGATGATTCCAATCAGTCACTGAAGGATGTTGCATAACCTTATGGAACATGATTGTCCTACTTCTTAGTCTCAGATTTAGAATAGTCTTGAAAGTCCCATTTTAGGGCCTCCTCAACCCAGGATGAAACAAGCAAAGGCCAGTTTTACATAAATCTGGTACCGAGACAGTAAACATTGAAGTACAGATATGTAACAGTGGTTGCTACCAGCAGAGGTAAGTTAGGATTTCCCAAGGACACCAAGCAAGGAGGGGTTTATTAAGCAATTAATCTAACTGAAGTTAGATCAGCACTGAATCACTTTCTTGTTATTTCATTCCTTCTACTTCACTTCATCTTGAAAGAGAGCTAAAATTAAGTCAAAAATAAGATACAGCCAAGTGCAGTCAGTGGTCCCCTCAGCCATAAACAGGAAAGAACAAACCCACTGTTACCTGTAGGAGTAGAAAGTGAATATGCCATTGTGACTAAGTTTAGCACCTCCACCATAAGCCCCTCCTTTCTCTCTGATTTCTGTATGTAGGAATTTAGCTGTCATCAACTGTGCGAGAATTTGAAGGCTGGAAGGAGAGAAAGAGCAACAGCAAAGATGTTCAGTGAACTGGATAACAGTAATATCCTCAACTTCCTCTAAAGTTCCCCAGGATCCCCATTTGCAATGCATTGCTTCTTGTAATTTACAACAGTAACAATAGCAATACTCAATAATAGCTGAATAACCTGAAATCACTGTAAGAGGGGCAGTGCTCTGGAATATTCCTTGACTATTTCCATTTATTTCACTTTAATGAAATATGACAGCAGCATCCTAAGCTCTGTTACATGCAATAACATTGTAAACCCAGGACACATCCAAGAAGACAAGGCTGTTTACTTGAAGTTAAGAGGACAGCAGCGCTTCATTACTTCATCTCAGCATTTACAGGGCATCTCAGGCCCCAGAAACAACAGTTGCTTCCTACAGATTTTGTGACAAATGCACTGCCAATCGTTTTCTATCGACACTCCATTTTCTGCAGTCAGCCCAGCACTTCTCATTCTGTTCTGTGCTATGCAGCACACAGAGAAATTCCCTAATGTTCTGCTTCCCACCTTGCATAGTCTGCAGCCATGTAGGGAACTGTCCGAACGCATTCCCCAATATAGTTCACTGGGAAGGGAAGTACAAAATGGGTCTTCATCTGGCATGGTTTGAAAGTAGGATCCTAAGAGAAGGACGCATTATTGTCACAGTTAGCAGATGAGACAATTTAATTTATAATTTATCTAACTGAGAACTCTGACTATTTTGAGAACTAGGGAATTTTGCCAAACATACAGACAAACAAATGCTAAAGCTGCCACTTATCCCACACTGCAACCAGTGACATTTTGCTTGTGCCCATATCCACTAAACAGAATTGCCTTGGGAAACTAAAGTATAGGGACACCGTCCATCAGCTACCCATCCTTGCACCCCAGCTTCTCAGTTTTGCAGACCTTCTGTCTCTACCAAGGAGTTTGAACTTGGCCATGGATTTACTTCCAATTAAAACAAGTGTTCATAACCCTCAGATTCTGTGTCTCATATGTACATGGTCACCATACTGTATTTCAATCCATCCACTAAATTCTAGACGTTGAAAACAGCTTCAGAAACTGTAACCCACATGGCAGACAGCTGCAGTATGAATTTCTGCTCAAACATCCCCTACAACAAACTCAATTCTTACCACCCCATTTCAGAAATTCCAGTTCTCTCCATGTCTCCAGGTGTCTGAAGAACTTGCTTCTTTGCCTCTTTCACAGATACACTTGTGTGCTCACTTAAGCATGAGCAGACCCGTAAACACTTCCAGTAGCTTTAATGCCACCACTTCAGTACTCCCCCATCCTTTCGTGGTCCCATTCCCAGCCCCTCACACAACTCTGGCTGGCTGGCCAAGCAGAGCAGTGTATTTACAGCACTGCTCAGCAAGCAAAACAGTGGGCTGATCTTACCCTGCCCCCTTCTCAAAGGAGAGGCCAGGGTATTCGCTAAGCTGCTTTTTTTCCTGTAGCCAAATAGGAATTTTAATTTTCACTTAATTGTCACTAATGTTCTTTGGTCAGGTGTCATTCACATTCAGAATCATTTAAGGAGGAGACAAAGGAAAGAAAGGGGCTAACTGGAAGTGATTAAGAAGCCTGATGGATCATTTAAGGAAACAATCCAGTCAGAAGATTGAGGAACTGAAGGATTACATTTCAGTGCTGTGCTTCTGTAACAGCTTAAAATGGACCACAAGTATCAGTAACAGTCCTGTAATACCAATATCCCCAAGCAACAATGTACTTACATTAACCAGTTTCCTTGTAATCTGCAAACCAGTAACCATTTCACTTCCCACAGGCTTCACTTCTGAAGATTTCTGCAAAAGACCCAGTCCTCATATTAAGAGATAATTTAAGAATTTATACCAAGAATACTACAAATGCAACTCCTTCCACTCAAGCCTCATTAAGACAATCATCAAACCGTGCCTTCACAAACATAAGCAAGATACTCAATGACTTCTTTATATTTTCTAAGCAAATGCCAAATTAATTTCCTTCCAAGAGTAATTTGGCACTGAGAGACACCAAGACAGAGATTAAATGAGGCCCATAAAGTTTCAGACTATCATTTTACTCATGGGTAGGGAACTTATTCGAGTCTCATCAGAAATTAAGACAGATCTGTGTATTGACAGAGCAGATCCTTTGTCAACTCCACTGAATCAAGCACATTTTGTGCCAAATGTCCTGAACACCCTGATAACGAAACAAATTCCTATGCAACTGAGGAACTGCACATCATGCCCTATTTGCTTTTGGCCAACATTTCTAGTAAAGCTCAGCTAAAAAAGAAATTAGTTTTATGCAACAGGGAAAGGAAGAAATTCTTTTTCCACATCCCATGCCAAGGCAGTAACCTCAGGGTAAGGCTTAACAGCTGATCTACAGGATTTCTATTGTCTGCTTTATTGCAGTGAAGACAGTTTGTGTGGCAAAACAGAGCAGCTGATCACAGGCCTGACTCCTGCAGATTTCTTTAAACATCTTTGTATGGACAGAGTATCTGAGTTCAAACAATCTCCTCTTGTCTGCAACAGTGGTCATGACATGATCAAGTCAACTGTATTTGATGCCCTAGTCACAAATGATGTAATATTTCTCACCTCAATCATGTGGGGACGAACAGGTTTTCTCTCTTTTTTACTTCTAGCTATGCCCTTTATAAATTTCTCTACTTCTTTAGATGCTTCTGATATCTGCTGAGGTGCTGCATTCACAGAACACCTGTCAGAAACACATATCCAGTTTTTAAACAACTTTGTGTTTTCAGACAGTCCTTTATGATTTGTACCACTTTGTCTTTCTAAACATTTTCTATTAAATCATTAGACTGTTAGATCAGCAGTCTCTGGTAATCTTAACACAGAAAAAGGCAAAATACTCATAATCCAGCATCTGATGTAGAAAAGAAAAAAAGTCACAGTCCAATTGCTTTTCTTTTGCTTAACCTAAACCACCTTTAGAACAACAGCTGAACAGTGGCAGTGAAACCACTGCTATGCACAAGACAGGACTATGTCAGTTTTGCAAATATAAATGTGTCTGAAAGAAATTAATGTCCTCTGTATCATCCTCTCTTTACAGGCAGTCCTACGATGGTTTTGAACAGTACAGATATTTACATAATTTAATTTATAATTTCATGCTTTGCAAAACAAAACTTAGCACCTTATGTCACTTCAAACAGACCCATTTTTGGAACTAATGCATCTTGACACTAAACATCTTAACATGCCCTCTTTATTTTTTCCAGTATATGCATTAAAGCAGGTTTCAGAATGTCACTACTTTCCTTTCAGGAGAAAGAAAAAATCCAAATCAAACTGTATTCAACTGTTCTACAATATAACAGAATTTGCCTAATGGGCACCTTTAAGGGAAAAACAAAAAAGGTAGAATTTTGAGTATTTCTGTAAAATCCCACAGGCCACTTACAAACTCTGGGTACAACAGTTAACATATGAAAGTTGCTGTTTCTCATAACAATTATAAATTTAATAATGTGAGCTACCAAAGCCACTATAGCTGCCACTCTGTAAGCAGTGAGAACTTAAATTAACAACATTCTTATAGTTTTTCCACAGACCTCTTGTTTCACAAAATCCCAGTATGCAGTGAGAGGCACCGAGAAATGCATATTCACAGGCTGTGGCCTCTCTTTAACCAAAATGCCCCTTTACTTTTTAGATGGAGCTCACCTGATGTTGTCACTATTTAACAAATACTTCTTAATGCGTGGTAGTTTGCGCAGTATTGGTTTAATATCGGACATTTCTGCTATTCTCTTCATCAACTTCACCTGTGTGGGAAGGGAAGGCAGAAAGGCAGATTAAGCCAAAGAATTAGCAAAACCCCCAGCACTGTAATTCCAAAGTTTAGGATTTGGGTCTTGCTGAAGGATAGTATTAACTTTTCACCTGATCCATCCCACTGAACATTTCCTGCAGTTCTCCAGAAGGTGTAAGGTTTTTGCTGGCTCTAATAGAGGCATATAAATGCCCACAATCTGGAATGCCATTTGACAGCTCCTGGGCAGTCTTCCTAACCAGCACTCTGAAATGTTCTTCCTCCTCAAATCTTGGACTGAAAAAGAACAGAAGCAGGTCTCATGCAAAAGGACACAGAGCTTTTAAAGTGTTGGTTGTCCATTTAATCCACTATACAGTTATGCAATTGATGCAATACTTAAGTTTAGAAAGACAATAAAGATGTAGTTATGAAAGAAATCCCAGTGCAGGATCTCTCAAGAGGAGGAGAACGGTTGGGAGAAGAGTGAAAATGAGAACCCCAAACCACATGCAAACCCACAAACAAACAAAACCCAGTGTACTGTACTTGTTAAATATTTCACTCCATAAATGCATCATGTCTGGCAGATTTCTATCCAAGCACAGAGATGAAAAGAGCACACCCTGAAGGAAAAAATAAAAAACAAAACACAAAAAAACCCCCTTCACACAAGACAACCAAAGTAATGGCCCAAGAAATGCACAATAACATTTTATGAAAGTGATGCAATGATGCCGACCTAATGCTAACATCACAAAAATCACTCTAGTGCAGGCTCTGCTACTAAATTAGAGCAGACATGAAATGATTGTTCTTCTCACAATGCAAGCCTGGCGATTCCTCAATTCCTCCTTCTCAACAGTAAGCAGCAGTTCAGAAACAAAACTTCTCATTTTTTTGCATAAAGTACAAGTAGAACTGTTCTGGGGTGCATCTTTCGGCAAAGCAGTCCCCCTAATTCAATTCCACAATCCATGAGGAACAGATAACAGAGCAAACCCCCAGCAAGTCTGAAAACATCTTAAAAAATATTGCTAGAGCTGTTACACCCAATACCTGGATCTAATGATCCTGCAAACAGCGACATAACATGTTACCAGCAGTCTCTATGTATAACAGTGCACTATTCTGTCCTCTACCCTCTGATTCTAAAATATCTTGCAGCACTCAAAAATATGGCAACAGGTAGTAGTGAAGCATTGCCTTAGAAGGATACCCACATCAAGCACTGCCTTAAAACAAAATACTAAATTACTGTAATTGTCTAATTTATATCTTACACAAAAAGGCACAAGTCCTTTTATACATGAAGTTTTCAGTACACATTAGATGACCCTCTGCCTGGAAGCCCTGACTTACCCTTACCTACACAGCTGCTACTGCAAGTGTAACACCTGCAAGTTTATGATTAATTTACCTGCTCATACACATCCAGGTGTGAATCATCTGGAATGATATGTGGGCTGACAGACATCCCACCTGTTTTTAGTTCCATTTGTTGGGCTTGTTCCCTGTAATCAAGGGCTCCACATCCCATCCTGTAAAAACCAAGAGAGATTTGTTTCCATTTTCAGTGTATGCCAAAACCAGGATCCTTACAGCATTTGCCAAGTGTTTAGTTGCTAAATTAGTATTGTTCTAAACAGAGCAATCTGGGGCATTATCAAGCAAACGTAGTATTTCACACCTTACAAAAGCTTCACACCCAGGTTTTCAGTGAAAGTATCCTATTAGTTTTAAATGGTGCATTAAAAAGTGTGCTTTATGTGCAGGCTTCCATATGGAACTACATTAATAACATCACATAAGCTGTTATCACCAATAAATAGAACACACTGCTCCCAGACCAGGCAACTTGTTCTCCTCTGTGCTCCTCTTTCCACTGTGATGGGGTCACTGTTTCTGTGACGACATGGTGAAATCAGACCAGAAGTCTATTTGAGTGAAAACTTTAATTTCTACTAGTCTATTTTTCATTTATAGGAATTTCCCAATTCAGGGAATGCTTGTATTGACACTGGGCAACAAGGCAATGCTGAGAGTGATGGAAAAGGGAAAATGAGTTAGCAGCTCTGTGGGGAAGAGAGAAATCCACTTTCTGCAGGAAACCAACTTATCAGTATTTCCCTTCTAGAGTAAGAACAGATGCTGAAATTATTAATGGCAGTATTATTTTGGCTAGCTGTATCACAGCCTGTTGCTTCAGCCTCTAAGAAAGTAAACCTCTCACTTCGTAATGACATTGCAGAAGAGCGGCACATATGGTTTGAGCTCCTCAGGAAGTGTGTTCAAGCTGGAAACAGCTCGGAAATAAACCACCCCATTGGTTGGCTGAGCACAGTACTGGACAGGAACTTCATCAGCTAGGGATAAAAAAACAAAAGCAAAGAATGACCAACAGCTTCCTACTATAAACACACAAAAGCAAAGCAATTCTTAAAAGAACTTGCCAACAGAAGATTATTCTTAATGGGATTTCAGTGCCACCACTTGTTTAAATTTTGCACATTATACTGAACACTGGACTTAAGGGTTTTATTGTTTCTGTCCATGGTAAGGTAATGGATACCTAGACAATCTGAAGAGAGAAATCTGCTGATAATGGAAATGGTAATTTGTTTCTGAGGAAGCTGAGAAGTTTTTCTCTTATTTTTGCCTTCATCACCTCAAAAGTTGAGGAAAGCAAGTTCCTGCACTGTAGGCTTCCTCTAAGCTAGGACATCAGATTATACACATTAGAATTTTTACAAAACCAGGTCTTTTATAGCATCAGAATTATACAGTCTTGACACTTGCTAGTTGTTTTTGCAAGAACATGTCTGTCAGAAGTATACTAAAGACAGTATTTACCTCCAAGATATCAACAGAACTTGTAACAAAATTGAGATCTATCATTTTCTGTCAATCCATGTGGTAGCCACTGACAAAGCAGGGAGAAACTTGCACTGAAGTTATGCAGAATGACAATTATTTATTTATTCCCATGGCTCCCATACATCATATTCTGTAAAAAATGGGCAGAGAGGGAGTGCAATGATGAAGGCTCAAGGCACCAGCTGCCAATGGTGCTGCAACCTGGGTAAGTCTTTGGAAAGTGAGGAGATTGCTCAAGAGCACAGAACATGCTACCCAAAGACTCCTCTGACTGAGGGGCAAGAGGGGAGTACACCCATGGCAAGGAGTTGGCATCAGAAGTGCTCCCACCAGATCCTGGGAAGGGCAGGAGGCTGTTCCAGCCACGTTGCAGATCCACTGCAATCTGTCTGCTCAGAGGTGGTGGGCTGGAGGGAAAGGAGCATAACTACGGACAACAAAGGGAGTTCATGTGCTTTGCAAAGAGTGACAGCTGGGCAAGCAGCCAGGTAACAACCCAACAGTGCTGCTCTTCTGAGCACGAAATAGTGGTGACACCAACCTGTGAGTGCTGTCTCCAACACAGTGAGTGGGATTTTGGGCTCGATGTCAGACACTTTTAAAGCTGGGAGACAAGAGGTATCCTGAGGTTTACTTTGAAGAGCAATTAATTCCAAACCTAGTAAGGAGAGAATATCAGTTTGTCATTTTCAGCATTTAGAGAAAGTACTGTCAAAACCTAAAACCCACTGAGGTGACGCAGATCAGAAAAATGCAAGTCTGAAGCCTGGAATCTTCAATCTGCAATTCTTTCAAATATTTTACTGAAATGAATTCTGCAGATTATCATGCAACAACAGCAAACAAAATGGTCTTTATAAATTATCTTTTCAATCCCTTCTTCACTTCCTGTTTACAGTAACATGAAATTTAACCCCTGAAAAAGAAACACCTGTCAGCCCATCCTGTCACCCAGCTCTGTGAAGAACAACCCAGACATGGCAGGTTAAGAAGCTTCCTTCTACCCCATTCCCCCCAGTTCTTCCTCAAGTACTTTCTCAGGACCCTGATGCAAGTAATTTGTTGTGATTAGTTTCATATTTCAGCCTTTCAGATTCTAGCTGGCCTCCTCTAGGTACTTGCCAATTTATCTTTGTAAGTAGAAAGCCTCTTCTGATTCTGTGCTCCCCTATCTCCTGCCTTGCACCAAAGTTTCAGAAGATCAGCACCACATTTTTGGAGGATTTCTGTGACTAGATCACCACCTTCACAAAATTAGATGACTGCCCAGGGCTTCCAAGTTTAAGTTACTGTCCAGAAGAACATTACTTTTATAGCTGGCTTGTTAAGCAGAAAACATAAGCAACAGAGTTACAAAATACAAGTTTTATAGGTGGTGGAGCAGACCTTATGCTCGTAAATTAACAGCTTCAAGGTACATCATGGTATGTAAGTATCTGAAGGGAAGGTGTCAAGAGGATGGAGCCAGACACTTCTCAGTGGTGCCAGACAATAGGACAGGAGACAACAGGCAGAAACTGATGCACAGGAAGTTTCTCCTGAGTATCAGAAAAGCTTCTTTATTGTGGGGGTGACTGCACACAGATTGTCCAGAGAAGTTGTGGAATCTCCCTCACTGGAGATATTCCAGAACAATCTGGATATAATCCTGTGCCATGTGGTCTGGGATGACCCTGCTTGAGCAGAGAGGCTGGACCTCTGTGGTCCATTCCAACTCAAACCATCCTGTGATTTTGTGAATTCATCTCCCATTTACAGCAAGTTAACATGGGAAAGAATAAGCAGATCGGTATTTTAAAATAATTTGCTTTCTTCTTCCCTAACAGAGACATTGATCATTCTATTTCTGGGTGTTAGAACTACTGGAATATACCAATCATTCATTCTAGCATAAGCACTGCACTGCATAGCCCTGTAATACATACACACAAACTCCCAACAAAAACCAAAACTTCCAGAGTGAATGCTGCACAGTGCCTAAGAATTCAAGATATTCTACACAACACCATCTAAAAATCTGTGTTTTTAAGCTGTTACACAAATAAAAATGTGAAAAGTTAACCTTTTTCAAAGATTTGGGTTTTTTCTTCTTCAGAAAGTGCATTGACCTTCTTTTCCAGCTTTTCTGCTTCCATTTTAGCTTGTTTATCATGGTAGTCTTCCTCAGGACTCATCGACAGAGTCAATCTGTGTGGATTATCCTGCAGCAATATATCCCAAAACAAAGCATTATTAATTCTGAGGGCAGCTTCCCTGCCTCAGATTATTGCCTCATCAGCAGTAGATAAAAACAGTCTGTGCATCATTTGGCTTGTATATTATCAAAAGTATCACACACAGGCAGTCTGAACTCTTGATTTCACACACAACAATCTGCTGCGCGGGTGGGGAGGAGAGGCAGCTCACCACAAGAACAAGCACGAACAACCTTCTGTGAAATTTCAGTACAGACTCAGAATCCCTCAACAGCACATAGTACTCATTACTTTAATTAAATCAAGGTTAAACAACTGTATGTAATGCTACAGAGCAGCGAGCCACAAGTTTTATCTGGAGAGTGTTCTAAGATGGGGAATTTTGTTAAATGCAGGAGCATTTCATTAAACACCTCTTTCAACCTGCCCAAGCTTGAGTGCACAGAGATCCCATATGATGCAAAATGTGCAAGCCTTATCCTGCTCAGAAATGCTTGACATCACCCTTGCTGTCACAGAACTCCAGGCATTATGCAAGTGTCACAACTGCAGCTGAATTCTTCTTTGGTTACACCAGACAGGAATTTTAATATCATAATTACTCAAGCAGTTTCCATTTGCCATAATACTGGGAGGCTAGTAAAATGGCAGTGACCTCAAAAACTGTCCATTTCAATGTAGGAGTCAAACAGCAACATCTGTCGCTGACAGACACAGTCAATAATTTGGGACAATATAATTGGGTTCTGTGCTATGAGTTTATCTCCTTCGTGCCTATGTGGAAAGACTATGGAAATCCAACTGAGCACAGAGTTGAAGAGGGAAATGCAAAATTAACCAGCTATAGTAAAATGGACAGGACAAATGACATTCTCTGCCTTGCTCCCTGCCTGCTTTATTAACTTCCTGGCACAAGGTAAAACAGTGCAAAATCTTCTGATATAAGAACATCTAACTATTCTCATTTCCTACTGAGTCATGTTTTTGCCCCAGACTCCTCAGCAGAACTGTGCAATAAAGGACATTCACAGAAATACTGCATCTGTATTTCTTCTCTACAAAAGCCAGAACTTTAACAGCTGCCTACTGCCTCCAGACACTGATAATGCTTTTAGGAGAACTGGTTTCAATTCAGGCCACTGTCTCTTGTTGTTTTTGAGTATACAAGCACCAACATTTACTCAAATCAGGTTACTTACTGCTAGTTATTTATAATAGATCTGCTTTCAAGACAATTTAAACAAGTTGACTACAAAAAAAAAATTGCTAACAAATCCCTCCACCAACATAACAAAAAACAAAACAAGCAAAAACCCCACAACTACAACAAAATAAAAACAAACCCAAACGACTTTTGCATACTATCATTGAATTTTTTTCCTTTCTGGCATGAAATGAAAAATTCAGGGCTTCAGAACTAGTCAGTGTTATAATGCCTTTACTGGTTTTATTTCTGCAGGAACTTCTAGAGAACATATGGAGAGGAAAACAAAGAGGAGAAAGTAATTGGCACTGACAGCAATATTCAGATGCAGTTCAGTGAACAGGAGGAGCACCAAAACAATCTTATTTGTAATCAAATCCTTATCATGGAAAAAGAGCCACTTTGCTATGTCAATATTAAGGAACACGTAACTAGGTCTGTAGTTCTCTGAACTGCTCATCAGGAAACACCCATGGGCCCTTCTACAGCATCAGGCATCAGTTTGATAAAACATTAGCATTTTACTAATGTTCTGTTAAGTGTGGTTCCAAATGCCCAAGCAGATAATATTTTTTTCATTTTGAAAAGCTTTCACTTCAACCATTTAAAATTAACACACTTCATTCAAAAGTGGTGTTCAATCTACACTTAGAAATAGTCAATATGCTGATAAGAAATTAGCCTTCAGTTTAAATAAAAAATTGTGATTTAAAACTTAATACTGATGATAACTTTCCCGAAGTCTGCCTACCTTAAAATATGTTTTAACTTTTTCCTGAAGAAATGTAGGATTTTCTTTAAGACACTGCCTGAACTGAGAGACTTTATCTGCAATCTTCAGAAGCTCCACTGGGTCCCCATCTTGATTCCAGCAGGAGGCTATATGCTGAATGGGAAAGAATAATTAGGTAAGCAGGACAATCCACCTGCATTTCTCTAACTGACAGCACATGTTCACATTAAGGGACTCTTCCATCATCATCTGCCCCCTGCTCTCCATTCTTGCCTCTAATTCTATCATACCAAACCATCCTTTAATTACAACCTTTTTTTTTTTTTTTTGCAAAGGTGTACATATCTGTATTCTGGAAATATATTGCAATATTCTTTCCTCCCTCACTTTTAAAATTAACTTTTCAGCTCAGGAAAGCACGAAAAAAGAAACAGGTGGTAGGGACAAAGTAGTGTGTATATATATATGTATATATACACACACACTACAGTTATCCACTGATTGCATCTATCAGATGAAAGAACTTATATAATAAGGTAACTCAAATATGTAAAATAGATAGGACTTTGGAGAAAGAAGATACTAAATAACCAGAAATACCCTCAGGATATTTCTTTTGGAAAGCTTTTTTTTCTGGTTTTATTCTCTAATTTGAGACTATTAAGTTTGCTCCAGTTGCTATTGAAAGTTCTTTAAATACACAACAGGGCAAGATACAAAAGCTTCCATATTTCTACTCTATATGAATGGGGAAATAATGAAACAAATATAAAAAACCCAAGACATATGAAAGAAAAAGCCCTTAAAAGCATCCAGAGAACAAATGCATCGTAACCGTCAAAACCACCTTCTCTTCTCTTACTTGTTTAATTACAAGCAGGTATCACAAGCCTTCAGCCTTTTTCAGTAATAACTATTTTTATCTGTTCTGTGGAAATTCCCAAATGTGACTTAAAGAATAGTATTCTTCTAGAATATACTTGAGTCAGTTGTCTTGAAATAAAAGTAGTCACTCTTTATTTGAGGCTTCTGTGAGGTCACAATAACCATTCAGTGCTGGTTCTCAATAGGCAATCTAAAAGTTTAATGATGTATCTAAGAGCGTTATCCAAACAGTTTTTGAGCACTGACAGGCTTGGGGCCAGAGGCACTTCCTTGGTGTCAGAGATTGCCTCTGGCTGGCAGCTCTACCCCACATAGCCACTCACTCACTGCCAGCACAGCAGGGTGTGGGGGGAGAACCAGAGGGTGAAAGTGAGAAAACTTGTGGGTTGAGGTAAACACCGTTTAACAGGTAAAGCAAAAGCTCTGCATGAGCAAAGCAAAACAAGGAATTCAATCCCTGCTTCCCCTGGGCAGGCAGGTGTTTAGCCCTCTCCAGGACAGCAGGGCTCCATCACATAATGGTAACTTTGAAAGACAAACTCCATCACTCCAAACATCCCCTCCTTTTTCCTTCTTCCCCCAGATGTAATTGCTGAGCATCATGTCATATGGTGTGGGCCATCCCTTGGGTAAGCTGGGGTCACCTGTCCCAGCTGTGTCCCCTCCCAGCTCCTTGCCCAGTGACAGCCTCCTCACTGGTGGGGTGGGGTAAGAAGCAGAGAAGGCCTTGACACTGTGCCAGCACTGCTCCGTAGTAACGAAAACATCCCTGTGTTAGCAGCAGCTTTCAGCACAAACCCGAAACATTGCTCCACACCAGCTACTGGGAAGAGATTTAACTCTATCCCCAGCCAAAACCAGTACACTTGGAGAGCCTGCTCCGATGCTTTACCACCCTCTCCGTGAGGAGCTTTTTCCTGGACTGATGTCACTTATCTTGACTTTCCTAAGACCTCTGACAGTCCCACACAACATCCTCAGTTGCTAGATTGCAGAGATATGGGTTTCATGGATGGACTATTCAATGGATAAGGAATCAGCTGGATGGCCACATGCAAGCAGTTGCATTCCAATGCTCAACATCCAAAGGGAGATAAGTAACAACAGTTGTCTGTTCCTCAGGGGTCTGTACTGGTTCCGATACTGCTCAACACCCTTATAAATGACATAGCCAGTGGCACTGAGTGCACACTCACCAGGTTTACACATGACACCAAGCTGGGTGGAGCAGTCACATGCTGGAGGGAAGGGATGCCATCTAGAGGGACCTGGACAGGCTTAACGAGTGAACCTGGTGAAGTTCAACAAGGCCAAGTGCAAGCTCCTGCACCTGGGCTGTGGCAATGACCAGTAATCATTACAGGTTGGGTGATGAATGGTTTGAAAGCAGACCTGCAGAGAGGGGCCTGGGGATATTGGTAGCTGAGAAATTGTGAGACCACAGTGTATGCTCAAAGTCCAGACAGCCAATCAGACCCTGGGCTGCATCACAAGCAGTGTGACCAGCCGGTCAAGGGAGGTGATTCTGATTCTCTACTGCACTCCCACTAGAACCCAGCTGAAGTACTACATCCAGCTCTGGGTCCTGCAGTACAAGACAGTGATCTCTTAGAGTAGATCCAGAGGAGGGACTCCGAAATGATCAGAGGTCTGGAACACCTCTCCTACAAAGACAGGCTGAGAGACTTAGGGTTGTTAAGCCTGGAGAAGAGGAGGCTTCAGAGAGACCTTACTGTGGCCTTTCAATATATGAAAGGGGTTTACGTATGAAGAGACACATTTTACCTGTACTGACAGGACAAGGGGCAACAGTTTTAAACTGAAAGAAGTTAGACTGAGATTGAACATAAATTCTTAATATGAGAGTGGTGAGACAGTGGAGCAGACTGCCCACAGAAGCTGTGGATGCCCCATCTCTGAAGTGTCCAAGGTCATGTTGGAAGCGGTTTTGAGTAACTGGATCTAGTGAACAATGGCCCTGCTCACAACAGGAAGGTTGCAACTGGATGATCTTTAAAGGTCACTTCAAACGCAAACCATTCTATGGTTCTGTGATTGGTTTAGTTATAACTAGGTCCCTTTCAGGCCGTCTTCAAAGTCAACTTCTAAAGCACAACCTCAGAGAAACTGAAATATAACCCTCCTCCATGAGAGTATTAACACTAAGTGTTGCAAGACTGATCTTTAAAAGCAAGAAATTTTTAAGAGCTTTCTGTGCTAGAATTAAGACCTAACAGCTGAATCAACTTCAAGACTTAAAAATGTTGAAGGATAAAGTATATGCATAAACATTTAATCAGACAGAATTACTCCCACCATCTGAAGACATGCTACAAAGTACTGGCTATCAAAGTCAGGCACATTTTGCCAGATCTTAATATGAAACATGACAGGCACTTAAATATCCACAATTTGTCTACTTGGCTGCATGGCAACCTGACTTGAAAGAGCTTTTGGTTGTGCTTTCCCATTTACAAGTTTCATGTTAATCCAGGGCTCTGCTTCTTTATGTAACAGTACATGCCAAAGGAGTGAACTCTGGTTCATGCTGAAGAATATACAACACTTGAGAGACAGAAAGCAAAAGAGCCACTAAACAACTTAAGTGGCTGCAATAGCAGAACAAAACAGAGGACACTAGAGAATGAGTGGTTGCAGGAGATCCTGATTTTCACAGTGACTGCAAATACTGCAACTAACGCGTTCCCAAGTATAAGACAACTAGCTGACTGCTTAAAGACAACACATTCTGCCGTGGAACATGTTTTCCATAATAGTTTTGGTATCAAAATTTGAAGCCAGGAATTAAATTACTGTACATATTCACTTGAGAATCTTGAAATTGAATTATAGCAGTACAATCCTAAATTCAATAGAAAAATACACTCCTCCTATTTGGCTTTTAAAAACACACAGGCATCCAGCCAAAACATACAGTTCCCAGAGCCAGTATGGCATGGCCCTCACAGAAGTAATCAGCGCTACTACAGTCAAAGCTACTATTCAGGCAAAGACAACAGGCTTACTGCCCAATTAAGTCATACAGTGAGGAGTCCAGGGATAGTTTGACGGCTACTGAAAAAAAAAAGATGTACATGAGATGAAAACAAAAAGCCCTTAAGATAAAAGTTTTACACTTCAAGAGCCTACAGAATGATCACATAATTTATAAAGATACAGGCTGTAGATTTTTTTTATTCTTAAAAAAACCACACACATGGACTTACAGATGCCAGGGCAAGTCCAAAACTCGTAGACTGATGCTTCAGCTGGATTTCGATTTTGTGAAGTAGAGCTTCAATCCTGCCTTCCTCAAATCCTTTCCTTTGGGAAGGGGTGATGAGAGAGGGAAATCATATCCATTAACACTAATCATTTTAAATGAAGTTATGAAAATGAACGATAGTAAATAAAGGAAGCATTATAACATGTCTTCCACACTGAATTAAAACTGGTATGAAATAATATCAACATATTGTGTCATTTAGTGAAAACACACAAGTATCATTAAACTTCTGAAGATTATGCTGATGAAAATAAGCTACAATAAAGGAAGTAGCAGATACGAGTTTTAAGAGTACTGAACAATATTACTGGTGCTTTGATGCCTTTATTGTAATGTAACAATTTTAAGGCACGTTATTTTATATATGTATCTGTATTATCGTATGCCTACATACTGTTATATTAATACCTAAAAGATTGTAAGAACAATATGCTCAAAAATTTAGCATTACTCACGCAATAATTTCATCAATTGTTCTAGCAATTATCTGTTTCACAGTATCAATGTCTCTTTCAGCAATACCCTGTAGACCCACACTGAAGTAAGCTTCTCTTGTTGAGCCATTAAACCTAGAATAAAACATTTCCAACTCAGTGACAAGTACTAGAACTTAAGTGTTAAACCTGCCAATAAAGGCAGGCGAAGGGGAAAAACACCCCTCATTTCTACATACACACACACACACAAGAATTAAAAAGCTAGAGAGAAAGAAAAATAATTACCAAAGAGGCAAGAAATGGAAATTAAAAGCATTTTTTGTTCAATTTCAGTAGTAGTAGCCACTGTTAAGAAAACAAACGGCATATGGTATTAGAGGGAAAAAACCCAGTTACAAAAGAAAAAGCTGGTATTTGCTGTTCATCTTCATATTCATCTGTAATTTCTTTCAGGTAAAGAAGTCTGTCTTTTTGAGGTGAACATTTCAGCTGCATATAACACAAAACACATACACTCTACTTAAGCAGGTGAGTGGAATGGTTGTATTAAAGCTGTAGTTGTAAAGTAAGTGCTCAAAGTGAAGTATTCCATGTTTGCTGCAATTATTATCAGCAGCATTAAAAAAAAAAACAAAAAAAACACAACAGTAAAGATAATTTTGTCCAAGTTGTCAGGCAGGGTTAACCATAAGAGCTCATCTTTAGACACACAAACTTACACTCACAGAAACATGGAACACCTAGCAGTTCAAACAAAAGCCAACAGACATAAAAGCAACAGGTGCTCATCAGCTCGTATACAACCACTACTTTGTCTAAAAAGCACAGAAGGAATTAAACAGCAGGCTCAGGCATTGAATTCTGCAATACTGATCCCTGGACTCAAACTTATTCTTGTAGATTGATTCATCAGCACAGTCTTTAAGGCAAATTAAAACCAGCTCACTGTATGGGTCAACAGAGCCAACCTGGAAAAGACTCAACTGACCAAAACCACAACTTAACCACTACACTTCAGTGTCTAAAGACAGACTTTTACTGCCATGCTCTGGAATATTAAGATGTTTGCACAGCACTGGCATGCATGACACAGGACTTGCAGGAAGCAAATGACTTCACGTAAAGACTGGTCAAGCCAGGCAGAGTAAAACATTAAAACCATAGACAAGCATACTAAGGTTTCCCACTCAAACACCTGAGACAGTCAGTGCACTGAGGCATGATTTTTGTCACCCTCAAGTCTTAAAATCAGTCAGATTAATCATGCCTGGAAAGTGCTTCTTTTTGTGTGCGGGCAATAAAGGCAAAACATGATAAGCAGCTGAGCCTGTAGTTCAGTGAAGACCACCCACACACCCTCAGGCTGCAGAGCAAAGCTGCTCACAAGACAGGCTCCAAGAGCTACAGTTTAAGTGCCAGCTGAAGTACCCTTTTTACTGAGGTGAAGGCAAGCTGATGGCACCTAATTGCACAGAGGCACATTTGTGACAAATCTATCTACTACTAAATCATAGAATTAAAGCAAAAACAGCAACACAGTAAAGAGGAGAGCTAGCAAATTCTTCTCAGTAATCTAATAATACTAAATGCCCAGGATGAAAAACTCAAGTAAATTAGGGCACTGAAATTATACCATGTGTTGTACCATCTATCCATTTTTATTGTTCACAAGCTTTAAACCATGCAACTTTGTTTAAACTAACTTAGCTTCTATCAAATTATTTTGACAAGCTAAAAATTACACTTGAGAATGGTATACAGTTCAGGTATACCAGAAGAAACTGTTTTAAGAAAGATGCTTTAATATTAAAATAAGATTATTCTGATATAAACTGCCTGTATGTCAGAGGAGCTCTCCCAGCTTAATAGTGGTTTTTAATTTTTCTAATATTGCTGAAGGTGATGAAATGTAAAGTGTAACACTTACCCAACATCAGGAGAAAAATCTGTACCAACACCAGACTCAATTAAGGCTTTGTAAAAAGGAGAATTCGGTCCATCAACCAACAGTGAAGACAACAGGCTTAGTGTGAACGTTTCAAATGTGTCTGTAATACTGAAGAAAAATTAACAGTTCCTAAAAAACCATCAAGTTAAAAATATGTGACACCCAGCACCACCAAATCCACTTCAGGAGAATTACTTCTACAAAACAATGTAGAGGGAGCCATGGAAAAATAATTGTCAGTTATGATCACTGCATATAGTTTCCTTCGGGAACTAAGAGAGCTCTGTGTCTTTCACTTGTTAAAACTACCAGTAAAGCAAGTCAAATTGGGCTTCAAGGGAAGATATGTCAGCAGTAAGTCATACAGAAAAGCTTGCAAGGGGTAGGACATTGTAAGAAAGACAGTGTTCTCAAAAGTCTCATCCACTGAACAGT
This sequence comes from Acropternis orthonyx, assembly GCA_035583155.1. Taxonomy (NCBI): domain Eukaryota; kingdom Metazoa; phylum Chordata; class Aves; order Passeriformes; family Rhinocryptidae; genus Acropternis; species Acropternis orthonyx. The sequence goes on from JAWWEU010000081.1 coordinate 11,216,740, forward strand.
TCTGTAAAATAATGCCTGATTTTCCTTGTGTCTATCTGCTAAAGACAAATTCCGCTTAGCAATTAAACTTCCATTTACTAAAGCAGGATTTGTCTGACTTTCCCATGACATTACTTCCTTTAAAGATGATGCTTACGAAGAGGGACTGGTGACATGAAACATGCTGGCATCTTGCCTTTGATTCAGAATTTCCTTTTTATATACTTACTCTGTCAACAAGTAGCTGACACTGACAGTTGTCTGCTTGGAAGGATCGGCAGCAAATGAGTCTAAGCCACATGTTACAATGTGTTCTCTCTGTGAAGTGTAATAAATGATACAGACTAAACTTATGAGCAGAAGTTACAAACCGAAAGTGACTACTTGGATCTTCAAAGCATCTTTTTTCCAAAGATATAAAAATAATTTTAGATACTTCAGTATTTATGAGCAAATACACAAACACAGGATATCCTGAAAAATATTAGCAGTATCTCAATTTTTAAAAGTGAACAACAGAGGAGAGGTTGAAGAAAATCTGGCCAAAATGAACATTCTGAGATGCGTTTCAAAGAAATGCTTACACTTCCGGGCAAACCAGGGAGAAAAAGGAGGAGGTGGGAGGAAGCAAATGGAAAAAATTATTTTTGACACCAGAGTCTGGAGGACCAGGTACCATTAGAAGGAAATTTCCTGACACTTAGTATTGCTATCAGTAGCACTAACTGCTTTCCATTAATAGGTGCTTTAGTGCTTCAAATGACAAGAGACTTGAAAATTGGAAATAATAAACAACTGCATGCAATCATTACAGAAACTAAAAACAAATGTAGCTTGTCTCCACTGTAACCAAAAATAAAGATACTTCAGCTCATTTACATAATTCTAAACAAAAAAGTAACTGCAGCAGGTTGGGCTAAAATATTAACCTGTTATATTCAATTTCTGCAATTCCAAGACCGAATGTGTACTGTTTCTGTTTAATTGTTTGTTTAGTTCTTTGGGTTTTTTTGTTTTGTTTGGGGGAGGTTGGTTGGTTTGATTTTTTTACTTACAGGCTCTTCCCAGAGCTTCTGTTTCGGGATGTCAGTTTTTGATTCTATTCTTTCAAATTTTATCAATGCTTCCTCATGTATTTGCTTCAAATGTTGCTCCAGTGGAAAATTACCATAAGTGAAAAATCTGAATTTCAAATAAAAGATTGGGATTAAGCATCAGATGTCACAAGAAATTTACAGCAGCAGTTCATACTATACTCTGAATTTCACATGCTTTCCAGTAATTCAGTTACATCTGGAGTGGAACACTGCTTGTAGAGCCCCTAGGTTAAACACCCATTAATTTGGAACATCCATAAACTCACATATCTCCTGATAAAATTCCACGTTTTTCAGCTGGTTTTATGCTTTGGAGGTCACAAAACACCTTATGATTTTCCCTACGTTCAGTTTTTTATTTTCAAATTTGTTCAGTTGCAGCAAAATGCAAAGTTCCAAGAAAAAATACTAGTAACTGAAGCCAGAAACCCAGTGCTCTCAAGTTTCAGAGGCCAAAATTCTTACAGTCCTTACACGTCAAGTATGAAATACAATGATCTGTGTCTATGATCTATAAAACACAGCTGGGTTCCATGGGTCAGTCTATCAAATACATTCCCATACCTACAAGACTTCCAGGGAACTATATGAGGATGAGGTATGTGTCAGGTAAATCTTATCCCCCAAATAAGAAGTCTGAACACAGCTACAGTAGAATACTTGGGATAATGAAAAAAAACAATGGATCGTAAATTCACTGTCACAACACAAATTGGTGTTCCACAAGTGAATTAATCAAAGCAACAGATTGAGTACAAAATTAGTACAGAAGAAACAATTATTTCCCTTCGTATAACTTTAAACTTGACTTTCAGTTTAAGTACCTTATTAATACCGCCCAAATTAGTATCTGACTCAACTGAAGATCTATTATTTAGAACCTGCTACAGTAATGTGTGATCCAGGAGCAAATTAACAGCCATTCATTTGTAACTTTTAACTTAATCTATGTTGACTTCAAAGAGGATAGGAACCCTTAGATTCATCTATGCTACTCGTGTTGTAAATCCTTAACATTACTGCTAAATACTTATTAGTGTGTGCCCTTTTCCCCCAGCTCACCTGAGTTCAAGATGAAACACTTGCAAAGAAAAACCCCCAAACCAAATCCTCGTGATCAAGCAGACCGACACACCCTTGAAAAATCAGCCATCTCTTTCCTGCCTCCAATTCATCCTGACTGCTCTTTCTAGAAAAAGTTCCTTGCTTCAGTGCTGTCCTACCTTCTGTAGGACACATGTCATCCATGTTTCTGGCCACGTGGATGGAAACGCTGTACTGCTGGTCTTCCCCTCACAAAAATATGAGCAAAGTGCTAAATCACTACATAACCTAGAAAGTTAATCCCCAGTTTCAGATACCTTGAATTGCTGGGATGATAATGAGTGGCATGGAACTGTTTAAGCTGCTCCCATGTAAGATCAGGAATACATAACGGATCTCCACCAGATACTACACCGTAAGTGTGATCAGGAAGGATTTTGCTCTGCACGTGCTGTGCAAATATCCTCTCATTATCTGTCTTAAGAGGAAAAGAGCACATTTCAGTGGAAGTCATCAAAACGTATTTTAAAGGTAAAAGGTGCTCAATTACACAGCCTCAGAGCTCCAACTTACACAAGAATCATCTCACATATGCATTTAGTTCTGCAGTCTCACACACTTTAATAAACTAGCTATGCTATCATGTGAATTTAAGAGAAAATTCTACAATAAAAACCATTAACAAGGTGCTCTTTTGTATGTAGACAAACTTTTGACAGGCTAACTTGAAAAAAACCAACTTATGCAATAGACTGTAGACTTTAGTGAGGACTTAAATTTTCAAAAGGAGGAATGACATCTCTGGTGCAATAATGCCACTGATAACCTGCAGCTGAAGATCTTAAACCAAACATTCACAAAACTTACAAATGCCCCTTTCATTTCGTTAAAAACAACTCCTTTGAAGACTAGAGGTGTCTGAGGATCAGCTGGGTTCTCATGTTCTAACCTCCAACCTTCTTGCCTGAAAAATTAATAATAGAAGCATTGGGAGTTTGAAGGTTTTGTTGATTTGGGGGGGGCTTTTTTTTTACTTTAAGGTTTCCATATATCTCAAGCTGTCTTACCAGAAATCTAATTGCCGTAAGCATGGAAAGAATGCTGCATCCAAGTACACAGATAGGAGATTCTGAAAGTCCTTGGGATTTTGTGTTGAAAATGGATAAAGTGTGTAATCACTAGCTGCATTTAAATAAACATTAAAAAGATCAGAATTTTAGAAAGTCTAAGATGCATTTTGTCCTCGTTGATTTTTACCATTTCATCCATATAAATAACTGGAAGACATGAAATTTACTACATGAGAAGTATTTTTGCTGAGGAATACACAGATATTTAATACTGCAGCTATTTTACCAAAAGGAACTTTGCTTTAGCTATATATAGATACCAAGAATTAAATGTATTCTTGTATACTATGAAGCTCCAGCTCTACTGGGACTTTGTGACTGCCAAATGAACAAGATCTATTTTGTTGTTTTGCCTTGTTAGTTAATATCTTGCTCACAATATTCACACCTAATAATAATGGCTCCCCAATGTGAAATTAAGGAGAGCCAATAGACAACTCTACTGCAATAAAACCTCGTGCATTTTAAGAGGCATTATTTACTTTTGGCTTACCTGTGAATGCATTCATAAAAGTGGACAGTGACCTGTTTAACATTTTAAAGAACGGATCTCTGCAAGGATACTTTTGAGAACCACATAACACCGTGTGCTCAAGAATATGTGGGACCCCAGTGCTGTCCATTGGAGTGGTTCGGAACTGTATACTGCAAGAGAGAGAGCACAGAGAGGAATGCAGTCATTTGTGAGAAGGCCACCCAACTCCTGCCTACAGCTATGATTTACAGGAACATCATCACTGGCTGACAGCTAATGTGACACATTCCAGGACGCAGAGTTACTGAGTTCTTCAGACTCTTGAGTGCTCAGCCACCTCTTTCACAGGCTGCACAACCTCTGCACTTCAACTTCTGAAGCAGTGCAGAAGTTTTCAGCACACAACTAAATACAGCTCTTTTTACCCAAAAGGCTTAGGAAAAAAGCTTCAATGGTTGCAGAATCTTTGTCATTGGAAGTTTTCAAGGTCCATCTGCATAACCACCTAAAGAACTGCACCTGATTTAAGTAGTCACCATGTTTTGAGCAACAGACTGAACAACAGATCTCATGACATCTGTTCCAACCCAAAAAACTCCAAGAAGTCCCACAAAGGAAGTACTATCCTCTCTGTCCTCACAGAAAAATCCAGTCATGAAACTAGATTACAGTTCATAAACCACAAGGTGATGCTGAGAATGAACGTGTTATACATGTTTTACCTGAACAGATTATTGGAGTCCTCCCGGGCCACATGTAAATACCTGGCTCCTGTACCATCATGATTAAGCTTCACTGCAGTCAGGAACAGCTCAGGAACAGCTGTCACCTGTATTGGAAGAAAACATCTGTACTGCAGTGTGACTGAAACTAGGGAAAATACTTCATGGATGATATAGGAATGTTGTTTGTTGAACCTGTATTTAATGTTGTCTTATAGAAAAGTAAATACATTTTTGTTTCTATGGTTTGAGGGGGAAAAGTACTCATGGAAAATAAAATTTAAATGACCCAATGATGGTATGCTACAAGCAAAGAACTGTACTCTCATGGTACACATAGAAATTCAACCAGAAATACAAAGAATAGGCACATATTCAAATACCAGTGGGTAGGGCAACAAAGGAAAAACCAAGAATCCCAGCTCTACCAATTGTTCCGTCACTAGCAGTCACTTATTGCAAATAACCTTTACTTTCTATTTTCTTTAAAAAAGTGAAAAGAAATTCACCGTATTATTTCTATAGCAGCTTCTCAACAGAGGCGTTAAAAGCAGCTTAGCAGATAAAATATTACATGAATGTGTTTCATGAAACAGCGCACACTGAAGTCCAGCTATCTGCCAGGGCTTTCAGGAGGCCGAAGGGTCACATCTGCAGCAGGCACAGCAGCTCCCGGGGTGCATTGTTTATCATAGAATTACCTCCCTACAGAAATATATACTAATGGCACCTGAAGAACTTGGGTGCAGAGAGGTAACTCAGGTAACTCCCTGTGTCATTTTTCTGACTGAGCACCGAAAGCACCCTGGCAAACACCGAGCGTGCACGCACCCCTGGCCTCCCTTTGGGTGCCCTCCACGGCGCTCACCTCCTCCACCGTGAACCCGTGGATCCGCTCGCCCACCCTGTACTCCAGCGCCCTCTCATTCGCGGGAATGCTCTTCCACCGCCACGACCTCCGGCTCAGGGACCTGAAACAATGCAATTCCCTTTAAGCAAAGGCGCTCCTGTCGGCGCTGCCACAGCCGCGAGCCGCTCCGGCCCTCACGCCGGGGCCCCCCCGGGCCGAGGCGCTGCGGGCCCGGGGCCGGGCAGGGCAGGGCAGGGCAGGGCAGGGCAGGGCATTGCTCTCTCACCGGCCGCGGCCCAGCAGTCCCCGGCAGCGGCTCCACATGGCTGTGGGGATCGGCGGGGGGACCAGCGAGGCGGGCCGCACAGCACAGCCCGGCAGAGCACGGTACAGCCCGGTACACCCCGCTATACAACCCAGCACAGCCCAGCCCGGCCCGGCCCGGCGCAGGCGCCCCCGCCCCGCCCGCATTGGCGGCCGCGGAGCTCCGCCCGCCCGGCCCGGCCCGCCCCGCCCGGGCAGGCCGCGGGGACGTGTGTCTGTGTGGTGGAACTGCCGTTTGGTGAGGGTTGGCGTGCATGGGAGGGAAAAAACAAAAATATCTTGGGTATGTCTCTGTTTTTTCCAAAAATTTCTCGGGGAAATCGAAAGCGCCGTTGGTTGTGAGAGACCTCTGAGCGGAGCTTAGTGTTTGCTTTTCCAAATTAAATAAAACAACTAAAATACAAATAACACAATACCCGAGAGCGGTGCGTTCCAAAGGCCGCGTCGCTCCTTGCCCATGTCTCGCCAGTTCGTATGTTCATGCAAAGCCTTGGTGAGGAACTAAACCCGGGCCCTGTGAGAGGGGCCCCAGCGAAGCTTCACGAGATGTCTTCGTACCACCAGGAAAGTGTCTGTACGCGGCTAGGGTTTTATTCCTTCCATTTTGCAAATGATTTCGAGACAGTAACTTGAAATTTGGTTTTGCGTCACATGTTCGTGAGGTTGCCCAGAAGGGGCATCACCTGTGAAGTACGGCCGCCAAATTACCAGTCCCTAATTCCTGAATGTAAGAGCCTGGTTATCTATTTAGACATAAACCTGATGCCAAAAGAGACTGTGTGGGATTTTAAACAAAACCGTAGTAAATGACAAGTGCTCGGCACATCTCACGCCACTTCTCCATTCTTTGGCAATGATGTTAAAAAAAAAAAAAAAAAAAAAAAAAAAAAAAAAAAAAAAAAAAAAAAAGCGATTTAAAGTATCCTGGGAATTTTTGTCTCCGCCATCTCTGACCTTTTTGACCCCTTCTCTTTCTGGCATGTCGTGGTCTGCCTCCCGCTGCTGCTGTGGTCAGTTCCATCAGGGATTTCATCACCCCCACTGCCCCCCCTGCTCTCCCCGTCCCCGCTGCTGGGCTCGTTGCCCCACGGCACACCTGCCACCTCCTCACAAAGCTCACGGGTCCTGATTGCTTCAGCACCCTTCATTTTCTCTGGTTGTCTCATTTGTGTATTCCATGTAATTTTCCCATTTCATTAACTTTTAAATTAAATTAGAAAAAAGCCAATAACCTGCCATAGTTAAAGTCTGCATATTGTGCATTAACCTACATAACCTGTCATCTATCTTAATTACGTATCTTTGTCATTCTTTTTTAAGGATACTGAAAATACCCAGTAACGCATGTGAAGTTTTGATCCTGGGTACTAGCAAATGCAATTTGTTTGCTCCCTTATTTTCATTATACCTGATTTCCTCCCTGCCTTCTACCATTTCACCTCCTCTGTTTGTCCTTTTTTTTCTGTCTTTGTTTCAGATTAGGTTCTAGTCACACCACTTTGATCGGAACTGCTTCCAGTATATATTTGTTTTCAGTATATGTTTCCAGAAACTATGTTTCTAACATCATGAAGAGCGAGTCATGGTTCTTCTATATTTTTTCAACTATAAACAAACCACGCCATAAACATACAATGAAAATGTTCTCAAAAGAATAGACGTTTTTAAAAGTGTTTCTGAAACTCATGTAGAACCATGAATTTACACTGCATGGTTCAATTTTCAAATATTTCTAAATATTTTTTTCATATGCATATGGTTTATTACTGGTCAGAAGCTTAACTTGCAGCAATTTTTATCTCGAAGGCTATACTGCTGTTTCTGTTGATGTTCAGTTCCTTAGTTTTACTAACAGTTTCCTAATCTGACCATAAGCTTCTGTCTCTTTTTACAGATTTCTTGTCATCAATATTTGGTTTGCTTCACGGTTTATAACATTTGTCTTAATGGAACATCAGGCTGGCATTCTGGTGCAGACATTTATTTATTTTTAGTTGATGTTTATATTGGAAGGATGATTTTCTGGCTGTCTGTTTTCATATCACTGACATAGCGTTTGACAGGCAGCCTTTCACAAACTTAACGAATCTGAGCAGGCAGAATTTCAAAATACATCAAACATCATTCCTAAACTTAATCATCAGGTGGAAGTCTTTTATACTGTACTTGAGATAATTTTTAAATATTTTTTTCTTCTGCTATTGTCTTTCATGTGTTTTGTACATCCAAACTTTTCTTCTATGTAACAGAACAGAAGCTGATATGGTACACTACTTTTTTTTTCATTTTCTTGTTTTGTAAGATTTCTGCTGTGCAGTAATGTAAGAGTAGTGCTTTATATTCTTTATGAATATTCTTTGTGAACAGTCACATGCATATATATTATATATTTTTAACATGACTTCTGCATCTTAAGGATAATTCAGAAAAATCTTACTGATACATAGAAGCATAACAAACATAAGATGGTCTTGGTTGACTTGTCTTGATAAACAACAACTTAGCAATTTAGCAACAAATTCTATTTAACTGCAGTTGCTTCAAGTGAGCTTTTCCAATGGTTGAAAATAAAATGACAATTTCATTCTCAGTGTTTGACTACAGAGATACTTTTAACTAGTCTTTTCCTTCAAAAGATTTTGTTTTCAATCACAAGTTTATTTAATTAGATGTTTGGTCTAAAGAGTCCCATGCGTGCATAAGCTGTTGCTTTCAAACAAATCAACTGAATCTGTTCAGCAATTACAATGCTATTTTGTGGTTAACTAATAAGTTCTGTTCTTTATCCTCTGCAGCAGAGGTTGGTCCCTCCCAGTTGACAAGTGTGTCTTATCTTCGTGGACGGTAAAGCCCAAATTTTGTCAAGTTAAAATATCTGAAAAATACTTAGTAGATACTTGTTACAGCAGGAAAATTATATTTGCTATGGTATCTCCTACCAAGCATGGTTGGATCTTGACAGTTCTACCTGCATAAAGCGTCAACTTCTCCACTGTTCTTCTAGGATTTTCTCAGGACTAAAGTTAATAAAATTATTTCCTCTGTGGCTGCTTCACCCTCCCATGAGTGAACCCTCCCATGTCAGTAGACAAGCTAATGAAGAGACTGCCTGTCAGCCCTTTTCTGAAGGCCATGAGTAAATGCTCTATGAGAGAGTTTAAGACAACGGTGTGGCAACTGGTGGGTTGAGAAGGATGAATTTAAGCATCCCAGATGCCTGCCCTTCTCTACTGCAGTTCCCTGCAATCACCACCCATCATCTTCGTGGGAGAGAGTCTGGCAAGAATAGGTCTTTGAGAGGATGAGAGCACCACCCCAGCTTCCGCTGTATCCTGAGTATCACTGAGCCCTTTGCTTACGTATAAATTTTGTTTCCAAAATGTATCATAGAATCATAGAATCATAGAACAGTTTGTGTTGGAAGGGACTTTAAAGATCATCTTGTTCCAACACCACTAGACCAGGTTGCTCAAAGCCCCATCCAGCCAGGTCTTGAATTGCCAGAGATGGGGCATCCACAGCTTCACTGGGCAACCTGCTCCAGTGCCTCACTACCCTCACAGTAAGTAACTTTCTCCTAATAGCTAATCTAAGCCTGACCTCTTTCAGTTTAAGGCCATTACTCCTTGTCCTACCCCCTACATGCCTTTGTAAAACATCCCTCTCCAGCTTTCCTGTAGGTTCCCTTTGTGAATGTTCATTCCTATCTTTAAGGGTATTCTCTTCAATAACAAACCACCAAGGTTTTGCATCACAATTGTCAGACAACATTCAGTGTGGCACTGAAATCAGTATTTTACAGAGCCACATGGGGAGAAATGTTCCACAGGTCTCAGCACATCTTCTCATTTACCCTGTCTATATTTTTTTCCAGACAAGATTTCGAGTGGCAGAGACAGAAGCTGATGGTTGTACTGCTGACACTTTTCTGCTTCCTTCCTAACTTCACAAGGGTCTGTTTAACCTGAAATTTAGGATTTGGGGTTATCCCAGGGATTGTCTGCCTGCTAGCAGCCTGCTGCTGCATTTGGAAGATTATGAAATGAATACATGGTAGTGTGAAAGAGAGAGCAATGTTCCCCATAAAGGTTTGACAGTAGAAAACAGAGGGAAACACAAGCACAATGTTAAGGATGGTGGGGTTTGGACAATTTGTTTCAAGAGATCCCACAAGGTGGAAATAGGCTCAGGCTACATGACCTCATGCAGGACTGTAGCTGGCATGTGCAGACCTTACTTTGTACTGTTCTGTCAGAAAACAGGATACCTGCCGTTGCCATAGTGCCAGGAGCAGTTTTGTTCCCAAACAAAGAATTGAGAGAAGAGAAAAAGGAAACTCATGTGCCTTGCTAAAAACCTGGGTAATGTATATCAGAAGTGCTTCTCTGTTTTAGGATGATCTTAAGCAGACTAGAATACCGGGTTACAGCCAAGATGAAAACCTTACTTGATAGTTTACATTTAAAATAATTTTACTATGCTCTTTAAAAATATTAAAATATTGATATTTTGATTGCTTCTTCTGCTAACAAATAGTGCAAAAGTGAGGAATTTAGGGACAGGAAGGTAAAGGGGAAATAAGGGCTGGGTCAAGGCTGACAATAGTTATGTGGTCCTGTAATATTATGCATACACATAAGTGAGGTCACATAAAGTCTCATCAATGTTATTTGCACAAAAAAAGAGTGTAACAAAGAATTGCCACTAACTGAAAAATGATGCCATAGAATAACACAAATGTAGAAGTTGAAAGTTGCTCAACTCCTCAGTTTCTCAGGGGTTAGGCAGAACTTTATGGACAACTTGGTGTCTGCTGCCTCCAAATTGCAATTTAGTGCTGTATTCAAAATGTGTGAGTCACCTGTTAACAATGGCAGCTGAAGGAGTATGATTCTGTTTGGAAGGATCTTCCGTTGCTGGCTGCTTATAATACCCAGAAATACGTAGCTTACCTACTTTTATCAGTCTTTTCATTCATCCTTTTACAAGCACTTTGGGGATATCTTCACTTTAACCATTAGTAATGCTACTTGCTGTAGGAAGATAGCCTTAACATAGGTAATCATGAGTTACATCAAAGTCCATTTTGTCAATAGAAGAAAATCAAAAGCCTCACTGCTGAGAAATTTCACTGTTGTAGTCACAGACCCATTCATAAACTATAGTCCACACCAAGAAGAGGACAAACATATTCTTGATACTGCAGAGTGATCTAGATTTTACGAATTTTAGCCTTTGTTGGCTAACCTGAGTTGGATTATATTTAATTTCTCAACTTCTTTTTTGAACCAGAGTGAGAGAAGCCAAGAGTAGAGATTAATGCTGTGCAGATGTGATCTCCCACATAACTCTAAAAAGTGTCATCATTCTTGCTTCTGTCACCCTGCTAAAGAGAGACTCTATTAAAGTCCTTAACAGTGCAGATACATGTGTAACACAGACACAGGCGAAAACTGCATGTGGGAATAACAATGTGTGCATAAAGGAGTTGTGGAGTTTATGTAAAGATTTCATTTTCAAAGGGAGCTCACTGCCCATATCTGCAAAACCACATGCTAGATCCTGTAGAACTGCAGTCATGGGAAAAAGAAACAAGAAATGCATGCCTTGGTTTGGTATAAGTGAAACATGAGAAGAGATGGGATCTAGTCCATGTCTAGTGCTGTGCAGAGTAGTTGGAAAATTGCTCTGCATCCTTTTACACTTCAACTGCCACACTTATTTCCAAAGTTTTTTGTATTATCTCTTACCTTTTATTTTGGGAGGAAGAGTGAAGGGAGAGAAAAGATAATTAAGCCTCATATTTTTTACAATGTTTTACATACTTAATTGTCAGGGTGACAGGGCATCCCTATGATAAAAAGCACCTTATAACTGCAAAGCCAGAGAAAGTTCATATAAATTCAGGTCCACATTTGGCCCTTGGTCTCCTGTGGTCCCTATGTGACCCTGAGAAGAGGGAAATTTCGGTTTAAATTACCTGAAATAGTGAGAGAGCTGCAATACAGTTTACTGGGACAGTGTTTTTGTAAGAGGAAACTGTGCCACATGCCTCCCTGTGTGGAAAAGAGGCCTTGAAGAAATCTGAAGTGCAAAGCCCCAGGATTAAGTTGGAGGGTTGTGCAAGGTGACAGCAACCTAAGCCAGTAAGGTGTTGTTCCTGTTGCCTTTTGAAGAGGCTTTTGAGCAATCTCCATAATCTTACCAGATTTCATTTCAGGACTAGGTTATTCTCTCCAAAAGCCTGAGAGCAAATTAATGTTTACATGAACTGAACTATCAGGGGATGGTACAGTCAGGGTCTGTACTCAAATAGCCAGAGCAGCAATTCTCTACGAATCTTCAACTTTTCATATCTGAATGCTTGTTTGAACACATAGTGTACTCAACTGGGTGTATTCTGACATGCTGAAGTAGTAGTGACAATAAAAATACCATATTTGCATACTGCTTTTGGTATCAGAAGTTGGTTGTGTGAAGAGACAGGTGTTTACACAAGTTGTCCCATTACCAGCAGGTATAACAAATATTGTGTTTCTTGTTGGCTACATCCATTACATTGAAGTAAAACCATTCCCCATTACCTGTTCCTGGATTGCAATGTTCTCAAAACCTCTCATCCCTACTATGGCTTTACATTTCCTGTGCTAACAGTGTAAAATTCTAGAATCATTTAGTTTGAAAAATAGTTTTAAGATCATCAAGTCCAACCATTAACCTAACACTGCCAAGTCCCTCACTAAGCCATGTCCATAAGCAGCACATCTACACATCTTTTAAATTCCTCCAGGGCTGGTGATTCAACCACTTCTCTGTTCCAGTGAATGACAACTCTTTCCATGACAACATTTTTCCTAACATCCCATCTAAATCTCCCCTGGTGCAACTTAAGGCCATTTCCTCTCATCCTGTCTCTTGTTACTTGGGAGAAGAGATCGACTCCTACCTTGCAAAAACCTCCTTTCAGGTAATCGTAGAGAGCAATAAGATCTCCCTTCAGCCTCCTTTTCTCCAGGCTAAGCACCCCCAGCTCCCTCAGCTACAGACTCTTCACCAGCTCTGTTGCCCTTCTCTGGACACACTCCAGCACCTCAATATACTTTCTGAACTGAGTGACTCAGAACTGAACACAGGATTCGAGGTGCAGCCTCACCAGTGGCGAGTGCAGGGGAAGAATCACTTCCCTGGTCCTGCTGGCCACAGTATTCCTGATACCAGCCATGATGCCAGTGGCCTTCTTGGCATCATGTGATATAGTTCATTTGGAGTGATGCATGGGCAGATTGCTCAGCAAACTGAACATATAATGTATATGTTCTTCCTGCTTTTCTCTCAGCTGAGCACTTCAGCTTTTCCACTGCTCAACTGTCTCTTTTAACAAGATATGGAATCTAATATCCCTGGAGCTTCTGCTCTCACCAGGTTCTATTGCAATTAGTTGACAGAGGAGAAGGAAATTCAGTGATAGGCAGGAAAAGCATGAGCTGCACGTCTAATCTTCTTAGCTAACCAAGATGTACAAATTATATCAAGTTAAAGTAATCAAAACATTCTCCAGTTCACCAACAGTTTCTAAGAAAAGCATTGCAGTGTTATATTTTAAGTTGTACTTCGTTTTAGATTTTGTAGTGGGTCTTACACAGTTGTTTAAAATGCAGCACAAAATGCAACTTGACTTACACTTCATTATTGCAAATAAATGCTAATCAGAAACCATCTGTATCTTCTACTGTTAATGTCTACATGGTGCTGCAGTTGGCCAACTCCTGTAATCACATTCTAGACATGAGTCACAATTTTAAGTCTTGGTAAATGTCTTTTTTGTGTCATCATTTTGTACCATTGAAGTTAAACTTTAAAATGCAGGTCATTGTTCTAAAGATTTGGAGTCAAAACACTTCAGAAATGTTGAAGACTGTGCATAATTTTTTAATTTGCTCAACAACCTTGTTTTCGGTTAATCTCTAAGTCTCACGGTTAAACAATTTCTGCTAACTTACATATGGTGTAGTCAGTTGTACTGAAGTAAATAGCATTTCATGAAACAAACACTATTGCAGTATTGCCCCATGGCTTTTTTATTTTATAGTGCTTTCTCTGTATCTGTAGTTGTAATGGCAGCCACCTGGAAGGGGAGGTGCAAGTGCTGCTACCACCAGAAAAGCATCCTGTTGACAGACAGCTGCAGCTTTAGTAATCCTGGCATTTCGACCAGCATAAACTCATTCCTGTAAATCTCCTGGGACATTTACCCAAGTAAGGTTTCAGAACTGAGCCAGAGTTTTTATCATGCACATTTTATTTTTACTTACGGTTTTCAGGACATATAAGTCTCTCTCCTTTGAATAATCCATAAAGTCTTCAAATAGGCAACATGACCTAATCTGCTGAATGATCTCATGCTTTGTCAGATGTAAAATATTATCCAAAGTGAATGAAATGAGATGGTTTGAAGTTTTGAAAAGATGTCTCTGGAATGTATGAACATATTTGTTTCATCTTCCACATGTAACCCAAATAAAGAGCCCATTATGATGTACTCCACATAGTATACAGTTCATTATGTTCAGCAACGTCTCTCCCTCCGTGTATTAAAGCAAAGTATTCTCTTTCATCTCTCTTCCTGATAAAGACCTGCCACCTTTTACTGCTTAATAATTGAAGGCAACCTACTACAGAAGCTTAGTGTTGGATGACTGCCTGCACCAATAATATGAAAAAGAGTTGAGTTAGTATTTTTGATGGCTTTAGTAGTTATTAAAACTGAAGACTGTGTGTCATGACTCTGGGTATCTTTTAACTCTGCCACTGACTTAAAAAAGAAATCCTGGCCTTGCTAAGATTAATGGTGACTTCTGCATCACTGTAATCTCTACTCCAGTCACCAAGTCTCTGTTTCACTGTTTCTCAAAGGAATCATGAGTTAAGATTGTTATTCTTATCTGCTTTACAGAAAATAGAATTACATTATTAATCAATAGGACTCAGTAACAATATTAATTTCTTTGTCAGAATCATGTAGCAGCTATGTGTTGACATATATGGGTGAAACAACCTCTGGAGTTCCTGTAAAGTTGGCATACTTTTAACAGATATGCAAATTTATTTGTACATATTTGAAATTCTTATATGCATTGATCTTAATCCTTCAATATGAATTTCAAAACAAGGTAATTTTCTGAAATATTTATTTTGCATAAATGGATTTCCTCAACAAATTGATCTAGTTTGAACAAAGACTTATCAGTCCCCTTTGTGGTGGTTTTATATATTTTGACATTTTTTTAATGCTAGTTTTCTTGGCAACATGATAACTAATTCAGGATTGAATCTTTCACAAGACCAGCAAATTCTCTAAAGCTTGCTTTTGCTCATTTTGACCAAAACCAGTGCAAAGAGAACTCATGGTATTAGCATTGTAGCTACAGTCTCCTGCATTGTTAAAACAAACAAACAAACAAGCAAGCAGTATTTCAGTGTGGATTGCATCCATATGTATGGAGAATGTATATGTTGCTCATCGTTTTATCTGTTTGGGACATCATCTCTGATGTCTTTCACAAACAAATGGAGAATGAAGAGTTTGTGACAAACTGCTGATCAAATCAAGGAGCACTCTGTAAATAAGGTCAGCACAATATGGTTTTGATTATGGGTTTGTGCCTTCATTTTATCAGGGGAAATGATACCCAGAACTGGACTGCCCTAGGACTGTGGGGTATGTAGTCACAAAAAGAAGAAATTCCAGCATGTAGTTGTGAGGCTATGACAAAAGGGAATTAAAAAGAAATTGGGAGACTCTAATTAAAAGTATGTAGCTGTGAATATTGAATCCTTGAAACCTCCAACCCTTACTCTCAATAAAATATATATAATATTTTTCATTTTACCCATTCTATATACTTCACATTTCTGTACTTAGCAAAACTGAAAAAGGCATTCTGTTTCTGGAGCCTCAAATACCATTTTCCAGTTTGCCCTATAAAATGAATGCCCAATAAAAACATTAAGGCCAGGCAGCATGTAAGTGTCAGCAGACTGTCTCTGGAGTGACAGCTGAGCACAAAAGTGAACATGATAATAACTTTGACTTATTCAACTCTTAAACATAACTTAGGGTGCATTTGGATG
Source organism: Acropternis orthonyx (assembly GCA_035583155.1). Classification (NCBI taxonomy): domain Eukaryota; kingdom Metazoa; phylum Chordata; class Aves; order Passeriformes; family Rhinocryptidae; genus Acropternis; species Acropternis orthonyx. Next base: position 11,232,492 of record JAWWEU010000081.1, read on the forward strand.
AGGCAATGTCTAACCTTGGCATACAGAAGTGCTGCTGTGGGCCAAAGCTTTTGCCCTCTTGCAGTTTGTGTGCCATTATTATGTAAGCTTTTCTATTGTGATTAACTCAAGCACATGCAGTTTGCTATTCAAAACAGAACCAACAGAGCTTTCAATAAATGGAATAGTGTATACCCTGAATGTCAGATACAACATCAACCATTAGAAAAATCACTGTACATACAAAATCATTGAATATACACCCCCAGGCCTGCTTTCAGATACCTTTCTTTCAATAATTTATCTGTTGATAATAAAATTCACCTAACTCACATTTTGCCTTCAGATAACTGTATTTCGCTAAAGTAAATTGTGTAACTGTGTGCTATGTTATGCATCAAGCAGGAAACAATTTAAAAAATAACAAACATGCAAAGAATACTTCTAGCTGGAGATTATAGATTATGCTGCCCTAATGCTGGCCCAAAACCTTCTTCTAGTACATCAACAGTTTTCAGAGGGAGGTTTAATGTAATTAACTCACAAGAAGGGCTGCATTTATTTGCAAAACTAAACAGTTACAGTTTCTGACCCTGCTTAACACATTGTTCAAAATTAGAAGATATTAAGTACAGCTAGGAAATCAAATACATTTTCATTTTCAAAAATAACAGTTTTGCACAAATAGGCTTTGAAATAATATCTCATGGGTAAGCTTGTTTTGAGAGAAGATTAATTGGAGAATTACATAATGTTGTTAGTAAGCAATTAAAATTCAACAGAGCCTTAAAATTTACACCTTAGGGGATGCTGGTCAAATTTGCACATCTTTCAAAAATAAAAGTACAAACTGCTTCCAAAGTTCCATTACATGCCATGCATATTTAAGAGTTTTCTGTTACATGATCCATTTAGTATTGCTTAAACAATGTTGGGAATACTCTTTTAGTTTGATGACTTTGGAACTATGAAAAAAGGCTTGGTCCTCCACAATCAAAGAGTTTTTGTTATACTCACACCATTTCTTGGATGACAATTTTGCTTTCCTCACACATATTAATGGTCCGCTTTTAAAGGAATGGATATTGGCAGTCAAGAATTTTAGGTTTGCATTATGGTAGGTGTTGGATTAGCAAAAAGTTAAAAAGCTGCCCTATCTTCCATACCTTTTGAGGCTGTGGAGAAGGCAGAAGGAAAACTATAGGTGCAACAGAAAGCTGGTGCAGACTTGTCCCACCCATGGGGAAATTAGAGCTGGCCAGGGAAAGGATAAGGGAAGGAGAGGAAAGCTGAGGCTATGACATGGGAAAGGGTGATAACAGTTCTAGGTCACATGATTGAGGATCATGGCAGAGTTAATGCTTAAGAAACAGTATTGGAAAGTGACACCTGCTTCGACTCGTTCCAGGAAAGTCACATTCTGCAAGTTTAATGCTCCAGAAATTCCAGATTCATCTTACAGGTAGCTTTAGTGTTTGGACTGATAGTAGTTTTTGCTGTGACGGTTTCATGGTTTAACCCCAGCCAGCAACTAAGCCCCACACAGCTGTTCGCATACACTCCGCCAGTGGGATGGAGGAGAGAACTGGAAGGGTAAAAGTGAGGAAACTCATGGGTTAAGATAAAGACAGTTTAATAGGGGAGGCCAAAGCTGCATGTGCTGGCAAAGCAAAACAAGGAATTAATTCCCTGCTTCCCATGGGCAGGCAGGCGTTCAGCCATTCCTGGGAAAGCAGGGTTCCATCATGGGTAATGGTGACTTGGCATGATAAACTCCATTGCCATGAACGTTCCTCCTGCCACCTTCATCCCCCAGCTTTGTACACTGAGCATGACGTCATGTGGTGTGGGACATTCTTTGGGTCACCTGGGGTCAGCTGTCCCAGCTGTGTCCCCTCCCAACTTCCTCTGCACCCCCAGCCCTTGCTGGTAGGGCGGTGTAAGAAGGAAAAGGCCTTGTCTGTAAGCACTGCTCAACAATAGTTAAAACATCAGTGTGTTGTCAACACTGTTTCCTGCTCAAATTCAAAGCATAGCCCCATGCTTGCTGCCATGAAGAACATTAACTCTGCCCCATCCAAACCCAGCATGGACAGCTTCTGAGACCGCACACTGGCCCCTCCAGCCCAGCACCCCTGCAGCCCAGGTATTTCAATCACCTGAGCCATTTCACACTGTTCATGAGCTTCAGTAAAGGACCTGGGAGCTCAAGAGAGCCAGGGCTGGCTGTTGGACACCACCCTTTGGAGAGCGAGGGAGCCCTCTCATATCTTAAAACCTGGAAGGAGCATTGAGTCCACTTTTACAGTATTGCTTCTACCCCAGGTTTATTTAAAGCTGATGTTATCACCCTTTCTTATGGCAAAGCCTGGGCTTAACCCCTGCATTCTTGTTGGTCACCCTGCTGGTTTTAACTTCCCTCCTTTTGCTGCTCCAATTGCATTGTCGATTGGGCTGCCTCCAAAAGGAACTTTCAGTTGACACAGTTGGCAGCAAGACAAACCGAGCACTTAGAGCTCATTAGGTGGGTGGGATTAGATTATAAAGCTAAAATCTGACACTGCAGTAAGGTGATAGAACTCGTCCAATGCTATTCACAATCTTCTCTGAAAATTGAAGGCAGTTTTTGCATGTGCAATTTATGATTTATTTTTTTTTAATTATCCTTGTTGAGATGTGGATTTCCACCACAATTATGCAAAGTTTGTAATATATGGTCTAGGCTGGGTTTTCATTGTTTTCCTTTCTAGGAAACTGGCCATGCCATGACAGAGCTTTGCAATTTGATTATTTTAACTTGAAACTGAAAGCAAAATCTAATGGGTTTGCAAATGGAGCCAAAAAGAAGTATACTATAAAATGCCATGAAAATGTTGCCATCACTGAAAAATCACACTGAAGGTTATTTCATAATAGAAGCAAAAGTGGATAGTCTTTTTCCTAGACCAAGAAGAGCAATATCAAATTTTTTACAGCATGGTGAAGATAAGGTCATGTTTGTGTCATACAAGAGAATACTCTATTCCAGATCCCTCTGCTAACTCCAAGTTGTTTGGCATGGCTAAAGGGCAAAGTGAATTCCCATGCAGAGATACTGGTCTGAGTTACAGAAACAGTGTGATTCTCATACCATGACAAAAACATTTCCTTAAGACAAGGTGCAATGTGACATTGATGCATTTATAATGCTTCCAGTTTTGTGACTAGTCTGTCCAGCACCCCACTGCTTGGTGCAGATGTACTTAATGAATACTTGTGAAAAAAGGAGCTGTGAGTATAGCATGCAAAGGCCATGAAGAGATGAAGTATCCTATGTTCACTTATGGCTTTAAACACTACATAAAATCACAATTCTGAGTGTCACGAAGATTATCAGGAATATCTGTTTACAGTGTACTATCTATTGTTGGCACTTAATAACACTGTGGAAAAAGTAGTGTGTGATCAAAGACAGGATTCATTAATTAACAATTAGTTAACAATATTCAATCTTATATTTTCTGTGTGCTTGATTTTGTATACCAGATAAAGGCTCTTAACTTAGTTTTGTGAAATAAAATGCAAAGATTTGTTCCTAGTGAGTATTTCTCTAAAGGAGACAGGACCTATGAGAAATCCCCTACTCAACTGTCTGGGCAAGAGGTAATCCAGAAGGAAGATAACTGAATTATGAAGAAACAACCTGAAGAGTCAAAGCCAAGACTGCAGAGGCTCTGTAAAACTTCCTGGCTCTTACAGTTCCAAAGGGAACCACAAACAAGAAAAGAGCGGAGGCCTCTCAACCTCACATGTGAGAAAACAAAGTTTGGGCACTCACTGATCAGTGAATACTGCAAAACAACATTCCTTAATTAAAACTCTTCCTGTCTGCCAGGGGAGAGGGCACTGTGTGGTTTTGCTGGCAGCTAACTTTAATGAATAGATGGTAGGATTCTTTATCTGCAGTATTTTCTTGAAGAACTGGAAGACTGTGGTTGAAAGGAATGAATGTTTCTGCCCTTTGCACTCTTGAACAGAGGGAAACACTAATTGTTCATGAGGAAAAAGCCAGCTAGGTTTTCCCATCACCACTCAAACTGTTTCACATCTGCACAGCATTGAAGTTATAATTTACAGCTAAATATATATACGTATGTAAACTATGTATTTACTAATTGTGTTTAAAGGCCATGATTAAAAATCAAAATCTTCTTGCCTAAAGTACTTCAGATGAAAATGAAAGGACAGTTTTTGTCCCCAGACTGGCTGAGGGAAGCCCAATTAAAATATTTCCCCATTATGAACTATGATTAAAAAATGTCTTAAAAAAATGTAATTAAAATATTATCCACCATTTTCAATTGCAGCGTTCCAATTAAATCAGGGCATAACCTATTTGACAGTTAGCATACAATGATGTCTGTCCCTAGTGGTAAATAAATATCAGTTTGACTTTGGCATGATCAAAGCCTTTATATTTTAAATGTTCATGCACACTCATTTTTTGGAACTAGGCTGATACCAAACATGTCCAACTGGAATTTACACTGATGGATTCTGGTGTGGGGTGTTTTCTGTGGGCAAAGTTCAACATAAAGGAAATTGAAAAGGGGCCAATATTTTAAGGGATTTTGAGCTGCACGGAAAGTGCTCCATATGTTAGCAACTGTAATCACGAGTAAGAGTGCTGAATGACACAGGGTGGCAGCACAGATCAACATTACGGCCTTATGCCCAGTGAAAGAATAATAAATCCCCGTGTCCTCCTTGAAGAAATTTTTGATTTTTTGGGGGGCTATTTTGTTCATGCCTAATTGTCGCCATATGATCATTTTCCTTAAGGATTGTTCACCTCAAGTTGGATTGAAGTCTAGGTAATCTACTCTGGCTCAGTCTAGTGCTAAATGAAGTCATTACTGGGTGAAGAAACAAGCTGCTAGAGAGCCCTTGTCCCAGAGCAGGTGAAGTAGATGTTCCAGGTGAAACCCTGACATTGTTGACATCAAGTGTGTGTTTTGTTATGGACTTTAATAGGACCTGGTATTCAGTGCTAGGCTAGGATTTTCAGGAAATCAAAAGAAAGGACAATAAGATTCAGGCATTTAAATAATTTAGTCACTTATGTTTGAAGACAGTGTTGCAGAGGAGGGATCTAATTTGTTTGAAAATTCTAGTCCCAAATATACATTCAGTCACTTGCCTCACTGACCTGATTCCTAGGGATTTTACATGTTTACACTCCCTGTTGATTTAATGCAAATATGTTGAGAAAGTGTGTGATATTACATCTAGGCAACACTATTCCTGGAATTTTTATACATTAAAGGGATTCAGTTTTCAAATGTAATATATTGCTTAAATCTCCATGTATTCCTGTAGTGTAGTGATATTCACAAGGTAAAATTAAGCTATAATTTCCAGCAGAAGTAAACTTAATATTTATGCAGAAATTTGGGTTAACATCTGTACTCATATCAGCTGCCTTGTGCATCTGGGTTTCCATCCAATAAAGACATTTACTGCTTCTTAACTTTAAGCAAGCTAGTTTTTCCATTACAGTCACACGAAATTACTTCCATGTTTAAAGTGCATGTTGGCAGGATCAAGGACCTTAAATAATACACTGTGAGATAGTGAACATTCTCTAAATTCTATGACTCGGTGGGATGTAATAAGTGAATAATGCCCTTGCATTTTCAAGTTACAATGTCAGCTGTGCTTTAATTTAATCTACCGTGTTTATTATCTCTGCAACAAAAATCTCATTTATTAGTAATCTTGAAAAAGAAAAAAATATGGGTTTTTTTCATCCATTTCCTTACTCATTTGCTCTTCTTTAATATACTTTCAGCTTTTGTCCATTCTCAAAAACTCTATAGTAACTGGAGATACAATGAAATTTTGACATCTCAGGAGAAAAGAGTCTGAAATCTGAACAAATGAAAGAAGAAAGGATTTTTAGCCAGTGTTCATAAGTCTTTTCACTCATTTTGAGTGACATCTACTGAGCAACAGTATCTACTAAACACTATGTGAGAAAATAGGTTTTACTGTTTTGTGTAGCTAACACTGAAAATGGGTGCTTTTTTTACACATTTGATTTCATCTTCTGAATTAAAAACCAAAACACTTCACCTGTCCTTTAAATGCTGCAGTGAAGATAAAGGTCAAGTGCTTTATCTTCATATAAAGATGATTACAATAATCTCCTTACATATTCCTTCAAAAAGCTGACTTTTTCATCGCCCTCCATATCCTTCATGCAGTCCTTCTTTTCTTCTGGACATACTTGTTTCATTCCCATTTACTGGGAATTCATGTAAGAACACTGCTTTGGTCCAAGTGACTGCACACTGCACCCACTACCTTTAGATACAGTGAAGATAATAAAGGAAAAAGAAGTTAGCTAGGAGTGGGAAGAATTCTGTGATGAGTTGAGATAATCTGTGTCAATGTCAAAAGCAGGAAGGGCATTTGCACTGTATTTATTATGCAGCTCTAAACACTTCCTTGAATGTGCATTCTGAGCACATAGTCCCTATGATAGAGGTTGTAAGGGGATTTTTAACTTTTCTTCCATAGGGCTTCATCCTGCAATGTGGCATTGAAAGGCTGAAGCTCCTTCTGAAATCATGAAAGTGGTGGCAAAATATTAGCTGATTTAAATACATGTAGATCTGTTGAAGTATTTCTCCGTCTTTCAGTAACAGTTTAGCCCAGCAAAAGTCCTAGTCCTTAGGAGAAAGAATTTAGCAATTCCAGGAGTTGTTCAGGATCAGATCAGCAGACATCAACAGCACCATGAAACATATTCCCAAGGGACAGCTGGGATTTCATACATCTTGAGCATTTGTCAGAATTCTGGTGCTAAGAAAGCAAGCATAATTCAAAGAGGTAGTAAAACCTGAGCAGTAACTACTTTGTTACTAATATTAAGGTGGCATCTGATATTTCAAGGTCTAATCCTGTCATATTCTGATGTTCTCAGATTAGACAGTAAATGAATTTTTAAAATAGCAAAGATGTCTAGGGATAATTACAACTAAACTGTCCTTGGTATTTTTTTAAAGAATCAGTAAGATAATAAAGATCATTAAAAATTGCCTAAAATAGCCCCAGCTATATTATCTCACCTCCAAGTTAAAGTACCCAAGATGATTCCATCAGCACATCAGACCACTGAGAATTTCTATGGAGATGTGAGGTGTAATGGATAATCTGACAAATGTAACTATTATGGTTTGAGCACATCACCAAAATAGCTCCCTGCCTTCTGGAAAGTAACAGTACATTTTAGAATAGCTCAGACTCAATTCATATTGATCCACATAAAGAATAATGACCAACCACACTGTTTCAGTAGAATTAATCCAATCTCTTTCCCTACTTCCCTCGTTGAACCCTCAAGAGAGAATTATAGATTTCTTATACTGTTATGCTCATACACTTACTATGTGGCAATGACCTACTTTCTGTTTAACACAGTGAACGTGGAACTCTGACTGTACCAACATACAGCATTAGGCTTATGCATATAGAGTTGTGATTGTCAGAGATAAAATCTGACATCCAATAAGTCTTTGATCTTGAAAGGAAATGGTGCTTATTTGCATCTAAGTGCTTGCAAGCAATTGCAGGTAATCCAAATGGAGAATCAAAGCCAGAGAAGCTTTTTGTGAGTAATTCACATTTAAAAATTCTAGGCAAAGAGCAGTTTGGGTTTGATTTGCTTAGAGAAGCATGGGCACTAAATTTGCACAAGTTTACAATAGTGTCTTCTTTCCCACTCCCTGTGACCTTGCCTTTGGTCATTGCAAAATAAATGCTAATTAAGGGAGCATAAAGTGATATTTGTTCCTTGTAAGTCTCTTTACTTGAGAAAGATGCAACCTGGAAGGGATATTGATATTGATTATTATAAAAAGCAGATAGCATGTTTCCTCAAATGCTACAATCTTGCACATGTACTGGAGAGAATGGAAAGCCAGGTAATGGATATCAGAAAGCTTTGCCTCAAAGGCTTGTGAAGTGCATGTAAACATACCTCAGTATTGAGGGCACATAAGCAGTGTGAGTGGCACATGGAACACTGGGTTTCATGGCATGACTGCTTTAGTACTGGGCAAAGCTGTAATAATTCTGCATGCTTTATGCCAAGAAGAAAATAGTTTTGCTTGAAATGTGGAAAATTAGATGATCCCACTGTCAATGAGTGATGTTCTTCATGTGAAGGCAAAAATCAAAAAAGGATTGTGAGATTTGAAAATTTGGCTTGAACAGAAGAAAACTTCAACTGCAAAAGTTCTCTGCAAATGGAATTTTCACTGGTGGTTTTGTTTTGCCTTGGTTTCTTTTATGGCAGTCTGGCTTTTTACAGAAAGGGCATTTTAAAATACAACTCACCATTTTTCTCACAAGCACTGGGCAATACTTTGTGACACGGATAGGACTTTCAGTTTCTTGTCTTAGATTCCTCAAAATGAATGCTGGCTGTGGTACACACGGGTTTTGAGTGACTTCATATTGCAAGGCAGATTTTCATTTTTTTCTTTTCAGTCAGCATTGCTCCAGTGTCTTTGTAAGACTCCTGGTGGAGCTGGGTGTTGCTCACTATAGATAAAGTTATCAGACTAGCTCTAGGTGAGTAATTAGGACTTATCTACATGAGAACATTTAGCTAAAGACAGAGTTTAGCTCCTTGCCCTAGTGTGCATGTCCTAGTTTTCTGCTGTTATAAGCTTGTGAGTCATGGCTGCATGGATAAATATACATTAAAAAATGTGTATGTCAGAAGTTCCTTTATTTTCTACTGTATTTGTTTGAGAAAAGTAACATCTTCATCAACACAAAAATAAAGGAACTATGAAATGAGAAAAAAATCACTTTACTTTTTTTTATATAGTCTAATCAGAAAACATCAACAAAAATGTATATTTCTACAATTTCTGGAATCTTTTAAAATTAATTTTATTTTCTTTAAATTGTTCCCTTTCTTATGCTCAGCAAAAATGAAGTTTTCTCCTGAAAATGAGAAAAAACCCTCCATAATAAATGAAAAGCAATACTGCTACTAGACATTTGCAGTGGCAGATCCTTAGACTTACTTTTAATGTGCATATATGACAACATATTTTGAAAAGTTCAGAGCTATGCCTCCATTGCTGCTATTTGCCCTCTGTTATTTGACAACCAAATCTCTTACAGTGCATCAAAGAACAGGATCACTAGTCATTACTGACATGCCAAGTTTCAAACAAAGTTTATCTGTTCTTTTAGGGATCTTTCTGGGGCCAAAAGCTCTCATATCACTACTATGCATAGTTCAGAAGGAGCATGGCTTTTCACCTTGTCATAATTCGAAGTACCCAACCAACGTTACTCATGCTGTAAAAGTTAATTAGCAGCTATTATAAGATGCCTTTTACTTTCTGACAAGCCATATATGTATATATATAATTATGGTTTTACATCCTTTCATTTAGTGCATTGCATCATCTGAACCTGCATGGTAAATGAGAATTACTGTCTCTGTGTTTTCCAGCGATATTAATGTTCAAAGTCACAGCGAAGTGTCCTTCATATAAAGAAGTTTAATCCTAGAGTAATTAGGTTCTTCTTTCATCTTCTCTCACAAGACAGAAAAGAGGAAAAAAAATCCAAACCACTGAAAACATACAGTCATTGAATAAGTCTTTCCATGATGACTGTAAGGGAACAGATAGACCATAAACTTTTTGAAACAGTCAAAAGAAATCCTTTCATGTGGTCTGGATCTCAGAAACCATGTTTGCAAATGTCATGTATGAAATGAATTGTGTTGGAAGTAAGGCTGCTCCACTGCAACAGCTTCGCTCACAGTGCCTTCTGGGTTGATTGAAAACAATCAGCTGGAAAGACCTGCGTACACAGGGAAATGACACAAGTGGCCCTTACTAAGATATGTAATTTTCCTCTTATTATGCTAATTAAAGAAAATTGCCTTCAATAGTACAAAATGATATATCTATATTGGTTCAATTTGACTAATGTTCCATAGCTGCATAGGCAATCCATGAAAGCAAATAATAAGATATTCAGCTAGAATTTATGGAGAGTGTTCAAGCAACTCTCCAAAAGGAGGTCTGAGGTTTACTGTTTCCACACTACAGATCCTGCTTTATGGTGTTCAAGAGATTTTCTACATTTTTTTCCCTGATTTTATAATACAACAGTTGCTGACTCTCCTGATAAATCTGATTTGATGAAGACAATATTACAAACTGAAAAATGCTGTCTCCTTTGACAAAGAGAAAGCCCATATTTTTGGTCAGAATTATGTAATTTTACTTCCAAAGAACAAGAACAAATAAAACAAAAATCTCTTTTCAGTTTGTCCCAAGCCTACTGAAGATTCATTTGGTATTTTTTAAGTTAACATTAATAGAATTTCAGTCTAAGCTGTCTTAACCGTGATTTAAAGTGAGTAAAATAAATTATGCTGCAACTGCATTGTGCAATGTGGAAAATATAATGGCTGTTGTCAGAACCCTAGTTTTGTGTTCCCTGATTCATTTCCAAACTATCATTATATCTTTGGGATATACTTTCATGTAATTTCCATTTGTTTTAGTATACTAGAAAGCAGAGAAAAATGTATGGTTATTGAAGTGTTCCAATTTATTTTGAACATAGGATTGTTCCTTAAATAAAATGTAACTTTATTGAATACAATGATCACAGTTTATGTTTCAGTAGCAATATGAGAAATCAACATTTTCTGAATGCTACTGTAAAAACCTATCCTTTTTTTTCCTCTGAATGTGGGGGATCATGAACTTATATAAAAAAGGCTGCAGTACTTTAAGTTTTTCAATGCTATTTGGGGACTTGGTAACTATTAAAATGTAATTTGACTGTCTGTAGGTATGTGGAGTATAGATTTGTTAGGTTTGGTAACCGTAAAGCTTATACCATCAGAGAGAGGATCCATTTCTTTATGACATATTAATGTTTTCCTAGCACTATATGCAGAAGCCTTAAAACACACCCACATCAGCTAATGAGCTACAGAAATAAAGTAATGACAGTGTTGTTGCTAGCAGTCCCAGAGCAAGTGCCAAGAAAAGTTAAAGTTAGTCTTTAACCTGTGAACTTAAGCCCATGTGGGAAGTGGAAGGAGTCCCAGCAGTTCCAGCTTGGGTGCACACCCAGTCACCTACAGGAGCAGAAGGACTTTGCACACTCTTCAACACTTGGAAAAAGATTCAGTTTCCAAACCTGTTAAACCTTAACTTGTTCTACTTGAATTGCAAACAAGTCACCCAGTAAGTGCCACTTGCAAAGTGATTTTCCTGTTCAAGGAATGAGGTGCAAGGTGTCAGTGAATTTCATAGCCAGCCCCTGAGAGGTTACACTTTGATTAGATTTTAACCAGTAATCAAAGTTGAAAGATTCTGCCCAGTTGCTGGTTTCCTAAATCGTTAAAACTCCCACCTCGGGGCAAAACTTAACATCTTCAGCTCGTATTTTAAGTTAAATGGATATTTTGAAACTTAATTTAAAACAAAGTGACAGCAGGATGAATGAATTAATTTACTTTGTAGCATTGGCAGAAAAATGGAAACTGGACAAAGTACAATATTTCAGCTTTTCTGGCAAGAGATTCATAAAAGAAAACCAGTAGTTTGGCTTTTAAGTAGTGCATGTAAACTATACATTGGGTTCCAGTCAGGTCACCTCATTTTTAAAGTAACAAGATTTTTTGGAAGATCTCCTGTTTCTCAGAAGTAGCTGGAATTCACGCTTTGTCTTTGCTTTGTACTCTCATTGAAGTTTTATCTGTCTACATTTTTTTTCTGGTGGCTTTTTGTTTATTTGTGGGGGGTTTAGTTTTTTTGGAGTTATTTTCGGAGGTCGGAGGAGGGGGGGGTGGGGGGTGGTGTTGCATCTGGTTTAGGGTTTTTGTGACCATACTGTCTAAGCACCTCACAAGATTTAATTTTACACTTAGAGCATTTATATTAAGATTTTCAGAATTTTGCAAATACATTATCACACTACAGAATGAAAATGCCACAATTCTCTTGCTTGGGAAAGCAAGCTAAGCACTGGGGGCAGTTCTGCAAAGACTTGAAAGAGAGTGTGTTTGCATCTGTATTTGTCTGGGGCAAATCTTGGTCTTTACACATGGTCACCCCTGTAAGTCACAAACAGACCTGTGGATCCAACCAAGGCCATACGCAACATTCCCAAATACAAATTCAAGGAAATCTGTTAGAAAACAAATTTTCTAAAAGGTTGTCATGAGAAATAGCATAGTAATATTGTTTATTAATAATCTGTCCAGTTGATTCTATTCCTCATATTGTGAATTCTGCTAAAAATCAAAACTAAAACCAAGGCAGAAAAGATTTACAAGAGATCATTTTGTGCTCAGAGATGTAAATGATCTTACTGTGACTTCTAGGTAAAACTGTGCAAGCTTACAGATGCTTCCCTTCAGAAGAAATCTACCAATTTCTTAGAAAATCTATTTTAAGATTTCTTATGTTACCTTTCCTGAACTTCATGTGGTGTAAAAACTAGTTCTGATAATACCATGAAGACAAAGAGATATCAAGAGAGAAAAACCTGAGCTCTTTAGTGAGATGATAGAAATTTATTATTCACAGCTGCATACACACGATTTTGAGTTCTAACAGCCAGCAATTAGTTTAAACAGTAATACCACCAAGGGAAGCATAACTTAGTTAAAATTTACATTTAAATGAGATCATTTGGAGAAATCAAATGCAGAACAATCTGTTATTTTTATATAACATTTCATAGTAGATTTTCTTAGCAAGATATTCCTCACAATATAGTTTTATTACTTGCTGGTCGGAAATTACTGTGATACATTTGTACGTGTAGGGGGAAAAAAATCTCACTTACCATTTGTTCATTAACAACCTGATGCAGAAAATTATCTCTGCTCAGGAAAGCATATTAACCACATTTAACTTAACACTCATGCTAAGCCCTGCTGAAAGCTAAGCACATACTTAAGTGTTTTTTTGAACATGAATTGAAATTCCAAATGCATTTGCTTGCTCTCTTCAATCATCTGCTCAACTTACAGTGATAGAAACTGTTTCTGTTATGGAGCTCTTTGAGTTTGTCACCTATTCTAAATGCTTGTAACTAGTTAAAAAACAATGATACATCACCCTGCATTAAGACATTGTGGAGACTTTTATCCCAGATAGGAATCTCTTGGGATTTAACTGTGAATTTTGAAATTAGAACAAAATGATAACTGGATCTTCCTTCTTCTGAGAAGCTCCTTAATTTCAGTCTTTTTTTTTAAATCTGAATTTTTTGCCATTACTGTAGTTAAAACTTTCCACAGAATAAAAAGCTTCTAAGTAGACATTATTGACACTCCCATGTGAAAATAGGTCCATTCAGTTTTGTTTTGACATTAAGCATTAAACTGCATCTGTCAATGCAGGGAGATTTTTTTCATAGGATTTCAGGAATTTTTTTTTCAAAGTTCCCTCCATAACTGGACTCTCTGTCTGGATAAGTAATATAGAATACATAGATTTAAAGGACTCTGGAGACTAACAGGCTCATTGCTATTACAAAGCAAAATTTCCAGCTATTAGCTTAAATAGAATCCAGGCAAGGAGCAGGGAAATGTTTTATCGGCATAGCACTCTGGAAAAAGAGTTTGGCAGCGTAGGACCCTTAATTCCAAACTCCCTGGGAAGCACTGCCCTCCAGCCTAGAGAAATACACAGGTTTCTGTACTGGGAAGTGATTCCCGGAGTGCCTGCACAATTCTTTGCCTGAGCTGGCAGGTAGTAGGTGCGGCCTGGAGGCAGCGTGCAAAGGCACCTACAGAAATGTGGCTTGTGGAGCCTATCATCAAAAATATACTCGGCCAGGACTGTATCTCCTACTGGAAGGACTGCAAGAGTGTGCATGTATCCATGAGCCACTTATCTGCTAAATAAACTGAGTAACTCTATGACAGAGTAGAGCAGAAGCCTGTAATGGATGACTTCATTATCCATTCAGCACCTTGAATGATCAAGTGTTTCATATAGGATACAGAGTAAGATGGGTCCATGACAGAAAACATTTATATAAAGACTTGATGGAACTGCTAATAATGAAAAACAGTTACATGTGCAAAATAAGAAGGTTCAGAACACAAAGGTAGCTGAACTGAATTTATATTAATAGTGAAGAGCTCTGTGTTCTATTAATAATGGAAGAATCTACTCTTTCATTTCTTATTTTTATCACTATTATTTCTTATTTTCCTCCCTTTCTTGTTCCATTGACTTACTGCAGTGGTTTTTAATACATCAGTGGCGTGGCATTTTTCTGACTAAAAGCTAAACTGGGCTCTGAGCTTTCCTTGCACCACTAGACAATGCTAATAAAACCTCTCTTGAAAAGAATGAGGTAAACCTATTTTGAGATGGGTAGTTGGATGGGGATCAATAAGGCTTGTGCCAGCAAAAAAGTTAAAAAATATAAAAATGAATGGTCAAGGCCAAAAATGATGTAACTTAATGAAAACTTGGCCATCCTCAAACCTGAAACCCAGACTCATCCCTCATTTCTGATCACTGCTGCAAGCTCCAGTGTAATAAAACAGAGTTTTAAACAGTCTCATTTTGACATGTTTATGCATTTGTAATGCACTCTTGTCTCCATCTGAAAACGACCCTCTGGCAATGTCAGCAGACAGACCAGGAGTGGGATAGGCATGGAGTCGCTCGTCCCTAATGGTCATCTGTCTGCCTGGTCAAGAGGCAGCAGGGCATTAGAAGCAGCCAGCTCTGATACCTCTTGTGCTGGCTTTCTGCGTACCCAGCTGTGTTACTTACAGAAAACACTAAAATTCATGGTTAAAAATGTCCCTCAAAGGGACAACAAAGCTGACAACAAAGCTCAAAGTGATATCATTTGTTCAATTGAGAAATTTCTTTTAATTATCAAGTCAGTCTTCATTGCAACCTCATAAATGTGTGGTATCAATATTTGTTTTCTTGCATTTGGACAGGTCCTTGCATAATAACACAGCTTTTCTCTCTTCATTGTAGGCAGAGTGACAACTTTTCAGGTTTTATTATAACAGTTGCCAGCAGTTTTAGCTCAGAGTTATCAGAAACCTGAATTTGAATATCTTCTCAGTCTTTAGCATTTTCTTTATGCAGCACAGACACATTACACAACCAGGTGGTCAGGCTGGGTGGAGTTGCATGTGATAACTATGTAGATACCTGTCTTGATCTGTTGATACCAACTGAGCAAACTGTTACTGTGAAAATGCTGCAGAATAGGTGACTCATTCTGTTTTGGGGCAGCAGCCTCCTGACTTTACTGGGCTTTGACTCAGATCCTGAACTTCCGTCAGACTTTCAGATATCTCTTCTGCTGAGCATCTGGAGAAGGGAGTGGATGAGTTTAATTAGAATTACCTCCTTGCTATGGGGGAATTTCACTGCAGGTTGTTCTTGTGAAATTAAAAATCATCTTCAATAGCTACACAAGTACTCTTTAGAGTCAAGCTTTCTTTGTTATGTCATATGTGCAAAAAAAAAAAAAAAAAAAAGCTTTCTGCTGTACTGTTACAGCTGGCAAGCCCCTTGTCAGGGAATACAAACAGGACTTGAATTTTCAGTTCCCTAATCTGCAAGCTAGGACACCTCTGCCTACCTTCAACTTCTCTCATACTGCAGTATATTCACAGAACCACAGAATCACAGACTAGGCTGAGTTGGAAGGGGCCCAGAAGGATCATCAAGTCCAACACTTAGCCTTGCACAGGACCATCCCCAAGACTCACACATGTGCCAGAGAGTGTCATCCAAACACTTCTTGACAGAATCTGGCTTTGAGAGAAAACTGATCTTTGCAGGATGTGCATACACTGTTTCCTTGCACAAACAGAAGTACTTGGCCATATAAGAAGAGTGGATAAGGTAAATATAGGCTTGACCTGTAATTTCAAGAATCCAAATCCATCAAAGTTGACATGATGAAAGGTGTATTTGAAACATTATACTTGATTTTGATAACATGACCATTGTTGACTGTAAGGAATAAATCAGACTGCCCATCTCCAGAACAAGACTTGATTTTTTAGCATTTTGAAAAAAAAATGAAACTGCAGGAGAAATCACTTTTAGGGTATATGCCATTTTGAAGAACTTTCAAAAACAAAAATATTGTAATATTTACAAAACAAAATGAAACAAACTGTTTTAAGTTGTTTAAGTGGAGAATGAAATTTATGCACCTGCTTGACTGAAAAATTGCCAAAATTTTGCTTCCTGGTCTGTAATGGAAAAAAAAAATGTTCAGGTGGAAATCTTCAGAATTCATATATTACTGACTTTTTATTTCCCTTTCAGTACTCTCTCTTCTTAGCTATTCTATAATCATGGAGTGAAACTTAGTATGCATTACATTAAACCAGCTGAAAGCAGGACAGTATATGTCAAGGATGTGCCATTGCAGTGCAGAAAGGTATCAGGTTTCCACTGTTCTTTGTTAGCAGTTTAAGTCATTGGTCCTATCTTCACTGCCATTGGGCATGAAAAGATTATGTTTGTCTTTTCCCAGTCAAAGCTATTGTAGTGCAGATACTGAATAGATACTGCTGACTAATCTGACTGTGCTGACTGTGGTGCAGGTGAACAGAGCATGAGAGAAAAGATTTTTCCTTCTCTGGGAAATGATGCCCTGACTTCAGCAGGTTCCATGAGTATTGATGCCCAGGTAAATGGGAATGCCCAAATGACTCATAAGTGAGCAGGGACAGCAGAAGCCATTGATCTGTCCTTTGGTTTAGCTGATGAGTAAATGTAAATGTGGCCTTCTGTCATCTCCTTTAAGGGAACTTTCCTCCTCCTGAACGCTCACAGAGTTGTGTGGAACAACCAGGATCAATGGCAGACTGTGTACTCACAGTGGGTCCCGAGCTCATTTCTGCTTAAGCAAATCCAAACCTGGTGCAGTCTGACACAGAATGTGCTGCTGAATGGTGATGGGAACTGAGATTAAATCATATGAGATAATGTTTCTCACCCCCAGTTTTGCTTCTATCTATTTGAAGTGTAAAATAAACTGGACATGTTCATAAAAACTTCCAGCAAATTCTTGTTATATCTTGGCTCTCATTTTCTGTGTGTGTTGATCAAATACAGACAGATGGAAGCTGGTGGTGATTTAAGACAATAATGTAGCCAAGGATTGTGTTGTAAACCATATTATAATCCATGTTTCATATGGAAGCTGAAATTCTAGACTGAATTACAGTTTTACTGTTCAAATACAGTGCATCCACCATCATTTATAACCTAAAAGGACAACAGCAGAGTAAGAAAATAAATAAATATATGGGGTTACTTGTAGGAAAGCAGAATATTTATCTATTTCAGCTCAAAAAGGTGTCTCTGGCTGTGATTTAAGAGAGAAATGATTGCAATAAATCAAATGAAGCAGGGGCCTAGATTAAAGATGAGAAAGCTAATATAGGCAAGATAAATGCATTTGAGTAAAGTTACTTATTTGTGTTATTTGCAAGATGGGGTTCAGCAGCTGGTGTAAGACCCATGCTTAATTTTCCTATTAACAGAGCAGGTTTATGGGCACTGTGTTTCTTGCTCTATAACACCATGAACATTGTATTTTAACTAGAATTCTGTCATATTAATGTCTATTCTATTAAAACAGTCGGGCAAATAAATTTCAGTGTCCAGAACATGCTGAGGTGTGTCATGAACTGGCAAATCTTTGTACCCACAATTATAACTCAACCATTTCATTGACCCAGTGCCATAAACTCATAATACCCCCAGGGAAGTCAAACATATTGTATGGACTTGTGTACATTTATATATCTAGATGTCTGTATGTGAGTAAGTGGGTTTGTATATTTATCTGTATTTATATTTATAATAACAACAATATTCATTTTTTAAGGTATTAATTTGCTTTTATGAGGCCTTTGTCTCAAACAAAATATTTTGGTACTAATATTTTCTATCCTTGGTCTCACTGGAGAGGTTTTCTTTTTTTAAAAAAAGCACAAATGTTTATATATATATATATATATATTTAAGCTTCAGCCATTTAACTATTTTAAAATTGTGTCATTTTTCATCTTTGTTCATACAGTGAATAGAGCGGTGGAGAAACTCATAAAAGAAATTGAAAGCACTGGGATAAAAAAGACAAATAAGGGAATGTGATTAAAAAAATGCAAAATAATAAAAAGCATAGAAGAGGTAGATCAGGAGCATCTGTTCTCCCTGTCTCATAACACAAGAATATGGGGACTTTTATGAAATTAAAAGATGGTAAATTCAAAACAGATAAAAAGAAATATATTGTTGCACAGAGCGTGTAAATATTAAAACTTCTTGCAAAGAATGCTGTTAAGGCTGAAGAGTTAGTAACATTAAAAGGTAGGTGGATATTTATAGAGTTCCCAAGAGTATCCCCATTTACAATGCTGAATGATAATATACATTCTGAAAGTTGTAATAAGTTTCATGCCACAGGTTTGTTATAACCTTTATCTGTCATAGCTCTGGACTCTGGCAGGCATCATGTTTCTTGGATATTATGTGATCACCTACTTCTGGTGATTCCTTGGGAAAGGGCTGCAAGTGAGGCTGATGCTCCTATGAGAAGAAATGGTCTTTTCTTATTGTACTGATATTGTTTCCTTGTATTCCTTGGATGATGTAGTACAGAAATGTAAAGTTTTATACAGAACTGTATGAAGAACTCATTGGCTGAGACTCTCTACACCCCATGTTTGTTCCTCACCACTGAGAACTGGGTGGGCAGTGAACTAGAACTTTCAAGGGCTAAGCCTTCACTTGTCCGTCTTTCCAGGGAAATGATTATAGAAGATATAACACAACTCATGATCATGAGCCTTGTGGTGCAGCTGAGACCTTGGGGACTTGTGGGTGGCAGAAGGATAGATTTATTTAGGTATCTTTGAAGAAGCAAGAGTGAAATGTAGAGCATCACCTGGGGTAGGACCAAGTTAAAAAAATCAGTCTCAGTGTATTAAAATAAAATAAAATAAAAAAAAAATCAGGGAACAAGATTTATATATTTATATAAAGTTATTTAACACAGGGAGAAATTGAGATTTGGAATTACAAAGAAGTACAGAGGGATTACTCAGATACTATTCATTTTAATTGCCAGGACTAAGACGACACATAAATGGACAGTCTATACTATTCCAGCCCAGGCAGCATTCTGCTTGCCTATGGGCACTTGACTGACTGTCGTGCTGGGGCCTCACATGCTTGACTCACATGCAGCAAACACCTTGGATGGAATTCATATAACTATATCTACCCTGGACATAAAGAGTATGGATATTGGAAAGTGAGGACATAAAGTCTAGTCCTCAGCCCGAGTCTGCCCTTTTACTCACTGGCCTTTTTGACAGACATCTTTGGCAAGTGCTCATTGTCTCCTAATTCTCTACTAGTAACAAGCACCATTTCCAAACCAGTCATTCATAACTTTTGCTTAGAGCAATGAAACACTTCAAAGCATTTTCTTGCCTCATTGCTCTGAATTTTCTTTAAGCTTTTGAACAATAGATGGAGAGACATTCAGAACCTCATGAATCACTTCTAAATATGTCTCTTCTCCACATTGTCTTCTTTGTCCCTTCCTCTTTACTAAACATCGAATTACAAATTTCCTTTCCACACTGTTTTTCCTTTTTATTTTCCCCTTCCCTTCCCTTCCCTTCCCTTCCCTTCCCTTCCCTTCCCTTCCCTTCCCTTCCCTT
>JAWWEU010000081.1:11258969-11270373 GCA_035583155.1 Acropternis orthonyx
AACCCCCCCCCCCCCCCCCCCGTATTTCTCTCTCTCTCTCTTTTTTTTTTTTTTTTTTAGGGCTAAGATGTTTGAAATTAAGGCGGAGGGTGAGGGGAAAATTCTTCCACCTTTCATGGTGGAAGAAACAGAAAATCAAACAAAATGTAAATACATGTTTCTTGGGGAATATCAGAAGATGGCTACAAAAGAGATACACCCTACTGCTGTCCTGCAAAATGGGTCAGCCAGACAGAAGGGTAAGAAAGGGTATCGGGGAGACGCAGATTCTTGGAGATTTCCCTTCCACACAGGAGATGTGAAATTAGCCCATCATTCAGCACAGTTCTCCAACCTTCTTTTTCAAATCAGACGGAAACTGAGATTCAAAAAGAGCAAGCTGATCATGCAAACCCACTTAGGAGGAAGCAATGTGATGTGCTTAAGGATCAAGGTATAGGAAAATAAAACACTGTGATTCCAAATACAGAAGGCATTTTCACACTGACGTGTTGATGGAGATAAGTTGTGCCCTTGCTTTCAGTAAGACCACATGGTGTGTTTCCACTACATGCACTGAAATACCTGACTGAATTACAGTGAGTGACAGAAGTAAGGTAACAGGATTGAGAAGAGCCTGGAATCCTGCAACATCCTGAAACTCGTGGATTCACTGGAAACTATTCATCAGCTGAATGAAACACTCAGCGTCATAAAACAGCCTTTCTTTACATTAGTCTGCAGGGTGATTTCCTCTAAGGTGACTTAATAACATTACTAACGTTTCAAATCATCCTGTGGCTTCACCAACATCAGCATTTTTTCATCAGTAAATTTAGTCACAGCTTTTTATGCTGGGTTTTTTTTTTTTCCCTTCCCCTTTTTTGTCTGCTGATACGAGTATTCTGGGTATGGATGCGATATTCGGGAAGTTGTGTGTGTGCACTGTGATTGCTGATATCAAGCGTGCTTCCCAAAAGCACCAGATGCGGTTCTAAATCAAGCTGAGCCTCCAGGCTCTGGGAAGTGGCTGATATCACAGAGCCTCAGGAAGACTGTAAAGGAGGATGTTGCCAAATGGCACACATCCAATTAGCTTCCTCTGTGGCACATATAGGAGAATTAGGGGAGACTTGTGGATATGGAAGACTTGTAGATGTGGAATCTTTGGGTTTTTTTCTTTTTCTTTTTCCTTTTTTTTTTTTTTAAATCCAAGAAAGTGTACAACAAGCCATATGTTCTAGTTAAGTTATATGTTCTGATAACCATCGTGCCTCAAATTTCATACTGTTGACTCTCAGTAATAGTGGTGTTACATTCATAAGAATGAAAGGCACACTATGATTAGGAGAGGTATTATTTTGTGTTTAGCAGAGCACTAAATTAATGATATATGGGCATGATTCCGCTGGTGCACATCCCTGTTACTATGGCAACAATATTATGTCATGTGAGTCTGTCCTTGGTGTTACTTAGAGCAGCAAGGTTTCAGCAAGCTCTTCATTTATTTCAGAGACCTAAATAGCCGTTTTCTCTATGTGTGGAATGAAATTGTTTTTATTAAAGCTACAAATGTTATATATTCCATTAATTGCTTCTCTTATGTTATCGTGTTAATTTACTTTACTTACATGGAGCATTAGCATTAACATAAAACATAATTAGTGAACTGCAAATGACTAATGCACCCATAGTGTGCAAATTCCTCTTTTCATATTCAAAGCACCACCATGTGCTTCAACTTCTTGAACCCCAAGCATTAACCTCAAGGGTTTGCAGACCAAAAAAGGAGATGGAATCAGTCCAAAAGGAAACAGCTCCAGAAGTACTATCTGCTGATTCACAAAGAAAGAATTTCAGAAATCCAGCGACTCTCCTTCCCCCATCACTGCTCCTCCCAGCTTCTAAATAAAAAGAAGAATCAGGTTTTAGAAGGATTCCTGCTTGGGGCACATGGTGTCAGGTTCAGTTCTGTTTTCTTGCTCAGAAAACCAAAGTTCTTGCATCAGAATCACTGAGACTATCGTCAGTCTGACAGGGAATTGCAGTGTGAATAGGTTTACATCCTAAAGACTGTATCCAGATTAGATTCTGATCGTTTTGATTTATTGTTCTGTTTTCCCGAACATACTTTGATTTGCAGTAGTAACTTCTGTTTTCCCGAACATACTTTGATTTGCAGTAGTAACCTCTGAAATGCCTGGATCACTGTCAGCGCACAGCCCCTTCTCCCAGCCCAGGAACTGCCTTGGCGGGCGCAGGTTCCAGGCGGGGCAGCAGCCGGCAGATGGCAGCTGCCCGCTGCTGCTCCGCATCATGCATTTTTCATCACATATGGGAAAGTGAACCAAAGGTACATCTACTTTGTGTGTGCTGGGGGGAGGAGGAGAGGAAATGTTTTGCAAGTCAAAATCTACAATTAAAGGAAAATGCCTTTTTTTTTTTTTTTTTCATAACCTAGATGTGTTAATCAGATTTGTTCTGTTATCAGTGTTGTTTGTATGAAGAAATGCTGAATCCTGGTTAAAACAAAATGTATCCCTTCCCCCACTACAAGCTTTGTATACTTTAGAGAAATACTGTATCTCCAAAGTACCAGCTGGTCAATCAATTTATCTTGACATTTACAGCTGGGAAGTTCATCTATTAATGAGAGGTATCATGTACCAAAAGACGATTAATGATAACCATGTATCAACATACAGACTGTTCATAAAGCCATACTCCTACTCCTAAGAAAATACAATAGAGTTACAATGTAAGAACTATAATATAAATTTTTGAATCATCTACTGTCTGTTAATTCCTGGAAATACATGGCAAGGTCCTCAGACTGTGTAAATCAGGGTATCTCTGATGAAGGCAGCTGGAACAGCAGTGATTTAAATCAACAGAAAATGTGACTCACAGCCTTATCTGCAGTTTTTCTTACTGTTACATCTCTCCCTGGAGTCCTTTGCTTTTCAAAAAATTCAGTATCATCTGCTGCTAAAATGGATCATGAAAGGCAGAATAAGGTAAATAAAGAGATTCTTTATGTGCCTTAGAGAGTGACATTTATAATTTCTGAGAAGATCTGTTGTCTCTTAGTCATTTCCCCATTTTGGGTCACTGCTAAAGGTTAGCACCTTCTGTGCAGGGAGCTTTCTGCGTGTCACAGAGCTGTCCTTCATCACAGGAAACTGGAGAGAGAGTATCATTGTGAATAAATGCTTGTTTTACTTATGTCCTTTCACTTTGCCTGAGCCAGGTACAATAATGATGGTAAAAAACTCCAGGTACAGGAATCAACATTATTCTTAGAAAGAGGCCCACTTACCCCTCCCCCATTCCTTCTTATCCTTCAGTCATACTTCAGCCTGATTTGATGCTTGCTAAGGTCAGTGGGAAAACACTGTTGTGTCATGGTTGAAAACTAGGATCAAAAAGAATATTTTGTCCCCGCTCCTTTTCCTTCTTTCCTACTACCATGTGCTCTGGTATTTCATGGTAATAGCCATTGAGATTATCTCCGTTTTACTATTGATTGAACATCCCTTATTCTTCAGACATTAATTTAAACCAAGGAAGAAGATTACTTACATGAAGAATGTACAGTAGCCATGTCACATAATGTAAGCTTAATTCATACAAATGGTCACATTGATTTTATTTTGGTTGCTCAAGCTTTTGTAATCCAGGCTTTCCACTGCTAATGTAATAAGGACTGTATGGCAAATAAACCTTTGTGCTTCCTCCTCTCTACTTCAACCTCCTTTCTGCTTTCAAATCTCTCCTTAAAACTTTTCTTAGCCTGATGTCCATTAAATGCCCCTTGACAGAAACTAATGTCACATTGGTTCCATCTTTCCATTCCCATTTGCCTGATAGAAAGTGAAATATCTGTTCTGGCTGCGTACACAGCATGAAAGGACCATGCTGTTAGTAAACAAATAGAAAAATAAGAAGGTCTGTATTCCTATCCCATATTTGTTTGTTTCCCTCTCCAAATAAAATAGCTTGATGTGGGATATGGTAAAAGTGTTAAAGGGAAAATTACCCATCCCATAGGTAATTCTATGAATAAAGAATAAACAGCAATAACAAACATTCACGTTCCCTTGAGCAAGCTTCCTAAAATTAAATTCTTAGTGTGACTCCCTTTCTGCTTTCCTCTTCTCACTGAGGAAAGCTAAATATTGTATTATTTAGTTAAATCATTTTAGTTAGGTCATTACTGCAGGCTACATAGGTTAGATGGTTATGAGTTTCCTTTTGTAGATTTGCTGTTCCTTTTTAGTTAATACTGACAGTTTCTCTGTTACCACAGGGCACATTCTCATTGGAAGGTTGGTGGTGCAGCAGATTTTATTAATTGTCTTAATCTGCTATCTTGTCAGTCAGTGCATTTGCCAAGTCGTGTTACAAGGGTTGACTGAATCTTGTAGTGAATATGAGAGTGAGAAATGTGTGTGTGAGGCAACCATTCCCCATTAAGTCTGGTTTGGTTTTTTTTTCTTTTTTTCCGAGAGAAATACTAGAAAAATCACACACACACACACACACACACACACATACACACAAAAAAAAGAGAAAGCAATGGGAGTCTCTATAAAGTCCCTTTAACCTTTTTAATCTGTGAACTTTGAGAGGCACATACAGTTAATATTTTTGTTAATAAATTGTCTCCCATAAATTTTAATCCTTGTTTTAAATGTAACCTAAGACAGAAAAGGCCTACTCCAGAAGAGCAGGTACTTTGTTTGACAAAAAGTTAACAGGGGAGAGAATTTAAAAATTAATGAGATATATAATTTAGCATTAGTTGACTAATACATCTTAAAATACTCACCCTTTACACAACTTCTGAGAGGGTTCATATGAAATAAGAATTATTTGGACTTTGAATTCCTAAAGGCCAAGGGAGTTTTTTAGTTTAGAGATCATCCTGTGCTGATTTTTCTATTTAAATAAAACATAAATCCTGACTGTTAAGAGGGAAAGTGCTGGTCAGATTATATTTCTGTGCCTCACTAACACTGTATGCCGTCTGATTGTCTCATGTATGTAATTCTCTTGACTTCAAGGTTTGACTTCAAAGGCCAAAGAGAGCTACCTGTTTTAAAAAGGTGGCACATGGAATAAGTAATTCTAGGGCAGGCCAATGTGATTTTTTGGAAGCCAACATGAAGACTATTTGAGGTTGTAAAGCAAATTCTGAGCTGGAAACTGTCTACCTCTGCAGAGTCATGCTTGGCTAGTAAGTTCCTAACATACATCCTCATACAGTTTTGCTACAAAAGATTGATTGCCTCAATTTCCTCAAAGGAATTGTATTTTATCCAAAATATCTTCTCAACTTCTTTGATAAAATAGAATACTTATTATGTACCTCTAAACAAAGCAGTAGGTCACAAATGTATCACAGCATTTTAGACTCGATGTCGGAGCTATTTATGTGTCTTTCGGCTCTGTAGAAGGGGCTAGACATAAGGAAAAAGAATGAAATTGGAATTGGAGTAGAGAATAATGTCAACCTTCCTATTGTGAAAACAGATCATAAGTATTTGAAACCAATATTATACATTCTTGAAGTCCAGAAAGTTCCTGATTTGGGAGAGTGAGACCTTTTTCATCTAAGTGAAAACTCTATTTTATGTTCAATCAGTTGTTGACATCTACTGAAACACCAAAAAAGAGGATGCAATATAACTTTGGATGTAGTTGTTTCAGCAGGGACTCCTGTTTTTGTATGAACTGATCACAAATTCACCTCTGGTGACCACTCTGATGATAATAAAAAATACCTTGTCAGAAAGTACTCACTATCACTGCTGGATGCAGCAGGGTCCTTGAGATATTTTTAAACAATCTAGTCACTTAGTGTTTTATTGTTCTTCATAATCATTTAAATTCCATTGGTTTTGAGTCCTTATTATCCTTTTGCCAGAGAGTCTCCCTTGCTGCTCTGCCAAAGACTCAAGAGGTTTCTGGACCATTGTACAGCAGGCATGACAGAAGGTTAATAATAAAAATAACCCACCTTGGCAAAACATCAAATTAGATGAAAGGAACCGCCTAATTCCATGCATTTGCCAAGTCACCTGGTGCAGAACCAGGATGAACGGTTACAACTTGTATTAGTGTTTCTTGAAGAAAATATCTCAGATGAAAATTCAGAGCTGCTTTGAGCCTTGGGAATGCATATCTAGGATTTACAAACCATTTCAAAAGGGAAATGAAGAGGTGATGAATTAACAGAATTAAAACAGCAAATACAGGACATTATTGAGTTTATCAAGTCCTTCTTCCTTGCACCTAATACACCACAACTTGTAGTGATTGCTCAAGTAGATGTTCCTCCACCATCCCTTTCAAAGCCTAGGACCAAGGTCATGTTTTCTTTGCCTCCTGTTAACACTGGTGTTAGCAGTCACAGTGCAATATTAGTGTCAGAGAGGTCTGAACTAGAAGAGCCTGAGTCTCCAATACCTGTGACACCTGACAGTATTCACTTTTGATTTATTATTTATTTATTTGTTTTGCCCAAAGGGTGGTTGTGCACTGGAACAGGCTCCCCAGAGAAGTGGTCACAACACCAAGCCTGACAGAGTTCAAGATGCACTTGGGCAGTGCTCTCAGACACATGGTCATTCTTGGGATTGTCCCTAGCAGGGTCAGAGTCAAGTTGTCCTGAGGATCCTTGTGATTCTCTATCAACTCAGGATATTCTGTGATTCTACAATTTTATGTTGCACCTTGCCTTTCCTTAGAAGCCAGAGAATGGTCACTCACAATCTGATTTCCAGGTTCAAGCCATCCAGAATTTCCTTTAGAGATTCTAAGTAGAAATACTCCATGGCTACACCTTAAGCAACCTCAGTATTTGTGTAAACTATAGTAACCTCTGAAGGCTATCAGTGGATTTTTATGCTGCCCATCACCTAAATAATCTTTCTTACATGGCCCTACACCAGAATTTGTAAAGGCAGCATCTTCTGGTAGTTCTAGAGTTCTCCCTAAACACCTTCTTGGAGAAGGAAAAGAGGAGGACTTTATATACTATATGTTTGCAATCTCTCTTGAAGAATTTCTTCAATGATTTGTGCAAAGCTGAGTGGCAGTTTTACTTAGTTTTACCTAACCATGTCCTATGAATACCTCCAAATTTAAGTCAGTGGATGGGAGTTTCTTCACATTTTTCACTGAATAGAGAACAGATAAGTGAAGGAGAATATAATTTGGTGCAAAGCAGCATTGACATTGGTTGGCTAAGGATAAACCTCTTGACTAAGAACACAACCAGCTTCATTATCTAATCCACTCTGGCTAAGCAGAATGCAGAAAGACTGGCCACACATGCATTGGTCACACAACTTGCAGAGAAGCTTCTAAAAACCAGTAATGGATTTTTAATAGACTGTTTTCTTTCATGCTCCAGACCTGGGATGGGATTGAGTAAATCATGGGAAAGGACAAATTGTACCTGTCAAATCTGTTGGCCTTCTACGATGGGGTTATGGTGTTGGCACATAAGGAAAGAGCAACTGACTCATCTACTTGGACCTGAGCAGAGCACTTGACGCTGTCCCACATGACTCTAAACTAGAGAGATATTGGTGTGATGGATGGACCACTCAGAGGATAGGGAATTGGCTGGATGATCGCACTCAAAGAGTTGGGGTCACAGCAGCTTCTTGATGATTAAGTACAGAGCAGTGACTAGTGACATTCCCCAAGGGTTGGGATTAAGACTGGCACTTTTTAACATCTTTGTTGGTGACATGGAGAGTGGGATTGAGTGCACCCTCAGAAAGTTTGCTGATGACACCAAGTTGTGTGATACGATTAACACCCTGGAGGGAAGGGATGACATCCAGAGGGACCTGGACAGGCTTGCAGGGTGGGTACTTGCAAACATCTTGGAGTTCAGCAAGGCCAAGTGCAAAAATCTGAACCTGGGCTGAGGCAATCCCAGGCACGAAGACAGGCTGGGAACAGAATGGATTGAGACTAGTCCTGGGGAGAAGAACTTGGGGGTAGTGGGAGAAGAACTTGGGATAGACAAGAAACTCAACATGACCTGCTAACATGCAGTTGCACCCCAGAAAGCCAAATGTGTCCTGGACTGTGTCAAATGAAGTGTGATCAACAATTGTGGGAGGTGATTCTCCCCATCTACTCTGCTCTGCTAGGCCCCTACCTGCAGTACTATGCACAGTTCAGGTGATCACAACATAAGAAAGACATGGACCTGTTAGAGTGAGTCCAGAGGAGACCACAAAAATGGCCCACAAATCAGAGGACTGAGCACCTCTCCTGTGAAGACAGGTTGAGAGAATTGGAGTTGTTCAACCTGAAGAAGAGAAGGGTCTGGGTAGACCTTATACCACTTTCCAGTACCTAAAGGTACTACACGGGCCTGTAGAGATAGGACAAGGGGGTAGGGTTAGATTAGATATGCAGAAGAAATTCTTTATTGTGAGGGAGGGGAGACACTGACACAGGTTGCCCAGAGAAGTTGTGGATGCCCCATCCCTGGAAGCCTTTAAGGTCAGGTTGGATGGGGCTCTGAGTAACCTGGTCTAGTAGAAGGTGTTCCTGCCTGTGGCAGGGGAGTTGAAACTAGATATTCTTTAAGGTCCCTTCCAACTCAAACAGTTCTATGATTCTATGTTCTTTCTAGGAAAGTACAGCTTCTCCTTTCTGCCACATAGAATGTATCACATGGTTTGAGAGAAGAGCAAATGTACTGAGTTCATCACCATCCTGCTATTAAAAACACGTTTGCGGCACTTTGAACTCTTCACTTTTTCCCTAAAAACTGCCTGGTTTTGCTGATTGTTTACCAACACAGAGCAGTGTGAGTGTTCTGTGTCACATGGCTATTTTGAACTAACAAAAGTCTCTAGTAACTTTTTTTCTGAATCTGATATGGTCCATTAACTGTGAGGCAACATCATCTATTTTTATATCAGTGATATTATTCAGTAAGTATTAAATTTGTTTCACTGCTTAACACATGGTCTGTATTTATGAATTTAACCTCCTTTTAAGGACAACTTGCTTTTTGGCTGAGTTCCTCTCCTTCTATTATTATTACTGGCTTTACAGTTTCACCTACATCTTTTACTGTTAGGAACACTGGTACAAAAAACACAGTAAGAAATTAAAAATCAAGTTGTGGAAAGCTATATTCCCACCAATTTAGTGTTTACTTGGTGTTATCATTATTTGGCTGAGCTTTCTTACTTATATCTTTTGTTTCCATAGCATAGTCCACCTGGTGCTGCTCATATCTAAAATGGGGAGGTTTTGCTATTACTACTTCCAATTATTTTTTTTTCTTATATTT
The DNA here is from genome assembly GCA_035583155.1 of Acropternis orthonyx. Lineage (NCBI taxonomy): Eukaryota > Metazoa > Chordata > Aves > Passeriformes > Rhinocryptidae > Acropternis > Acropternis orthonyx. Next base: position 11,268,283 of record JAWWEU010000081.1, read on the forward strand.
TTTTTCCTCTGGGACAGATTATGTGTGGGCAGTTAGGAGAGGAGGTAAGACAGAGTCTGGGCAAGAAAACTGTGGTATCTTCCCTGCAGCACATAATGCTGTTTAACATTTTTATCAGTGACCTTGACAATGGAACAAAGCATAATCCCAGCAAAGTTTTCAATTGTCACCAAACCAGGGAAACAAGTTGATAGTACAGAAAAGGGATATCAACCAGTAGGAGAATTAGGTAAAGAGAAAATTCATAAAGTCCAACAAAGAACAGTGCAAAGCCTTGAACTGGGAATGGAACAACCCCATGCTGAGTACAGGCTGGAAATTGACTGTCCAGGTGGCAGCTCTGCCAAAAGGGCCTGGGAGTCCACATAAACACCTGGACATGAATTAGTAGTGTGTCCTTTCAGCCATGAAGACTAACAGTGTGCTGGGCTGTATTGTCAAAAGAGCAGCCAGCAGTCTGAAGAAAAAGGTTTTATTTCCTCTACACAACTCAGGCAAGGCCACCTTGGGGGCAGGGTGCCCCTACAGAAGTGAGTTCAGCAGAGTGCCACCACAGTGAACCTGGGGCCGGAGCATTTGGTGTGCACTCAACTGGACATGACCTTGAGAAGTCCATGATAACTTCTAAGTTATCTCTGCCTTGAGTACAAGGCTGGACGAGGTGACCTTCAGAGGTCTTTACCAACATAAGTGATTCTAATCTTTATGACTTTAAGGTACTACATGAAGTAAAGGAAAAGTCTCATTCAGTCCAGTACATTAGTGTCAAAAAGACCAATCCTCTTCTGAAAGAAGGATGGTCATCTATTATTAAAAGAAACTGCTATTTCGGTATTAATGACTGATAGGACAGGCATTTCCTGGCATTTAATGACCTGTTGAGTGCCTGAACAGTAGCTGAGAGTCCTTTGCTTGTCTTGTCATTAGTTGACAGAAAATGTCCAACTTGGAGAGCACTAGCGCTATTGGAGACACTAAGAACAATTGGAAGGAAAAATTACATTAATTGGACTAAATTCTGTTCTCAGATAATTTTAAGAGAGTGTTACCAAGAGCAGATTTGGGGTCACCATCCTTTTCCAAATATATATTATTTGTTGAATAATTGAAAGTAGATCCTCACTTTGCTAAAGCTATTGTGTTTATAATAGTTACATTCCTTCTTGATGAAAATCTATTGAATATGTCCTATAATTGCTAATGACTGATGCTGTAAGGAGCAGGACAGCAGGATTGCATTCTCATTATCATGACTCTTGTACAACACCTTACTTTGTCTTCAGCTACCCATTGCATGTCTCATTCTTCCATTCTACATATAAAAGATATAGCTATTCCATAAAATATACTGGCCAGGTAAAAAGCTGGCTGTGTGGGCTATACTGTGGTTGTCAGCCCATAACAACTTGGGTACTGCAGGGGTTTATCTTGAGGCTTGGCATGTTTCACATCTCTACCTGTGACCTGAAGGTGGCAACTCTGTGTTTGCAGATGACCCCAAACTGAGTCAGCATTCCTGAGAAGAGAACTTTGATCCAGAGGGACCAGCACAGGCGGGAGGAGTGGGCTGACAGGAGCTGTGAGAAATTCGGACAAATATGAAATTTTATCAAAATGCCATTGCCTCTCTCTCTATCCGTGTGTTTGGATAAGTGTACAGGTGTATTGGGTTGGGTCAGAATTCTTGTGATGTTGAAGTACATGACTTGAGCAAAGTCACATGTCAGGGTAGATTTTCTCTACAAGGATATTGTATTCAACTGTGAGGTGCATATTCTGGTTGTTAACCCAGAGCCACCCCAGCAAGGCAATAAACCAGGACTCAGTCTAACCACACTACTGCAAAACATGCCACTGTGGGAATCCATATGTCTGGAACAAAATAAGCAGGATATCAAAAAGGCTGTGGGAGGACTTCAGAAAGGGCTGTACAGATGATCAAAGGTGTGAAATGGCTTCCCAATGAGGAGTGGCTGTGTAGGCTTTGATTCTTCAGTCTGCAAAGGAGATAACTGAGTGTTATGGATTTAAAATCTTGGAATTTTTCTTTCATCTACCAACCCTGCACCTCAGAGAGATCACCTCTCTCTC
>JAWWEU010000081.1:11270473-11313623 GCA_035583155.1 Acropternis orthonyx
AAATGTAACACAGAGGTTAGGATCTTGCTTAAGTATGTGGTACAGGGGTTACAAGCTATTTTCAAATGCAAAAGACTGTAAGACTATAAAACTATATAAAAATCTACAACTATATTAAAGCTTATGGCAACAATGGAAGCTAAATTAATCCAGAACTACTGTATACAAACTGAAGAGTTCCATGATCTGTACTCAGCTGGTGACCTGGAGAGCCTTCTAGGGAAGAGAACAGACTGCACTTCCTCTATGACTGTAGGATTGCCTGGATATCTGCTTTTGACCACCAGCAGAGACAACTGGAATCAGTGTACCTTTTGTATGCTCACTCATGTATAGCTGTGTGTTGGAAGGAGAATATTGCATGTACAAGGGAAGACTGTTTACTTAGAAGGTTTATCTGAGTCATGTCCGATTAATGGCATGTGTTTGGAAACAATTTAAAAGACAGAAATCTCAGTCAGAACTGTGAACAAGCAGAGCTCATTCTGGAGAAATGGTATAGCCCACAATAAAATTAAACAAAAGACTGTATTCAGCTGTGACACTCATGCAGCATTCTGTCTGCAGTCCCAGGATCCAGGCATGCATCAAATCCAAGGCAAAAATAGATAAGCAGCAAAAATAGATCCAAAGGTACCTTGTGAGGAGAATAACATTATTCACAGAAAAAAAATGCAGTGTTTGTTGCCTGTTTAATCCTTTGTCACAGAATACTGAAAAATAGATTTATACATCCCCATATCTAGGTGGTAATGAAGGGTAATAATGGGTACTTTTATCTTTAGACATGCTCCAGATTATTTGCGTTCAAAATTATAAAAAAAAATAATAAAAAAATCTTCTCCAAAGATGACCTGTTAAAGATGGTCCCAAGTGGATTGATAACTTTTATTTCAGTTCCAGGGAATGCCTTGGTTTTCATGTCAGCTTGACAAAGAAATGCTCCAATACTTAATAGTATTTTAGGCTTTCTAGAGTAATTTGAGGCAAAGTTTGATTATGTATGCATGTGGTAGGTTTATATTTATATTTAACTAGGTCTGAGAATGGAAAAGACATTTAATTGGGGTATAAATAATATAAATTGAGGTTGAAGCTTTAAATAGCAAATGATGCAAACACAAATCAGACTGAGTCTTCTTATATCCAGAGAGGTGTGTTAAAATAATCTATGGATGAAAAAACAATTTCTTACCTCTCAGCTGCTATTATACACAGAATTCATCTGCCACTGATGTTGAAAATGTATGATATATAGCATAAATTATTACAATACTCTGAATTTTCTGAAGTGAATTTTATGGGTAAAGGTGCATAGTGGGGAGAATGGAGGTCTGGTAATTTTTACTTGTTTGAGGTATTTTTTTCTGAAGTACAGGTAGTTAAATGTTAAGGTTTCAAAGCATGTTTCAAGCCATGGCACAGCATCTTTATATGAATTTTTGCACATGAATTTCTTGTCCTTGGGACAGTCCACTGTATAATCCCTGTGCTCCCTTTTCTGCCTTAATGTGCAATTTTTCCTGACTTCCATTACCAGGAAGGAATTGTGATACAAAAATGAATTCCTAGGCCCCTGGCAGGGAAAGGCCCAAAGGCATTACCCTCCAAAACAACTCTTCAAGGTAATTTGCTTCCACATTTTTGGAGGATGAATGGACATCAGCAGGTAACAGCTTTTGGGGGGTTATAGGACTTCCATTTTGTAGCTGGTGGTGCTAATGATTTATCTGCTATGTTTGTGGATCAGGTTTTATCAGACTGAGTTTATATAGGACTTACATTAGACACACTGAGGGTTTAAATAAAGTGGAATGCAAAGAAATACAAAAGGCCAGGGGGTAAAAATTACACAGGCAGATGAAACAGAAAAAGTGAAATTAAATACTTGATTTCTTTTGATTCATTGTATTAGTCTACTACACTGTTAATAACATCAGTAAAAAATCCAGTTACAGAAAACTTAAATGTTGTTATGTACAGGAATTTGAAGATCATTATTTTCAACGACAGATTCTTTCTCAGGTGCAGGGCTATTTTTGTATATTATACTCCACTCAAATCCCTAAACCACCATAATCTGTAACTCAATTTCCATTTATACCTAAAAAGCTTCTGACATCTGTTTAAACACCAATATCTTCACAAGTACATAGAAATTTTACTCCTGCTGGGTATCAAGTGAAAAAATCTGAAGTTTAAAATGACAGTAAGCTTAACAAGCAGATCCTAGTGATTTTAGAATTATTGAGTCATAGAATTGTTTAGGCTGAAAAAGAAATTTAAGATCGTCAAGGCTAACCATTGACCCAGCACTACCAAATCCACCACTGAACTGTCCCCAAGCAGCACATCTACATGTATTTTAAATACCTCCACAGGAGGAAAGACAAACCAGTGGGGAAGAAGACTGGCCTGGCTGAACAGAGAGCTTTGGCTGAAACTCAGAGATAAAAAAAAAAGAGTTTGTGACATTTGGAAGCAGGGGCAGCCACCTCAGGAAGACTACAAAGATGTTGTGAGGTTTTGGAGGGAGAAAATTAGAAGGACTGGAATCCAACTAAACTTAATCTGGATACCTCTGTAAAAGACAGTACAAAATATTTCTGTAAATACATTAGCAACAAAGCAAGAATTTTCATCTTTCATTGGATGTGGCAGTACACATTGTGACAAAGGATGAGAAAAAGGCTGAGGTGCTTAATGACTTCTTTGGCTCAGTCTTTAACAGCAAGAATAGTTGCTCTTGAAGTACCTAGCTCCTGAGCTGGAATACAGGGAGGAACAGGAGAATGAAGCCCATAATCCAAGAGGATATTATCAGTGACCTGCTGCACCACTTCGACACACACAAGTTCATGGTGCTGGACGGGATCCATCCAAGTGTGCTGAGGGAGCTGGTGGAAGTGCTTACTGAGCCACATTCCATCGTTACCAGCAGTTCTGCTTAACCAGGAAGGTCCCAGTTGACTGAAGGTTTTCAAATGTGATGCCCATCTACAAGAAGGGCAGTAAGGAGGATCAGAGATCTACAGTCCTGTCAGTCTGACCTCGATGCTGGGGGAAGGCTATGCAGTAGACCATACTGAGTATCTTCATGTGACATGTAGAGGACAACCTTCTGATGCTGGTATTTAGGGTTTTTCCTTCAGTATTCCTTCTTTTGTCAGTGGCCTTAGATTCTTACTGAAATTTTTCAAATTGGCATACAATTTTTTGACTGAATATTGATATAATTTGATTAAACATTTGTGCCTTCTTCCTTGTAGTCTGTTATGACAGGCACTTGGGCTTCTTGTCAGTGACTCATTAGCTCTAATGAACAAACAGCACCAGCAAGGCAGAAAAGCTGGGCTCTGAGAGTAATAAATTAACTAATCTGACTAAATTTTACAAATGAAATTTCTTCCTCCCTCTTTGGTACTTGTGTCTTATCTTTTGTGTGTGCAGTTTGTATTTATTTCCTTGGCTTCAGGGCAAGGATGCAGTAAAAATATACACACACATAGATATGATAATGTCAAGCAATTTACTCAAATAAACAAAGCACAACTGCAATTCTATGCCCTGACTGCCCTTTCTATCACCCCTTGCCAGAGTGGTAGGTATGGTTTACAGTGGTCACAGTGTCCATTTTATCATGAATCCAGGAATTGTTGATCCTGCCTTGTAAGCTATAACATTTTATCCTGAAGGTCAATCTGTTGGGCTGTACCAGTATGCCAACTATAAGCCATGTAGCTGATTTATTTTTTCCTTTTAAATTATTTTAGAAGCCTGGAAAGGAACTGTGGAGATTTGGTCCAGATAGAGGACTAAGTGAGGAAGTACTTCTTTCAGATGTTTATCCAGTTAATCATTTTGTTTTGCTAACTTTAGTTGTTAGCTTATTAATTTATCTCAAAAGGTACTTGTCTTAACATGTCTATACGTACAGGCAGATGTCATATCTACTTTTCCGTATAGAGCTGATAACTAGTTGTTAGATGAAATTCAAGATTGTCCTTGTCATAGTCTGCATATTATTTCATTGTGGTCAAAATCAAAGGTGAAGGATTAGTGGAAGCATGACATTTTAAAGCTCCCTGACAACTGCTCTTTCTGCATGAGATATTATTATCATTGTTTTCCATGACTATTGTTATCATGTCACCATATCATATTCACCTTGTCCTCTTTGTCACCTTAACATGCATTAGGCTATAATTCTGCTTGATCCCAATCTGGAAAGAATACCTTTTTATGTTGTGCAGGATATAAGAAAAATATTCTGTTTTCTACAGTCACATTTGCAAAGATTTGCTGTTGTGCTACTTTTGGTTTACTTTGGAGAAAGAGTTGACAGCAAGGCTCTTGGAACCTGCTTCCCAGGCTGATGAGGTTGTATCCAGACAGGCCTATTGCTTTGGAGAGGCATATGTGGTCAGCAAAACTTTGCTTTTCTCTGGGTGAGTTTTTACTGGATTCTGAACTGGCAATCTGCAAAGACTGCATGGAAACTCAGCCAGGGCTCCTCTTCTCCCAGCCTCAAGGCTGCAACTGCTCAGCCTGCAGGTTAGGAAGGCAAAGCTCAGTTTACTCCACAGTCGGTGGCTTCACATTTGAGCTCAAAACTGAATTGATGCACTAAGATGCCTGTCATCACCCTGCTTGAGGGGTAGCTGCACTGAAATGTTCTCCTTGATATTTTTCACAGAATTAAAATCTTCTGTGGGAATCCCTATTCTGCTTTTCCTCTTTCTCACATTATATTTAGATCACATCACAGCTGCATTTGGCTTGACTGGAAGATATGGACCTGAAGTTTTCTCAGCCTACAAATAGCATGCTGAACTGAGCATGCAGAGAAGAGAATCAGTCTCTGTCCCTGAGGTTTTATTTTGCCATTCCCATATTAACATTTTTGTCTTAAAGAGAAAACTTGGCACCTGAACTGCCTCTCTAGCTCAGCAGAACAAGATGCTGCCTTCTCAGCTAGCTTGAACGCATCCTTGGTTGTTTCTTTATATGGAAAACAGTTCTCACTGTTGCTGACAAGAGAGCTCAAGCTCCACAGTACGTTTTACAAACAAAATCAGAAGCATGAATGCTATTCTTCTTTCTTTCTTTTTTCTTTTTTTTTTTCCTTTCTTTTCCTTTCTTTCTCTCTTTCCCTCCCCACCCCCCCCTCCCTTCTTTTTTAAACTGTTGGGAAATTGGGGTAGAGAATACAGAATGTGATTTATCCAGGGTTATCCAGTAAGTCAAGGATGCAGCTGGGGCAGAATCTGATCCCCTCACACCCAGTGCCTCAGGCACATGGGCTGCAGTAAACACATAAGTAAGAAGCTGCACAGTGAAGAGACCACAGCAAGAGCTTCCTCTCACAGTGGTTTTCACCAGCTTCATTCTTTTCCATTGTTTTCAGTCTTTCCGTATACCCGCTCTTTCGGGTGGTGAGGAATTTGGTGGCAAAGGATTTGAATATGTGGGAGGATCCATTGAGAGTGAGGGAGAGATGACCTTCCAGGTTCAGAAGGAATTGCAAGATTAGCCATGGCAGAGCAGCCTCTCATTCCCCTTTGTTGATCCTGCTCCACTTCTGCTCAGGTAATGTGCAATTGTTGAATTGTTGAAGAGCTATCCATATCATTACTTATCCCACTAATTTTTTAGGGATGAAGGCTGAAAGTAGTTGGATCATCAGAATTCATTCATTCCTTCAGAAGTTCAAAGCTGGGTCAGCACAAAAACAGATCTTTGGCTTGGAAACACTTAGGCCGCATTTTCTGTTGTTGTTGTTGGTTTTTGTTTGTTTGTTTGTTTTAAATTTTTTATATTTTTAAATTTTTTTTAATCTTCCAATCTTGCATTAGTGCTGTGTTAAACTGTGTCCCCACATAATTGCTTTCTGACACAAAAAGTCCTTCATTCAAGTCATTCTCCTTCATGGCACTGATTAATTCAGACCATTAACTAAGAAGCAAACCAGGTAATCATTTGTCCATGTGTGGCCTGCATATGTAGCAAGTTTGTAGGCTTATAAATGCAGTTGGCTAGTAAAAAGAAACCACTGGCATTTCATTACATTTTTGTGCATCTAAACATTTTCTGCCCCATCCCCCAAAAACTGAAAGCCAAAGCACAACCTGCCATTACAGTAATTCCTACCAACACAATCAGAAACTGAAAAGCTTCTCTTCTGAGATTTCTAGTCCAATTCCCAGAGCTCAGATAATTTCACTAAATGGATGGTCACCTGGTCCAAACTTTGGTTCATTTTTCACATCCAGCTGTTGGCAAAACTCTGTGACTATTGCTAAGTTTATATTGTGAATAAAATGAAAGTTAATTTGCATAACTAAAGAATCAGTGATAGCTGAAAGTTAGAAGTTAATTTTCCTATTGTAATCTCTATGACTTTCAGACTTCTATTGCAGGCTGTGCTTTACTCAAGTCTCTGAGCTCTTCCCCATCAAGTCCCAGTTTAATCAAGACTTTTATTTTGGCTGATTCTGTTTCAGTATTTTCATGGTTCAAGTCTATAATCACTATTCAATAGTTTTAATTATAGCTACTGCTCAAGAGACCTGAAACTTAGCTTTTCATATCTTTATGAGCTACTTCTTGTATGGAGTTTTGAAGACCTCATAATTTAAATGATGTTAAAAAAGTCTTATGTGAAGTGGAAGTGAGATCTGGAGCATAGTGAATATTCATGAATGGCTTCAAGATTTTACTAATTACTTTGTGGTTGGATCCTATAGCCATCATGGATTTAACAGGTATAGGGTACATGTGGATGCTCCAGAACTCTGTGGGAGGCATCAGAACACAACTCTTTAGGGTAATGTGAAATGCCCAAGCCTCTGTAACTTATTTAGAATAAAAAACAACCCATCCTAAACTCACTGCCTTCCAAACTCACAAAAATATCTCTGTGTGTCTGTATAAGCTGAAAGTTGTTTCCTACAAGGATATCCTCCATTCAAGGTGGTGAGAAACAAATGGCATAGGCAAGCATGTGCCTTGCTTTACATTTTCTGTTGTGAGATGTGGCCAGCCTATGTTCATTATTAGTGATCCTATGGGAATACTACCATGCTCCATTGTATTTCCTTGAGGTTTACCCCATTTTGATGTATTTTTGCAGTCTGGCAGGTATCACAAGGCTCACACAATGTACACATCACTGTGCTTCAGCTTCTGTCATCCAGATACTTTTGGCTGCAGACACAAGCAGTGTTTATTAGGTTTCCCTGGAAAGAATAGGCAATCAGCTTATCCTAAGCCTCGCTCTGGACAGTGAAGTCTTCAAAGATAAAGCAGATAAATTTTTTTCCTAACAGTGCCTTTCAAAATCTCCACAATCAGATGTTCAAGCTTGGATTTATTAAGGGTGTATAATATAAACAAGGCAATAAAGTTTCTCATAGACACCTTTAGTGATGACTCTTATATTCTTTTATGTATACATATTTAGAAAATGTGATGAATGCTGTTATCTCTCTGCCTTCATGTGTCCTCCTGGGTTGTCTTCAGCACTTAATTTTTATTTTGTCTTCTCTCTTCTTATCTCTGTTCTGTTTTTCTTTGAGTGCTATTCCAGCTCCAGACTAGTGGATGTCAGCATCATATCTAATCTCCTAAAACTGTACTCTCCATCTTTTTGTTTTTCATTATCATCTTCCAAGGCAAAGTATTGTCTATAATTGCTGCTGGAATGAAAACATTGGAGAATGAAAACAATATTTGTCTACTTAGAGACAACAGAATCACAAACTTCTCTGTAATGCAGTTTGCATGAAGCTTCTGTATTTTCATCTGTGGATAATTGTTTCAGTGATCAACAAGGAAAAGTTGCTAGTTGTAGTTGTAGTCTACAGAGGGAATGAAGAGCTGTTCTGTCTGAAAACATTAAACTGATTTAACATCAAGCTGTGGGAAAGGTGATTAGAAAGAGAGTTAAGGGAATCTGTAAGAATCCTGTTTTTATCTTCAATCAGTTGAACCTCATGTTTTTTTCAAACACAAAAAGAAATAAATAAAGGGATGAGAGAGAAAAGAGCACAGAAGAGGCAAAAAATATTTATTTGGATAAAAAATGGGATGTTTATTGAGATAGGTCCATTGCTGGTTACTGAAAACCGTTGTCTGATGCAACATCTAACAGCTTGTGTGCATGACAGAGGAAAGATTACTTCATACTTTCCCTTCTTCTTTGGTGCGTACAAAGAAGCTGTTATACTCCACTTTCAGAGACAGGACAGCTGACTTGGGCTGACCTAGTGCAGCCCTCCTTGAGGATAATATGTCCTTAAGAGGAAAGGGTGGGACTGAAAGGCAGTAATTAGGAAAGTTATTGGAGAAAAGTTAGATAATCAACTCTCAGTTGCATTGCTCTGAAGATTCCTTTCCTCAGAAACAGTTTTGTTCATGGTAAATAATCCTATGCTCTAGGAGGCTTTTACCAAAAGGGACAGAACTGCAAGACTTGGACTAAAGTCAGATGTTCTGCAGTAAATCTTATTTACTGTGTGTGGGTTGTGTTGGATGAGAATGGGAAAATTTCTGACTCTACTCAACGAGACAAGTGATGGCTACAGACCTCCTCAGCAGGAGGAGTGTGATCAGAGAGATAAAATGTCAGAGGTACAATTTTCTCAGACTGTATGAATCAGTGATATAAGAAGGCACTACACATATAGATCCTTAAAATACATCTAGGAATCTGATCCTTAGTCGTCAAGATTATACAGGCTGCTTTTGATTCTGGCAAGATAATTTATGAAGGTACCAATAGATACTGCTTACAGAGAAGCTATTTATTATGTTTGCATTAAAAACCATGAGTTCACAATGTGGGACTTGTTAGGGAGATAATTTGCAATTGTCTAATCTATTTATGAAAACTCTAAGCATGTAAGTTTGATGTGAAATTAAGTCCCTCTGGAAGTCCCTTTGTTATTTCCCTACTACCTCTTCAATTTCTTTTTTTGACTGACAGGTACAAAATAATACATCTTCAAAAATTGTTGGCTTTAGCAATATCCTATTATAGGTATGCCTCCATTGAGAGGAACAACTATCTGTTGTCCATAAAAGAGATGCTTACTCACCCATGGTGTCTCTTACTGCAGTCCCCTTTTTGATTCTCTTACTGCACCATTGCCGTCATACCATCTCTTGTATGAACACAGACTATAAGAACAAAGATATTGGATTATACCCACCTAGCTTTCCATCTCAGAGTGGCAAGTGGGATATGACATGGAATAACACAGGGCTTTAGATGGCCCAGCAGAGTGATTCCACACCTCAGAGTTTCCATTAGTTTATCTCTGGTCATGCTGCCAGTATTAAGTCTGAGCCCCTTTAATACCCAGTAAAGCCCTTTTCATCCTTGCTGTGCTATTTCTTACCTCACTGCCAAACCAGGAGTTTTTATTTAGAGTCCCACAGTAGTGAGTAGAGATCTTGTGTTAGAAACAGGTCTTCAGCCAGGTAATGCTTCATGGAAACAAATCTTAACCAGAAACTCTACTGCTTTTTTTCCCCCTTTTCTTTTTTGTTTTCTTTTCAACCAACACCAAACTCCATTACCTGTTAATGAGATATTAGTTATGCTGAGCAGAAACTCATGTCATACTGAATGTATTTATATTTCTTTTAGATACAGAGCAAGTACAGTATTAGTTATTGTATTAGTTCATTTTCACTATGGTGGAGGATATTTTTGCCTTAGGGATATTTATATAAAATTAATTGAAACTCAAAACCCATTTTTAGTCTGGCCATGCAAAACCAGTCTGGTTCTATTATTCTTTTGGTTCATCAAAGAATAGTAGTGAGAAGCTTTCCTTATCTCCACATCACAGGCTTACAAGATTTTGATAAGCAGGTAAACACCACTGCAGAAGAGACTTCCTGGCCTGAAGTAGAGGAGAGAAGCATTTCTGCATTTTTGGGGTTATTTTTGTTTCTCTTTGGTAAGGTCTATTTAAATACTGATCTCTTCATTTCCAGTGTCATAAAGTTATTGAACCAGAATGGAGAGGAAAGTGCTTCTGTTGCTGAAGCAGAATATAGTAATATATCTGCTTGCCAAGTGTCATGATCAAAGAAATATTGCAGCCAGGTTGGGTAGAATATTTGGTATCTTCCAATCATTTAAAATCTCAGTCCAAGCCAATGAAAGGCTATAACATAGGTACAACAATATGTTTATTTCTTAATACATTGTCTACTCATTTATCAAAATAGTTTCTTTCTTTTTTTTCTTGTTTTGTTTTGTTTTGTTTACTTTTGTTTTTTTACTACCTTCCATTATCTTTGTAAAGTACTTAAGGTGGGCTACTCATAGAAGAGCACGTTCTTTCAGGTAATTTTTGTAAATTCTAAGTCTTTGTAGTCTTCAGCAATACATAAATACACCCATGACAATAGAGCTTTACTCCAGCCTATAGCATGCACCCAACCATCTACATCCCTCCCTTTGCTCTACCTGTCCAGCTCAGAGTTCTGTGCTACCTTTCCATGTGTCCTCATCACATTTCATTGAATCCCTTCTGCTCAACCCTGAACATGCTTGAACAGTGATATCGCTGTCCTTTCTTACTAAAACCAAGGCTAAATCTGAAAATGTTTTCACTCTCCAATTATATGATTAGTAATGGGAGTTTCATACAATGGATCTCACTTTACTCCCACACATAGCTCCATTTCACTGCAACATAATCCTGTCAACTAAAATGTTGCTTTTATCTTGGTGTCACCAAGTGAAGGGAAAAGAACAGAAATCTCTGTAAAGCAAGTTCCCTTTTAGATTGTCGCTTGTAGCAACTCTTTGTGGAGAGGCTCTTTGAATGTGAATGGTCAAGTTGAAATAAACAAAAAAAAACCAAAAAAAAATCACAGCTGATTTTTCTGCTTAAAAATAATGCTAATAATAATAATAAAACTCTGGTAAATTATTTTTCAGTGAGCTGTGTTTCTGGGCAGAAGCCTCCAAGCAGAGAGGTGTGAGGCACACAGGCAGTGGGAATAAGAGGGGCAGAGCTGCTGCTCCCCCACGTCCTTGCAGAGCCCACCAGGCCAGGGAGTCAGTGGGAGAGGAGCAAGCAGTGCCAAAATGTTCTTCACGACACTGTCTGACAAGGGAGCTCAGATGAAAGTTGTACTATTTTAGTAGAAGACTTTCGATAAAAATAAGACCATAATACAAAACAGTGATCTAATAGTTTATATCAGGTTTATTCATGAGTCCTCATTTAGTGTCCACTTAGCTAAAACTCCAGTTGATTGATCAGCTAGTCAATCAAAAAGTGAAATATTTTGTCAAATGTTTAAAAGTAAATAGCTATCTGACTTCAACAAAGGAACTTTTGCCCGATCCAGCTGTTATTTTTATAGAGTTTTCTATAGCCATTTATGGTGTTTCTTTTCTCTCCTGCTCCTATGCTCAGTTTCTCTTATGCAATGAATTGTGAGAGTAAGACAAATTAGGAAAGGAGATAAAGACACCATGTGATTTTTCTTTATTTGTTCTGTAAAGCATGTAGCTCATTTTATACAATTGTATAAATGGCAGTAAAACACTTGGCCTCAGTGGGAGCTTTATTTGGGTAATCTACATAAGGATTGCAGTCTGGGGCTCCCACTGTTTTAAGCAGTTCCAGAATACTGAGATCACATCTGCACAATATCTATTTTGCTTCTCTACAGAACTAGGGTATTTGGGCAAAAAGGGTAAGAAAAATAAAAACACCAAGTAAATGCGTTTTAAGAGTGTGTAGTGTTGGATGGTCCCTCTTCAGAGCTTTGTTTATATTTCCCATTAAAAATAATGTGTAAAAGTACCTCATAGTTTTTATAATTCCATTTGCAGTCTCTAAACAAAAATACCTTAAAGGGGCCTTTCATTCTGAGACAGAACACAAATATTTTAAAATACCTCCTCTTAGACACACAATACTATTTATACATAAAAATCTTTTCTCTGTCCCAGAGGAGGACATGGTGAGAGGCAAGGTGACACAAACTACAACAGCTCTGTGTTGTGATGGTACAGGATGCAGTATTTTCTACAGCTTCTCTGGACCGCTCGTGCAAAAGCCTGTGCTCTGTTGGTATCAAGGGGTACAGCAGACCGGCATGTTCCCTAGCACAGGGGTCAGCCCTTGGCTGTGCATAGGACTTTACTGGAGTTTCTTGTTGCTTTTTAGAGGAGCAAGCAAGCTGGATATGGATTTCACCAAGGAGCCAGAAAGTGACATGAAGCCTTTTTATCCGCCTGAGTCAGAGAAGCACAAACTCTAAGAAGCTGCTGACTCTCACAGCCTGAGCATCGATTTTTTTGGTAGAGTCTACTCCTTTATGTAAATAATAAGCTTTCCAAGAATAACATTGAATTCTTCTTTTAAATATTTAAACTCTGAAAGAGATTGGCTTAATCACTAGAAGTAATATTGGACTGAGTATACATCAGGCCCACACATTTCCACAGAATCAATTAGGTTGGAAAAGACCTCTGAAATCATAAGGTTCACGGTTTTGCACCATAGTCTAAACCAGCTAATTCTACAGAAACATGAATAATTATGTTGTTGGAAATTACCTGATTCTGCACCCTTCCCCCCAAAAAAGGTAGAACTGAGGTAAGGGCTAAAGAGCAATGAGGAGAAACAAATATTTGGAGAGATGAATAGTATGAAATGAGGATGCCATGTGGCATTAATTTGAAATGCTGACTCTCTAGTGGCTGTTCTTCTGCAGTTGAACTGTTTTGCTAAGATATATATTTGTTATTTAAATGGATGATCATGTCCTAGAGAGTCCCCTTGTAGATCTTTGTTGTGAATCTGTTACGATTTACTTGCCTTGAAATTCAATCTCTCTTTTTTTTTTGCTACTGTGATGACCATTGTAACCAGTCTAAAGATTAAATGGGAAAAGGGCACAAACCCAGAGGAATGGAGGGTGTTAAAGACTACACAGTCCTGTAAAACTTTTTGTGCTTTTCCTTCAGCTCTCACATCAAGAGGCACTCAGGACCCAACTGCAGGAATTTTTACAAATGCCAGTCAAAAAAGTGATTGTTCTCTTCTGCAAGAAGTGTTACTGAAGTGCCATTGTGGGGATCTTGCTTGCTTTATCATAAGAAGATAACAAAATTTAAGTTGGTATGAAGGACCTCCACCTTGCAACACAGAAGACTGAGTTTTTGATAGTGGATATTTACATGCCTTAGATACAAGCATTGGAAGTATGAGCACCTAAGCAACAAAGATACAGATTTTATGACACAAAATGGAAAGTATTGTGCAAGAGGAGAGGCTGAAGAGGGATGCAGACATTTTCTTACCATCTGAAAGTGCACAAATGGTGAAGATGAAGGAGGGAACAACAGTTTTCTTGGATGTCCAGTAAATCTGCACCATATATAAGCAGCTGGAAGAAGCTAGATACTGAAACAAGCAGTACACCTTATAGAATTTGAAAATTGTATCCATCACAGGCCTCTAGCTAGCTGACAACTTGGAATTAAACCCATTCTCCAAAATAGGCCAGCTAAGAATACAGGAATTCTGGGCTCTTCAGTGTATTGGTGAAAGATATATAACCTTGTGTATAATCCTTTATGCTTTTTTAAAAGTAGAGTGTAATGTGCAAGGTAGCCCATGTACAGAATAGACATTCCACTTTAATTTTAGAAAGAATGAATTACTGGAGGACTATAAAATAAAACCGGGTTATAAAACATGCAGGAAAATGTAGAAGAACAAGTTGTACTGCCAGCTCCAGCTCAGATACATATGCACAATGCTGAGAAAATAAGCCGTCTTTCCCAGCCTCAGTGACAGTAAATAAAGAGCGATGGCTAACAAAAGCAATGTGATAAAAGCTGGGTTGTGTGAGCTGTTCTTTTGCAGCAAACCCATAGTACAGCATATTCATTAGTCATATTATTTCTCACTGAGGGTTATGTATAGTTCCCTGTCCACCCGAATGAAAGCACAGTATGTACTATATATTTCCTCTGATGCATTGGTAGTGATCAAACCTAAGCTGGCTCTAGTGTAAGCCAGAAAGGAAAATAAAAGCAACAGTTCTTAGAAGAGGAGGAAAAGAAAAGCAAAGGAACAGTAAGGACACATTCATTTAAAGTGAGGTGAAACTGAGAGTATGTACTGCATCAGAGACGAAAAAAAAGTATGGGAAGTGGCACTCCATGAGTACTAGACAAAAGCTATAGCAATTGGCACTGTTTCACATTGATGTATTATGCTCCTTGGCTCAGCTACTGCCAATGGTGGTGTATATTAGCATATTTCCTTTACTACAAAGAAACGAAAAGAGCTGCCAACCTACAGTTGGTGATGTGCTTTATGTCATGAGTAAAGGTAGAAGGACTGATACAGAAAACAGACCAACCATTTTCTCATTGAACAAAAGGACTCCTGATGGTTTTAATCCAAAGGAAGATGGCAGCTGGCTGATCAGCCTGGACCACTTTCTAGTCATCTGAATATCTGAAGAAGTCACTTCTTAAAGGCCTTAGAGGGTGGGAGGTCATCCAGCTACTCAGTGTTTGCTCATCGGCTTCATCAGGAGGAGTCAGAAGGCTCAATTATGAATGTCTAGTAACAGTAAATAATAAAATATTGCCCTATTTACCAATTTACTCTTTTAGGTTTGAGAGCTGAAGAGGTACTGATGAGGTAGGGTCAGATGTTCAGTCAAGTGATTTCAAAGTAACAAGTTACCATGCATCAGGGTCATGGCACCTGTTCTTGTGAGAGCTGTTAGACAAAGGCATATGCCAGATGAGTTGGGACAATTCAGTCCAGAGTGGAAAGGATTTGAGCTATGTGCATCTAGGCTGCCATAGACACTGCTTTGGAGCCAGCATTATCTCAGTCATCAGTGCTGCTCCTACACAGGAGCAGAAACACTTGCTATTCTGTCCTTGTACTTCCTGTCACTCCCAGGATTGTGTATAAGCCATATTTCCATGTGAAAAGGGATTGTCAAAGGAGACTAAATAGGTAAAAATACCTGAAGTCTACTGAAATTCAGTGCAAATTGAACATTTAACAGATTAAGACCCCAATTAAATTATCAAGGATTCAGGAAAAAAAATCATGAATTTTGCTGGTGTAAATTCATATAATTGCATAGCACCAAGTTCCACTTTAACCTCATCCATAATCTCATTTTACTCAGTAAAAACACGTAGTTTACCTAAGATTTTAAAAGCAATTCATTTCTCTTGACAGATAAGACATTACATTATTTTCTTACATTTGGACTGTCATCAGTCAGCAAGTCAGAGCTAACCCAAAGTCATCACACCAAGTACTTATAATTTTTCCCCCTCAGAAAAAAAACACTGAATCCTCACCTCAGTTGACTTTGCTCTAGGTACAGGAATATAAAACCTGACAGAGAGAAACCCAGAATTTGCACTGACAGATGCACAGGGCTCAGGTTTGTCCTAAATGAATATGACTTCCCAGAAAAATTAATTCAGAGATTACATGCATGCTCATTAGGTTATTGAAGGAAGGCTCACTGGTAAGTTTTGTGATGATCTACATTGGCTTTCTGCAGGACACCCCCTTGAGACCAGGGTTGGCACTGGAGACACACCACATTATTCATTAAGTTCTTGGTGCTGCAGCACGTATCAACTAGTAAATTTTTATGCAAAATAGGAATATTCCTGAAGCTGTGTTTTGCATTACTGATTTGCCTGGTGACATGGCTCCAAGCAGCATGTGAAGTTTTCTAGTTTCTTTTGCTCTGGGGACCAGGGAAGTCAGTGCTGTGACAGAGACTTTGATGGAGGCTTACACCATCCATCAAACACTTTATTGGCCAAAGAAGAGTCAAGGATTAGAGACTTAAACCTTGAAGCAAATTTTATTTCCTAACTTTGATTTTGCCCACAAAACAAAGTCCTTATAAACCTAGTCATAGGATTTACTGGAAGTATTTTTCCAGCCTGAAAGCAAATCTTTAACTCCCTATCGTGCATTTTATGAGACATTGTGAGCTCCCCAGAGCCCTTCAGTACAGGGCTGAGCCTCATCTTTTGTATTTCAGCTGCCTTGACCAAAGGCTCCCAAGAGTACAGGCAGTACCTCAGGAATGGTGGGTGTGAGAGTGGGAAAGAATGGGATTGAAAATAGAATTAGATCAGAGACAGGTATCTTTGGCTGTTTGCTATCACTTATTTATCAAGTATTCTGGCTTAAGCTACGGTGAAGCACTGTGGAATTGTTTTTGGATGTTAACTGTTGCTCACCCCTCTACCCATTATAGGTTTTATTTTGCTATATATAGTTCTGTACGCTGAATAAAATTTACAAGCCAGTAACCCTTTGAGGACAAGAGACTACTGCCTTTGAGGTAGTTTAGGAGGGCAACTGAGTAGCCTGAGCAATACAAAATGCTGAGATAGTAAAGGACATACACCTAGTGCCAGGGGCTGCTCAGGGAACAGTCCCTGATTTAGGAAGAGGGGACCATTTTGCTGAAACAGCACAGGAGAGAAGTGGTACCACTGTAATTAAACTTGTTTTTTGAAGGCCTGGGATTTGTATGCTAACAGAGCAAGATTTAAATACTCAGCTAACACAATGAAATGAAAGATGTGTAATGGCTCCAGCCCTCTAGCTTAGGTGGCAACTGATTTTTGAGAATGAAAAGCAGTATCAGGAGAGGCAGTAAAGTTAAACAAGGCAAAAAATAGGAAAAAAAAGAAAAAGTACTACACCAATATGTAATTAACTACCAAAGAGTAGGGCAAGGGGAATATAAGGTCATGCTTAAGTTAATTCACACAGGGATGCATCACAATATTTGGAAACATTGCAAAAGTACTTCATCCTTTAGATATGCAAAGAGGGGGTCAGTAGAAAAAAATTTAGGTAAATCTCAGTCTGTTAGCTGATCCAATTTAAGATCAATGGAGATTTTACTCACTATGACCACTGGTAACGGAAATGCTTCTGAAATAAAATATTTCGTAGCAAACAGAATATTAAGAAAATAATGTAATCAAGCCTTTTCATAAGGAAAAAAAAATGAAGGGAAGGAAAAGAACCTGGATAGATGCAATGTAATTTTTACACTGGCTCCTACCAAGTCTTCTTAAAAAGGAAACTTTGAAAAAAAATGAGAGTATTGTTGAATGGATGTGGGGAGGGGAGTCAGTGAGAAAAATTAAGAGAAATCCTGTAGGCTTCAAGGACCATATTCTGTCTGCTCTCCAAGGCTATGCACAGGAAATACAAGTGCAGCATGGGAGAACATGCATTTGTAGTTGCTATGTAGGACTGGCTGGAAAGTCATGTCCCATACCAGCCAGCACACACTGTACTGTAAACTGGAAATGACAGAAGAGCACTTTCACCCTGTCTATAGCACATTATGGGAACAGCAGCAAAGCCCTGGGTTGCCTTGACCGAAAGAAAAGCCAAATAGTTTGGCAGAACATACTGTAGGCTCTTCCAAATATGGAAGTTTCTTCTGATCTCTGGGGATATTTCAGCAGAACTATTTTTAAACATAATGTTCACGCTTTTCAAGTACTTTTCTTTGATTTGGAAGCAGAAAATATGGAGAGAGTGGAGTAATTCCCATTGTTTTGTTCCATTTTTTAAAAAGTATGTTCCTGGTGTCAGGATTATCAAATAACACCAGAGCGTGTATACAGCTGAGACAGATAACAACCATATTTCTTTACTCACTACAGATGCTGAGTTTTTCAAAAAGAAGAAAAACAAAAAGTTAAGACTTTTTATCTCCCCTCCTTCAACTCAATAATAGAAGTTATCTTAATCTAGTCTGGCAAAAGCAGCAGAACTTTTACAGAATTACTATCCTTCACGGTTTTTCAGCTCTCTAAGAACTCACACACAAGTTTCTGTAGCAAGAATTAATTCCAGCACCTGGAACTCTACAGTGGCATTAGAATAGCATTTTGTCATCTTTGTGTATATACAAGGATTTCAAATGACACTGAAAATACTAATACATCTTCTGAGTGCTTCTGTGTAATAGGAGTAACTACAACTACAAAAAAAAGGAATGGGGCATTATTACTAACTGACACCGATTAATTATCACCATGAGGACAGTTCCAGGACTGCTGACAGTCCAGGGCCAATTATATGAGTCATGGCAAGCATTTTCCAGATAGGAGACTTGGTTTGTTCTGCAACAACAGCAACAAAAAAAAATCTGGGCCGAGACACACTTAAACTTTGGGAGCCCGTTGGTTATAAAGGTACCTGATGGAGAAAAGATTTTTTTTTTCTCTCTGTTTTTCTTCATAGTTATGTCCTATAATGGAGAAATAAGATCAGGCCTTTCTTAGCTTTATGATCATTCTCAAGAATTGGCACGGACCCAGGAACGTTCCCAGTGGCCAATCTGGATGTGGTATCTCTGTTTCAGCAGGTAAAAATGTTCAGCTGTATTGACAATGGCCTTGTCACTCCACTTGGCTTCAGGGCCAAAGAACATTCTCTGGTCACTTTTATTTACCAGAACAGATGCAGCTGTTGATGGAGCACAGCCATTATGGAAGTCTTGGTTCCAGTTCTTTTGCTGGCCTATGATGCAGATTGATTCAGATTTGCTTAATGTCCTTGATTTGCTTATTGAGAGATAATGACATAAGAAGTTTTTTTGGGGGGTCATATTAAAGGTTTATTTAGTTCAGTATCTTTTCCTGACAGTGAGAAAAAGCCTGCAGATGAGTTTGAGGACAGAACAAACATAGCAGAACTTGCCAAAAATTCTCTCTTCAGTTCCATCAATTGCAAGTTCACGGCTGCCCAAGCCAGAGACGTTTAGTATTCAATCACTCCCTGATAGATGTCTCTTCTGTCAGTGGGAAGTTGGGTAATCCGGTAATCCTTTGGACCCCCACAGTGTCTTGCAGCATTGAGGTCTGTGTCTTACCTTCCCCTTGTGTGAGAATGAGTCTTTTTGTTTGCTTTCAGTCTGCCAACTGCTAGTTTGATTTGATGTCACTGTACTGCAGCAACGAACACTGACATTCCCTGTTTATCCTCTCCTTGTAACTCATGATTTTATAGATCACTTTCACTTTCCTTAGGGGCATCTTAACTTTTTTTTTTTTTTTTTTTTTTTTTTTTTTTTTTTTTTTTTTTTGAGGAAAGAGCATGTATTTGGTGATTCTTCTTTCAGATGCCATTTCATAATTCTGTCACCTGTGTGCTCCTTCTCTGAGCTATTTCCAGTCCTTTTTCTAATTTTTTTTTCTTCATACTGATAGAAAAGATTTTTTAAGCTATTCAAGATGGGAGAGATCTCTTACTGAATGTGTATGGTGCTTCAAACATGGGTGAGTAGGTGCTATTGTAATACAATATGAAGGAAGAGCTCTAGATCAAAGGCAAAATTTATGTAGCTATTGAAGTACCTTAGAAGGCAGAAGATGACAAACAAGATTTACAGAAGCAACTCTGCAAATTAGATGCCTAACTTCTCCTGCTAGTCTTACCAGCACAGCAGAACCTGTTTCATGTTGCTGATCTTTCAGAAAACAGCCCATAGGTCAGTGATTAGAAGTAATCAGTGATACCATATGCACACAGAAAACAGCACTGTTTCTTCCCAGACCCAATCAGCACCCAGGCATGACATATCTGTAGAAATAGAGGCAGTCTGGCAAATATAAATAATGTGAATTTTGAGAGAAAATTCATCTTGTGCATATAAAAGAAGTAATAAAAAATCACAAGGAAAGAAGATTCAGCAACACTGGATTAATAAACTGCAAGAAATGAGATTGGGAAATTAATGAAGTCCTAAGAAAGCTGGGGGAAAAAAAAGATGTATTGATAGGTATGTACTATATTTCTTCCTTAGAGTTGTTTTTCTCTCTGACACTTAATGTTGTGTTAAAGACCATGATGGAAAATCAGTTTAAAATTCTTCAGTCTCCTCTAATTTCAGTATAGAAGGAAAGGATCATGGTGAATCAGACCAGTAAGATTTTCATCAGTTTTAAAACTGTATGAGTACCACTGCCTTTGTTATGGGAAGCTGGGGAAAGAAAGGATGACCTTTGCCAAGACAAAGATACAGCTGAGACACTTGAGTTACAAGCTCAAACTTGTAGTCTCAAATTACTGAGATTTTTTTTCTGGTGTCTTAAACCTTTGGACAACAAAGTTACCGCTTTGATATAGAAACCATTTACGATCAAGCCAGAAAGCATATCTTTACATTTTTTTTGAAAATGTTGAATTTTATGGATTAATCTGACCTCACCAATTCTAGTTTGTGTTGCTTATGAGGCTGAGAAGGCAAAAGTGGCCGAAATGAATTCTCAAGGTATGATCCTTTCCATCTGTAGAACTGTCATACCTATTTGTCTGGATAAAGAGCTTAGAAGCCAGGGATGGCCCTTGGGACATTGGTACACAAAAACTGATGTTCTTGATCGGGGTTTCCCAGTGCATAACCAAGTCTTGGAATGTGTTTTTATTTGGTCTTGATGTATTTATTTCTCATTAAAAGATTTCTGAATGTACTGTTTTTTGCATATTGTGTACAGACATACAGAGTAAGCTATTCTCAGCAAACAACTTATTCATCAAAAATATCTGCTTTATGTTTAAAAATAATTTGTATACAAACTTCATTTTTTTTAGTCTGAGACTACTCTGGAGTAAATTTATGCTTAGAGTGAATACAGCTGGCAAAACTAGGCATCAGCTGACTGGTTTATGCAAACATGCTGTAGCTTGAGTATTTCTTGCAAGTTATTTCCTGTCTTGACTTGGTGTACTGTGTTTATATTGGGAATTTATTTTCATGCTGCTCAGTTGTATGAGTTCACCTGGTTCACAGTGTCATACACATTTCCTAAATGGGAGTGCTACATCTTTACTCCACTGCTACACTGCACTTTCAGTCTGTCTGAGCTCCGAGCAAACATGCACCAACAATTTGCTTCCTTCCCTTCTGTGGAAAAGTTGGCCTAAGAAGAATTTTATTTCCTGAAAGTTTACATAAAATGTAAAGGTTTAACTGGGGAAAGGACAAGGTAAAAGAGGGAAAAGAGGAGAATTAAATGTGTGGTGGTTCTTCTGTTAGCCCAGTAACACCTTGGATCAGTAGGGGCTCCTTCTGCATGTTACAGCTTCGTTTGGCCTTGGCCAGAGAAAAACATCCATTGGATTCAATACCAAGGTAACTGCATGAACTCTATGGTCTGTGTAACACAGAACATTCAGTTACATGATGGAAAAGTCATCACTAGTCTTCAAATCAGTAAATTCCAGTAGGTGATTTTTTGAATCGTGGTGAAATGAATGTTTATGACTAGTTTTCCTAGCTGTTGCTATAATATAGTGGCTGTGGACTGTACAATCACATTCTTTATTTCTGGAAGAATTGATGTACCTCCAAGAGAGGATTATATAATCCCCTTTCAGGTCAGATGATCTGTGAAAGTGCAGATGAATGCAGAGTACAAACTGAAGAAAAACTGGAAAGCAGTAAGGTTGCTTGGTTTAATGTTAGCGTTACTGTCTGTGGCTTATAATAAATGAACATTAAAAAGGGTTTCACTCACAACAAACACTTCTGATAGCATAATAGACTGAAAAAAAGAATTTTTACAGGCCCTTACTCATATAAACTATAACAGCAACTGGATACAATGTCAGGCAAATGGCTTATGCTTTATATGAGTGTGTGAACCAAAGACTTCTGTTGACATTGTATAGAAGTCATTACACTTTCAATTGACTTATTTTGCCATTGCAAACACTGTTATCTCCTCACTGGAAGAATTATTCCTCTTTGTTTTTCAGAGGAAGATTTTATATTGTCTTAAGAAGTATTGTCATGGATTTTAAAATAATTTTTATATATATAGCCACATTTTTGATCCCTTTCAGTTAAAAAATGAACAGAATAATTATTGATGGGCCACTGCGACACTCAGTTAAGAGATGTGGATTTGTGTGTGATATAGCAGTCCCTCTTTTGTGTGACCTATTGCATGTACTGCACTTGTGAAGGCTACAAAGTCACTGTCCTTCTCTTTTTTCCTTATTCTCCCATGCCTTAACAGTTAATTCCCATATATTCATTCTTTCACACATTTATCTCACTTGTTGTCTTGAAAAATTAGTCTTTTAGTGTGAACCAGTGCTAAAGTGTTCTGAAATGATGTTTAATTTTTTGTCATTTCTTCTACCTATAAGAATTAAATACATGAGCAATCAAGTGATTTTTTTTTTTTTTTTTACTTTCTTGGTTATCCTGATGTCAGAGTTACTATGAAAAATTTTTGAACTTCTGTTTTTCCACCGTGATTCACAGCCCTAAGTATTTTATGATTTAGAAGACACGTTTATATTTATTCTTTATTGTGGACATGTGCTTAAATCAACTTCGAATTGGGGCTTTTGGCAAGCAGAGCAAAGAATATACAAGGCATATTGTCTTTGCTGCCATGCAACTTTCTGCCACGATACACTTTTTTGGTGCTCATGCCCTTAGTTGGCTCAGAGCTGGGAACTCAGCCATGGCACGTAATTGAGCAACCACATGCTTGGCCTTGAGGACATGATGGCCACAGCCCAGGCTGTCAAACTGGTGTTCAGGAATGGGGAGAGCACAGGAACTGACTCATATCAGGCTGCACAAACTAACCTGAAACAAAGGGGGGTGTAGCACCATGTAAAGGTGCTCTTTGGTCCAGTAAACCTTACAGACCTTATAGTGCAAGCCATAGGTCAGCCAGAGGCACTTGATTGGCAATATGTACTTAGGGACTGGCCTCGGTACTGACTGCAATGCAGAGCACATGATCCATTTACCTCCTTCTGTGGGAGGGATGTTAAATAGAACACAGTGATGCTCTTTACTAGGTCCACCTGCCCAGGATTAAAGATGATGTAATTGGATGATCCAGAAAGTTTTGATGTTATAATTCTTTAACCAGTTTCTGGGTTTTGAGAAAATACCACTCCATAGGTGTAATATGTTCCAAAAATTCCTCGTGTAATGATGCTTTTTGTTTTGTACAGAGGCAGAAATAATAGTGTGCATTCATTTCAAGAAACTTAAACTTCAGCATTGTGCATAAAGCAAAAGATAACATTCCAAGGTTTTCAGTTTGACAGGGAAAATATCTTCTTGACCCTTTTGCAGTTAAAAAGAGAGAACAGAAAAAAAGGAGTATTTGTAACTCTTCCATCTTCTCCATTAATCCTCACTTTAGACTTTGACTCATAAACAAGCATGATAGGGTCCTGAACCAGGATTAAAATGGAAGGTTGTTTTCAAAACTGGTGTAGAAAAGAACTTTTTCATTTTGTGTGTGTGTGTAAATGCCTTTAAAAATGAATAGAGTCATTCATCTTAAAAAAAGAAGTATTGACATTTTTATGGAGTTGTTTTTGGAAAGATCCAACATTTAATATTAAATTCAACATATGTTTGTGGTCAAATTGTGCTCCTACTGTGTAAAATGTATGAATAACAACTTACTGCATTCTCCTGGCCAATATACGGAGTGAAGGTTGATTAATTTAACTAGTATCCCTTAATCTCCTGCCTTGGCTTCCATCCCGTTCTGCAAGGGTTGATAAATCTTACATCCCCTGAGGAGTATTACAATTCCTAATAGTCTTATGCTATTAGGAAGAAGTAAGACTCAACTGTACCAAAACATCCAGCACTGAAATTGTATAAATAATTTAGCTTTTCCAATTTAATTTTTTTGCAGCTTTTCTTTGCAGACCATGATAAGAGATGTTAGTTCAGTCAACTGTAAATAAAAAAAAAAAAAGAAAAAAAGTACTGTTCGGGGGTGTTTGTATGCAAAGGTAAGGCTGTTCTTCTCAGTGTTTGGAGCACAGTGTTAGGCAGTCAAACCAAAATCATTCATATATTTGCCAGCCTTTTAAAAAAATGTATTTTTATTTCGAGTGAATGTTCTCTTAGGACCACCAGCTACTTGCTGCATGGTATGACATGGTCAGAAGAGGAAAGTTGTCCACTGATTTCAGCATGCAGTGGGATTCCCTGCCCTGGCACAGGTTGTCTGTGCGACTGTATTTGAGTCACTCCAGACTTTCTGGAAGACTCAGATGCCCAGTCAGTCCACTTAAGTTGTATGAGTTACTCTGCATCAGATGAGCCATAACAGTTGTCTTTGTTCACACGTGTAGTCCACAGCAAATTCAGCTTGGCTTCACTTACAATGAAAGAAATTTAAGATAAATAGTATAGCCTTGCATTTGCTATAGGCTGAGTTAGCACAAGGACAGTCACCGTGTTTCAGATAATGCATATTGGATTGTTCAGCTGCAATATCTTGGTCATGTGACTGAGATTTATACCTCATTTATAAATTACCTTGAAGGAGAGTGAGCGCTGAAGGGATAAATACATTTAAAAAAAAGCAGTGAAAAAGACTGTGAAAATCTCAAAACCTGGGACTATAAAAACCATGTGACTATCCAGAGAGAGACCATTCTCATGTTCAAGAAGAGACAATATTAGTAATTTCTGAATAGGAATGCATTTTTTTTCAGAGTATAGTGCAACCTGGCAAATTAGCTGATTGTTTTCCTATTAACTAATATAAGTGATGAGTATTTTGCTTCAGGAAATATAAACATCTTTTGCATACGACTGAATCACCTGAATTGTGCTAAATCTATTGTCTCCACTCTAGCAAAATTTCTGCTGCAATTAGTGAGATTTTTAAAGGACTTGTAGCTTGCAGTATGTGTTTCCACAAAATAATGTTCTGAATTCAGTATCAGGTTGGATTGAATAAAGGTATGAAAACAGGTCTTGATTCATGTTTTAAATTGAAAATCATGCTTTGAATTCTTATTAATTATTCACAAATCTTTCTTCATACATAGTAAAGTCCCGTTACATCTGGGGTAAGTAAATAGGATTATACCTGTGGGCAAAAAGGGAGTTACAGGATTCAGGAAGGACATTTGGAGGAGTAAATCTGCTAGTAAGTGAGCACTCCATGGTATTTGGTTCAGCAGCTATCCGTGGAATAATTTTGGAGCATTTGAACTGGTTCTCTTATATAAAATGTGGATCTTGTGTGCCCATGGACCATTATGGTTTGGGCATGTGTCTTAACAGGTCCCTCTTGCACCTCAAAGCTTCAGTCTGGGAGTGGGAAAGGGCAAAGCAGGGCTTAGTCTCAGACCAGCAGTAGTTGTGCCCCATGAGACCCTGGTGTGACAATACTGTAGTAAGGCGTGAGGTGCAAGACTCCAAGAACAAGCTCCACAGTGATGTTTGGTTTGTTTTGAGACATACTTTCTTGTGAGTAATTTTTGATTAAAACTACAGCACATTTCAATCACATGAGGAACAACCAGTTGTGAATATCTTATGAAATACATCTTTGAAAGCTCAGCCTTATGCAGTTTTACAGGGTTTAAATTTAAAAAGCCCTCTGAGAGAAGAAAGAAGTGGTTCAAGTCCATTGGTGCATGTTTGTTAAGGTTCTTTTGATGTCCAGGAATATACTGGCATATTGCAGAGGTTTATGCATGAGAAATACTATAGAAAGAGTCCAGTAGTGTAAAGTTAGAAAATTCAGTCCATCATGTCACATTTGTTTTCAGACAAACCCAAAGGACTGCCTATCAGATAGACCCAGAGAGCTTGGTTCTAACATTTGTACAGCCCGAGGGCATGGGGAAAACTGCTGGTCAGGAATGATACAATCCAGCTGGCCTGCCATTTGGGTCCACCTTTTACAACCATTCTGGTAAGCTCCCCAAGCAATTCAAAATCCCTCTGGACACACTTCCATATACATTTATTCCTAATGTCATAGGCTTGGCCCAAATCCCTGTGATTTCCCAGAGCTGTGTGACCGGTTATACAGGGTCCCTTGCAGGACTTCAAAATTAACCCTGACCAAAAGCCTCAAAAAGCCTGTCTTACACCAGACCTCTGAAGGAGACGTGTTTTTTCCAGGCTCATGCTTTCATAGGCAGAAAACAACACAATATTTTCATACCAACATATCCAAAGTGTGGTATATAAACCTGAATATCAGAATCATAGAATGGTTTGGCTTGGAAGGATCCTTAAAGATCATCTAGTTCCAGCTTCCCTACTGTGATCAGTGACACCTTCCACTAGACGAGATTGCTCAAAGTCCCACCCAACCTAGTTTTGAACTCTTCCAGGGATGGGGAAACCACAGCTTC
This sequence comes from Acropternis orthonyx, assembly GCA_035583155.1. Classification (NCBI taxonomy): domain Eukaryota; kingdom Metazoa; phylum Chordata; class Aves; order Passeriformes; family Rhinocryptidae; genus Acropternis; species Acropternis orthonyx. Next base: position 11,296,714 of record JAWWEU010000081.1, read on the forward strand.
CCTGGCCAACTTAATCCTGTGTCTCACCACCCTCATAGTGAAGAAATATCAGCCTCTTGTTCCTTTAAAATATGCAGATGTATTTATTTCCCTATTCCTAGTTTCATTTACTCTGTATTTCATATACTTGCTGTAATAACACCACAAAAAACTTCATAAACACACAAGTCAGTGGGGCATTCTATGCCTGCTTGTGATTTTACACATCTTTTCTTTAAGCCAGAAAATCTAAATGTAAAACGTAGTATTCAGAGCCATTGAGTAGGGTTTTGTGGTGCTCTCTGGAGGATGCTGGATTCATAAAACAATGAATGGATTACAGCCACTGATAGAGTTAGTTTTTCCATCTGTGTCAGGCAGACAATTTACTCTTGCTAACGGCTTCATATTAATAAACCACCCAAGTATAATTCATTGCAGGTTGCAGCTGTAAATCAGAAATAGCCTTCATTTTGTTCAGCTGTCATGCTGAGAGAGCATCAGGGGGTGGGGGCTGTTTGTAAGGAGGCCAGCGGAGCTGCGCACTTTGACCTCTCTCTGCAGTGTAAAGCATGTCATGCCTCAGCTGTCCGTGGAGACAGGTCATGTGGACCAGTGCCCTGTCACAAGTGAAAAGCCACCTCCTCTCACCTGCCATCATTTTTTTGTCCTGCTGTGTTCTGCAGGGAAAGAGATGGAAAGAAATGCTGCAGAAACGGTGCAGTGCAAACACAAGCACGCCTGGCAGCAGCCAAATCCCTCAGGCTCTGCTGTTGCTGCTGCACTGCTAGGAGCTCTTGGACTGCACGTGTTTGACCCAGGCACAAACCAAATCAGAGAGAATAGAATAGAATAGAATAGAATAGAATAGAATAGAATAGAATAGAATAGAATAGAATATTTTCATCTGGAAGTGACCTACCCTGATTATCTGTCTCAGCTGCCTGACCAATTCAGGGCTCACCAAAAGATCAGAATCAGTCCCAGAAATTTGCAGATATAGGTAACTTTACTCTAATCATGGTATGCTGGTGGCATTAGACAAATCACTTCATACCTGATCCAAGTTCCTTTAAAGCTGAGGAGAGGTTTTTTTGACACCTTGACTCTAATGGAAACTCATGCAGTCACTCAATCTCTCAGTTTCCCTGTCTCTACCCAGGAAATTGGGATAAGCACAAGTAACTCAAAAAGGTGTTCTGAGGATTAATAGTTAACATTTGTAGGGCATTTTGAGGATAAAAAAATCCTGAATATTGACATTATCACACCCGGCTCTGTGCGTTTGTGCACCGAATGAAGGTGATATTTCCATGGGTAAAACGTACATTTCAGATAAGCTGCATGCCTGTACAAATAAATCCTCAGGCAAATAAATGTGCTCCATAGTCCTTTAGGCAATATGCAAGGAAGCAGAGGCAAAGGTAGAGGGCAGCAGAAGCAGGGGGAGATGCTCTGAAGAGGGAAAAGAGATTCAGAATGTGTGATGGGGGAAATCTGAAAAGGGGAAATCTCTTTTTCTACGAATGCAAATGAATAAGCTGTACTGAATCCCAGGCCACAGGCTGTGCACATGAGAATACAGTATTTCAAAATTCTTTTTGCATTATGATTTAGCCATGCATTATGGTTTATGGTGACATGATCTCATTGTTTAGAGATTTTTGGTGTGCACTATGACAGCCTTTGTATGGCAATAATTGTAACTCATACATTAATTTTTTGGCATTCCTCATATATTCATTCAGTCACTGGAATGTGCATAGTTTAAAACTAGCACATTGTAACTGAACAAACAGTGGATTAAATGTGCCTGTTTTGTCTTCTTTGCTAAGCTAGGTGGGATCAAAGCTATCAGCTTCTGTGCCATAGTTTAATTATATTTTTACTCTGAGTGCCAACATTTTACAAAATGAAATGAAGCAACGACAGGAGAAAATACAGCATCATTCAAATAGACTTTAATCGGGTCTTGGAAGGATAATAGAAAACAACTGAAACAGCTTTGTTAATTCTGTTGGTTTCAGCCCATTGTGAAACCAGTGCACATAGCTGTTATTTCAGAGATGATCAACACTGGTCTGTCTGGACCTGCAACTGCTGAGTGGAAAGCAGGATAACAGCATGTATAGATGCCCACACAAAGGTAGCTGCACAGTGCCAGTGACAGGCAATTGACATAAGGGCAAGGAAGGGACCGATGTTAGGAATGAATTGTTCATAGCCAGAGCAGTAAATGATGGTTCCTATCTATGCAATTAACTGTGAGCTACAAGCAGACGGTGCACAATGGCAAAACACATTCCAGTTACTCCCTTTGTATTCTGTAATCTTGAGTGCAGACACATTTTTCAACATTTCCTGGTCACCCACATCATCCTAAATATTTAGAAGGTGTAGACTGGATTTAATTGTGAGAGAATTTCCATGTCTGTAATGGGAAAGGGTTAGTCTATGCCTCTTTTGAAATGACACTGAGAACATAGAGAAATGTGCTCACTGTAATGATAGCCCTTAGGAACATGTTGAATCCTCAGAGTAAAAGCTCATTCACTGACTACAGGCAAAGGCTGTAAAGGAGTAAGGAAAAAAAAAGATATTAAGCAAATTTAAAAAAAAAAAAAAGCGAAATCAGGTAGCTTCTGCTCCTTCTCTTTGGAATCTGAAGTGCTAGCAGGAAGTGCTGTAATAATTATTTCTTCTAACAGCTGGCACTTCAACCTTCCTTCACACCAGGGGAAGTCAGTACTCAAGGGCTGGAAAGCGAGGTAGAGTCTCAGGGGAGCTTTTATCGCTGAGGATAGCACTTTCATGCCATGTATGGGAAAGAAAAAAAAAAGATTAAAATGCAAACTGCTTTCTGCATGAACCACCTGTCTTTCTCAGGGGCTTTTTTAAAGATGGACTTTGATTGGAGGGTCATCTGGTTGCAGGGTTTTTTAAATGTGCTTTTCTGTCCCTGCTGGCTTATGTAGCTCCTGTTCTCCCTTCTCCTTGTGTCTGCTCCCTCCAGGATGCTTCTTCTCACCGTATGGATGGTCCTTATGACCCCACATCTCTCCATTTCTGCCAGTGCTGTGCTTTGCAGAGGCTTGCATTACACTGAAGCAGAGACTACCCTGGGATAAAGTAACCCTGAAAGTATCACAAAAAGGAAAAGGGAAGCGAAAGGTGATTTCTTACATAAATCTGGATGCTAGCAAAGGCCTGCTGGTACCCGAAGCTGTTCCATGGGCACAGTCTTGTAGGTAGCAAGAAGTGTCCAACAGCTGAAGGTCAAATAGTTGCTGAAGAAAATATCTTTATAATCAAAGCCAAAAAGTGAAGGAAGGAACTGAACAGAGGAGAAAAGGAGTAAAGGAAACTACAGCCATAGGGCTGAGTACAAATACAGAGATGATGAAGGAGTATTAAGCACCTTTTAGCCTCTTTAGAGAATGTGCACAAGTCTGTATGAAGGTAAGGTTACTTACTACCCTTGCCTTCTTCTCTGAGATACAGATTTTCATGCGTACTTTTTTAAGTTTTCATTTTCCTGATGTTGCTCTGTAATTGTTAGAAGTTTCATTTATCATGTTCATATAGCTCCCTGTGCATATGTGTTTTGATACAGACTTTAATTACTTGGTAATCTATTATTTTTATTTCTCTGTATGGATGATTATTAAATAGTTCTTTTTATCTCCTTTATTCAATGTATGGCTTCAGGCCCTATTAATCTCAGTCTAAAGCCTCAGCTGAATATATTGTTATTAAGTTCCTCGTGTATTTTATGGTGCTCTTTCTGTAATTTGTCAGTTCTTCACAAACATTGTGAATTTATATTCACAGCAGCCCTAGCAATTAAGCATATTATTACCATCATTTTACAGATGGAGAATTGAAGAAAAGACAAATTATAGATAAAGCTGTCAAAATCCTACACTAATTTTTGATGACCAACTTTAGACACCTAGACTATAATTTCTCTGGGGCAGTAGTATTAAATAGACAATCTACATTCTAGTCATATATCCATGTGCTTCAGCCTTCTGAATTTCAGCAAATCACATTCATAAAGCAGGGAATAAAAATATTAACAACTGACTTTAATCCAAAATGAACACAATGGCAGAATAGGGAGATAGTATAACTGCCTTGCATGCTGTTGTGCTAAGCTGAGCTTTGTACAGTCAAAGGCAGAAGTTTATACTGTGAGACTCTACACCTGAGTTAAGTATCTAAGCTCCCACCAGTGTCAACAGGGCATCGGGAGCTGCTCATTCACCCTCCTCAGGAGACACCTCTGTCTGATTAGCCCAGCACTCCACTGTGCTCTGTCTATGCACTGACAAGGTCTCAGCTGACTCTGCTGGGAATGCAGACACGCAAATGACATGAAGACACTGTAGACAACCAATTGTAGACAACTAATTTATTTGCCTGAAACTGCAGGCAAGCCTCTCCTCAGTGTTTTTAGTAATGAAATGCTATACTTTCTACAACATTTTTCCTTTATCTTTTCTTTGGTACTGATGCCTAAGAATTTTGCTGTATTTTGTAGATTTTGTAGATTTTTAGAATTATGTATGTTTTCCTGGGTTGCTCACATATAAGGTGGTGTTAAAAGTCACAAAAAAGTTTTCTCACACATTCCTGAGTTTTCCCAAGGACACTGTTTTGAAGAAGTACCTGCAACATAGCTTGAAGAGAGAAGAGAAGGCCCAGAGCCCCTGGAGAGGCTCCAAGGGGCAGCTCTGAGCTTCCTGAGAGTGACACCAGAACGTTACCAGGGTAGATGGTTCTTGGGTTGGATGTAACCTTTAGTTATGGCAATTAAGTGGTGTTACAAAATCAGTAAGCACCTCTATGCAGTGCACACATCTCTATACACCATGCAACAGAAAATATTCATTAAAGAACTGCTCTCTACCTATACTAATGCTGTATCAAAAAGTTTTTCTCCCTCCATTTTAGGCAACAGTACCTTCCATTTTCTGCAGCAAATTGAAACTGAGACACCACAGATATATTTTTATTCATCCTGTAGTCCTTATTCACATAACACTGCCCATGTTTGCTGAGTTTTTAGTACTCATTCACACACAGTGGAAATGGATATCCTACTGTACTCAGAGATATTTTTCTCTTTGCACTGTCCAAAACTGGACAATATTGCATGATGTTGTGTGTTCTTGCCCCAGTGTTCCTGCTCCTTTCTGACAAGCCCTACCCTGACACTCAAACTGCATGACTGCATCTCTGTTTTCTTCAGCTGAAATTAAATTTTGAAGTATTAATCCATTGTGATGTTGACAAGAGAGAATGCAACTGAAACCCTAGAATGGATTCTAATTATACTAAAATCATGTTTCCTATTTTTAATATGTTAGTTTTTTATATCAGCCAAGTGTTCGGTTACTTGACTAGTCCATTAAATAAACTTTAATTTATATGATAATTGAACAATCTCTAAATATCATACAGAATAATTGCAAGCCTCTCTGTTACTAGGAGAGGTACCAGAGGGGTGGCATGATCCACAGAATAGTGTACAAGTTTGCAAGTAAAGAAAATATGCTATTCCCAACTTTGTCACAAACTTTGCAGGTGGGCGTATATTGACTGAAGCCATCTGCATCTGGCTACTGGCTCAGTTGATGGTCAGTGAAGAATTAGTCATTAGAATCCAGGGGACAATTAATCGTCTCCTAAATTAGACGTCTGAAATAGGGCAGATGATTGGCACACTAAAAGGGCATATTTGTCTCCAGTGACTACACATGGAGCCCCAGGAGCTAGCTTGATTTTAAATGTCTACATTGTTGATTTCTAAAGTCAGGTGAGATGAATCCCACCCTCTCTATCCGCAGGCCAGTTATTTTATCTCAGCTTGCCTTTTATTTGTCTTTCTGAAAGAGCTAGTGCAATACCAGAAGCAGTAGAGTAGAATTAACACAGAGCTCTACCTTGAATAATTAGTTTCTCAGTAGGGCCTTTTTATAGATCACTGGGGTATCTCTTCATGGCATGATGTGGTGTATTGTAGAAATACCCTAAGTGCCATTATAATAAGTCTTATGGTAAAACTTAATTAAATATCAACATCTTCAATGTAACACGGGAGTTCCTGTTGCCCTATAGGTTCTTTTCCTATGAAAAAAAAATCTTAAATTGTATTAGTGCAATATCAATATCAGAACTTTTGTGGTGCCAAAGTTTTCATAGGAATCATGGTGAATTTTCCTTAGCAAAACCCCACTGTTCTTACCTTGCTCTTCTTCTGTCTCCAGTTTATTTCTTTGTCTGGTAGACAGTGAAGCAGGAAGCTTCAGAAACACGAGCCTTGTGGCAAGTCAGAATGACTAATAAAGCTGAATTCTGGGGATATTGCCAGGGAATGTCATATTGCATGTGCTGCACCAACAGCTCAGGAACTACAGGTGAAATTATAAGATTATGTGTTGCCAAGCTCTAAGGCAAACTGGTGAAGCAAAACAGAGTCAGTGAGGAAGCAGAGGGGAGCTCCAGGTAGTTACAATTTACCCCTATTTGGAAACATGGAAAGCTGTGATGCATTTGAGGGTACGTATACCCACACAGTAAGCCTGAACAGCTGTAACTGTCCATGGAATTTCTCTTTTGAACTCAAGTAAAGACCAGTGGTGCATGTATTTTTAATAGTTTCTGTTATTGCATGTATGCAGAGAGCAATCTTTCCTTCTGTTTTTATTTCTGGGTAAGACCTATTCACTTCTGTGTCCAACACTTCTGTCTATGCTGTGCTGCATGTGGTATACACTGTCAGGACCTCAGAAGTTCTGCAGCTGTGGGCTCATCACCCTGTTTGGAAATTCAGGACAGACCTTTTCCTTCTTTCTCTCAATGTGTCAGTCTCCTACACCTCTACGCAGTTTTCAGCACTTGCTAGATAGTTCTGTTACAATCAGCGGGAATACCCTTGGGAAACATCTCCAAATTTGGCTATGAGAGGGATTGTTTTGGAAAGTCGGAAGCAAGATCAGCTTGACCTGAGCATTAGCTTAGATATAAATAAAATGAAGACTTACTTTGTTCACTATAAACAGTCAGGATTATACACAGGTATCTGTATTTCTGATATCTTCAGGAAGGAGCATCTGTATGTTAAGAGAATAGACACTTGCAAGACTTTTTTCATGTCTACCTTTATGAACTGTAAGCAATCTAACTTCAGACTTCATGAAAATTAAGACATAAAAGACCAAATAAGTATGCAGACTCAAAGCCAAGGTAATCAAAACATCAGCCAAGAGCAATAGAGATTGACCTTACCCTGGCATGACCTTTAGATGTTATTTTATCACCTGGCAGCAAAGATTTACAATGACACTTGTGTGTGGTTTTTTTTTGTGGGATAAAGGAGTCAGAATTTCACTTTTGTTTATAGAGAAAGAATAAAACTTTGTATTTTATATTTTATTTTAGGGTAAGTGGAAGATAAATTCACCAACCTGTGTTCTCATATTCTATTCAAATAAGGAATTTATTGTGGACCTGTCCATGGAGAAACCATCAGACGTTTCTTTAGAAAAGCACCTGTCCTTGCTCTCCACTTGAACAAAAAAATAGACATAATTTGTAATGTCCTATTTGAGGTATATTGGCATATATCTCTCATTCAGCCAGCCAGCTCTGGAGGCCAGGATTTGACAGACAGAGACATGCTTACTACCTCACCATTTTCTCCATTTGCATCGTAGTGGTCCCCGCTCTCCTTAGTCAATTGAGAAGTAGGGGCTCATTCCCTGTGCTTCCAAGTAACCACAATATTTCATTTAGCTTCAGCATCTTTGCCCCTTTTCTGTCAGCAGACAGGAGGTGACCCCTGTGTATAAAATAGCTGCTTTTATTTTTTCTTCCAGAAGCGCCAATATCTTGTAACAGACAATTTGATGACACTTCATTCATTAAAGGAAATCTAAATGATTGACTTAAACACTAAATTAGATTCTAATTTCCAGATGACATAATTTAGGTGAAGCACAGCTCATTCACAGGGCCTTACAAAATGAGCCTGACTATAAACTTTAAATACTGCCACAGTGAGATATATATTACAATAACAGCAATGATGTATGTTAATAAAATGGCCCACAGTTATGTGAATCCAACCATACACTCACATTTCCTGGAAAAAATCTTCCCATACTTGCACAAATCTACTTTTTTTTTTTTTTTTTTTTTTTAAACGTTTGACTGGTATCCACAAGAGACACCAGGTAAAAGTAAATGTTTATTTTTAATTCTCTCCTGAGATGAACAAGACTGACAATATGGGGCACTAGAAAAATGTAACATGTCAGTGGCCTCAAACTGAAATGATTTAATAGGCTTAGAATGAGCTTGTTTTTGTCATAAAAAAAACCCTGAAATGAAAACTAGATGTTTCCAGAATGTCCTGTCAGAAAGCAAAAAGATTTTCCCTGTGTATGAGCCAGGAGCCGGCCCACTCCTATGGACTCTTTCTTTTTAGTTAAGTACCGATACTTCCATGCTGTTTGTATTGGAGGGTGAAAGATCCAGGAGGAAAGAGAAAGAAAATCAATGTTCCTATGTAAACTCAGCCAGACAGCAGTATAATATAGGAACTAGCCAAAAATACCAGTGTGGATTCCAGGCTTATGTTCAAAGAGTAACATGACGTTTTTCTGGGTTGAAATTCAGACCTAACCAAAATAGATGTTTTTTACTTTTTATTTAAACCTAGATGTTCAAAGGTATTTAGTTCCTAATTGTATTTTTGCTACCTGAGTCATTCAGAATTAACAAGTCTAATGTCTGGTTTCAATTTTTCTTACATAGAGAAGACAGAGAATTTTATATTAAAAAAAATTATAGTAATATTCCATCACTGTAGATTTCTCTAAATGAGATTTGTCTGTTGGTTGCATCCCAGTGTGTTCCAGTGTGATTACCAAAGATCAGGACTTTATTTGGAGCACCTGATGATCTATGTTTTTTGCTAAACTGACCAATTCAGATAAGAAGCACAGACTTTATTCACTAATATCCCAGAGCACTCTAACTTGAGACACCTGTGATAAAAACATACGTAATTAAGCAAGTTGTCCTCAGTCTCCTTTGAAAACAGTAAAGCAAAGTGGGTATTTACAGGGATTTTGAACTGTGATGAGTCAGCCTTAGTTTCACCGACTCAGTCTCTGTTGGCTGTAAAGGCATCCTAGAGCGAGCAGTTCAGTTGATTAGATGTCTCAGTGGAGGTCTCTGCATTTAGAAGAGATGTTTTCAAAATTCTCAATTGATTTGAACTTCCATTGCTGAAGGTTTGCTTAAGTGATTAAAATGGGTCTTGAACTTGCTTTTATCCCCACGTAATGCTCTTCACATCAGAGTATTGTGATCAATTTATAAATATTTGGGGTTTGCAGCGCTACATTGGAAAGGACAGATTTTACCATTTTATTTGAAGGGCATGCTTTTCGCATTGCCCAAAGTTGCATTGATTGGGAACATTTTCTCAAGCATTTATGTTAGAATTATGAGCTAACCTTTCCAAGATCAGCAATCAAAAAGCCAGCAGAATTTTTAATTCTTCAGATTTGTTTCTACAGTCTTTGATTTAGGGAAGGCTGTTTCACCTGCTAATTGGATACATGATATAGCTATTTTACATTAAATCCTTCAGCAACAGTAGTATCTAAGAGTATTTAGGAATACTCCTGACCAATGTGGACTATTTAGGGATGTTAATTGTAAGGTTATTGGAAAGACTGCAAAGTCAGAAGTGCTATGATCACAATACTGAAATAATGATAAGTTAAGGAGAATCTTTTCCTGTCTATAGAAAAGGAAAATATCCACCACTGACCACTGTTAGAGACCCAGCACCTGACTTGAGAGACCATTGATTTTTCTCTTTGAAGTCAATGGTTTCTTCATGTACAGGATTTAAACCTGTTACAAATCCTATATTCTCTAATACTTGTGGTTGCATTTTAATTTTTTGAGCTGATAACAGTAATCAATGAGTATTGAAAGAATGCCAAACACATTTGAAATGCATATTACTAGAAACTGAGTAATTGCAATTTTTAGTCAAATACAGACATTTGGGAATTTACTGCTGCTTGTTCATCCCCAATCAATGAAGATTAGCCACAAAGAGAAAGAGAACCTGCTTGCACTGACTTTGATAAAATGATAATGACTGAAAGCATTTGAAGTTCTACAGCTGCTTTGACATTTCAATTACATTCAGATTGGAAATAATATTAATATTAATAATAACAAAAAAAAATTAAAATTATTAGCAAGTTTAAACAAGCTTTAAAAGCTGGGCTTAGGGTAAGGATTTTTTAAAAAATTAGCACAAATACAATCATGTTGTCTTTTGACTTGTTTATGAAGTTTTGTCTTGGGGCCAAATTTTTTAAGAAATCAAGACTATTTCACTTTTTAAGATTATCTCTTTACCTATTATTTATGAAACCACCAAACAATTCTATATATACCATGTTAAACAACTGAAAATCCCCAAGAGTAGCTTTTTCCTCCATGGTATGTATGTAGACGTAAATCAAAGGAAGATCTCTACTTTTAAAGACTACCTTTCTACCACATCAAGAGTGAATTAACCCAAAATGATGTATTGAGACTCATAACGCCATGGTCTTCTTCAGAGCAGGGATCAGCCTCATCAACCTATGGCTTGTGACAGCACTGCAATTAGACAGTATAATTGCTGTAAGATTATTCATGCACATCTGTCGTTTCTGGACACTGAGAATCAACAACTGGTTGAACATCTGGTGTTGGTGACAGGAATTTGTTTTACAAAGCCACAGTACTTTCTGATGACTGAGAACTGCTAGGAAGACATAGGATAGACCTGATCAAGTGAGGAAAAATATCATTGCGAACAGGCTGGCCAACCTGCTGAGGAGAGCCTTAAGCTAGATACGATGGGGGGAAGGAGATGATAACACATAAGCAAGTAGGGAAGTGGCAGACTGGCTGTGGAATGAGAGACTACAAAATCAACAGAACAGGATAAAAGGCAGCCCACTGTAACTGTGTGCACATGAATAAAAACGTGCCAGGATCAAGCATTAGGGGTGGAAGTGAGTGAATGCTCATTCTTTTTCTGGAAAATCCATGTGCAGAAAAGAAGAATAAACAGAGGGAATGAGAGTTCTGCGTGCAGGTGCAGGGCTACGATCCCATCAAGATCACATAGAGAGGGATGATGGGATAGAGAACACTTTCATCAAAATTACCCAGAGGATATCCAACCAGAAGTGATAATACACTAAATAATTGTGCTGCCATTCAGACAGGCATGGAACGGGTGGAGAAATGGGACAACAGGAACCTCAGGAAGTTCAGCAAAAGGAAATGCTAAAGGCCTAAATGAGGAGAGGAAAAACCCTACACATCTGGATAGGCTGGGAGCCAATTGTCTGGAAAGCAGCTTTGTAAGGAAGATCCTATAGGTCCTGGTGGACAGCAGTTCAATGTAAGCCATCAGTGTGCCCTTGCAACAGAACAGCCAACAGCCTGTTGGGCTGCATTAGGAAGAGGATGTCAGCAGGATGAAGAAGGTGGTCCTTTCCTCTGCTTAACACTGGTATTAATAAGTCTGGAGTGCTTGGTCTGGTGCTGGGCTCCCCAGTACAAGGAAGACATGGACGTATAGAAGTGAGTCCAACACAAGGCCACAAGGAAGTTTAAGGGACTGAAGAATCTTCAGGAGAGGCTGAGAGAGCTGGGACTGCTCAGCCTAGAGAAGAGAAGGCCAAGGGGACCTCATCCATTGCAAGGCAGGTGTAAAGAAGATGAAACAGAATTTTCGCAGTGGTGTTTAGTGGCAGGAGAAGAGGCAACGGGCATCAACTGAAATACAAAAGGGGGGAGGGTGAAAGACTTCTAGAAAGTTTCCCAGAAAGGTTCTGGAGTCTTCATCCTTGGAGATATTCAAAATCCACTCATCACTGTGCATGTTTGTTTTCATGAACTTAAAGTAGTGGATGTTCAGGAAATTAGTTTTCACAGTGATGAAGCCATGATTCTGTATATTTTTAGTTGTTGAATTCCATGCATTTCATGAGGGCAAGGTACATAAATATCTCTGAAAGAAAAATTCCCAGGTGCTTCAATTTGAATTTGGCTTTTTTCACTACAGGCTTCCAAGCCAGACTAAAATGCCATGTAGTTTTAACTAACAAGACCAAACAGAGCTGATACAGTAGTATGCAAATGAAGCTGAAGGAATCATAAATAAGTTCCGTAATTTTAGGTGTATTCCCTCAATGGGGCTTTGTTTATGGAAAAGCATCTGCCATTGGAAGTCAAATTTATTCCTACATATTTTACGTTACATTTATTTTTAGCAATTGATGCATCTTCCCAGAATTTAGTCAACAATTATAAGATGTAGACCTGTGTTTAAGTATTTAAGAACATGTTCTGCCTGGATAATTTTCTCCTATAGCAATTTTTTTCTGAATATAGAAATTATGAGGTCTCTTTAAATATTGATTTGGGTTTTTTAAGGAGTTTGAAATAATTTCAGCATATTTTTAATTTATTTTAGGAACCAGGGAGGACCCATTGACTTCACTGGAGTTACAGATCTAAAATTATGGACACTATTAAGTGCCATTGTGTCTGTTTTCCCCTACCTAGCAGAAACAATATAAACAAGTGTACTTCTGCATTGCAAATAACTTTATTTACTAAGCATGTAGAAACATTCAGTCCTGGCTGAATGCCCTGATTACTTTCTAGTGAATTCTAACCAAACCCCTATGAATTCTCTTAGAGAGCTGATTAAACATTTAAAAGAGTGCTATTCAAGTTTTGTGTAACATAAACTTCTTCCTAGCTATGTCTTGAGTGAAGAGGGAAGACAAGCAGAAATGTGATCCCCCACCATATTCCATGCATGGAAACTTCACTGCAGAACTCTATATTGAAATATTAAATTTGGCTAGTTTAAGAAGATGTGTCATTCACTGGTACTGTATTTTATGAACAAAGTCAACAACAAATTATATTTTAGAGAAATAAATTGCATCTACCAAACAGTGTAAAAATAACAACCTCTAGTCAAACCTAAAGATGCAGTGTATGTGCACAACAAAGCCAGTGGATTTTAATGATGCAGTAAAGACAATCTGGTGTATCATTTAGAAATTAATTCTGTGTATGTAGATAATCTAAAGCTGAAACATGAGGTTCCTTTCTCTATTTGAAGTGGCATTGGGGTTATAAGCAGTAATTACTTAATGCTAATGTGTTTATAACAGGCTTGATTTATTTCAACTTTTATAATTAAATTATTGGAGTGTATATCCATTATATTTTAATTTTCATTCTTAGCTCAAACTAATAACCCTATTTTCTTAAATTTGGCAGTAACTCAAACAACGCTTGAAGAAACTGCCTCCCACACCCTTCAGAATCTCCCTTCCTTGAGGAAATCCTCTTTCTGAAATTTCCTTTTCATTTCCTGTTTTCCAAATAATACAAGACCAGACTCAGCATACTGACTGCCAGAGTGTGGGCTGAGAGAAAGCTGAAGCTTTTCAGTAACTCACAAATTCACAAGCACCAATTCTTGCATTAGAACTATTTCTGCTGTTTTCATGGGTTAATCCAAATTTACTCCAGCATCAGAAACATTGGTAGATTGCCTGGTCCTTATAAGCATTTGATGTCCATTTTTAATCCTTTTCATCTTGTTCAATGTAATGTCTACAAAGCACTGCAGAACCACAGGAAAGAACAGGAACTCCTCCATCTGCCCAAATTTCTGTTCTGGTAGAGCTGAGGCTTGGACATCTCCCACTGCTTCTCCAGGTCAGAAGGGAGGGGACATGGCCTGAGGGAGCACCAGGGGTCTCAATTCCCTGTTTAGGTTGCCTAGAGCTGATCAGCCAGCATGGTGTCAGCAGTAATTTGCTGCCAGATAACCCAAAATTTATTCCCTAGGAGAGTGAAAAAGGTCATTCTGCCTTCTATCTCTTGCTGTCTTCTGGTCCTTTTCCTATGTACCTACCCGCAATGCCCACTTATTCTGTTCAAAAATTGAACTTGAAGCATTCTCCTAGCAAGGGAAAAATGATTCATAGCAGATATGAAGTTTTCAAAACTAGCTGCTTATAGGTGGTTTACCAAGTACCTATTGAAGCTATGAAGTAGACTTGGCCTGATTTTCATATGGGAGCTGACAGAACCCCACATTTTTGAAAAACAGGTTAAACATATTTAAGAACCTATATTTAGCCTATTCTTTTTGAAGCCTTGGATGAGATTTTCATTCCAGCTGTGTCAAACTTCAAATTCACTCAGTCCTTTGATGAATTTTGGCTTGCAGAGACCAGTCACAGAGGAAAAGTTAGTTTTTCCTGTGACAACAGTAATCTGGTATTTCTCTTACATTATGTCTAATTGACTCATCTCATGAGAAGATCAGGCCAATCGAACAGAAGGGGCTTTCATTTGCCTTTCAGAGAAGCTGGATTGTAGCTGAATTTTCCTGTACATCTGGAAAATCATGGAAACTCATGACCCTTTACCCTTTTTCTTTTAAGATCAGCAGTATTTCTCCTTTCTTTGTGTGACGTTTTGAATCTGGTAAAGTTTCCTGTATTTTATTTTCCCCATGTACTGGAAGCAGCCTTGTAATTACTTTACAAGAGTTTGTTTCATTCCACCAGCCTTTAGAGAAAAGTGTTTGCCTGGCCTTAGACTTCTCTCACTGCATCAGAAGAAAGATCCACCTTCTAGTTCTGCATCCCTGGCAAAAGTCAATGCACATCCAGCAAATTTCTCAGCTACAAGGCAAGATCTTACTGTTTATTTTATTGGATTTCTTTTTTTTCAGCTCACGGTGGGCAGTATTGTGACATCAAGTCATCACTAGTGTTTGGGCATTCAAGGGCATGAAACTAGGCAGGGATGTGAGTTTAGACCTTCCCCCTTAGAGGCAGAGCTGTGCAGGGCTTACAGCCCTGCTGCTCCCTGTCCCACAGACCTGCCCCCTTCCCTGCAGCTGCTGGACGCCTCACAGTGGAGGGGTCATGGAGAGCCTCCTTTCATTCTCCTCTCACCACTCATTGTCTCCTTATTTTGGATGTCCACTCCCACAAATGGGTCTCTTCCCATATATGAAAACCCAATTCATTGATTTGCTTTGTTGAAAGAGGATTGCTATGAACTAAGCAAAACCTTGAGAAAGATCTAAATCTTGCTTTCTTGGATAGGGTTTTGTGTGTGCATTTTTCAGCCTGTAAAGCCGATTGATCTGGTAGTCTCAAACGCTTTGTAATAAACGAAGCTACCTCCCTTGCCTTTGCTTCATGAACCTGTTTTGCTCCTAGTCTCTGTTGTGTATTCTACAACTGTCCTTCCCCAAAAAGGAGACATTTAAGAAATAATTATATTGGCTCATTACACTCTCAGCCTTTTCTTCACTAATTCTGGTGCTAATAAACACCAAAATTTGTATTCCTCCTGCCAAACACTGCACACCTTCAGGCGCTGGTGTAGTTTATATTCACAGCGTCTCTAAATCATAGTAAGTAGACTGCATATTGCCTGTTAGGTGAAGTCTAATGAGCAGTGTTATTTTTAGAAGCAGAACTATATCCTTTGATTTCTATTGTATTTTTTTATTGCTGGAATAATTTTTGTTTGTCTTGTGCTCTGCAGCTGCATATCAAACTGAATGCTTTGGGGATTTGTTATTCTCTGCAACAAAGCCTAATATTCCTTCCTGGTCAGTATGTGACTGCACCTGGATCATCTACTGCATTTCTAATGTCTGTAACAGATATTTCCTGTTTTGGGATTCTTTCCATTGTTCTCTGCTTTGAACTTCACTTGCCTTCTTTATGCAAGATGTTTAAATGATTGAAGCCTTAGACACCCATTCCTGTATAGTGACCCATTACTTGCTCTTCCTTTACTGTATGTAATGTACAAATGTGGAGTTTTCCAGGAGCCTTATCTTGTATGATGATATCCTATTTTTAAACACAGTCTGCATCAGTGCCACCACATTGCTTTTAAGCACATGAAGTTAAAATGATGAAAAACCTTGGTGGATTCAGCTAAATTATTTTAGAATGGTTTCTTCTTGATTTAATTTAATTAATTAACTACACGTAAATGTGATTACAAGTGCTTTGGAGTAATTGCTGTCTCTTCCTAAGTGTTTGTACAGGAGCTAAAACAATGAAGACAGTCCTATGAATAGTAATAAATTTAAAGAGAAAGGTTCAGTTGTGTAGTTTAGTGAAATTTGTATGATATATAGTTTATATTTTCCTTTAATTATAAAGTATGTAAATACATAAATAAAAACGAATAACATTATTATATACAGTTATATACAGTGATTCAAAACCCCAAACAGAAAAATTTAGTTTCTTTATTCCCACAGTGAATGAGTGAAAGAGCTTAAAATTCAAAGTTGCTGAATGCTTTCTATCTCACTTAATGTTAACTTAGTAAATAAGAATACATAGAATATTAGAGAAATGTCTTGAAGGATTGAAATTCTGTTCAGATGAGCACTTGCTACCACCTATTAAGAATAAAAGAGAAGGAAAAAGATAAAGTGTGCTGGAATAGTTGTGAAGAGAGAAAGTGTTTAGTTAATGGAAAATTCAGAACTAAAAAGGAAGAGTATTGCTATATATAGATGTGATAAGTTGAAACCACAAAGAGAATTGAAGTTTCTCTGAGTAAATCATACAAGCTGAATTCTGACAGAGCTAAGTGAGGTATTAAGAAGATATAATGAATTATTAGTGGTCAGGACTAAAATATTACATTTCTCCAAAAATGGCATTCTCCCCAGTTCAGAAGTAAAAATGCTTTTAAGGGCCAGGATCTGAGTCATCCTTTCTTCGTTCCCCGTGGGGGGGGGGGGGGGGGGGGGG
>JAWWEU010000081.1:11313723-11338812 GCA_035583155.1 Acropternis orthonyx
CATCCTTTCTTCCTTCCCCTCCCCTCCCCCCGCCCCCCCCCCCCCTACCCTGCCCCTCACACAGCTGTCAGGGACTTAAGTGGGCTTTACTTGTGTGAGAAAAGATAAAAGCAGCAAGATCTAGTACTCTTAAAAATGATCCATCCAGCTGACTTTGCCACACTTAATTTATGAAACTTGGCAGAGTTGGTAAAAATGAAAGAACGGAGTTGTGTTCGCTCAGGCTAAACACACCTGGGCTGGAAAATGCTTCACTTTCTGGTTAACTGTATTGGTCCAATACAGTGGAGTGAAGCACACAGATATATGATTCCAAAACTGTGTTGAATCTTGTTCACAGATACCATTAAAAGGTTTAAAAAAGTTCCAAACTGAACATCTTTAGGCATATAATTACCGATGATTCTTTTAAGTTTATTTGATGTATAGAGAAAGAAAATCTTCAGGTTGTGGGGAGTGGGAAGAGAATGAATGAAATGTGTTCCAACTGTAGATATATTGTACAAAAGCTAAAAAGGACCCATGAATAATGAATACTTTTCATTCGTTTATTGATGTATATGATTATTTACTACTAGAACTAACATAGTCATCCTGTTTCAAGTTGCAAATGCCCTCTAGGAAACATGAATGGCTGTATCCAGATAGGTATTGTTGACAGAATATCATGCCAAATGTATATCTGGTTAAGCATGAGTGGTGGTTACTGGTTTCACTAGGGTCAATGAGCTTGTCATGAGCTTTGTGCTCAGCAGTATGCTTAGCTTTGCCTGCTCTGGGGACCAGTACATGAGGTAATTTTCTTGTTTTATTAGGTCATTTTAATCACATGTAAACACACCACACTTATATATTTCAAACTTTTCCATGCTGCTACTTGATAGAACACGAAGAATGCTTTCTTCTCCATTAACAGCTGGGTGGTCTACATTTCAGATAGGTGCCTTTCTGATAGGCTCAGAGTAGAGTATCTGTGTTGTTGTATCCTGGAGTAATACATCTTTAAAATTAGAGAAAAATACAGGAAGACAGAGGTCAATGAAAAGCCAGTGGAATTACAGGCCTTTGCAGTTTTGGTCTTCAACTGAACGATGACTTTCACAGTGTGTGTTTTCATTCATGTCTATCCCTTATGCTTGGCAGGGCTGCAAACTGAGCCCTGACCCTTGCAGAGCAGTACACAGAGAGTAGGAAAGAGGGAGCATGGACAACCCAGGCAGCAGCCAGCAACAGATTTGTCTGCACAGATTATATCCCTCTTCACTCATGCACATGATTGTCTTAAGCACACATAAATAGATTTTTTTCCCCTCCAGCCTTCTGTCAGACTCTCACTTTCACTGTGACCCAGCTTCTGAGGTACAACATATTTAGTCATGTATTAGAGAGAAGAAGCCCTGTTTATCACATCACATCACATCACATCACATCACATCACATCACATCACATCACATCACATCACATCACATGATGGGTTTATGGCATAAAGTAGCATCTGGGAAGGGTGTGCTTGCTAAATCAGATGCTGATTATGGGTAATACTAACCCATGAATTCAGGAATTACAAGTACCATTCTGCAAAAGAGTAAGATGGGCTGCAAAAAGTGACCCTCAGACCTAATACATGAAACCTGACATGTTGGTATTCCCTTGTGTGTTTGCCTAATAGCTGTTCTATTTCTTTAGACCTTGTGTTATAGTCTTATTTTGTTACCGTATGCACACATTTCAGACAAAAAGGAAGGATGGAGCCATTGGTTTGTGGAGTCTAATCGCACCCCGGTACTCCGAGAGCAGAGGGAATGTAAATGACTTTGTCATGAACCAGCCAGAGCAGGAATCAGACGCTCTGTCTCACTGCAGAGAAAAATGCTTCTGACAACACTTAGCTGGTGCAGACCATCAGTTCTCAAAGACCAGGATTTTCACACCACTGAAGCATTGGCAAAAGAAATTTTTCCAAGTACACCTTGAATACGGAGTCCCTGTGACATAACTAACAGCATTGATAGTGTTTACAGGCAAGTTCCAACACTGTAAAGCGTGAAATGTATGTGTCAAGTTTATTATGCTTCTCTTGCCTGGAGCTGATTAGTGCAAATTAATATTTCACACTAATCAGCATGAGCAGTTAGCACACAATTTGGATTTACGGAATTCAGCTGATTGCATTAAAAATGTATTTAGGCTATTTTTGCATTGTGCAAATAGAGCAAAAATATCTGAGCTGCTTCCAGTAAGGGTTTTTTGTATTAGTGCTAGTGTTAATATTACCCTTCAAATAGACATATACTGTTGACATGACAGTGACTTTATGAATATCCAATAAATAGTTTATACTGAACAAAAAATTCATGCTTAACATTTTCTATAAGCAATGACTAGTCAATTTTTAAGTAATTAAATTAAACTTTAAACATACTTTTAAAACATGCAGACAGGTAATAGGCAGTCTGAAATTTTACCCTGAAACTCCTTAAGAATCTAATTTCTCAGGTAGAATAGTTATTTTGAGTATTATATGAATACATAACAATATTTTCACTTAGCTGAACCAAACAACACTTCCATCAGCTTTCTACTGAGAAGAAGAAACAAGACTACTTGCCACACTGAAGACTAAATGCAAAATCTGCCTGTTTACTCAGGCTTTCCCAAAACAGCACACTGTCTCACAGACTCTTAAAAAACTCTTAAAACCCCAAAAGCCCTCATACAGATGTCCCCATCAGTTTTGGGAATGTGGAACTCAGGGTCATTTCTGGGAAAGTTACTATGGAAGTTCTCACTGACTTCTGTGGAAGCTGACTCAGGTGAAGCATTTTCAGAACTTAATTTAGCTCATAGCTCTTGTAGTTGTCTAGGAAATCTTTGCAACATTGATTTCAAACACCAATTGGATGTCACAGGAATTGTTAGATCAATTTTTTAGATACTGTATTGGATTTCCAACAAGAAGACAGCTGAGCACTTTGCACTAATTAAAAATACACACACTCACACGTGCACACACACAAACACTTTTCCAAATTAGGAATTAACTTTTGCAAACTAAACTCAACATTTATTTGGACCAGTCTCCCATCATGACTACAACTAATTATGTGGGCATAATAAGAGGATGAACTGTCTTCTGTAGAAGGTCTGGGCAGCAATGACACCGTGTTTTACCCAGTGCCAGGCTCCAGAACTGTTTTCCTCCTTCACTGGCATCTAGCTGAACTTCTTGAGACCATTGGAACAGCTCTGAATTCATAGTGGTATAACCAAGAAGAGAACCTGCATCACGCTTGATATGGTGACACAGTGATTGCCCAATATTTAGAGTGCAAATTCTGAGTTTGCTGATGTTTCTGAGATATCCTTGGGAAATGAAGAACTCTGAGGTTTGTCTAAGGGCAGTACCTTCATAGGCCATAGAATGTATTATGTGTGGTGTTTTTATACCCAGACATGAAACCTTTCTTTTTTGATTTGGCTTTTCTTTATGAGAGACAATTCGTAATATCTTGCTGAAGTGCCAAAAGCTCAAGTGAATAAATGGAGCATTATATGAAGAACTATTGTAGCTCTCTTTCTTCAGACAAATGAAAGATGTCTGTATTTGGTTTGTTTGATGCCAACCCAGAATCCTTCAAGGCTCCTCCCTGAATGTGTGTGGTTATTGTATGTTTTGAAATGGCTCGGAGTCATCTGCATCTCATTATGAGGTCTGTTTTGTACCACAAAAATCAAACAAATATATTTCATTGCATAATAGTTATTCATAATACATAGTCCACCATTATCAGTTACCATGAGGTCTCTTCAGTTTTCTTATTTGCTGATCCAAACCCACCATTGCTGTTTCCTCTGATTTTCTTAGTAACACATATAGAAATTTGTGCAATTAGGCTTGTCAACACAGAGAACTTGTAAAGTTCTTACATCCATGATAATTGCAGCCCATTTGTCAACAAATGACAACTTTAATAAGAGAAATGTTCACATCATATGGAATGTCCACACACTCCTTTAATAAACACTGATTTAAAAATTTACTGCCACAGCAAGAAGTTTTAGGACTTTAGCATGAGGAGGAGAAAAGTTCAATCATAACTGAAAACATATGTCCAGAAGAAAGAACCCAGCTCTCCACACTGTCAAGTTTCATTGCTGGTTTAAATTTAGGCAAGTACATGTAGGGAAGTATGTTAAACCTGGAAACCTTGGCTTCATGCATGGCCAGCAAACCTGATTAGAACTGCTTGAACTGAAGCCGTGATAGAGTGCTGTGTCTCCTCTGGATCCAAGCCAAAGTAATATTTGTGTTTTTTAGACTGCTGACCTTTATGCAACTCTCATGCTCCTTTGAAACACTTCTGTGGTTAATGTATGAATGCCAGTGGAAAGGAGACAAGGTTTCTTCCTGTCATGGGTTCCTCCCCATGTCTGCCACAGTCAGTATGGATTGCTATGGTGAACTTTTGATTTATCTTTGGGCTTAATTTTCCTATTTCACATCTTGACGTGCTGGTTCTGATAGTCACAAGCTAAATTGTGTCAGTTTTGCAGAACATCATCCTATGCAGACTTCCTATTTAGAAAATCAGAATTCAACAGAGAGCAGGAGAGTTAGACAGCCAAACTGTCTTGGTTTTCCTAGGAATGCAATGCTTGGCTCCTTTAGGTTCTTTGAAAATCCTAACATAATTTATTAATCCTGAATTTGTTTACCGAATTCTTTGGTAGAGCAGGGTAAGAATAATTTACAAGAGAAGAATGTGAACTATGACATTCATGTTTCCAAATGGAGGGAAAAAGATAGGAGCAAACTAAAGCTTTAATGAGAAGACAATGAATGACTAATTAGTCTCCAATAAATAACAGAATAGTTGATGAACAGTTAATGCGGTAATAGAATGAGAATGTATGCACAAAAAGAAGTGTCTATAATATTTAACCTTAGTATAGTTGGAGTAAAAGAGGTTAAATTGTATTGATTAATCAATTTTATTTATTTATTTTTACAAGTGAGATAGAAGAATCTCAAATCAAATAAAATTCCTTATCTTTCCTTTGTGCTGATAGCTCATCTAAAGTGTTGGATACCTTAGGATATCCTTGGGGTATCCTTCAGATAACTATTAGAGAATTTTCTGGTTTTAAACACACAACAACTTGTCCTTTGGACACTGTGAAAGCTGCACTCTGCTGTAAAACTCATTTTGTATTTATCCATGCTCATGTAATTGAATAAGTAAAAGGAAGCACTCTGGAGCCCTCAGGGTCTCTTCACTGCTGTAGATGCTGGTAGGCCCAGCTGGTTACTGCAGAAAGGGGCACAGGAATCTTTAAATAAAGTCACTCTGGTCGCAGTCGTGCCATGGATGTTTATCAGAAGTGTGGTTTAAGGTTAAAATGTGATCACTCTCAGAGCTAAGAGACTTTTCTGTATCCTGTGTTCATGCATTTGAACAGGATCCTGAAAGTTCAGGGTGACCAAGACATATATTTAGTTCTTTTCCAAGTACATTTGCTGTAAATACATAAGTTGTACCCCTTTTCAAATGGAACAATGATGTTGTGTTTGTGTCTTGGCTTCTGAACATCATAAGAAATAATTTAAAAGCAGATGTACTTGATGGACAGGTGCTCATTTCTGCATCTAAAATCTGAAGGCAAAAATAGGTAAATATGTGGCAACTTTGGATAGGTAAACTATTAATGTAGGTACAAAACGTGAATCACATATACAAAGCCCCAGACTGAAGGCTTCTGAGTGATACATTCAAGCTTTGGAGCCTAGTGACTGAAGGCTTACACTTTCATGGGCTTTGAGAGGAAGAGAAGCAGATGCCCAAACAGAAATCCCCAAAACTACCTTAATTCATCCCATGTACTTATAGCAACAAACCACGAGCAACCTATAGAATACACCCAAACTACACCAAAACTATGACTTATATTTATTCAAGCCTTCTTGAAAACTTTGGTGAAATCTCTAAATAAACTTGACATACTGGGACATCCATAATCACTAAAAATTCAATAAATAATGATCAAATTGAATAAATAAAAGAAAGACTAACACAGCTGAGAAAAATCAGTCAGTCCAGGAATATTTATTGAGAGAAAAAAAAGTAAATATTTTTTATAAATATGTATGTAATTTTCAGTCATTGAAATTACCTCTATCCCAAGAAAGCTAGAGAATCACGGGATGGTTTGGGATGGGATGTTAAAGATCATCTAGTTTCCACCTCCTGCGCTGGACAGGGACACCTTCCACTAGACCAGGTTTCTCAGAGCCCCATCCAACCTGGCCTTGAACACTTCCAGGGATGGGGCATCCACAACTTTTCTGGGAAACCTGTTCCAGTGCTTCATCACACTCTCAGTAAAGAATTTCTTCATCATATCTAAACTAAATCTCTTCTCTTTTAGTTTAAAGCCCTTTGTCCTATCACTACAGAGAAACGTGAGCATAAATTATGTATAATAATCAACTGCATAGTATTTGAAGATTTCTGTATTAAATTACCATATTCTGGAAGCAAGTAATCTGAGTTAATTTGTGCTTGAAAAGTATGTTTTAGCTCTCCTATTTACAGGCAACACGTGGCAATTGATGAAAACCTCTCAGCTGGTGCTCTAAAGGGACTGAAATGTTTGTAAACTATGATAGTGGAAAATTTCCATCTTGACTTTTGAACTCTTGGTATAATAGTTTTCTAGTTAGTTACTATGGTGATAGTGCCCAAAGCATGAGAAGCCACAACATCAAAAAGACTGTAAAGCACAAGATTACCTAAAAGGAAGAGATAACCTTTTATAAAGAAAATATTCATCTTTCATTTATCTATCAATTGTCTCATTGTTAGACCATCTCTGTTAGTGTTAATTCTCAGCTAAATCCAGCTACCTACAAGCTAATCCACAGGCAGCAGAGTCACAGATGAAAGCTGTTCATCCCATCTACTTTTCCTGTGTTTCTTTTGGTGACATGAGTCATTTTCTTGAAACACCTCTCTCTCTGCCTCTCTCCACTAACTATAGTGTGAACTCATAACCTATTTACCTAACTGAAATGGGTAAAATGAATTGAACATAGGTCAACATTTGCTGTAGGCTTATAGCTATTTTTTTACCAACAGGCCTGCTGGAGTTAACAACCATAGATTATAAAAATTGCTGTAAATATAATGAGACTGTTACAGCTTATATAAAATTATATAGTAACTGCATATTCACACACATAGTCTTTTCCTGAAGAAATAGATTGCATAATGTCAGTTTATGGCCATGTGTGTGCAGTAGTTATAGTTTACTACCCATTACATATTATCACTGCAAAATCAGTTCCAAGAAGTAATTGGAATTGCTGGATTTTCTCCTCCTCTCTCTCTCAGTTTTCTGCTCTTATTTTACTTCTATGACAAATCTGTCTTGCTGAATTTCAATAACATTAGTTATGACTACAGGGATACATGAAATACAAGCATGATTGCCTCTGCTTATTAGTACATAGTATTTAAACATAGTCCAATGTATAAAATAAAATAAAATACAATAAAATGAAATGAAAGAAAATAAAATAAAACCAAAGAGAATATGTGCCTATGCTATGTGATTATAAAACTGTATTTTGAGGGCACATTTTTTATACTTGCACATGTTTATTATTGCCATGATTTAAATGTAAGCACTTCTTAAATAAAAATATTGTGTAAAAGGTTGAAGATAAAAATATATTTGAAGTGTATTTTTACACTGGTTAGCCAGTTCTGTGAAGTGAGCAGAAGGCATAGACTCACAGCAGTCAGAAAGACCTAGTATTTGATATATTTAAGGAAGTAAAAGGGAAGAGAAAACGAAAGAGATGTGAAGATATCTGCTTTTTGAGAATAGCTTTAGTATATTGTTATTAGGCACATAATGTTCTGGCCATATCATTTAATGCCCTGAGAATTGCTCTCACTCTTTTAAATCACTGCAGTCCTCAGCATCTCTGACATGCTGTCCATTGGAAGTCTAACAGCAAACCTTCTAAAATCAACTGAAGCAGTAAAGGCACAGACCTTGATTAGTGTGAGAGATTTGGTACTTAATTCTGAATGTACCTGAACCCCCCACTGACACCTGAAAGTTGTCAGAACCTGTCCCTGGAAAAAAAAATTGATCAAGCACATTGAAAAGAATAAATGTCTTCTGATTTTTTTATGAGAATAACCTCAGAATAGAGAATAAAAATTTTATATGAAAAAAGAAATGGCTTTTGCCAAATAAGTGTGATTTTCTTAAATGATGTATTTATTTACTTTTTATAAAATAAAACTGTTGCACACATATTAAAGTTTATTTTACAAATGAAAATATCCTTTTCATGCTAGAAAAGTTTCAGATCCTGGTTCTGTGAGGCACAGATGTTTCTTAGGTTGTGAAGGGGATTCATCTGGCCAGACCTAGTCTTCCACAGTGGAAACATTCATGTCTGAGCTAGTTAGATTAGCTTCCTTCTTTGTGACTGAGAAGAAAACAGGTATATTTATGTTATGATCTAAGTCAGAACATAGAATCATAGAATCGTTAAGGTTGGAAAATACTTCCAAGATCATGAAGTCCAACATTCAACAGAATATCAGCATGCCAAATAAACTTTGTCATATAGCAAAGTACTATGTCTACTCAATTTTTAAACACTACCAGGGTTGGTGACTCCACTATTGTCCTGGGGATACTGTTCCAATGCTTAACCACTCCCACAGTGAAGAATTTTTTCCTAACATCCCACATGAATGTCCCCTGGTGCAACTTGAGGACATTTCCACTTGTCCTATCCTTAGTTACCTGGGAGAAGAGACTAACCCCAACCTTGCACAACCTCCTTTCAGGTAGTTGTAAGAGCAGACTTGTAGAGAGATGCCTGTATTGACAGATGACTCATGCCTTAAAAGGGTTTTCACTCACCAACAATGGTCAGAAAGATCCCAAAAAGGCTGGTGAAATATTGATGCCTAAGGTTGCCTCCGGTGAGTCACAACCTGAGTGTAGTGTCTTGATTTTATGGTGTCAACCACGCTGTGACTTCATGCTCTATTTCCTAATCTTGTACTTTCCCTAAACTACTTGCTTCTCTTTTGAACAAATTCGGAAGAGCACTGAAGGTGCAATGATTTCATCCACAGTCAGCCTGTTTCTAAACCTCATTCCATTAGGAAACAGAGCAGTACAATAAGACAGAGGTTACTGAAGTAATTAGCTACTATCAGTTACAGCTGTAACAATCTCCCAGTGAACACAACACACGGAATACTACGCTAGGTCTCAATACAGTCTGTCGGAATTTCAAGTATTTGGTTCCAGTTCAGGAATTCATCCCACCTTGAGACAGGAGTTGCTGTGTGGAGCTGTCTGTGTCTCTTTCCAAAGAGCACAGTTCGAGCCAAGATTTTGGATCACATCAGCTTATGACTAGTGAGGTGAGGTGACCTTTTCAGCCAGCAGAGATGAAGATACCATCTCCCAACTGAGTTTGTTCTCTCTCTGCACAGAATCAGGACCCAAACAAAGCTGGTGAATGAGCAAAGAGGGCTCTGCCTCTCCTCAGAGGCAGGAGACACATGGGACAAGCAGGCTGCTATGCAGACTGTTCTTGCTTCAAGGTATGAAGGGTCTTGGTTGAATTCCTTCCCCCTTAACTGACACACCACCTACTTCTGTCTGATTTTCTTATAGGAAATGGCAAAAAGTAGTTGTTATAATAAAGAATATGTATGGTTATTTTTCCCTAATTTTGCCAACATCTCGAACTTCTGATGCTTGAGTAATTTATTACTCTATAAGGTAGATGAACTGAATGTTGTAGCTCTGTTGAAGAAATTAGATCCAAGAGCTCCAAAATACATTTTAAACCCTCAAAATGCTTATCTGGTAAGTCATAGATGATTTAGCCCCAGGTATTTTTCACTTGTCTAGGGTTAGTGAGCTGTTCTTCAATCTATTGCCTACTTTTCTCTTAGTGCTTTTTAGATATGTTCTTCAAATATTATGGTGATGCAGTAGTCTGGCAACGATATGTACAAAAAAAGCTTAAAAATATTTTGAAGGAAGAAATACATAGTGCTGGTAAGAAAATTATGTCTGAAAAGTTATATATGAATCTGGACCCCCAACTTAAAAGAATAATATGTAATATAATACATTATATGATGCTGCATCAAAGCCTGATACAAAACAACAAGATGTTATTTTAGTGAAGATTCTCCAGGATAAGAATTACTTAGTTGCATAGCAAGTACTGTTCAGTTGTGAGAACCATCATAATAAATCAACTTTTGCTTAAAAGGTTCTCCTCACACAATAGCATTAATTTTCCTCTGGCATTTTTGCGGGTGTGGAATTGAGCCAGTACCACTGCCTACAGAAGTCATTGAGAAATTTTCCAGGCAAGGGGCATTTACAGGGTCAAGGTATCTAACTCAGACAGTGTTCATTTTCATGCACTCAATTACCATTTATAATCTGGCCCTAATCTCATCAGATGAAACTTTTGCTGAAGTGAAAACTTGTGCTTATTTTCAGTGCATGCAGGATGTGATCCACAAGGGTAATAAATGTGTGATTTACAGGCATGAGCTGTAGTGCTCTATAGAAATATCCAGGAAGAAAAACCATTATGTGTGAGAATATTCCTTTTATTTCACCATGTCTAAAGGAACACATATGCTGCCTTTCTCATTCTTAGCAGCAAGGTCATTTCCCAGAGGACACAGAACAAAAAAAAAAAATTGATCTACAAACATCTCTTAGAGCAGTTACTAAATATCTAGCCTTGAAAATCACTTCCAAAAGCAGAGGATGTATTGTGTTATTGTATATTGTATTTTCATCTTTCACTACCAGAGTCAATATTTCCACTACAATCAGTCAAAGAATTGCACTGAGTCCAGCTGTGTACATTCAATTGCACAAAAGATATTCAGGTGTTACTAGGAGATCTATTATCTGTCTTTGAGTCCTTGTCTAAGGAAAAATAGGGGGTAAAAACCTTTTCATTAAATTAAGAAATTTGATACTAGAGGGTATAGTGAATTAAATATGTTTCTAATGTATTTTAGGAGAAAATCTGCCATCAACCAAGAAGCTGCAAAGTTGGGCTGAAAGCACAGAGCTTCCCATGTGGTGAATGTAGCCATAGTTGGACGAAGGTTTGTTTGGCTGCTGAACTAAAGTTAAGGGCTCAGCAAGAATTAAATTATGGGGGATATTGATAGAGTGAGGAGCTTAAATTTGTTGCAGATCTTAAATGTGATGCAGAAAACCAGTAGAATTAAGTGTAAAGGAGAACATATAAAAATATTTACATAAAAATGTGGGGGTAGAAGTGAAATAAAAGGAAGCAGATCCTTCCTGAGTGGCAGAGGAACAAGCACATTAACTGAAGCAGAATTAGCACTCTATCTGTCTGTGTGTGTGCACGTGTGTGTGGGAGGAGTTTTCACTCTTCTAGGGAAAAATGTCTGAAATTTCACTGAAAATGTTTCATAACCACAACCACAAATGTTTTAATATTCTCTTTAGAGGCAACAAGAATTCAAGATCTAAACAGGGAAGAAGGTGTTGTGGGAGGTTTCACTTTGTGCTTCGTGCTTCTTATATTCTGTGTACCAGTGGATTCTGCCTTGTAATCTGTCTGAACTACATGTTTCTTTTGTTGGTCCTTTCTCCTCAAAAAGTACTAAATTTCACTCTCTAAAGGAGAGAAAATGCAGCTTTTTGACAATTCTGATAGCTAAATGCTTGAGGGTTTACCTACCTTTGTTAGTTTGGGGTATTTTGGGAAAAAAATTCCAAAAATGGGAAGAAATGAAAAATTCCTATCCTTTCAACAATTCAAACATCAGACACACCAGCAAGACAAAGACACCTTTGTCAGCAAATTGGCTGGGTTTGTGAGCACTGGCCTCGACCCCAGCTGCACAAGTTGATGCAACCCTGTGGAGAATTTATTTTCCAAGGGAACTACAGATGACGCTTCCACTATTCCTTGTGACTGTGCCATAAAGTCAGATGGCATTTTAGCTTTTTGTTTATTGACCTAGCAACTGTTATTCTCCCTTCCGCTTCCTCTTCCCCTTTCCCTTTCCTTCCCTCCACAGGAGTCTCCAACCTTAATGACATTTGAAAAAATTAGAAGGCAGGGAAAAAACAGAATACAAATAACTCTCTAAATATTTTAAGTTTCCTGACAATCTTCTGATACTGTGGTCCTCATTTTTTAATGTTTTGGATTACCAAGGAGAATTACTCTTCTCTGTTTAATAACTGGAGAATATTAAAATGTTATTATGGCTCAGTTTCCAACAATATATTTGATTGAAAGCAATAGGTGGGGCACTGAAGCTGGAATCCATTTCATGCAGAGGAAGGGTGCACTTTTGCTCACTCTGCTTGACTGCACTGTCCTTTGCCTAACATGGAAGGCGTAGCATGGACTGGAGGGAAAAGCCAAGCCCTCCAGCACCTCATCTCAGAGCCACAAGATTCAAAGCTACAAGAGTCACCATCAGGCAAAGCTGCCTGGTCCTCCTTCCCATGGGAACGTGCTTGTTGCAGGAGGCTTCTTTCACCTCCCTGTCTGCAAGCAAGTCCAGAGCTATTACACTCAGTTTGGGTTAAACCCGAGGACCTGTTGTACCAGACATTGAAAATGCCCTCATTCTCTCCCATGTCCAGACAGGGGCAGCCCCAGGGTCTGAGTCAAACCCCAACTTCCAGATGCCCTGGTCTTATCTCAGTTGTCTTCAAGCTTTATTACAAAAGGATGAACCTAAAGAGCAAGTTTCACTGTCAATGCCTAGATAGTATTTCTAGATGTAGAGCTGCAGCTTTAGTGGACATGACTTTCAAAACTGACAAATTCACTTTGAAAGCTACTGAGATATAGAGACTGACATGAACACATCGTTAGGTACATAAGAGCCCAGGAAAACATCCATTTCACATCCAGAATTAGTCATACATCTAAATCCTGTGGAAAGCAAACTGACATAGGTAGGTAAACGGACATTTCTGAAATATTCAACTGCTCCCTCAGGACTCTATCACCCTGATTTTTTTCCTATAGCACCTTTGAGAAATAAGTAAATACTTGTGCCCTTCCACCCTCGAATTTCATCTAAATCATCAACGAATAATTCCTTAATTGTAGGTTATTATTTGTGTTGCACTCTTGACTAGAGGCCAATTGCATTGTACAAAATATAATAGATTCTCTGTCCATAGATTAAAAATTAAGAATTTTTTCAATTTACGTAATTATTTATTTATTTATTGAATGTAGCATAAAGAGAGCTGTATTGGGTCAGGCAGTGGCCAAAAGAATATTTAACTCTGTGAAGTTGAAGACAGTAATTTCCTGTCTGATGGGTTGAGTGGCCCAGACACACATCTTGGTGTGGATGAGCATATTTCTGTTTTAGAGCAGATAGTGGAATATAAAATGTAAATATGTTTAAATCACTGGGAGTTTCCCCCCACAATCATTATGTTATTATATTTCAGTCTTTCAAAAAAACAGTTTACCTTTTATCAGTTCCTGTTAACTAGCAACCTACACCACATCATCATGCAAATAGAGAAGACAGCTGTTTGAGTCACAAAAGATAAATATCACCTGAAACAGCTATTGTTTTGTGTTCCTGAATTTACTAAATAGATATTTTCAATGCAAATAAATGATGTAACCCAAAGTGAATTAAACAATATGCAGTATCTTGTATGGTTTTCACAGGAGAATGTTCAATCTGTGCAAACAGACTACCATCTGTAAACAGCAACATAAATAGGAATTGTACATCTGATGTGCCTGCTCACCAGATCTGAACCTTCGGGGTGCTGTGTACACTCATCTCTTTCTAAAGCCCTTTAGGAGGACATTTTCAAGCATCTGCTTTCACAATGATACTCAGGAGTCTAGGAGCATTTCTGAATGGGACAGGTTTTTAAGGTCATATACTTGTTTCAATAGAATCAAGCCCTTAGATTCTTTTAAAAAAGCCCATCTACTTATTGTTCACTGTCAAATTCAGAGTACTAGTCAAAAGAGAGTGAATCCACTTTTAGAGTTAAAAATAACACTACCCTTCTATTGGGCAGGATGTTTTTAGAAGAAAAATATTAAACCACCACTATTACTTTAAATTTCGAAGACATTAAAAAAAAAATTTGTAAAAATTCTTTTGGCTTACAAGGAGCTTGCATTACACAAAACTGATAAAAAATAGATTACAAATTAAACATTTATGACCCAAGGAACTGCTGAGCACACTTTGCTCTGAAGAACATCTGTAACAATAAAACCCAGACTCCTGAAATTTGAATTTGCCTGTTGTGCTTGCTTAATTACTGTGCACACTAACTATTTCGTTTCTGATAGGGTGATAGTGTAGTTGTGGAAAATATTATTCCCTTAGGGATTTTCATGTATAATTTCTAGAGGGCAGCATTCCCATCGTGACATGCACACACAACTGCCAGTACCATTAATGGAAGTTATGTGCACCATTCAAAGGGAGAGTACACTCTTGAGTATGTAACTAAATCAACAACCCCCCAGTATTACAATAATGCTAGAGATAGGACTGAATCTACCAGAGCAAAATATTTAGAGGTAAAGAGCAAGCACAATTTCAGCCTTACCATATGTATTAATGATGATATTATCTTTTGTCAAGGGACCCTGACTACTTTTGATCAATCTAAGTTATAGAACTAAAACATAATGGAATGAAATGATGGCGTTACTGAATGTATTAAGGCTGTTTCAGTTTTACTTTTCTCTTTACTTGCTGATGTAGAGCATCTCAACACAATAACATTACTGAAACTTTCATCCTGTTTGTAATTTACACTTTGCTCTGGCAAATTGGTTTTACACCCATGATCAGGCCATTTTTACAGTGCTGAAGTAACAAAGTGAAAATGAGAATTACCCTCCCTTGATGGCAAGTTCTGCCTTCATATAAATTGAGCCTGTGTAACTGAAAGCTTAACTGGAACAATGTAGTCTTTCTTCTATATTTTTAAAGAAGAATTACAATTTCAAATTAGATTATGGTCTCTTTCCTGAGATTTCCGGTATTCATTTTAGAATGTCACAATTAATTTTTTTACTCTATAATATAAATCCCAATTTAATTAATTGCTCTGAAATTGGCTTTTAATCCCCTTATTTGTGTTAACAGCTCTTATTAAGTCATTACCTTCTTACCTCTGAGTTATGAGCAGTTTAGTGAATACAGATGTTTTGCATGAAAAACATGCATGGATCATGATTCTAAGTATACAATTATCCCATGTAAACAGACTTTTAGGAAAGGAAAAGTTGTAACTGGTAGAGAGAAAATAGTTTTCTGGTTTAATGTCTTCTATTTTACTCATCAGGCACCAATAAGAGAGATGTAGCTCCATATTCAAGCCCCTTAATGATACTGGTTTTACTTTCTGAGTTTTAGAAGGGGACACGCATGTAGAGGTATATACCTTCACAAGATAGGTCTTTATTTAACTGTCTATCACATGCAAAAAACGTTCCATATCTTTATGTGTGAACTATAAATTTGAATTTAAGATGGATGTCTAATTAGGTATTTGTTCTAGTAGCTGCTTTTTAAAACAAAGCTGGCAGCAGAGGAAAATCGAAGCAAAACATGTAAACAAAAATAGGATTTTGAAAAATCCTGAAGGAACAAACATGTTGATGGGATATTTGATATACACTTTCTAAGTGTATAACCCACTAAAGCACTGAATGAGGCCCAAATGACAACTCCATATTAAAACACAGTTAGTAACGCTTACAAAGATAACAGGGCTTTTGTTATTTAGTATGGATTTTCTAATTGCAAAACACATTCTGATTTATTATAAAGACTATGATTAGATTAGACCTACCAAATCAATATGCCTTTAATTAGTGGCATAGCTGTTGCTTCACTGTGCTCTACGTTAACAGCAAAGCGTAGTTTTGAGTTTAAGATCCCAAAGTTCTACAACAATGTTCTCTGATGCTGAAACTTAAGCTGTGTTTCATATACAGGTGAAGCCACCATGCCAGCAAAAAAAAATTAGAATAGTTTCTACAAAAATTAATGAGCTGCTGTGTGCGTTAAAAGTAAAAATAATCATCATTTATACCCCATTCAATAGCTGGGGACATGCAATTGTATTTCAACAAAGTACTAGCTTGTACTACTGAACATTGGATAATATTTCATAGTAATTAGTATTGCAGCCTTCCAGCCTACTTCTAAAGATGTCATTATATGATTGGATACCACTGAGTCATCTAATGAATGAAACAAATATTACCAACACAGAACAATTAATGGCAACTAATCGGTCATGTTAAATTAGGAAAACAAGAATGGTCCCATATAGCTAGTTGTTCCTGGACAGTCACTGAACTCAAATATCTATATTTACAAATCATCAGGAAAATAATGTTCCCAGTTTCAGACTTATCTTTCTTAATTAGTAGGCATTATTATTATATTAAGAAATATCAGTATAATAGAAAATTGTAACACCAAAAATCATGGACATGCATGTTTTTAACAGTAAACAGTGTGCATGTATATGTTTGTACCATTTAAATAGATACAGCTGAGCTTGGTAACAGCAAGGTCACATTGATCTCTTTGATTAGTGGGTGCAGACATTCCCCAGAAAAGGATATAGTATGTACTTGGTAATTTTGGTGATAAAATTCTTTCCTTTAAACTTGCAGAATATGTTCCCTTTACTTATTAACAGGTAAAAGTAAAGTTCTGCCAGAAAGATATATGCTGTTCAGTCAAATAACTACAAATGTGTGTTTGTTTTTTCCCTCTCTGTGATCTGGGACAGACAGATGATTCCTCTATGAGAAAAATAAGCTTGAGATTAAATCTGTGCCCAAACCACAGGCATAAAAACATAACCAATGTTTGCAGAGACATGTTTCAAACAGGCAAACAGAGCAGGAGGATATATTCAGAGGATACTCAGGGTCCCAAAAGTTTCTCTCCTGCCCATTTCCTCTACAACCAAGTTTCATCTGTCCCTGGTTCATATAAATTAGGGGATCATATCACCACATTATAATGTAAAAAAAGTTGCAACACGTGGCAGAAACCCACTCCTTTAGCTATTTTCCTCTTCTTGCATGTCCTAAAGAATTATAGTAGTCTAAAAATGGCCACAAACAATAACTATGAAAAATATTTTAGATGTTTAAAGTCTTGCTCAGTTGTGAGTGAACTGCTGTTTTCTTGCTCTTTGGTGAGTGTCCAGCTCCTTCCCTGAGGGCTCACGGGCTGTGCTATGCAAAGTTATGTACCTTTCCTCCCTAACTCCAAGTTTGCTCTCTGAATTTACTGCTTCTTTCAAGTTCCTTCACACAGGTTTTTCTCAATCTCCTGTGTGCCTGTCTTTTAGCTTTTTCTTTAGAATCAAGAAACTAATTATTGAAAATCTCTTTTAAAATCTAAACAATTTCTAAACCATTGCTGCTTAGAGGTTTTACGTAAAATAAAATATATGTATTTTTCATAAAATAATCAACAAAACATTTTGACTAATCCTCAAGGACCTCCTTTAGCTTTATATAAACAAGATAATACTCAAAGTCCTCAAAATCTGACTTGGAATATAATTCCAGATTCTTTTTAAGGTTATACAATGACTCATTTGTCATATGTATAATTCCAAAAAGGATAAAGTTTTGTGTGTCTTAAAGATTGATGAAATGTCTTCATTTAAAAAGATTTTATTT
Source organism: Acropternis orthonyx (assembly GCA_035583155.1). Taxonomy (NCBI): domain Eukaryota; kingdom Metazoa; phylum Chordata; class Aves; order Passeriformes; family Rhinocryptidae; genus Acropternis; species Acropternis orthonyx. The sequence goes on from JAWWEU010000081.1 coordinate 11,331,522, forward strand.
TGAAATAGTCTTCACTATAGTAAATTTCATAAAAATGTCTAACTTTTAAATAAAATTCCTAAATTAAAAATTTTAAGGGTTAATATTCCCTCTTGTTGAAAATGACTCCTATATCTCACATTTTACCTCCTCAAATAAAAAAAAGGTCTATTAGAATCTAAAAGGTGAAAAAAAGCCACCCTTTTTTAGTTTTTAGTGGGTTCTCTTTCCCCTTTGAGTAAGAGAGGGAAAGATTAGAAGGCACTGATTTTTCTTTTCTTTGTTCCATACTCTCATTGCAGTATTTCCTCTTTCCCCCACTGTCTATCCCATCTCCCTCTGGTCTGAAGAGGTGTAGGGAAACAGAAAGTCATCCCAAACTGTATAGGGGTAGGTATAGGCACTCCAGAGAGCAATGAGGGCATGCAGCTTTCCCAGAAATGTGTGAGCGCTTCCCCCATCATGCTGTGCTCTTGGCATGCCTTTGTGTGCTCTTGAGGTGATCCACCTTCTGGGCTTGAAGGAGAGCAAGGGGAAAGTCTCTGGCCAACCTCTCTTCAGTTAACTCTGTGTGTGCCCTTCAGGGCTCCCAATGACAGTCAGTGCTCATTTCTTCCTTCCACAGCACAGGTGACTTTTTTTTATCCTGGTATGAGCATAGTTGTTTAACTTAAGGTGTTTATCATCCTGGCCAAGGGACATTAATGATGTGCTGTGGCATCCTCTCTTCAGGTTGATGGTTAAATTAAAACTCACACATGCACACACATGTTTATATATGTGTATGAGAAAAACAACTAGGAAGCCACAATACTGTTTCTCACTCAGGTTGAACATCAAGTTGTCTCCTGTGTAACTGGACCCATTCCAACTCAGGAACACTCCAAGCTTTTTATCTTCACTTCCAGACCACAGCCTGCTGCACTTATAATAGAAACCAGAATAGGTATGGCTCCTATTCAGTCAGTGTATGCATACATCTGGTTATCATCTCTGAAATAAAAAGTCAGAGTTTTTTCCCCCCTGTTCTGGTGTGGTGCTACTTGCAGAGAAGGTTTTGTTTCAGTATTAGACAGGCTGCTTCAAATTTCAGGTACTTGAGAAAGAGAAAAAAGGTTCAGTGTCACCAGGCAAGATCCTAGGATCACCACAAAGCCTCTCCTGATGCAGGTCAATGTGATAGGCAGCTCAAAGAACAGCCTGATATTACTTTCCATATAATTATAAAAGTCAGTAGCCTTAAAATTTTTACAGCTAGCTGTAGCATCCCTGGAATGGTCTGGTGGAGAGCTGTTTTTGTGTTAAATTGATCAGTAGGCAGAGATTTTTTCACAAAAACAAGGCAGAAACTTGAGCAGGGGAGAGGCGTGTATCTTCTTTGCTTATATATTAACCTTACAAATTTCAGTTTAACTTACATTTTAACCTGTTATTATATACAGACTCATAAGATCCAGTTCAGAGAAACTCTCCAGCCAGGAATACTAAAATTGCTTTTGAATAGCCTCACCATAATTACTAGAAATGAGAGCTACTTGGCCTTAAAGACTATAAGGTGAATATGAATAGCCTGTATGAAGCTTTAAAGCCAGTACACACACAAATATCTCTTCATTGGATATGTGTCAGTTAGTGTTTATGCTTGAATCAGAAGTGAGATTTTGAAGTAAATCTTCCTGTTATTCCCAGTTAGGATGTTTTGGTTCACAGTGCTGAGTTGTCAGAGCTCACAAACTGGCTATTCCAATGGAACAAAAACCTGTCTACAATTAGCAAGTAGTGCAGTCAAGCAGGAAGGGATGCCCAGGGCAAACCAGTTGGTGCTGATCTTCAGTCTCTGTGCTTCTCATGAGTTTTATGCACATTTTCTCTGTTCCACAGACTGAATAGGCATGAGCAGGTATTAACAAATACAATTTAAAAAAAAAAAAAACAAACAAACACAAAAATAACTATTTATTCTACCTTTTCCCACCCCATCCCCCTCCTGCCCTCCCCCCCCCCCCACCCCTCGCCCCGGTAGATTTTCCAGAAGGAATTCCAGTAGGCATTTCCTGCAAAGCTTTTATTTAATCACAAATTTAAAATTTTGCTTATATTTTTTTCCTCTCATAAAAACATGTGTCTTATTTGTCACGGAGAGACCATGACTGCTTGCAAATGGAGTCATGATCTACATGCAATAATGTTTTCTTAGTGTACTAAAATTATAAGATTCCTTCTTCCCAGCAGTTATGCCTTTGGCCAAGACACAGATATTTTTAAATTTCACTGTATGTTGACAATTTCCCAAAACAGCTAAAACCTACTGCTTTCTAAGGTGCCAGTGGATACTCATAGCTCAGTGAAAAAAAGAAATGAGAATGGACTCAGATAAAATGGAATTACATTCACTGTCAATATGTAAAAGTCCTAAATACAAAACCCACAAGAGTTCTGTGCTGGTGTTGCTTTATTTAACCGTGTTGTTTTGCTATCTGTTCATGCCTGAGGTTGGCACCTTTACTAATTCCAGAAAATTAGCACCTCAGACTGTGTTTAATGGGACAACACACCTTAGGCAATATCAAAAGTGTTCAAACTCTACAGGAAAAAAAATATAATCTGTAGCTCTTGATTTTAACCTGAATCTTCTGGGACTACTGAGACAGCAGTCAGGCCAGAGTCCTGAAACACTGTGGCTGCTAGAGTGGACCTGCTGTTAACTGTGTCTTGGTCATGCTGAATTAGTGCAAAAGACAGACAAGTAAAAGCCATTGCTACTCCATTTCTCATAGGCAGGGCCCTAGTGTTTGCAAACAGCACCATGCACCTCCTTCACCCTCTCTGCAGGCAAGAGCAATGCAGGCAGCATGTCAAAGAGCTTAAAATATTTGCATGCATTTGATATTTCTACCTTGAAAGTGAATCAAGGAGACGCCTCGGAATTTCAATGGAAATTTTCAATGGAGATAATGGAGATGGGGGAAGTGACTTTTTAGAACTCAGGCTTTAACCTGCAGATTAGATGAAGCAAAGTTTGGATATGCAATTGTAGCAGTGAACGTACATCCAATGTTTATGTTTCTCTGCTTAAAACACGCTTGAAAGAGATGGCAAATCCTCAAACCCACAATTCCTGTCACCCCCGAGTCTGCAGTCAGTTGCAACAATGCACACAGCTGTCTTCCTGTTCTTGGGGTCATGCCCAGCCTTTTCTTCTTTATGCCAGTGGAAAAATCCCAACCTCATTCGGAGCCCAGTTCTTCATCCATGAGGTGGTAAAATTCAGGTTTGCATGAAGAGGTACAGTTTTACAAAACTTAGGGACTATGGATTCATTTCTGGTGCTACCCCAAAGTTTCATTGAGTGCTGTCATTGCACACATCTTGTCCTTGCTTTCTCAATAACTCCTGTTCTTATTAGAAAAGACCAGTCCTTGGTCGTTCAAAGTCTTAAAAAAACAGTAGTCCTCACTTTGAAGTTGCAGATTCATAGTGTGGTTTCAAACATGGTTTATAGACATACTCCTGGCAGAATTTGGGCTTTTTTCTACAACCAAATTACTCCAAAACCTTGCTTTTCCTTCAATCCTGTTAGCAGAAATACATATGTGCTACCAGGTCCTGCCAATCTTCATGCACAAGCAAACCAGTGGAATTCTGAGTTGCTTGTACAAGCTGTGTTGCTCATGCAGAAAGTAACAACATTTCACACAGTAGTTCTAGTGACTGCACTTAGACTTTTCAATAAATTATGTAGCATATTAGTAGATGCAGTTTCAAATAAAAGATAAAAGTCTATTATGGAACTTTGAAGGTGATGTTCCACCATAGTGTATTGAATTAATAACAGCTTTGAAGAGAGCTAAAAACTTTACCAGGGCCACTCATTCAAATGCACCTCAGTACATCAGCTGGAAGATATTGCTGCTTTGCAAACAGGATGGTAAAAAAATGAGCTATTCTGTTTCCTAGAACAAAGTTATTTCCCATTAACACCATCCAGAAACAACTGTGAGACACATGGCTCTACCAGACACTGGGCACCTTGTCATTCCCCACAGGGCACGAGGCACCTGCAGGGCCAGGTGGCTGCTTGTCTGCAGCCCAGGAGTGGCTGGGGCGCCCCAGCAGAAGCTGCAAACCACTGGCACACCACACATTTCTGCTTCTGGTGGAACTAAATCCTACTGAGTTGTAAATATTGACTCAGCAGTGTGTGGCTGCCGCTTTCATTTTTTCACTGCACAATGCCATAGGAGATTATTAGGCTTAGCAGTTGATTTTTGCTTGAGAATGGATCAATGATCATTGATAACAGAGTCACTCTCTTTTATACGGTTATTTTAGTCAACGAACTGTTGTAGCACAGCAACCATGATTATTCAGCTGTGCTGTAAATAGAGTTTCCTTCCTCATAGAAATAGAAGAGAATTTTCCTTCCTTTTTTTTACTCAGATACAATTATTAGCCCTACAAGATAATTCACATATTTACCAACACCGAGAAGTGACAGAAAAAAAAGGGGTGTTTCCATTAAAAACGTTTCTCTCTTCTTTGTGTTATTATTAGCATTTACCTCAAATGTGGTTTTACTCAGAACTCCCAGCTAAGACAGGAGATCCATTATGGTGTTTCTGGTTATATGGACTTCATAAAAGCAAGTGGCCTTTTCTCCACCTTGCTGGAGTTTCCTTTCTGATGCTAGACAAGCATTTCTGAACAGTAGTGTCTCTCTTGTTCCAGTGAGTAAGTTAACTTATTGTAGTAGCTTTGTGCCTGCTTTAACAACTCATTTTTTGACTGGAGCATTATATAACAATAACATGTTAGATTAATAATATAAAAATTCTACCAAAGAAGACAATGTGAAAGGAATAAAAGTAAAGCTTTCCCTTGGAAAAGCAGTTGTTCCTTCAGGATGCAGAGAGTGTTTTCATGTGGTCAGTGAAATGTATCTGAGCAAAACCTATGTGTTTACCATAATGATCAGAACCAGATTAAAAAAAAAATAATTCTCTGCATAAAATATACACAAAAGTAAAAAAATTGTTTTGAAATTTGAAAAATAAATATTTTCACTTTAAGATAAAGACCTGTTTTTTACATTAAGTACTTAGACTTTGCATTTTGATGCAGAACATCTTTCTTATTACAGTAGATGTTTCCTGCCTAAAAAATCTAAACACTGTTTAGCAGAAAAAAAATATGTGAAAAAAAATCCACTGGTTGTTGCAAAGGATACTTCATCCTTACTCCTCAAATTATAGACCATGAAATAATTGCAGAACTTCTTTCATGACTAATTTCCAATAGGTTAATACATCCATGAAAATGTCATCAATATTTCACAAATACTACAATAAGAAAAATGCATTGAGTAAACAACTGGCTATTTATGACTTATTTTCTCAGTATTGGTTATTACAGTTAAACAGTGTAACCAGTAGATATAATAACTATTCAGGCATGAAAAGAGGTTATTTATCACAACTCCATACAGGAAAATTAAATGCAAGGATGTAGCCATTGATGGCAAGAGTGGTTTTTTTATAGTGTTCACTACAAAGAAAACTGCAGTACCTGCCTAAAGAACTTATTTTTTGTTTATGATGACAACGACCCCCAAACATTAAATGGTAAGGGCATACCACATAAATAAATGGATCAAGTGAGATCCAGATGCAAATAGCCTATATGCCGTTAAAAACACTTTTCTAATTGTTTGTAGTCAGTCAGTTAAGCCATTAACATGCTGTTTACTGATATCTGCCTCAGTTTTTCCAATTCTCATAAAAATGACTTAATGACTCATTTGATAAAACCAAAAGAGATAGTTCTGCACTGCACTGTTTTCATCCCACTTAAACCCCTTTGAGATGTACACATAAAATGAGCTGCATGAAGACTTTTAATATCAGGAAAGGAAATTCTACTCTTACTGTTTTAAAGGCTCATGTTTTGTATGCGGTCTTGCTTCTGAGCAGCTATGCTGGATTTTCTCTGGTGATGCAAACGTGGGCTCCAGCCCACTGTGTCCCGCTTGTAGATGATTGCTGGAGATCTAAAGCATGGCAGGGTAGCTCCTGGACAGCTGCTGGCAGGAGGTTTCTCCGTGGTTTACCTGGTAATCACACTGCCTACCAATCACCGAGACCTGGGGATTCCTGCTCGCTGGGATTTCACCAGCCCAGCCCACAATTCCAACCAAAGGTCAAAAGGGAAATGTTCTGTGAAGCGGAAAACAATTTCTTTTCATACATGCAAGTATAAATAAAATGTGGAAAATAAATGAGGATTCTGGGTTTGAGAGGGAATAGTAGTATCCTTGCTGCAGCACCATTGTGTGCAATTTTTTTTCACTCACAGAATGAGTCAAATTCTGACGGCATTTACTCTCAGCTTCTCCCTGTTTGACTAGCTGTTTCTGGAAGCTGAATCTCTCTGAGATGTTCTCGGCAGAAGAGCAGTGATTCACTTTTTTTCCTCGAGTTTGAAAAGGACCCAACTCTGACATTTCTGGATTTTGTCAAAGTGCAGTGTTATCTCCTGACCCCTTATCGTTCAGAGGAAATGCTGGAGGGTTGTGTTGGCAAAGGGTTTACTATTGTGCTTCTCCACTCCATTAGTTCCTCTCCTCTTTTATTTTCTGTATTCAGTTTGAGGAATATGTGTGCTTGTTTTGCTTTGGCACTCTCCCAGACTGCGTCCCTCATCCCTCTGCTATGCCACATGCTAAACTGGAATCTGCTAAATGAGATTAGAGCAGCTAATAAACCAGTAGCTTCTGGGAATGCTCCTAGGATGAGTGGATAACTCAGGTATGGAGGTCCCTCAGCTGTAATCCACTACTCAAGGCAGGGTATTCAGGACCTTGAAAATACTCAAGGATGGAGACTAAGCTGCATCTCTGTGCAACTTTCCTCTTCTTGACTACCTCTCCTATTTTTATCAGAGCTTTGTATCAGAAGGGCAACATCCAAACTCATTCTGGAGAGCTGTTATGAACAACTGTCTCTTGTAGTCTCAATCAAGAGTACCAGCCAAGCTGGAACATGCCTATTTTTACAAAGTCTCAGTAAATACCTCTATTTTACTCTCACCAATAACACCAATTTCTTTGATGCTGTGAGCAAGTAATCCAGTAGATGCAACACAACTTAGTTCATGGGTATTTGCATGAAGAAAAAGAATGACCAGCTTTAGCAACAACTGGCAAAACAAAGCAATGCGTGGAATCATAGAATCATAGGATCAATTGGGTTGGAAAAGACCTCAGAGATCATCGAGTCCAACCCTTCATCCAACTCCCATCTGTTTACTAGATCAT
>JAWWEU010000081.1:11339290-11353902 GCA_035583155.1 Acropternis orthonyx
AAGGGGGCTATTTGGCTTCCTATCTCTGTCTACCAGCTCCAGAGGCCAGTTGTCCTGAGGGCCACCCATCTTACTGGAAGAGTGCAGTCATTTTCAATGGATAAACTAGATGAATTTTAAGAGACAAAATTGATAGGTAACAGTGAAATTTTGCTTTGTTCAGTTTTTGGGGGTTTTTTTGCTGCTATGGTGAAAACAACAAGAATTTTGTAGGTGGATCGTTCACATGCCCTAGGGGTAGCCAAGGTACTGATTATTCTGGAAGTAAAGAGCATAGTGCTCTCTTAATCTCATCTATTAACATTTCTCTTATTCTCTCATCATTTTCATGCTTCCATCTCCCTCTTCTCTCCTCTGTCTCCAGCTTTTTGGCTGTGGCAATTAGGAAGCACCAGAGAGACAAAGACATGTTTGAGTTGAATAAAGATAAATCCTGAAACATTAAAAATTCTCAAAAACTATTTCTTCCTCCCAGAAATGGGACTCAATGACAAATATCAGCAAGAGCAAGAACCTCAAAGAAAGACCCATTTTTGAGTTTTGATAAACCCAACCAATTCTTCCTGTTTGGTTTGTACTTTGCACTGAAAATATGACACCCTAAGAGAGGGCCAGAGGAAGACCTGGACATTGAGTGATTTTCTCTAATATCAACTGCCCATTGAGGATACTTAAAGATTTCTTTCTAATGCTAATGCATTTTGAGATTATTGAATGAAAGATGATGAAAAAAATCAACATACACTGTAGAGGCATAATGCTGTCAGGTGAAACCAAGAGAAAGTTCTCCCTTTGAAGGGTACAAAGCCCCAGACTGTGTGCGTACAGATAATTAACTATTCCTCTATTTCTTTTAATCTCTTACATGTAAGAATTCTCTTTTCTCAAGTTATGTCTCTTGAGGGGGACAATGTCATTTCACCACTATATGTCTAAACAAATTGGATAAAGTTGTTGTAAATCCTGAAGACCAGTAATGCACCTTCATTATAGCAAGTATCTGTTTTATGACTTTTTTTTCCATATAAAACGGTTAGTGGAGCTTTAATTTAATTTCAAAAGACAGTCAAGTGCTTATGGCAAAGAAATCTGAGGGAAATTCAGTTGAAGCAAGATAATAATTGGGCATGTTAAAACTGAACCAAATTATCTGTATCAGACAACCCTACCATAGTTACTCTTTCTATTTATAAGGGCACATTGTAAAGCACACCTACTGATCCCACTGCATAACGTAAGGAGGTAGAAACCAAAAAACAGCCTCTGGTTCAATAAAACCAAAATGGCTTAAAGAGAAACAAATGTTCTGTCCTTACAGCACACACATCTCTTCCTGATGTGTTTAATTAATTTTCATTTTAGAGTCATCAAATATCATCACTCTCAATTGATTTTTTGAAATGTTTCCTTAATTCTGGTGGTGCCTGCTGTGTGTTGTTGTCATTAATGATCTGTCAGGTTTTCACTTATAAAAGACCTTGGGGGATTTGGAGGATGCTCTAAAATTCACTCTGAGTAGACATCCAGTGAGTAAGAGCCCAGTGAGAGTGAAATCTTAACAGTGAGATCAACTCAAAAAACCATGGAAAATAATCCTTCTTAATACAGTGATTTTTTACATTGGTGACAATCCTTGATTTATCCATTTCTTCCAAGATTTTCTTTTTTACCCTCTTCTGGTCCTCCCGCATATAGGCCATGGTTCTCAGTTTGGTCAGGAAAGTCATTATCCTTTGTTCATTCCAATTTCCTAGGATGGGAAGTGCTTCAAAGAAATTAACCACTCTTCAGTATACAAACTGAAACAGTTTGTCTCTGAAAAATATTAAGATAAAGATCCCTCAAAAGAGATATCTAGAGAGGACTATTGAAGTAGATGAAGTGAAGAATTACGTTTTTATGTAAAAGAACTCATGTGGGAACTATATAATTAAACTAGGCAAACACTCCTGACTGTGTCTTGTAATCATGTCAGCCAATAGCTATATGATTATCACATTTCAGTGACTGTGGAAACACATTTTATAGATTTTTAAAAACATCTTAATTTGGTTTTCTGCATTTTCCCCTTATAGAATCAAAGAATTTTGTGCTCAGGAGCCTTGAAAATCAGGTTATTCACTGATCACTCAGATTATTTTTAACTTTTGGTTTTTGTACAGCATATATTTTCCCATCAAGGGCAAGTGCATGTGAGAAGCAAGTTTCTCACAGGATTTGAATCTTGATCGGCTTTATCTTATTGCTCAATTGCTTGAGTTTATCAAATCTACAGTCATGAACATTCAGTTCATCATGCCCATAAAATACACCAACAATCAGAACTGGCCTAAAGTAAGGTGAAGCATGAATTGCTACCCAGTGTGTCTGAGTGATGCCCACTGTAAAAAAGAATTGTCTTTATCCCCTGGAAACCAGACAAATAGCAGTTTTGTGGCAATCAAAGAGTAACAGTTGTCTGTCAGCTGTACGAACCTTTATCTCAACTACTTTTTTAATCACAGAAAAGGAACAGAGACTGGTAAGTTAATTTATTCGGAGAACATTGGCTGGATTTTGTCTCACCTGCCTTTCAACACCCAAAATGCAGATGTTAATATCAGAGCCAGTGACCTAAATCTCTCTTAATAGTCAAAGGGGAGAAATGAATGCCTCAGGCATGTATTTCACCTGAGCTATTTCAGACAGATATTTACTTAGGAGATGAATTGCACCCAGGACTTCACTGAGTATATTGACTAGATCTTCACAGACTATAAAGATCATGAGCTGATCAGTTCAGGACAGTAAATTTCATTAAATGAATCTTACTTTGTGTCAAGATGCTTAAAGGCTGGTACAGGGTCAGCACTGCAGGTTCCATGGGCACAGTTTAGATAGTCTCCACCAGAATGAGATGTTCCTTTATAGGCACTCTATAAGCTGACTCACAGTTTCTATCTCCTACATCTCTCACTAAACCAAATTAACCCCTTGTAATATCTGCTACCCTCCAAACTGTTGAGAAAGCACAGCTCTCACAAAGGCCAGTGTTTTAAAATATTTGACACAATTACATTCAGTTTATAGTTTTAAAGGATGGTAAATTAGAAGGATGATTTTCATACAGTAATATTTCAGCAGCTTTCAATTGCTACAACAGCTTTTGCAACATCTCCAGGAAATTTCAGAAAACTTCTGTCTGCCTGTGAAATGCCATACATTAGTTGTAGACACTGTGCTAAACTTCATTAATAAGTGCACTAGATCAAATAATAATTTTTAAAATCATAAAAGATACATTGTAATAAAACTGAAATGTCTTCAGCTGCTATTGTTTCTTTTTTTACAAAATCACCAGAACTCTTGAAACATACAATGAACGTTTTTCTTCTTTTCCATAGATTAAAATGCACAATTGTTTATCAACTCCTAAAATAAAGGGATAAATAAACCCGCTGTAGCTACCATGATTCCCACATTCCTATGAAAAGCACTTTTGTTCTTTTTTTCTCTTGTTTGAGGTGAAAACCAGAGGATGAAGGCGTTGTGAGAACTCAGCATGCACTTCAGTTTTCTAATGTAGCACAGCAGGAGAGAGATACAGAGGGAAAGCAAGCAGAAATAATAACCAGAAACTATAGGAATAATGGGAACATAGGCCATTGGCATGCAGGGCAATGAGAATCTGAGTATCCACTCTCTTGACCTTATACTGCACTGTAAGATACCCAGTGAGCTTTCCCGTATCAGCCTTTTACTGCAGTTGGTAGAGACTTTTGGAATTGCAGTGGTGTTGGAGGAGGATCTCAGTAGATACTTTCATTTGCAGCTCTTTGAACAATTTTCTCGTTCATTATCTGTCCTCTTTTTACATCTAAATAATGAAGTAAAAACATGATGTTGAAGCAAGATTGAAAGACCTTCCTTTGGTCAAGAAAGCCACATTTGAAAATATACTTTTTTTTTTTTTTTTGCTTATATCAAAAAATCATTACTATTGTGGTGTAAAGTCTATACTTGCAGTCATGCAATGAAAATTGGAATTGTCTTTGGGTGTGGTGGTTTGAATGCTGTGATTATGGTGGTAGTGCTTTTTAGAGCCATGATTCCTACTCACAGCAGAATGGCCTCTGATTAAGTTTCAGTTTTGTACACTAATTTTTTTCAGCTTAAGCCAGATGCCAATGTAAGGCCACAGTTGTGTGTGAATATATGAGAGTGTTCAGGTTTTTGTCGCACTACATGAGATGGAACATACGAAGAAAATGTATTTTCAGCAGAGGCTAATTGATGAATGACCATAAAACGTATCAGAAGGATAAGCTATTTCACCAAAATATGACCAGTTTGTATTAATAGTTTATTGTCAGGTTGAGGGTTTATGTATTTTTCATACTATTTTAAATTTGCTGTAATAAATAGCTGGCACAGTTGCACTGGACAAGATTCTACATACTGAGTGTCATTTAATCACACCAACTTCCCACTGATGTTAATTTGGATATTCAAATGAGCAATGAACACTCAGGCTAAGAATCAGTCTCTCAGTTCTATGACTTTGAAATCCTTATAAATCCTCTATACACTTATGATCAATAATTTTGAGTCCAAAGCTATTCAAAATAAAAGAGAATGATAATTCATTGTGAAACTATTGCATGAACAGATTTGCAAAATAGATTTCTTTATTAAACAGTTAACATAACTTCATCATTCTTCATCATGTCTTTAGGGTCCACAAGACTAGACAAAAACCACAGGGTTCAATAATGTACTCTGCTTGATCATTATGATACAAAACATCCTGTTAACTGTTACTAAGTAGATTTACAGGAAAAGTTGACAGAAATCTTAGTCAAATATTCAATGCAGAACATCTTGATCCTGAATTTATCTTGGTGATTTTCCTTTTACTTTACAAAAATCAGGTGTTTGATAGAACAGAGTATAGTCTACTTTACTATTTTATAACACTGTTATCAAGAACAAGACTATGTAATTAAAATATGAATAAATTTATAATGAAGATTAGACAAAGATTTTTAGTCACTGAAGAAGTAAACTTCTAGAACAACCTCACAAAAGTCCTAAGAGCAAAATATTAGTAGTTCTAATACAGTTGAATCAATTTATAAAGGTATTACTTACACCTACACTAGTGATGGACACCATACCAAGAAACCCTCTTAAGCAGGGGAACTCGGTTGTCTACACTATAAAACTGATCCCTAGCATGGTTTTGACCCAGACCTTCTAGCACTCTCACAGAAGAGTCAGCAAGTTTGCATCAACTGGGGACCATTTGTAATACACAGTCTACTTTGAAAAGTAAGAAGCATGAAATAAGCATGAATTCCTTATTCATCACCTTGTCAGGTGGCCTCAGCAACAGATACCAGTTATGGGCATATTTTATTTATCATTATGAATATAATTGTATAACTAGGAACTGGATAACACAGAAGGTCCCTTTCATTCCTAGATCCATATGGAGTTATCTTCATTTAATTCATGTTCTCTTTCTCCTTTTTATTAAACACATAGAAACCCAAATCACATTATTTAAAGTATGGGGAAAGAGAAAGGGAAGGTAGAGGATGCTGTAACAATAATATCTCCATAGAGACTATTTTACTACACTAATAATTTAAGGTGGCTCAGGAAAATTCAAGCCTCCCTTAAAACAGATACATCTGTCAACTTGAGTTGCAACAAATATATCACTGGATATTTTCCAAATGTGTAAACAGTGTACTCTGTAATACATACTATATCTGCAGTATGGACTCCTGTCTAAGTATTCTTTTGTCTTTCATTCTTGACAAATTATAGATATTTCATTCCCTTTTGCCCTTAAAGTCACAACAGAAAAACAACATGTAATTTAAATCTTTCAGCATTTTGTACACATAACTTAGTAAGAAAAATGGAGAGAGAATAAAGAGTCATATTTCCCAGTGGATTTCAGTGCTGTTCTGGCTCAGAATGCCCTTTTCCCTCAACCCAAAGCCAAAATTTCCTCAGAAATATTTTTGTTGGAACTTTGTTTTGGGTTCAAATAAAATAGTTATTTCAAAAAATATTTAATTATTTTATTATTCATGTAACTATATTTCACTTGTAAGTAATGTAAACTAGTACAGTATTATAGAAAATTAGGCAAAGAAGTCAAAGAAATGTCCTGAATAAAAGTGCAAACTAGATTGGCTTTACCTTTTGAAAGTGTAGACCTCTCACTATCATCAGAATTTATCCATATGTATCATTCAAAAAGGACAATTCCAGTAAACATTCATATTCATTTATTGTAGATTATTTATACTATAAAAATAATACTACTGGTATTTACCTGTGTTTAATTCAGAATAATATTGTCAGTTGAATTTAATAAGAATAAATGTTGATGTAAGTTACACTGCCATACATTGGAAGCAATGTTGTTAAGGTCAATGGGATTCAATTGGCAGGAAACTTTCAGAAACATAAGCATAGTCAAAGCATAAAATGAGTAATTCTTACATGTAGAGAAATAACAAGAAAAAGAAAGTGATGTAAATTATAAGTAAAAGTGAACTGATTATTTGAAAATGCAAAAATGGAACAAAGGTATCTTAATAGTGCATGCTGCCCTAAATCTATCAATATTCTATTATTTAAATAGTTCAGGCAAATGTAAGTAACCAGGTTGTCTCTTGCAAAAGATTTGCTGCCTAGAAAAACTCTTTCTTGTATAAGCATGTACAGTCAAATAAATTTGAGATATATGCCCAATTTATATGGCATCATCTCAACACACTTACGAAAGACTGATAGAGGAGTGATAGTTTTATCCCTTATATCATTGTAAAATATCTGTGAGAGAAGGATAATGCACACGTGAATAAGCACTAACACCAACACATAAAAACACCTGAAACCCAGGCACATAAAACACTAGAAACTTCATTTTGTTTCACTGATATTTTTTAATATTAGTGACATGCATAGAAGATTCATAAACACCATGGTGACTATGAACAATACAAACTCATAAGCAAGTAGCTAAATTATTTTCAATTTAATTTCTTATATATATCAACATTTTACTTCCTTTTTTTTTTTTTTAATCACCTGCAGTACATTGGCCAGAAATTTCCACTGCTATCCCCCTTTTTTTTCTGAGTAATTACTTACAGTTAATTTACAACCTAGTAATGTGTGTAAGCAGTTCAAATTATTTCTTCCCATGTTCATTACCTTGTATTTGTCATCAGAGAATTCCATCTGCTATTGTAATGCCCATTCATCTAAACAGCACTAATAGCATTGGAAAGCCAGCTACTTTTGAAGCAGTGTAAAATAAACTGTGAAGTAGATGTCAAAAGCTATTTCACCTGTTTTACATTCCAATCCTTGCTTTGCTTCACTTGCTTTGCCTCACTCACTTTGCTACTGAGCAGAATCAATAACAGTATTCATGATGGGATACAGGCATTCAGCTCATAAGCTTTCAAGGTATTAGCTTTTTTCACTTATGAAGAGTGGATGGGGAGAAAATGAAATAGTTGGCAAATGTGCTTTTCCTCCTTCTCCAACGACATCTCACTTCTATTTATTGCAGTTTGTGCAGGTATTAAAGACATTTACTTTAAGGCACATTTGTCAGATTTGACAGTTTACAAAATATAAAGGACAGCTTTTATAACTGTAAGAAAACTATTTTTCCTCCTTTATTTCACGTACACCTCCCCCCTCCCCCTTCATTATTGGTTCATAGACATTGAAACTGGACTTTGTGTTATGCTGCAGTTACAAGACAACAAACCTCACAGCAATTAGCAGTATTCAGGTTAGTCAATATTTTACTGGGCTACATACCTACAGGGGGTATCCTTACTCCTGCTGTGAGAGTCCGCTCATAGATCATGACTTGTGTTCCTTGGTTGCCTCCCCTTCCTCAGGGCTAACCACTAGAAAATAGAAGGGACTTCAGGTCTAGCTCTATTGCTAATTTTGGCTGCCTTCTCACCTCCCTGCCCTCCCTTATTACATCATGTGGGAGGCATGATCCTGCAATAAATAATGGGTTTTGATTAACTTTGCAGAGAGGGTTTGCTAAGGGTGAGGTCATTGGGCCAGATTACTGTAAAAAATTGTTAAGATAAACCTGGAAAGTGAACAAAACTTATAATGGATGACAGAGTTCAAACCCATGGACTGGGAATCGTCATTCTTCAAAACATACAAAAAGTTATCATGGAGTGCATTCAGTGATTTACAGGCTAGTGAGGTCTGGACAGTACAGGACTCTTTAATGTGATGCAGAACAGCTCAAACCAGAATGCTTTAAAATTATGGATTCATGTTTGTTTACTTGTTTGTTTTGCAAGGCTTTTGACTATTTCATAGGCTTGGGGTTGCTCATTAAAATAAGTGTTATGGTTGGCAGATATTCATTACTTTGCTCTTTTCCTTCTTCGGAAGCTTAGAGGATAACAATATAGCACAGAGTTCCATTGCACCAAGGAAAATAAAAAGCCTAGTTAAAAGTTGGACTACATTGAAAAAATGAAAAGTAAAAATAAGTATTATTTTAAAAAGGTAACACAGTGGCTTAAGTGGTGTTTCTCTTCATCTCCTTTCCCCTTCCATTATTTTCTTTGCTGTTTCCAGAATGCAAACATCCCTGACAGTCAATCAGGGTAAGAGTTATGTTTTGCCATTTAAAACTTAGGTGTCCAACCTTCCACAGATCTCTTGCATGAACAAGGGCTTTCAATAAGATACTTTTAACAACAGATTTGATTATACACCAGAGCAGTCATTTAACTTGGTTATTAATATAATAAGGAATAAGAAGCAACAAAGCACAGATACGAAATATATAGACAGCAGATAATATGTAAAGGGTCAAGTAATTCAGTAGTGGAAATAAAGAAGAAGCAAAATTCTGTTCAGATGTTGTTACCATTCCCTTATGAACAGATTTATTACTTTTTTTAAAGTTATAAAGTCTGGTTTAATACTCCAGCTCTTATTCACATTGTTATAGTTTGTTTTAGGTTTTAACCCACTTAATTCAAATAGGAGACTGGAAGCTGCCCTTCCTGCATGTGCATCATTGTCACATGGTATCTTTTCTATGACTGACACAAGTCAGAACCCACAAATCTATTTTTTTTCCTTCATTTTTTAATTGGCTGATTTCAGTCAGGCTTGCAGTCAGTTATGCCACTGCTCAGGGACAGCAAACCACATAGGCAACTTAGCTGTGTACAAAGTAATATTTATATGTTTCTTCTCACCACATGAGATCCCAAAGGACATAAGCCTTCCTGGTTTTAAGACTGTGTGACTTTATCGTAGCTCTTCTGCTCCATATTCCTCACAAACCTTTGGGGATAAGATCTTCCAAGCCTGTTCAGAGAAAAACAGCTCTGGTTAGCGAGCTGTAGCTTGACTGGGAACACTGGGAGAGCACTGCAGTGATGGACCCATTGGTTCCTGCTGTCTTACAGGAATGGGCAATGAGGGAATTGGAGTATTAAGCAGCCATTATACAGAACAGTCTTGCTGCAGGTCATATGTTATAGCTCCATCAGAAAGCTGCACTTGAACTGCTTGTTACTTGCATGCAGCTTGAAAGACATCTGTTAGTCAATTGCTGTGGTGGATACAGATCTCCTAATCTCAACCTTAAAGTACAAATATACTTATTTCCACTTACTGTTGCACCAGCAACTTCAATTTTTCCTTTATTTTCATGTCATCTTTAAATAACACCAAGATAACACACTTTCTTATTTCCTTTACATAATCAACTAGGTCAGGCTTTATTAGTTTTCTTGTAGATGTTTTTCACCTCTGATCAAACAGCACAAGCAGACCATAAGTATATGTTTCAAATGGAGTTCTTTATTCTTAGGTATGCATAACCAGAACAGAAAATGGATTCAGGTGAAGTCTCATAAAATCCTTTTAAATTAGGATGAACATTTTTCTATCTGCAATCATAAAAGGGAACGGTTCTCCCACTCTTAAGATGCCTTAAAATCTTCTTTGTGTCATCCTAGAGATAATTCTGCATTTGCTTCTTTCCTAACTACATCATATTTTATAGACACATCTTTCCACTAACCCATCCTTCTCTGTCTCATTTATATTCAGCATATAGGATGCAATATAAAATCCTGCCAAGTGCATGACCTAGCATTTTACATGAGTCTTCAGGGTTGTCTGGCATGTTCTACATATATAGTCTTGGTTCTCCCTGACGCTGACACTGCTCTCCGCTTTATGACACCATTGACTTTCTTCGGGATACTTTTAATTACTATGTGAAATAATTAATGAAACCACACCCTGATCCTCGAGGAACTCAGCTAGCATCTACTCTTCAGCTTGATGCCTCTCTTTTCAAGAGTCCCCAGTGCCATCTCCTTTTTTTCTTAGCTCCTCACTTATCTTACAGTTCTTTCTTAAGTTGTATATTCTTCAGATCAGATAATAGTTTTCTGTGTGACACATCTGAATCATTGACAGTATTTTGGATAGAAGAGAACTACTTCATTCATTTTGTGAACATGCAGTACTTTGTTTTGTTTTGTTTTGGGGTTTTTTTGGGGGGGGAGGGCATTGGGTTTCTTTTTTGTTTTTGAAATGGTTTTTGTTTGGTTGAGTTTTGATTTTTTTTTTTTTTTGTGATTTGTTTGTTTTTGAGGGTTTTCTCTTGTTTTGGTTATTAATCAGAAAAAGCCTGCCATGATCTATTGTCGGTAAGCTCTGTTTGGATTACATTTTGCTTTCCCTTTAATATTATGCTTAACTATTCATATCTTTAATGATATGTCTAATGTATTTAGAGCATCAGAATTCTGAAATAAGTTTTTGTGAATGAATAAATTAATTCAAGATAAACAACAGCATTGCAAGGAACTTGCTTTTTGGTTACACTGTAAACTACAGAGCGGAAATTCCTTCTTGACAAATAGAAGTAGATAAAATATAGCTCCTCCTTGTAATATATTATGTCACTCTTTAAAACACGGTGTTCTTATTGCTGTGTTTAAGTAAAAGACCAACAACAGACCAAGGTCTGGACATAGGGAAGTCTATTTCCCTTTGTGGTCTCAGTTAAATCAGTAGTGTTCAGGGTTGGTCAAGGTAGCCTAAGATATATTAGAAGGCACATTATTTCTAGACTTTTAAAAAATCTTCCATGGGGCATTTTATCCTTGTCACTGAATGTTGGTCTGCTAAGAATCATTTTCCTCTCTGGCTTTTGAGTGTGACCAATGTTAAAATGGAAAGCAACTCAATCTCGCCCAATTTTTTAATGAAATTATTCTATGATAAAATAAGAACATACAGTCTACAGTGTTGCTGGAGCTGGACATGAGAGTTTATTTTACAAGAGAAGAAAATACCATGGCTCTTACAGGTGAAAATATTTTCCATTGGTCACGTGTAATATACTGTTATCTGTCGGTAGTTTAGCTGAGACATTCAGCAATATTTCAGGGAAAAATTACCAATATTAAAGTTCCCAATAAAAGACTACACTTCAAAGCTTCAACTTTAGCATAAAGCTCAAATATAAAAGGGTCGGATACACCACTGAAAACAACAGCTACAGTGCTGAAAAGGGAAATTCTCATTTTGATGATGTCACTTCTCTGCTGAATTTCCTAAGGGAAATTATATCAACTCACTTTTCTCTGGTTAAGTTTACTCTGTCACTCCATGATCTTGGTATAAATCATGACATCTCTTAAAAAAAAAAAACAAAACAATTAAATAACAAACCACAACGCATGTGAAAGAAAGAACCGAATCAGTTACAAGTTTTACAATTTTTTCAGAATTACTCATCTAAAAGCACTTGGTACAGCAATAATAAAGTATCTATTCAGCTTGCAATCTGGTAAAGTGGTAGTGGGTACTTCCATAATTCGGATGAATTCACCTGTTCAGGCAAAGACAGCTATCTAATCAAACCAAATTTCCTTCAGAGACTTAGGACTAGCGCAATCAAGACCAAAATGATCAAATGTGTAATACTGAAATTATCTCAGCTGCACAGTAATAAATCATACAGAATCACACAATAAAAATACTAAGGAGAGAAGCATTTCAGTAATGCAAGAGGCACAGTTCATGTTATTACACTACTTAACGTTAATGTGCTTTAATAGCTCTAATGGCTCAGCATAAACCACATACTGTGTTACAGCTACATCTGTAGGATGGTGCCATTTGTTCTAACCTCAAATTTGTATTAAGCAGGGCCATAAGGATAAAAGTATAGGCTGGATCTGTTCATGCTGCAAGTTTTTTTTGGTTTTGACTTGTTCTTTGAGAGGTAAATTCATGACTAACTAGCACATTTGTTGTCATTAGAAGAAATAAAGAACAGCAATTTACAGAAAATTTCACCTGTAGCTATTTTTTTTCTATGCTGCCCTTTTGTTAGTAAGGAGAGATATGACTGTGCTACTTATCATAGGATATATTTAGGTTGCTAAATTCTGTCAGCTCAATGAGCTTTAACTTCTACAAACGGAGAACACCATGGAACTGCAACCATCTTGCATACTGGTGGAAAGCAACAGAGCAACTCAGTGAATAATATAAAACAGAAGGATTTGCTCAAGAAGAGTATTAAAAAAAACAAAAAACAAAACCAAACCAAGACTTGAGCCATTAGAAACAGGTATATATACACGATGGATGAGATTGTACTCTCAAGATTCATTGGTGAGATTGCTTCTGAATTATACCAAAAGGGGAGATTCAAAGAATTAAAAAGAGTCAGATGTTCAATCTTTTCTGACACTTCCACCCACTGGGAAAGTGTTTAACTGCCTGAACAGAAGAAAGGACTCTGCCAACCTTAGTCAGATAGGAAACGAGGATTTCAGTCTTTTTATTTTCTTCCACACCTGCAAGATGTGTCCATAAGAATATGGAGTTAAGCACTGTGAAAAATAAAGATGGCCTTTTCTGATTTGCCTCTGAGCAGTAACAAGGCCATCATTAACTTTAAAATTATTCTAATTCTACACTATTATAGCACTAATGTATCTTAAGTTCTTTCTCATCAGTGAACTGAGAGGCTAAATTATGTTGTCAAAGGCAATGCACAGCCATATTATCTCCTATTAGCTGATTTATGGAATAAAATTGACTTCAAACTTACATAAATCATCTCCTTAGGTAGTTTGTTAGAAGATACTCTATTTTGAGCACAGATACTACTGGTGTACTTTGTCTTTTTCTGATTTTGCCTGACAGTTTTGAACTCTAAGCCAGCTTTATTTTCAGTATTCATGACAGAAGTTGAAGCTAAAGTAAGGATATATCACCACTTGGTGGGTTGGCCATGCCTGCATACCAGGTGTCCACCACACCACTCCATCACTCCCCTTCTCAGCAGGATGGGAGCAGGGGTTAGAAAATAAGATGGAGAAAACTTACAGGTCTAGATAAAGGCAGTTTAATAAGGCAAAAATAAAGGCTGTGAGTGGTAGCAAAGAAAAACAAAAGATTTATTCTCTGCTTCCCATCAGCAGGTGATGTTCAGCCACTTTCAGGAAGTAGATCTTCAGTACAGGTAGGGGTTTCACCAAAAGGCAAGTGTAGTAACGAATGACCCCTGGACCTCCTCCTTTCTTGTAGCCTTTATTGCTGGGGACATGTTGTATGGAACATCCCTGTGGTCAGTTTGGGTCAACTGCCTTGGTTGGCTTTGCACCCTCCGAAGATCTTGCCCACCCCAGGCTACTGGTGAGAGGGTGAGGAGGGTGAAACCACAGCATGGGGTGATGTTGAAGAGGCAGCCTGAATGCTGCGGAAGCACTGCTCAGCAGTAGCCAATGCACTGAGGTGTAATAAACACCTTTCTAGTTGCCTATACAAAACACTGAGAAGACTGGTATGGGGAAAATGAACTCTGCCCCAGCCAGACCAAATATACACCATTTTCATGTTGTGTTCTACCTTTTGCTTCAAATCTTATAAAGACAAGAAAAATTCTGATACAGAGTTAAGGTTCAGAGGTACAATTATAGTATCATTTGTTATAGTACGTATTGCTTATTTCCCAGATTTGGCTCTTCAAAATAAACACACACAAAAAGGAGTACTTTTACATGCTGCATTACTGCAAGTGGAGTTTGTTGTTAAAGATTATTATCAAAATGGAGAGTGTAATGTGTTCAAAAACGAGCCGCACAATTTAGTGGTGAACACATCCATTAATGGATATTAAAAAAAGAACATAGACAAAATATTTGGTCCAGGAAGGCATTTAGCTGTTGATTCCCGGGAACTGTGAGAGTGCAACAAAAGAAAATCGCCCAGTTCTCACCTTGTTTTAAACCTCTGTAATAGGCCATTTAGTCCAGAGAAAAATTCTCATGATGCACTTCTAATCCTCCAGTTGCAAATATATCTCCTCACGCTCTTCCTTGTTCACCTCCCTCACTCCCACATGCTTAATGTTTTGGGAGTCTTGAAAACAAACACTGCATTTTTTGACATATGTCTTAGTTTGAAAAAGAAAACTAAGATATTTGGGGGCTAATAGAACAGAGGACTCCACACGATTAATCACACCAAGACTCAGTGTAGATTTCAAATTAGGGAATAGG
>JAWWEU010000081.1:11360066-11419717 GCA_035583155.1 Acropternis orthonyx
TTGAATGGATTAATAGATTCATTGATTCTGCAGAGAATAGGTTGGGACATAGAGTCCCATGTAGCTTTGTTTCTCACTTGGAATGAAATGTTCCACGTTACAGCAAGCACAGGTGCCATTTCGGTACAGCAGCTCTTAACAA
This sequence comes from Acropternis orthonyx, assembly GCA_035583155.1. Lineage (NCBI taxonomy): Eukaryota > Metazoa > Chordata > Aves > Passeriformes > Rhinocryptidae > Acropternis > Acropternis orthonyx. The sequence continues at coordinate 11,360,209 of JAWWEU010000081.1, forward strand.
TAGCCCATTTCCATATATTTCAAGGGGGGGAGAAACTATTGTTTATTAGAAGAATTCTAAGTAATTGGCAGCCGTCACAAATTCCCCAGCTGGCTAAGTGCTAATGTGTTATTAACTGAATCTCTGAACATTTCATGAGCATTATAAATAGGCTTAGGGCAAGTTTTTGCTGGTTATAATGGAAATATTAAAATTAACATAGGTATACAAGTATATAAATACACACACACACACACACACACACACGCGTATATTCCAGTAAACATTCACTGCATTTTATTACAGAGCTTCTCTTGTTGGACTGTGCTCTGAGCTATGTAATTGAGGATTTCAGATGGGAATTGATGCGAGACTGATAATGGATTTGACATGCTGTGACTCTAACTTTAATATGAGAACCAAGCTATCAATGGGGTTTCCTATGCAAAAGGAGGAACTCTCAATATTACATTGTAGTTTCTTTCTGGAAGCTTGAGAAAAGTTGGATTGTGGTCTTTGGTGGTCAGCTAACAGTCTATTCATAAAGGCAGTAAAAAAGCAGAGTTACAGCTCTGATGGAACAATCAGACTACAAGTGGAAGCAATGATATTAGGCTTTCAATTCAGAATAAGTACTTTTAAGGACGATTACCTTGAAATGGAGTTTTAAGAGAAGGTTGAACTAATCACAGTATGATAGAACTTGTTTGACCTGAAAGTATCAGCCTGCTTAGAAAAGGTGAACAGTTATAGTGCTATTATTTGAGCTTAGCAAATGGGAATTCAACCACTCACTTCTAGCTTAAAAAATAGGGAGACAAGAGATTCCTCTATCAAGTCAATTTAGTGTTTGTTATGTCAGCACATAAAAAATTAGTCTCATAATTCCAGTATGTTTATTCCAAGAAATTTTTAGTAAATTAAATTATGGAATTGAATATCACTGTTCAGTTCTTCCTCTTGGGGCCTACACAATGCTGGAAAGCTTATTCAGATCAGGAGAGAATTTAAAATATTTTCACCATTCTTTCAACTTCATTGAAAATATTAAATCATTTATCTGAATTTAATCAAGTTTGCCGTTACAAGTTAAAAAGGAACACTCTTCCATTGCACATGCTCTTAGCCTTCCAAACTGTTCTCCTCACACACTGTGACTGTGATAGTCAAAGCCAATTTTGCTCCTGTCTATTCAAACCTTTCTATTTCCTTTGATATTTTCAAGATCTAGTAACCCATGTTTATAGGATGACAAGCTCTTTCACTTCAGCTTACCCTCTATAAAATAAACTGAGTTTTATGGAATGTATATTGCTCCCATTCTCAAATTTAAATAGTGGAACTGTGACCTCAAAACTTAACCTCATTTTATACTAGATATCTAAATTTTACTCCGTTATTTGTCTGAATTTTCTCAGTTGTCAATGGACAAAATTTACTGTGTGATTTAGTCTGGTTGTTTTAGGTACCATCTTAACCCAGAAAGAAAAATCACTAGGTCTTTATCCAAATACTAAATAAAAAACTCTCTGACTGGACACACACCTAAGATATGTATCCTAAGCCATCTATTACTAAAGATATATAAAGAGAGCTAAAGATATGTGAGATTATTTTTAATATGTGCCCCACACAGTACAAACCCTACAAAAAATTTAAAACACATAGATTGATCTTTGTTAAGATATCTTGGTTTGCATTAGTCTTAATCACAGTAATTTTATCTAAATGAAGAGTTTCCTGTGGAAACACCCTTATGTGTGTAGCTTAGATGTCATGCAGGCCCTTAAACCCAACATTACAACATCAGCTTTCAGGTGTTTGGACACAAGTTGGAATTCGCAACCCTCACTAACACACAGAGTACTCACATCACCTATATTAGGTGACTAATTCAGGAAGAATTAAGAAGACAAAGGTGAGGGATTAAGCTCCTTATAGTCAGTGTGGAGAGGAAAAAGACTCTTGTCAAACTCTACTTCCTTTTGTATGAAGTAATGAAATAATTGTTGGACTGAGAGAGAACCTTAGTAGCTTAGAAATTGGAGATAGACTTCACCTGCAAGCTGTCTTACATTTTAAATAAAATAGACCATTTTCAATAACAGTGCAAGTGCTTACCTGAAAACACTAGACCTTGGAATTACAAAGCAATATGGTCTTTAGACTCAGTCCTCCAAATCAGAGAACAAACTGGAGATCCAGCATCATCTGGCTAACTAGAGATACCAGTGTTTACATCTCTGGGACTCATGAAAAATTCTCTAACCATTAACTGCCTTGGCAGGATGTGAGGTATCTCCCTTAACCACCACCAAAGAGGAGGAATGTTCAGAATTTTCTTATCAGAGAAGGACTGCAAATTTTACTAGGGCTTGGGATAAGTGCCAAGACATGCAGAGCCTGCATAAACAAAGATTTTGCTTGTGAAAGTGCAAAAGAACTGGGGACCATTCCTGAAACTACTAGGTGTATAATTTCAAGTAGTTTTGTGATTTTTTTATTTTAGATACATATAGTGAACACTTTATCCCTAAATAAAAATGTATGTATAAAACGTGGTTTCCACAGCAAACAAAGCCTGTATTCTTACAGAATCAACACAAGGGATGAGTCACTGCTTTCAGGGAACACCCCTCTCATAGCTTTCCCACATTGCTAAGTATACAAAGAAACTCCCCTTGAAAATATTTCCCACCACCTGGGAGGGTTAAAACACCCTAGTAGCAATGGGAGGTGAAAATGTGTAGGAGATATTTCAACACAATTTAGAAACATGCACTACCTTTTCTCCTGACCTCTTAAAGATTTTCAACATTTTCAGAGAAAAACTCCCTCTTTTGCAGTATTAACCAGCTTGCAATCATTACTTTTCTATGCAGCATACTATGAGAAGCAGAAAGAACTAATATTGATAAGGATGAGATAAAAGTCTCAACAAGCACTGTTCTCTCCTTATATGACATGAAACCAAATCCTGCAATAGTTTGCCTAATACATTAGACAAACATTTATAATACTGATACCAATAACACACTGTCAGAGTTTTGTATTAAATATTGACTCGTGTCTTGCCGAAACAAACATGTACAGAAAGAAAAAATGGTCAGATATAGAACAGAAAAAAAGGCTCGTATCAAAATTTTAATTTCCAGATTGCTTGTGTACAAGACAAAATATACTCAACTTTCTGATAGCTGCTGTTTCACCCCTCTTGTTAAAAAAAAAAAAAAAAAAAGTGGTTTTGCTTCAACTTAGTGTTCTTAAGTGAGCTCTTATACTCACTTTGAGTAAAAAAAAGTGAGCTTTCAAGAATTATTACAAAAGTATTAATCTCAGATTAATCTCCAGCTATCATTGTTGGAGTATCATTTACAAAAACAAAATAAAAATTAACATTTGCAGTGTTTTCTCATTGGTTTAACCCAGAGAATTGAAGTGACCCAGCTGAGCACCATCAGTGTTATAGCACTGGCAACACAGTTAGTTATGTGAAGTTTAATCATCTAATGTTTCTCGTGATTTTCAGAAAAATGATACTTTAAATGGAAAGGGAAAATCATACTAAATCATGGGTCAGAAAGCAAGGAGTGAGGAGAAGGCCATATCCCTGATTGAATTCCATGAGACGTTTAGAAAAATGGGGGATTACTAAAATACTTTTTTTTAAAAGTGTAGTAATGCTTGGATTTTGAAAGGAATGTTACCCAGGTAGTTGAAAACTGTATTTTGTAAACACAGGTCTCAAAACACGTTTTAAGGGGGAAAAAATGTAGCAAAGCTAGATCTCACTTGCCTAAGCAACAAGAACAGTTCTGTAATGCAGGACTTTAAGTAACTCAGTGATAATGTGAATTTAAAAACAAATATGATCTCTTGAGGTTCCAGTATCTGAGTTCATAAGGATAGAGAGTGAAGTATAGTGCCCTTTCATGTTCATGATCTTCAGACATACCTATCTCACACAAGGAGAAAAGTGGTTTATCCATTCTGAAGAGTGAGGAACAGCTGAGTCATGGGAGGGCTGGCTTTGCAAGAGAGGCAGAAAAGCTAACTTTAATCAAGTAAAGTCCAAATAGAAATTATAAAGGACTTAAAGAAATGTCTCAAGGAAAAGTATTAGGATAGCTGCTCCTAAATAAAATTATTTTTGTCAGGAATTTTATTTCAAGACAATCATATCTGCTTCTCAAAGAGTTTGCAAACACCCAAGTTTTCTCAAGGCCTGTCAGTAGAATGGGGTGTATGAACCATTTAGCTTTCTTGACAGCTCATACTTTTTTTAGCAGAAAATAATAAACCTTTGTATAGACCCAAGATAGGGCTAATCCATTGCTTAGATGAGTCATCTTGTATATGTTGTTGAAATGACAAGAGTATACTCAGTGCCCTGGCTGGTTAGACATTAACTAGGAGTTCAATATATAATTAACTTCAACCTCTATTAGTGTTTAGTTGTGAAGAGAACACATTCCAATAAGTATCTGCTAATCTTTTATTTTTTCAAAGTAGACAACTCTGTTTCCTGTAAGTCCAGTAGACACCCAAAGTAGGAAAGAAAACACAGGAGCTGCTGCACAGGCCAACCCAGAACACTATTTGCTTGTTTACCATGGTGACAAGCTCCAATCACTTCAGTGAAGTTAGTACAAAGAAAACTGCACCCAGAAAGTAGCCTATTCTCCTAGGGTTATTTTTTTTATTATTATTTATTTAAGAAGAAGGGGGTGCTGTAGAAGGAAAACAAATTTTGCGTCCCTTTCAAAAGATTTTTTTTTTTTAGCTTCCATAACCATTACTTTGAAACCCAAAGTTTCAGATCTGAATTCTAAGGCATGCCATATCCCAAACATAGGTAGGCCAGTTCTAAAGAGACATCTGCTCCTGGGAAGAATCCAAATAGAGATCAAGATGTGAAACTTGTAACCCTCCAAAGCTGCACCAGTTTCAGCTGGAAGAATTGTATGGGTCCTATCTCTAACAGAAGACTACAACAGCATGATTTATTTCCAAATCATGGCTTTCCTATCTTCCTTTAGGAGTTGCTAAGGTGTTTAACTGATTGTTCCTGTCAGTATTTTTCAGTGGTTGAAATTTAAAGGGCCCTCCTAAATCCTTGAGCAAATGCACTGCTGACTGTGAAATAGCAAGCATGAGGTTCACACAACTGTGTCTGCAGCAGGGCCCTTTCCTGCCATGTCTGCTCTGCAGGGCCGCTGTGCCACCCCAGAAACCCAGCAGACTACTGGTGTGTCCTCCAGCACACACATCAGGAGCTGAGTTGTGAAGGGGAGGAGAGGCCACTGCTAGGGGTACATTTGAAACTGGTGGTCTAGCTCTGAGCAGCAGCAAAGTATTGTGGGCTGCTCCTCTCCCACGAACGAAATTCTTCCTGCAAGCTGTCCCTTGTGGGCAGGTCTTTAGGATCTGAAGCAATGTTTTATTTTAGTCATATGGTGAAGCGAAACAAAGTTATCTAAGATAACCACTTTGGGAGCCTGGTTTCACACAAACCAGTGAAGAAAGACACACAGCTAACAAGAAAACTCCTCTCTATTGCGGTTATCTTAAGTAATAATCTAGTCATACCACTCAGAATGACAAAAAGTTGGAGTCTTTCAAAAGCATTCAAACTCGTTGTTGAGATGTATTTAGATGGAAGTAACTATATATTGTGCTTTTTACAATTCTCCAGGGGTTATACCACTACAGTGATTTACTCTCAAAGAAAATCATTGCTTTGACCAGTGGCCAACAGGGAAAAAAAATGGAATTTTATTGCCCCCCCCCCCCTCCCCAGCAAACAGGAGCTAATTAGACAAGTTAATTATTAAAGTATGCTCAGGAGTTCATGTTGTACTGAATGCAACTGCAGGAAGTATCCTTGGAATAGTTATGGTCAAGTAGATGAATTTCATTTATGGCATAAATGTCAGGAGCAAGAAATGCGGATGGAAATCCCAGATAAATAAGGAATGCAAGATAAAAAGTACTGTTGCAACCTATTAGGGTTAAAACATTTTACTTTTCCAGCAGAAACATCATGCTACCAAAACTAAGGCCAAGTTAATGATGCTTATGCAACCAAAATGCAACAGTTCTATCACAGTCTTTTTATTTAATTCCTGTCAAGAAAAGGTTGGAGAGGAGGAGTTCTTCAAGGGTTAATCCAAGACACTTGGTAACTATTAAATTAAAATAAAGAGTTTAATATCATCTGAATATCCAATATTTTTGAAACACCCTTTCATCTCACCTTAGGGCAGAAGGGTAAAACACCAAAAGTTGTCAAACACCAAATTGTTCCATCTGTGTTAAAAATGAGGAAATGCTATTTTTAGCCCATGAATCTTGCTCTTGTTGTACTAGATTTTTATTACCTTAAACAAATAGTATCTTTCCATGTATTCTAATGAAAAAGGAGTTCTGCAGCAGGATTTTTCCTGATATTTGCAGTGCCACAGCATCTTAGAGCTAATCACAGTAAAGGACATTTCCTAACTAAGTCTATAATTCCCTAAACATAGTCACCTAAAAGTTAGGTAACAGGCCCACTCTCAGAAAAGAGATTTCAGAAAATAAAAATTTCATAGTTTAGAAGTCTCCTGCATTCATAAACACAGTCAAAGGCAATAAGAGTGTGTGATAGGTTTTAGGTGAAAAGCTTTCAGGGAATGTCTTAAGAGCTGCTCAACTGCTCCAGTTGCCCCTTGATTTTCGAGTAGAACTGCAACAGCTTGATGTCTTTCAGGACTGAGATTGTAGACAAGTCATCTTTCCCACACTGCATTATGCAATGATGTTTGAAATAGCAACTGGCAAGGGAAGACCTTCTGAAACTGGGACTGCAGCTGTAGCACAGCAAAAAGTGTCAATACACAAGTATTTCCCAGAGCTTCCAAAGTCACTCCTCCAAGTAACACAAGCCACCTCACAGTTATGTGCCTTGAGTGGTTGACAGGCAGCATGACATTTATTCTCTATTGAATCACCAAGAGCATGGATAAGAAACCTCCTGATGTTATTTGTATAAAGTTGTTGCCTCACTTGACGGTTTCTTCAGTATCCAGGGTGTAACTATGGCCAAATGGTTGAAGTTTTGCATGTGCACAAGTGAATCATTGCTGTGGTGTATGGAAAGACATTCGTCCCAGTAGTTAAAAGCTTAGGAAATACAATATACCTGACTTTGCTGTGCAGTTCGCAGAGTGATTCATGAGATTTTATCTACAAACCAGTCCTCCCCTTTACCCTCAGACAAAACAGAGGAGAAAAAATTGGGTGTGTTAGGAATTCCTCTTGCATTAAATACTTTGGGAAATGACAGACAAATGCTCCCCTCTAGTGAAATGACTAATGGACTAATATGTCATTTAAGTGAGCAAAGCAAAAATGTGCTTACATGTGTGTGTGTGTGTGTGTGTGTGTGTGTGTGCGTGCAGAAAAAACCCATAATTACATATCTTGCATCTAAACTGACATACACTATATTAGAGTATGTGTTTCACTTAGATTTGATTTGTACTTCAGAGCAAGATTTTGGTAAGAAGCAGTAGTGAATGGCTGAGTAATGTTAATACAAAAAACTTTTCACAAGCATCTTTTCAAAGCATCTTACAAATTCATTTCTCATTACTTTTTTCCTTCTGCCTTTGTTAATGGTGTCTCTCTTATGTCTCTAACAAGAAAAAAACAGAGCAGCCCGAGAAAAGAAAATCAACATCTATTGTTATCATAGGGATAAATCATCAAGAATTAGGGCTTATGTGCTTTTCTGATAAGCAAAACAAAAGATATGCTTAAAAGCTACAAGACTCCACAAGCATTTAAAATACACTACCAAAAAAAAAAAAAAAAAAAGAGAGAGAGAGAGAAAATCTATAGAAATTCTGAATACACTAAAAACATTTGTCTTGTCCTTTACATGGTGTAACTTAGAAGTGCTGAGCTTGCAGAAATAAATATGCTTATTTTTAAATTTTTATTAAAGCAGAATGGAAAACAAATGATTTTTTCTTAAAACCTAGGAAAATTCCATGGTGAGACAGATTATTATTAGATACGAATGTGGAGGGAATATTAAAAATACACTTTTGTGTACCATTAATGACAAATAAGACTTGAAAAAGTTCTTTTTTGCTCATAGAATATATTCAATCATCTTACAGAGATCTCAAATTACCTTTGCACTTGTAATTTACAGAACAGATTTTTGTTCTGTGTTATCCTCTTATTTCCTCGTGAATTTGTTACTGCTGACTGACCAGTGTATACTAGAACTGTGTTTTGGAGTTACAATTGATCACATAAATTAAATTATATAATTTCTGTTTCCTGACTAAATATAATAAACTCTTACTATCAAGTTATATGGTTTGGAAAAGCTTTTGGGAGCATGAAATTTCTTTAGGAGGAGAAATAGCAGATAAAAGGTATAGAATTTTTTTTTAAATATTTCAAACCTCTTTTCTTTCTAGGCGATGTAAGCCTTGCCTTGGGGATAGTTTCTCGAAAAATTAGACTGCTCCAAAGCTGAGTGGCTGAGAGTATGCTGGTTTAAATTAATTTTCCATTGTCAATTCTCATAATGTAATTATATATGCTTGTGTGGTCTCAGTTGTAGAAAATGCAGAGGATTTTAGCATTTTGGGTGTAGTACTCAAAAGTTTGGACCTCTAACTGAAACATTTCCATATTCAAATGTATCACTTTCCTTTGGTGGTCACCCATACCATTTGGAAAGATGAACCCAGGAAATAAAAGAGAAGACAAAAAGAATATTTGCAAGACATTTTCCACAGGCCTTAACACCAGAAAAGATAATTGCAAGCCATCAGGATATTGACCCAATAAGAACATTGAGTAGCCAGTCATGCTCAAACTTCTAGCTCATTCCATGGTTTTGGATGTGTTAAAGTGGCTAAAACAAACATTGCAATGAACTGTATGTGAAGACTTAGTAAATACAGATCACTGACAAGGAGTCTAAGAAGTTTAATCTTGACCATTACTGGTTGTCATCTTATACACTTTGGTGTCTGAAGAGATTTTTCTAAAGAACAAAAGATCATAAACTATGTAACAGCCTGAAGGAGTGTTAGGGAGAATTACAGGGAAAAACTTTTCCCTTTCTTCAGTAATTTTTCCCTTTAAAATTAAATATCAGTCACAGAACAGATCTGTCTTTGAGGCCTAAAGCTACTGTTCTGACAAATGCTTGAATGTGAGTTTAAATTTTCACTTCTGATGCATAATTGCTGAAGGAAAACAGTGTAACTCAGATGTTGGCTGGAAATTTATGACTCAGGAAGGTAGTTATAAATTTATTTTCAGAAATACATAATGATCAAAGCTGGGCAATGTGTGCACTTTTTACTGCTTTGTATTTAGCCAAATCCTTTCTAAATATTTTGATTTTAAAATCATAGTCTGTATTCTGGAGAGCATATCTGTACAAATTTCAGAGTTTTGTATTTGTTGTTCAAGCCACTGTGGGTTTGTGACATTGTGTAGGATAAGGTCGTACCCTGTTTGGGTAGCCAATAATAGAGTGTGTTCTGCTTATATCAGAAAATTGTTGTCTAATTAGTAATACCGTAAACTGAGTCTGAAGTTTCAAAAATCAACGTGCTTTGGCAAAATAGTAGTGGTTGTAAGTTACTTGTTAAGTAAAGTCAAATTTTTCACTGAGGATGGAAAGCTTCAAGGAGAAATAACAATTTCACAGGAGAGAGACTTTGATGGATTCTGATTTTCAAAACAGATTTCCAGACCTAATTTTCAAAGGAGCTTTCAAAAAAAGCCATTTAGATTAGATGACACCAGAAAATACTTCTATCTTTCTAAGACATAAAAATTGGGGTTTGAGTGCAGTTGCAATGAAAAAAGATCAGTCTCTTAGTGTAATACAATTTAATTCAGTGGGTATTGAAATCATCTCACAGAAACAGTCGCTGAAATGTGATTAAAATACAAGAATCAAAGAAAACAAGCTGCAGTGGAGCATCAAGACCTATTCTCTTCTTACTTGTGATGGTGTGGTTTGGCACTACATTTAGTTGTCTTTTCTGTCCACAAAAAGATTACACACAAAGTGTATTCCATGAAAAAAAATGTTGTATTTATATTGGAGTGAGTCTTGGTACCTTTAACTTTTTAATCGTCATTATTGTTTTAAGTTTTTGACATTCTCAAATCACAGCCATTTCTGTGGGAAAAAAATGAAATTTAGCAATCATATACTATGCATCTACACTTTGATGTTGATGTTAGCCCTGGAAAAAATAGAAACCATTTCTAACCTGCCTTAGCAGTCACACATCCTGCTGACAAATTATATCCACACACTGCCCTCAGAAGAAACTCCCATATTTCTGATGTTTCTGGAAGTATATCGTACACATGCACCAGACATTGGTCCCAAGCAAGCACAAACCTCATTATTTCTAAACCAGCAGCATTATCCTCAGTTTTACTGAGTACAGTCTGTCATGGAATGCTTTTTGTTAGGGTGTCACTTCATGAATTTGATGTTTAGTGCATATATATATATATATATATATATATATATTCAGTTATAATAAGCATTGCTTTGTTAACTGTAGCACAATAACCCTGGATCCTATGAGAATTCAAAAGGTGTTTTAAGAGAAGCTGACCTCCAATAAGTTGTCTACCCACACTACTATCAAAAGACCCTCAACTGAACACACTATTACTATTTCCACAGTCTCTCTCTCTTTATACAATCATGACAAAACAGGTGTTGACATTCATTCCCTATTTCAAGATTTTATTCACTATTTCAAGCCTTCCTAGGCTACCATTCTACCTTAAGAGACCCTAGACTTACTTGAAATATATTTACTGAAAAGTCATCACCACAAGCAAAGTACTTTGCAGTAATTTCTTCATTGGTAAAAGAGTATTATACTTTTTAAACAGAAGAGGTATTGTATTTATTTGAAATAACGTGATGGGGTGTGAAAGAATTTCAACTGGAGTTGCCAAAAAATGTAGGATTTGGCAGACAGAGCCAAAAAGAACCATCAGATTGAAATAGTACTTCTGGCAGTACGGAGAAATCTTTAGCTTTGTATAAAATTATGCCCTGTTACTATAAGCAAACACAGATAAAATTTTGTTGAATGTGTTTCCATACAAAGAGACACAATCCTTTACTGATAGAAAGTAAAAAAAAAAACAAAACTTTTTTTTTTTGACAACACCTTACCCACATCCCTCTCAATCTATTAAAAAGGTTGCTCCTGACTTCATCAAAGGCTGGAATCTCACTCTTTGACAGTACTGCTCTAAGTGCAGTGTAGTATGAATCCTAAAAGTCATGCTGTGTTTCCAGGTACTTTAAAACCATAAATCCATATTTAATTAGAAGTGCATGAAATGCTGTAGAAGATAGGATCTCTGTTCTAAAAATGAAATAAAAAACTGGGCCTTTGGCTTTGCTCTCTGACTCTGGGCCATAATTTAATTAAAACTGCATATCATATGCTAAAATTCTCATTGACAAGTCTTAGTTGAGGAATTCAGATTCCTTGTGGTACTTCAATCTGTGCTTTCTATTTGACTGTCGTATTGTTCCATATTCTTGTCCTGTCCCCCACCCCTTGCATCATGCACTCCTTCCTTTCTTGTTTCTCATTAACAAAGTGAATTCCTTTGAGATTTAATGATGTAATGTTAAAGTTTGAACACTGGCATCTTACTGTCTTAACGGATATCTTACTTGACAGCTCTGTGAATTTTAGCTTGCTTCTTTAGCAGCAGATATTTGTGGGGAAAAGCTGGCATGGAATTTAAGTGCAGGGAGCTCAGGCAGCCTAGAAATGGAAACCTAGCTAAAGCAACTGTGGTTTCTTCCTACTGCATTAGAAACTGGAGTAAGCTTGAGAGATTTAAAAGAAAAGAGTATATCAGTGATGTAATTGGAAAGCCAGAGTGTGTTATTCTGGTTTTATTATACAATTTTGTTATTTCTTTTTACAGCAAAGTTATAGACAATGATGACACTGAGGTAGATCTTTCTTGCGTCTCTGGGAAATTCTGTGTTCATGTGGGGAAACGTCTGTTCTTGAATCCATGAAATAGTCTTTCATATTTTGACAGTGATAGTCTGGGTAGTGCAGACAGTCACAAAAGTGGGGTTTGTGTATTGTCATGAAATATATTGGAGTTTACAAACAATTGTAAGTGCAATAGCATTCCCAGTCCCTGGGATAGAGAGTAATGGTGGTATTTCAGATGTTTCTCAATTAAGAGGGATCATAGATAGTACAAAACAAGACCACAGATCCTTGTGATCATGAGCTATTTAAAGTAACTACTGTGTGTTTTCACTGTGTGTATGCATTCATGTCTCTGCCATTGAGTGGCAATATGGATATGACAGAAGAAAACTGGAAAGCCTGTACTATATATACCTATTCTATGTAAATTGAAGTTATTAATCTATTTAGAACAGTCAAATACTACTTCTCTTATTAAAAAAGATTACTCATATATACAGGTGATGTTGTCATGGTCTTAATTTGCATGAAATTGGCTGATCATTTGGAACTGGTGTAAGAGTAAATTCACATGGATTTTCCACATAATTAGATCTACAGCGGCTCTCAGACACTGGACCCACGTGTATCATTTGCATGAGATATCTTAATATAAGTATTTCACAGTATATTTCTTCCTCACAGCCATACTTCTGAAGCAGCACCCACACCTTCTGTTCTTGAAAAATTGCACTTTCTTTCCAATTCCACAAGTAGAAAAATTCATCTCTACCCACTCTCTTTCCCTCTTCAATTTTCAGACAGAATCCAAAGCCTGACGATACTGATGAAAATCCATTCATTGACTCATGGGGCTTATAACTGTACCATGTCTTATACAGTTCCTGGTCAATATGTTGCTGTGCTCCTCACACAGGGGACCATCCAGATCACATGTTCAGGATTCATGGCATTCAAAAATAACTCAATGGATAAATCAAGAAGTAGATCCCACATTCCTTTTGGTAAGCTTCCAGTTAAAGGCTTGCTCAGTTTCATGTACATATCCACTCACAGAAATTATGCTGTAGTGAACTCTATGACAAAAATCCTAAAACGACACTCTTGTCTTTCTCACAAGAATTAATGTGCTGAAAGAACTGGAGTAAAGATTGGGTCAAGTTGAAGCAAAATCTGTCCCTGTTAACTAAAATCAGGGAAGGATTTGAGGTGAAGAGCAAAAGAGAAAAAGTAAGGATTTTTGTACTGGAACAACCTCTGGGAATACAATAACAAAGGTCTGCACTTTTTTAGGCAGCTAGGTGTTTAAAGGTAAAAATAGACACCAAATACAAGGATTTTTGTGAATACCACAGGATTAAGGGGCAAGAAATAAGCAAGGGAGTATGAAACACAGTCTCATGGAGCATGAAGCTAAGCCAATTTACATTAACAGGGGGATGGGGCCTTGATTCTATATGATAGTTTTTATCTGCTTAGCAATTCAGTTTCTGCTGATAATCATGCCATTATTTGAAGTTCTAAGTTTTGCTTATTTTGCAATAAAATCTGTCATGTGACAAATAGAAAACACTCTTGTTTAGAATAAATTACAACAAAAGAAGGACCTCAAAATGTTGCTGCTGTAATGGTTTCAATAGTTATATTTTCAAAACAAATAAAAATAAAATTCACCCTTTTATTATTATTATTATTATTATTATTATTATTATTATTATTATTATTATTATTATTATTATTATTATTATACAGTATGTGATTGTCATGGTTCACCACTACTGTCAGTGCATTCTAGCATATTTTTCTGTGTTTTATTTTTGATTCCATGGTATTTTCGATAACTAGCTTATCATGCCTTCTTTTTTATTTTCTTTTTTTTTCCAAGATGCGATTTTTCTTGTGATGTTCTCTCTTCACCTGTGCAAGATGCATATTTGTCTCCTCTATATGAGGGATTAAAATGGCTGGTATTGACTTGACATGTGTTTATTTTTGTGTGAGAAATCATCCCCTGCCCTTAGAATTTGATTAAAAATCATTACTCCGGCAGATACCCCACTCAAAAGAAAGACCTTGGATTTCTACTGACTGAAATACAGGATACAGTGCCGTGGGAGTGCTGCATTTTCACCCGTAGTGAAACCCTTTAGAATGAAGCTCAGAATATCATAAGTCTAAGGACATAGGTCTAGTGGAAAAAGATTGCAATGCACATCCCCCATCTCCAGCAAACACCTAACAGGGATGTGAGGTTGGAGCAATAAAGGGCTGAGTTTCAATTCCCTGCTTAGCTTTTCCCTCTGACTCTGAACATGCTGCTTAGGCAACCACAGTGGGTAATAGGAATTTGTCTCCAGCCAAACATTAGCTTGGCTACCATATAAAAGAGGATCCTCTTGTGCTACAGGGTGTGGACAGTATAAATACCTATAAAGTTCTGAGACAATGAGACACAAAGACCACTGAGAGTAAAGAGGGAAAAGGAGAGTGAAAAGGAAGATATAGCAGTTTATTCTTTTCTATAATAATAATATTTATCAAAGATACTTTAATGTCTGACATTTCGGATGTTGTGTGTTGTTTTTCTTTTTTGCTACCATCTGAGGAGTGAATACGATCTTTATGCAAAATAAACCAAGCTTGTTTTTTTTTTTTTTTTCAAACTAAAGATAACTTCTTAACTTTCAGCATGTGTTAAAGAAACCTTTTTCCAGTCTTCTCTACTGTCTTGCCATATAATCAAAGTGAAGGAATGAAAAAATACCCAAATATGACAAATATGTAAAAGTCAAGGAAATCAAGATTTGGCCTCCCACCTACATTTTACAGAAAAACTGTCACAACTGTCTCCTAAGTAACTTTTATAGAAGAAAAAAAGAAAACTGGACTTCAGTTTAGTTTATGTTTCTCTCAGGAGATGTCTTTACTGATACCATCTGTGCTATTCTGCATTCACAGGGAGTGATGTGACGGTTTTTCATAGTGATTTGGTCACTTCTAGTCTATTATTCAGCCACTTGGTATTTCTGTATAATCTGAAGTTGTACCTAGCTCCACTTTACAACTGAGAAGCAGAACTGGCACACAAACTCTCAGTAGTCTGTAGTGTATTTATCAGTAAAATTCTCCCAGTTTGAAGCGGTCAGTTGTGTTATTTATCATAGCAAATAAAGTAAAGAATTAACAAAAATGGGGCAATGCCTGTAATTCTCCTGCACATACCTAAAATATTTCTTTGTGTAAACTCACTTTCATCACTTAATATTTGCACCTCAGTAATTTGCCTTTTCTGTGACTGTTTCAGAAAGAGGGTTTTTCTGTTCTTGTCTTCACAGCTCATAACTTTTATTACTAGGATCAACTCTCTTTCCTTCTCACCACATTTTTAAGAAACCAGATTTTTATAATGTGGTAAGTATTACTGAGCACAGTATAAGTGAAGCCTTGCCAGACATTTCATTACTACTTCCTTATATTTACATCCTACGTTTATAACACTATGTTGGCTTTTAAATTTATTCTTAAAGTTGTCTAGACATTTATGGACAGAAGACCACTATCAGAATTCTTGAGAACATGTTTTCCTCTGCTTCATTTCTATATTCTCCTTGGTTGTATTTGTAAAATGTGTGCTTTAGGGGTTATTTTTATCAAAAGAATTTTTTTTCTCCATTTACAAACTTATATGCAAGGAATTGAGCAAGGTCACAAGGTGTCTTTCTTTCCTTATTTTTTCTCTAAGTTATTATTACATAGAGAAACTGTGGTAAGGAATTACCATCTGATCTGATATATAAGTTTGTCCTACACCGAGTACCTGATAAAATGAACCAAGTACGTCATCAGAAGATGGATGTTTTGTGGCTAAGGCTCAGCCCCACTACACTAAACTTTATAGCACTTTTACAGGCTTCCTGTGGGCTTGTATATATTGCAGAAAACGTTGTGTCATGAAGAAATCCTTGGGCTAGTGCCAAACCAAGGCTGCATGTCCACAATGAATAGTGCAGTGCTGGAGAGACATATTAGCTTGAGACTCAAAAGCAATACAGTTGTACTGGCCTGAAGATAATGGGCCTCTCAGCAAGGTGTATTAGCTGTAATACAGCACTGATGGAAATATCAACTCCTGGTTTTTAAGTTAGCCTGGCTGTGGGTCCACCCTACTCAGACAGTTTTGAATATTCCCCCTTCTGCCAGATGGATCTGCTTTCAGGGACTTCCAGCAAGTGATTTCACTCTGTTTCTACTACTATGCTTGGTATTACTCTTCTACAATATTATTATTTTGGAAAATTGATGGAAATCTATTTCTCTTGGCCTGTTCAAGTTGCTGTTGATCTATCTAGAAATCCTTTTCTTTTTATGTATTAGAATAGGGCCTTGTGTTATGGAATCTAAATATCACTTTGAAAGAAATAATAAACAACAACCAAAATGGTCAGAGACTGTGAGTAAGTAAAGTCTGTATGGCACTATGAGTCAGTGGTCAAAATAACACTGGTTGTCAGCAAAATACAAAAAAATAAAACAGAAAAAAAAGTGTATATTTTTAAATAGATGTTTACCCACTCATGCAAGACAGGAAAAATACTCCATTATGATGGAATACAGAAGCAATAAATGAACGTTGTAGTTTAACTTATTTTTTTTTTCATTAACAACAAAACCCCCCCATGTTATTGCAACACTTAAACTATTACATGGATTCTTTTTTTTGCAGACTTTAGATAACTCTTTAATTATAAGAGACTGAGAAACTCTACTATGCTCTAGCTAAAAAAGGCACTACAGAATATCTTTCCAGGGAAAAAAAATGGGGATAACAAAGGTATTTTCTCTGCAAACTTTACTACCTTCCAGACAAACTCTCTTGTAACTTTTTAGCCCTTTACAAGCTTCACAGAACTTACAAAAAATCTCATCTAAACCCTTTTGGAATAGAATAATCATCATCATCATCACCATTCAAAAAGACACCCACATTGTATGAGTTTCTAATATGAGAATATAGAAAAAAACCTTAAAATAATTCCTAAAAAATAGCCATACCTCTCTTCTCAGTACACTACACAGGCTTAGAGAAGGAATTCCTGCTCTCAGCTGGCTTTTCTGTTTCTTTGACCCAGCAATTTCACATTTGTGCATTGTGGTACAGGTTCAGATGCACCTCAAAGACCTTTTCAAGACTGCTTAATAACCAGTAATGGTTAAAGCCTTGGTAGAGTACACAGAGCTCTGCTAAATGTTTCTTTTTTTTACCCCAGGATAGCCTGCTTGGAATGAAATATAACAGGTTGACACAGCTGAATGCCAAGAGACCACTTTGCTACTTTAGATTATGATTAGTTTATCATCATTCAACAAAGCCAGCTGCTTCAACACAAACCACTGCCACCCCCCCACACACCTCACCTCCCCCATTTTGCCCAGGAGGGCTGAACTGTGAGAACTTTACTGAAATCAGTGCAAGGCACTAGAAGCTCACATCCTGTGTGTCATTCAAGGCTTGTCTCTCCATCAGCGTAATAAATACCTCATGAGAACTGTTCTGGGGCTCTGGTCCAGTGCTAACTCAGAAGGCATGACAAATCCTGAGTCACTCACACCACTTCTTTTAGTACACGAGTGTTTAGACGTTGGTTTTCCCATGCAAGTCTCCCTTCTAAGCATAGCTTGAATCAAGCTGTTTTAACTTAAAAGATCCAAGACCAGCCTTGCTTTCACTATGTTTCCTCCAAATGTGACCTCTGTTCTCTGGGTTTTAGTTGTGCTAGTTTTTGTTCATGCAACGAAGTCATGTTCATATTCTTTTCTAAAATATATTGAATTAAATGCTGAAATGTATAAAACAACCCTGTGTGGTTAAGGGAAACCATGCTCTTACCTACTATGGTTAGAATTTAAAAAGGGGGAAATTAATTTCAGTGCATTAGAAGTGCTGCTTGGAGATTTATACTGTGGTCTGATGGACAAGTACACACAAACCATGCCATTATCATCCCAGCTAAGCAAGGCATTTGGACTTTTCACAGCAGAACAGCAATGGTAATTGATTGCAGGTGTTTCAGGCACTGAGCAGCACTGGGATACTTCACTCCTTCATCCTGCCTCAAACAGCACTGCACCAGCAGGACAATGCATCAGGCTGGTCTGTTTGTCCAGGTACTGAACTCATTACATGTTTGGAAAACAACTAGCATAGAACTTGCTGGAATATCTTGTTTTCACTAATATTTCTTTTGTGACATATAAAGTTTATGACTTTCCTTTCTCAATAGAAGCCTCCTGTAATTATGAAGATGCAAATAAAGGTTTATATTTGTAGAATGTAGAAGGTGTAAGGAAGTCCTGGGCATCTGAAGGAAAGGGAAAAGGAAAAGGAAAGGAAAGGGATAGGAGGTATTTGGCCAGGAATGGCAAAGGGAGGGGAGAGGAAATTGTAATGGAAAATGAACTTTCTCCAAATATAGTGTATAAGGTCTATTTGATTGTTTGCCTATATACTTGTTCCTCCATGGTATAAGAGATCTAATGCATTGGGTTGTTTAAGAAACATAGTTGACTTCATTTAGGAACTAATGTCTCACTTAAAATAAAAATCTAGATTGTAATTAAATACATTATTCAATGTAATGAAATACTTTGTTTGATCTAAATGAGTCTTATTTCAGCTTAAAAATATCCAAGGAGTATTGGCCTTTCAGATTAAAACTGAAAATTTCACCTAGGAAATGAAAGAAACAAATTAAGTTAAACAGTTAAATTCTGGAGAACAGCAAGTGTTGTCACTGACTTGCATTCAGGCTTGTTGACAGCTGGACCCTGTTGAAGCCAATGATTTAGGAAGAGTTGTACGGTTAGAATAACTGCTTTTCTCACGCAAACATATTCTTCTGAATTCGATTAAAATTCGCAATTTTATTTTTGGTGAGTGAATTAACATAGAAAAATACCTCACAAATATATTTAATCTTCCAACCAGGTGTGAGCGGCTTGTGCTGCCTCTGCTCCTCTGGGGTTTATTCTGAATCCTGACCAGTTCAGAGCCCTGGATGAGATTCTGCTTCTGTAGTCCCTGGCAGTGCACACAGGTCAGCACCATTTCACTTTTATAGAGGGACACAAAAGGTGGCCTCTCAGTTTAGTAACAACTTTGTGTTCAGCCTTATTGGGAATAGGTAAGTGTTATGATCTGTGTGGCAGTGAAATATGAATTAGCCTGGACTACAGAATGATTTCTGGATTAAGAAAAGTGGCTGGGAGAAAGCATACAAACAAGAATGAGATAGAAATCAAATGGAGTGGTAAGATGACTACTTCACTTGGTCCTGATGAGTTCCTCCTAAAACCAACAGGGATTTCACTTACTAATTTCATGGAACTTGAAGAGGACTTCAGGGATGGAAGGGTCACAAAAGTAAAAGTGAAGGAAGGGAATAGAGTCCCACTAAAGCTTGATGCTGATAGGGAAAATTGATGATGAGACAACATGGGCAGAAGCATTGGAAAAGAGAATGATGTGGTCTGGCCTTGTGAGAGAACTATGATTATAGAGTATTTTTTCTAGGACAAAAATATAATACAGAAGTCACTGCATCTCTTAGGGAAGCTGTAAATTGTTAGCATATGTTAGTGATAATCAAAGAACGGACAGAGAGAAAGGAGGAGGATTCTGTGGACTGGGATACCTTCATTCTTGCATTCGTAGCTTATTCCATTTGGATTTTAGCAAGTTTGTACTGGCTATAGAATGGTTGCTCAATATTTGCATTGTGTCTAGACCTGAGAGCCTTCAGCTGCATAGCGGACAAAGTTGTATTCCAAACTATACCTTTGTGTTGTTCCAAGGTTTCCAAGGACCTGTAAGGTGCATGCACTCCTGAAGTCACCACGATTCTTTGCAGCTTGGCTGGGAGAAATCTCCAGTTCCGGGTTTCCTAAGTATGTCTCTGAGTGCATGTCCCTGGAGGAGATATGAATACACAAGCGCTTTTTCTTTCTCTTTTTCTGAGATGAAGCACATGATTTCACTCTGACTCTCCCTGACTCCCAGGCATAACACCAAAACTAGTCTATATTGACTAACATACAAGGTTGAGCTCTTAGTCACAAGACTTAAAGCAAAAGGTTGTAAGTAAGATAAATATATAGCAAAATTACAGCTCCTGCTTTAACAACAGCTCCCTTGCTTAGCTGGTTCAGTGTCTCTCACCAGCAGAGCTGTTGGCAGTCATGACTCCAAAGGCCTGGGATCCACAGGTGGATTCTGTGGTCTCCCCTATTCCAAAATCTCCCGCTTAGGTTTCCTTGGAGTTACACTTCAGGTACAAATGCCCATGACTTTTTCTCTAGCTTTTTTAACTATTCAGCCACTGGAGGAGTAAACTATGTGAATGTCATTCGGAATTCTTTTAGGGATTAGTACCACAGGTGCTCTTGTTACTAGTTATCAGTCTTTGCAAAACCAATTAAGACCATTAATAAACATTGATTACATGTTATACAAGATAGCAGTTTTGAATATTTTATGGTGCTGTGGATTTTGGGTGTGCTCGCAACTTTCCTTAGAGACTACAAAATATCTAACCCAGTAACAGATGATGAGAGGTTAATTGACGTACAAAGTCGTATTAGCGCAGACTTCAGCATCATGACAGAAAGGTTTTCACTGACATTCCCCACTGGATGAGTGTTTAATATTTAAATTCCAATGTAGGAAAGTCTGGCAGAATTCAGAGACTTCCAGTCCTCGATGTCCTGAGAGTTTGTACACCTCCCTGCTGAAGTCTGAGGACATGGCTGCCAGTTTTTCATTTGTCAAAATTGCTATCAACATCAAATATGTTGGTCTTTAATATTAAAGTTGTAATGCAAGTTTAACTTTAAGAAAGATTTAGTCAGTGCTCATTGCATTTATCTCAGCTGTTGTTGTGCAAGACACTACAGAAAAAGAAGCTGTCAAAAGGCTTCAAAGTCAGATTATAGAAATTAGTACTGAATTTATTTCATTGATAGAAAAAAATTGAAAAAATTCTATTTTATGGTGGACTTAGAGAATTGTCCTGATTTACTGAAATTAAATAAAGATGGAGGACTTGTTGGAATCTTTGATAATAATGCCAGCAAGTGAATTTCATTGCTGTAGCTGCAATAAAACAAATAACCACTATAGAAATGTGGATGTCAAGAGTAAAAACACTGAAAAAATCCCATGACTTATTGCCTGCATTAGATTAACAGCTCAACTGTTTTAGGAAGAAAAGGACAAGTTCTGAAAAATAAATCATTGATGTAACTTTCATAATAACTGTAAATATATTTTTGTAACCCATAACTTAAAATACTTTGACTTTGCTGGATTCCCATATATTGTATATCTGTCACTCTCCCCTTTACTGATTATATAAAGAAATAAGAAATGTTACTGACAATTTTCTTTATCTTCAATAAAAGCTTGTAATCAGAAACTCAGTTTGCAATAAGATTTTTTAATTAATGATAACAAAACTGAAGATCATTCAAGTGGGAAAATATTAGATATGTATTGTTCACCTCAAACAAGTAATGTATTGCAAAGAAACACCAGAAATTCTTGGTTGTTTACCTTCCTCAAATATTTGAAAACTGAAAAAACCCACATTTTCTTGACTAAGAATTCATGGACTATTCCAAAGGAAACACAGACGTACACTTAATACTGTTAAATATGTTGTAGTTAATAAGTTAGACCTTAGATTAATTTAGTTGATCTCTGTTTTCCCTCATCTTTTATTGATTCCACTTGGACTGGTAGGAATGAGAAGTCTCATCAATACTGGTGTGCAGTTTTAGCTATGGCTTGTACAGAGTATCATATGCCTGTGTCACCACAGATATTACAAGACAGAGTGAAAAAAGAATATTGTAAACTAAGGAATTAAAGTCCGTTTTTCTTGGCCCCCTTCCCTCCCCTTTAGTAATTCTTATTGAGAATAACACATTAGCACAACTTTAATAACAAGTCAAATGTAAGGAGTAGACAAACTATGGTCTCAACTCAACAAGGAAAATACTGCTAGGGATTTAATTGTGTTAACATTCCCCATCTCTTTTTACTATTAGTGACAGTGGGGGAAGTAAGGAGCAGATCTGGAAACTGAGTCCAGTTTCCATCCATCATGCAGTACTTAAGATGATAAAAGCTTTGAGGATGCTTTAATTTGCAGACCACACCAGAGCTATCCCCACCACTTTCTTTGTACTATGCAGAGTGAACTCTTCTTGCATATCTATGAATGGTCCAATGTGTCTGCATTGACATGGTCCATGTTAGATACATGCTTTTGAAGTGAATCTCCTTCTTGACATGCTTTCATCTGCAATGAGCGTATGAACTGGCTTGCTTTCAGCTCCTGTGCTCCAGAGGGCACCTAGTGTACTGCAAATACAATGGCTGCTAAATTCAGAGGACCAGACTCAGTAAAATACAGATGCTCACAGCTTGGACACTTAATTCTCAGCACCAGCTGCTCCACTGTGTAGGACATCTCCTATTTCCCTGTGCTGGTTGCAGATGAAGACTTAGGTTTTATATCCATCTGATGAACCAGTAGCTGACAGAAAAAGGGGTGCATGAAGGAGTTAGAAGACAAGACTAGATTGTTTACCCAGAGATTTTTGTTAGAACTCTGATCTCAGCTGCATGGCTGAGTGTCACTATATTGAAAGAGGGGTGTCCAATGAAGTCAAGAGATTGTTCTTCTCCCTGGCACTTTTGGAGGGCCCAAAGACAGAGATAACAAGATTTCTAAAGGGTGTCTGTAGATTTGATTTTACACAGGATCAGTCTTTTTGCTGGTCCATCCTCATGTAGAAATTCACTGCTTATATAGACCAAGCCAAACAGGCTGTTAGATGAATACTCTCTGTAGCTGATACTAGAAAATATGCACATATTTTCTGGATGAAAAAACAGTAATTGTTTTTGTACCTTAACCAAAAGGCTCATGATAAAACTGTTCTCATTGAAGCTGTATCAAAATCAGAGACAGGGAACATGATGTGTAACCAATTTTAAAATAAGGCCGTAAGTCTCTTGTTTTACATTCCCTAAACAAAACTGTTATTGCTGTCTGTGTGTGTTTTAATTAAGTGTTGAGTTTTTTTTAATTAAGAATAATTATTAACTCTGAATAAATCTGTATTTCTGACTTTTTCTCATTGTTTTTCTTGGTGGGATAGCACGAGGACTTGTCATACTGAGAATAATTACCTCATACTTCAGAATCAAAAATTATAACAACTTGAAAAACTGAACTCTGCTCAAGGTTAGACATACTACAAATTCAGATGACAGAGGTGTGCAAAAAATAAGTCCATATAAAATAACTGTTTTGGGAAAGTTTTGTAAGAAAAATTATATCAATAAATATAGATTAAGGGCTTTTCTTGGTGGTACAGATTTAGTAGGAAAGAGAGGACACAAGGTAAATTAGCATCATCAAAACTAGTTGCTGCAAGGCTCTCTGCTGTGCCATGTGTAGGGAAATGTTCCTTTGCAGACATAACTCTCTTTTAGATGAGTTAGTGCTATCCAAATCTTTTAGGTTTAGTGGAGCAGCTTCCTCTGGTCTCTTCTTCCTCTGCAGGTGTGGAAGCAAGAAAGTCTGAGGCTGCAGTATTTGCTGTGGATCCCGCAGTGTAGTCTTAGACCAGCAACTTCCAGCAAAAACACTCACTGATTTGTGCTTACTGCCATTAAAGCTTGCTGATTTGCTTAAGACATTGCATAAACATTAGATCTTTTATAAAGGCCAGATTTGATCTATTTTTGCCCATATTTTGCTGAGTTCTGAGTTAATCTATTCAAAATATTCTTTTTTTCTTTTAACAGAGAAAAGAGGGCAATCACAAAGACTGTCAAGTATTATTCATTTTGAATCTTACACTCAGCCTCATTCCAATGCCACTGGAGGCAAAAGGAGGTTTCCCATATTATTTAAATATTGTAGACCCATACTAGAGTGGGAGATTGGGAGTTATTGAGTGCCATTCATTGCCACTGAAGTTAAAAGCACATCCAGCTTTTCACAAGCTGTTAGACTGAACAGATTTAAAGTTCAAGTTGGAGATTTTGGAATTAATTTAAAATTTAATCTAACCTCTCGGATTATTATTATTATTCATATCTATGAAATTGATTTAGAATCTCTATTTAGAATTAAATAACTTCTTACTCTATCAAACTATCATTTTTACACGCCATAATAACATTTGCCCTATCCCAGGAAACTTTTGAACTAAGGGCAAGGAGTCTGTGAGAAAAGATAGCATCATATGAGATATATGCTGTGAGAAACTGAGAAAGGCAGTAGAAAAAATATAAAATGTAGTCAGAAAACTGTCAAAGAAAGAAAAATAATAACAAAACAAAGTTTACTTTAGAACTTCCTGTTAAAATTTATCACACAACTTTTGGAGCCATGGACACACACAAATACACACAGACATTATTCAACATGCATATGTTTCTTCCTACTGCTACCACATATCTATAAGATTCAATCATTATATCTTATGAGCTGTATCTTCCAAGTGACAAATGTGATTTTTTTTAGTTAGAAACTTATTAAAGGTACCTGATTTTTGGCAAGTGACATGTGTATACTGTTTAAAGATAAAGTAGCTCCCCCCATCCTGATCCGTTCAAATTCACACAGTATGTTCATTTAAGACATCAGCTGAGCTTCTACTTCATTCTTCCACCTCTAAGGTAGTGGTTAGGAGTGAGGAGTTAGTAAGCTGGGGCATCTGTGTGACCTGGAAAGAACTGTGGAGATAAAATTGGCCAACAGCAGGGAAGAACTGAGAGAGGCGAATACAAAGACGTCATTGTCTTCAAAATGAGCAGGAACAAGTTTATAAAAAGATTTTGAAAGCAAAATAACTGTTTTTTTCTTGACTGTATTCAGGGTTTGCATTTTTAAAACTCAAATACTGCAAAATATGAGTGGAACCAGTGTTAGACTCAGTAAATTTGTTGATTACTATACTGCAGATGTTCAGGAGTAGGAACTTTAAAATGCTTCTTCCATCATCTGAAATTTTTTGGTTCAACCTTTGAGGTTCCTTTGTTCCCAGACCTATGTGGACAGTGACCATCTTTAGCTATACTTATGATGAGTTATTAATCTGTCACCATTATTGCTAAAAATATATATACAGAAATAAGTAAGTATTTAGACCTGTAATAATTTTGTGTAATCAAAAACTTTTGTAGAAAACTCTTTTCTGGATTGGAAATTTTTTTTAAAATGAATTATTAGTTAGGAAAATGAATTTTGATGAAGTACTAATTTAAAATTACATTTGAAAAATTTTCCAAATTCTTAATGTCTTCCTAAACTAAGCCTTTCTTAGTCTATCTTTAGCATACAAGATATTCCCCGAATATGTCTATAAATGAAAAACTAAAAAAAAAAATTAGAAAAAAATCAGCACTACTTTGGGGCACAAAGTAGGATTCAAATGTGAAACATCTGTCAGCCAAATGCTGCCACACCAGTATGCCTTGCTCCAACAGGCTGAGATGCTGTCAATGTCAATGTCCTTTGACATATTCCACATGTGAAGACTCTAATGCACCTTGAATCCTGTTGTCAGTTTTGGGTCCCTCAGTACAAGAAAGGCATTGAGCATCTCCAGGGAAAGAGGAGCTGGTGGAGGGGATGGAACATAAATCCTATGAGGAGCTGCTGAGGGAACTGGGGTTGTTCAGTCTGGAGAAGAGGAGGCTCAGGGGAGACCTTATCACTCCCTACAGGCATCTGAAAGGAGGCTGAGCAAGGTTGTGTTCACCCTCTTCTTCCAGGTAGCTAGGGATAGGACAAGGGGAAAAGGCCACAATTGTGCCAGGGGAGGTTCAGGTTGGATATTCGGAAAAATTTCTTCAGTGAAAGAGTGGTTAAGCTTTGGAATGGACTTCCCAGGAAAGCGGTGGAGTTACCCAAAAACCGAGTAGATGTGGCACTTTGCAATATGGTTTAGTTGTGATGGAATTTGATGGAAGGTCCTTTCTAACCTTCATGATGCTATTGAAACCAGTCCTTCATCTACTGTGTGCAGGGCCAGTTTCAAAGCCCCCACGTGATTTCCTGAGAATACATCCCTGTCTACCCTTGTCCCAAAAAAAATTAAAAAGAGGGGGTGGAAAGATTCATTCTCACAAGAATGACACAATGGTATGATTTTCTGAAGGCTGATCCATCAGGTATAGTGCAGCTTTAGTGTGAACACTCCCTTTCATGACATATGCTTTTCTTTAGGACTGCTTCACTAGCACGTTAATACCAATAGAGTCTTCTGCAACACACAGAAAAAACACTAGGAATGCCTTTGTGAGATATCTGTGTTTCCTTGCACAGCTGAGTCTGGTCTTCATGATAGCTCTTCCAAGTTATTAAATAAAATGTAGAAATCACAGAATTTATTGTTTTTTTTTTTAATAGAAACAAACAAAAAATAAACTCAGTTAAAGTATGTAAAGAAAATTACTTTGCCATTTGTTCTGAGTGCTCTTCTTTTTCTTGAAAACAAGGAGGGTGAATTATTAAGGGTTGCTACTCTCACTAAAAGTGTGATACTTTGCTTTACTATGCATTTCTTTGAAACATCCAGATAGACTGTGTTTGAAGCTGACCTTTGCTCAGGGAACAAAATGCAGGAAGAAAAGACACCTGCCAGAGTCTGAGGATGTCTTCCCAAGTTCCACTGTCCAGTACTAGGGTGTCTTCATGCTATGAAGTAAAATCCTTGGTTTCTCCAACCCCTGGGGATCATGAGTGATGCATCTAATCCCTTGAGTAGAGGACAATCCTGTCATCCAACACAGTCCCGTCAAATCCAATCCAGTGGATGTTCCTGAATGAGTGTGAACATTCAGGATAACCTTCATGGTAACAGGTTCCAGGCTCTTCTGTGCGAGCATTTCCCCAACAAATTAGGTTTGCAGATGTTTCTGCTTATGATTCCATAAACACTGACACCCACAAGCAAACTGAACAGCATGGTGACTTCACGAAGGAACAGCTCTCCATGTGTTTACATGGAGTCCAGTGAAGATTTGTCAGGTTTTGGAAATATTTGCCTTTCTTTTTTAAAAGATTAATTATTCAGGTCATTCTCACAGACTATTGAGCTGCTACAAGAAATGTTGACTTTTTAAAAGCTTTTGGTTATGCCTGTTACTTGATCCATTTTAGCCATTTTATTGTACTAGTAACATTGTTCTCCCTGGATTATGATTCTGAGGGAGACTGTGATTCAAAGCATTTAACAGAAGCTGAACGAAATCATTCACATGATCAAAGTGACTCATCTGCATATGTTTTTGCAAGCTTAATCCTCAAAACCAGATGCTATTAGTTTACCAGTCATACACAATCGTTAACTAGCTCCTAGCAGAATGTAAAACAATGCTAGAAAAGAATCTATTAGCTTTTATACTAACTGGTAAACAGTACTAAACACATTCTTAAAAGATTAAAAAAAAAAAGGTAAAACACAATAATACATCATCCTTTAAATATTCTGGTCTCTAAAAGGCTACTTACTAGACCAAATCCAATGAAATGAACTAGGTAGATTAGCTCAGTTCATTGCTTTTAATTAAATACATCCTGAGGTATGTTCTTAATGAATTAGCAAGAACATTTCCTTCTCATTTACACACTTGCTCAAGTAGCAATTGAAGCGACTCTATTCTTACTAAATACTGGGGGTGAATGGTGTATAAGGAGCCAGGTGTAGGCTTTCCAAACCCATAGAATTAATCCCAAGGGAAGGGGAGGTATGATCCAGGTGAATTTTAACTTGGAAGTGCCATATTTCAAAAGCATGTAATCCACAGTGTAATCCCGAATCCTTCTTAAGGGAAGACTTTGCTGCAAAAATATTATCCTGACCTTTCTCTTACTGTTGTTATGGAAAGAAGTGTTGCCTGGCTTCTGGCAAAGGACCAGTAATTGTATTTAAATGGGGTGTTGAATAACCAGTGTGTGCAGTGTGCTATTATTTCTTTGTGGGAGGTTTATTACAGGCTTCTGGTATATAATCTAAATTAGATGTCTGAGAAAAAGTAATACTTTTAAGTTTGGAAATTGTATTCTGTCTTTAAAATTCCCTGATTTCTCTGATAGTCATTTGAAGTTCTTCTGAAGCTGTAAATGTTATCTATATTCCTTAATCAAACCATCCTTTCAACCAGTTGCAGCAGAATGTCTCTCTTTTATGTTTATGGGAACTTGGATGCAATTATTTTACAGAGATGAACTTGTTATAAACAACCCTATCATTTCTAGACTTTCAAATTTCATTATCTTAAGCACAAATCAACATTGACGCTGCTCTAGTCTGGCTCTGATATGCTGTTTAGCATTAACATGGGTGGGTGAACTTTTATTCAATTTCATTATATTAGTGAGTAAATTTAGCAAAGTAAGTTAGCACAGGTTGGGAAATCAAATTTTTCAAGCTATTCACGGTACTTAAATCTTAATAGATTGGTTGACACAGGAAAAAGGAAACAACAATATTACCCTTGTCCACAACAGGTGCCTGGAAATGAACAAATTTTAGACTAAGGTGCTAGTAACCAAGTGATTATTAGTATCTTGTATTTTATTTTTCGTTGGTGTTTTATAAGAATTAATGACTATTTCATATTTGATTTTATTTATCCTTTTATTTACCTCTTTTAAAAGACAACATTGTTTATGTATGTGCATAATTATTCATGTGGCTAAACAAGGTGTACTTGACTTAAAAACAAAAGTCAATTAGTCAGAGATAGCTCTAGTATGGGCTTCTCATCCCACTGAAATCAGATGATCCTGATTTTGGTTTGAATAGGTGTTGGATAGTTCCAGATAGTGCTGTTTCTCTAGCATTTCCTACAGTCTGCTCACAAAGATACACTCCTGTCCATGAAATGCCATAGAAAAGCAATTTAACTTCTTATGAAGTTGCACATGATCTGAACTTGCCACATCTTGTTCCTCTCCCCTGCTTTTTTTGCTTGCAGTGACTTTTCAGCAAAGGTTATCTTTCTTGACTTTCTCTTAAAAAACACTTTCCTGCTGTTTCCATCCTTAGTGCATCTGAAAGAGCCACTTCTGCTACAATCTGCTGTGAATCAACTGCGTGATTATGTTCAGGAAAAAGATAATATATACACCTGCTATTTTCCATTTTCCCTGGCTATGTTTGAACTCAGTGATCCTTAACCATTCTCCACCGCAGGCCTACTAAGAAGTGTATATCATTTGCATGTACTGGACCTGCTTAACTCATATCTAATTTGAATTGGAACTTTACTGGTCTTCACAATAAGGAAACAAAATTTTGAACAGTTCTGCTCAGCTTCTGAAAAATGTGATTTTGGTCTGGTAATTACAGACAGGATAAATGCAATGGGCTAACACTCATAAAGTCTCTAACACAAGCCTTACTTAATACCATTACAATTTCTGTCTGTCTAATATAATAATGCATTATATTGGTATCTAAGCAAACTGGTCTGCTGAGTATGATCAGAACTTCATAAAGTGAGGGGTTTGTCCTATGAGAGTTACCAGTTATAAATATACAGGGGAAGGTGTAAGAACCTGCAAGCAGGTTGTGACACACTTCCCAGGAATGCTGAATTCTTGCAGCTCCAGTTCTTAACAGACACTGATTTAGCACTTATTTTACTTTTAACCACAAACTTGCCAGAAACATGGGATTCAGTATCTCAGCCTCACGCGGTCTGCAAACCCAGTTTATTTTATAAATCTGAAACTATAGACTACCTTCATTCAAAGCAGGCTAATGTTTGTCTTGGAGGAAAAATCAACAAAAACAGCTTCCTATTAATATTTTTCATACTCGTAGTTCTGAAGATCTTCAGAAATGTATCCATCAACTATTTTCCATTATAAAGTATATTGCTCTTCTGCAAATGCTCCGTACCTTTGACCATAATTACCATTCTCTTGCTGCCACTTTCTAGTTAGTCACACTGATCTGCCTGATCATTACTAGTTATGAGTGTTTGGCAAATTATGAGAAATTTTTAAAAAAAAGGTAATAAAGAAGTATTTAAAATGTAGAAATTATGGGGAATACACTCATATTCTAATGCTAATTACTGGCTAATCAATTTAAAAGTCAGTGTTCATCTATTTTATCACTACTGAATAAACTTAACCCACATTAATAATAAGCAAGGATTGGTGCTTAGTGTATTTCTTTTGTTCAGATAACCTGTACAACTCCTATCATTTCAATTCCTACCTTAAGATAAGGAGTATTATTTTGTAATTGATCTAGACTGACATAGAATAAGGGGTTACGTTCCAAAGGTATCTGTCTAGCAACAATTACCTGACACATATTGTTTTGTTACTTAATGTACCATGGAAATCAATTTGCTGAATAAGAAGATGCAGTTCTACAAATTCATTTTAACAGTATTCTTTATAAAGACTTTAAACTATTCAAAAGGTTCATAAGGTTCATAAAGTTTTTGTAAGTATTCAGAAAAACATGCATTTTATTGCTGGCATTTCAAGCCTCAAGGTGTGGCTAATATAACTATTTTGTCTTTCATCTGATAGGGCATGGAGAAAAACTCGAGGAATGTTGTCAAGTTGTATTTCACTGGCTGCTACAAGGTTTATGTGGATGAGGCATGCTATTGACATCACTCACTCACAGTGTATGGTCTGAAGCAATCAGACTAAGAAAATCTGGAGATAAAAGTAGGAAAGCAGCAGGGGAACAAGAGTGAGTGAAGCAAAACATATCAATCTGTGGAAGATGCCTGACTGCTTCCAATCGTACTGTCATGATCTTCTGATTTATCCTCTAGGGAGGAAGGATTGCAATTATACTGTACCAACAGGTACAAAAATTGAAGGAAAAATACTTCTTGAGCATAGTTAAAGATTTGTCAGTTTTATACAAAATGTCCTTTGGGGCCTTCTTAAACCTGTGTTAGAATCAAACCAAAATTCAATCAAGATTGTTTTATATGGTTCGCCAACATTAAAAAACACCGAGTTTGTATAGACTTAAAAGCCCAAATGCATATGGATGAAATTGCACTGCTCAGGGCTCACATTGGAAACACAAAGACTAGCTGTAACTAAGAGGTTTGGGAATGAATCAAATAATAAATACTGCAGTGTTTACCCCTGTAAAGGTCTAATTCTTGTCTGTGTTAGTAAGGTGTATATCAAGAATAATGCCAAGAAATAAACATAATTTTATAAATTTTATGCCAGTCTTTGAGAAGCCATGCTCTCTGTGTTCGGAGTATCTAATAAATATTCTTCAGAAATCTTCTCTGACCTAGGAAATTATTGCTATTTCACTAAGAAGATATTAAAGTAGAAGCAAGCTAAGTGATTTGCATAAGTAATAATAGCATGTCAATGGTGAGGGTTAGTAAAAAGACACAAGGAATTCCAGTGCTGTAAGTGGCAGTCAGAATCTTTTTCCAGGAAAATTAAAAAATAAATTAAATTAATAAATAATCCTACCAAAATTAGACTGTGATGATTTTTAGAGACAACTGTAATTTCAGTTAAAACTATCAGTCTCTAGTCAAAACAAGAAAAAGTAATTTGAATGGACTTTTAGAAGAAATGAAAATTTATATTTTGCTTAATCTTTAAAATTCATTCCATTCTTTTTGATTGAACAAGAAATTACAGGAAAAATATCCATTCAAAACTAGGGCAAAGAAAACCTCTTTGTTAAAAATATCAACCTAAAACACTTTTTAAATTTGAAATGATTAAAACTTCTGGGCAAGAGAATTATTCATTATTCATCCAGAATTTTTGAATCATCTATTTG
This sequence comes from Acropternis orthonyx, assembly GCA_035583155.1. Classification (NCBI taxonomy): domain Eukaryota; kingdom Metazoa; phylum Chordata; class Aves; order Passeriformes; family Rhinocryptidae; genus Acropternis; species Acropternis orthonyx. The sequence goes on from JAWWEU010000081.1 coordinate 11,392,098, forward strand.
TTCCAAAAATTATGGGGAATTCCCATGGCAATTTTCTGAGTGTTTCTACCTTTGAACAATTCACTTCTTCAATTCAATGCATTTCCTATACATTTATCAAAAAGATATCTTTCTGCCCTCCAACAAAGATAATTGAATTATACAATTTTCAGCTTTTCTCTGCGATCTGCTTCTGTGCACATTTTAACCCAAATCTCCATCAGCCTTCCTGTGGTCTATCCTGAAACAAAGACATCATGCAAGACTGGATGTCTCCTTGCAAAAACCCACTGCATATCTTTTCCATTCATATGGTTAACAGCCAGTGGCTGGTAAGTTTGACCTAAAAACAACCCCATCATGCCAAGGAGGGATCACAGTCGAGATTTCTACTCCTTTCAGCTGTACCTTGCTGATCTTCATCTGCAGCTTGGTTTTCAGGACCACAATGATTAGGACATGGTTCTATGATTACTCATTAACTGTGTGTGGGCTCTCCTGCTCAGGAAATCAGTCCTCAGGCTTGTGGAGAGAGATGCAGGTTTCCCAGTGACTTCCAGGTGAATCTGGTAGTGGCAGCCAGCTTGAACTCACACTTATCTGACTTACTTCTAGTGTCACCCTATCAAAATGCCTCACAAAGCTACATGATTTCAGGGTTTTAAAACCAAAACTACTTTGCTTTCCCTAAGGCATTTTGCTTGTTTTGATCCTGTGAGTAGGAGCAGGTATGAAATACTGATGAGGCTGCAGATTTAAGGGTAGAAAGATGCGCAGAATTCTGATGCTTCCCAAAGGAGTGCCATTGGATCTGAAACTGCTTCAAGTAATAACCAGAATAACAGATGCAGAAATAAACTATCGTCCTTTTGAAAAAGAAAACCCAGAAGAAACAGCATACTAAGAATGCACCTGAGAGGAAAACTTTGCTGAAAACAGTTCTTGTTGCATCTACTAAGAATCTGTCATTTTTTCTTTGGAACCTTGTGCTGCCATTGATTGAACACACCAAAACATTTCTCAGAATGAGTTCTTTAAAGCACAGCTCTTATCTCTCAGTGTATTGCAGTCAAAATAAAACCTTCCAAACAACCCTTTCAACTTTCACTGCCATTGCCTGACAATGTGACTTTTTAAAACGGTTTTTGTTTTAGTAGCTGATTGAGATGAAGGAAGCATAGTCATATCCACAGATAAAACTCCTATGACGGATCTCTGTTGCCATTTGGGCAAGAAGGAGTGCTTTTCTTCCCAAGATTTTATTGATTGTTTGTGAACTCATTGATAAAACAGGCTGTGTGCCTTGCTGCAAAATGCTGCCAGCTCTGCATGCCGTCTGGTTTAACAATGAATCCAATATTAAATGTCCTATTTATGACAGGAGCCTTATGAAAAGCCATGTTTTCAAAATAACAAATGGTACTTTGTACATCATTTTAGTGAGGAGACATTGTTAGTAGGAAATAAGAATTAGAGTTGTAATGCTGTTTATTTTTTAAATCTAGCAAGCATATTTTGTAAGTTCATTAGTGGAAAGTCAAAAAAGCAAATGAACTTAAGCCTAAAATCATGGTGAAAAGGTACTTCAGGTTACTCACTCCTGCCTAGAAAGATAAAAGATATTCTTTTATTTGATAACAAGGACAGGAAAATTAGAAATCTGAAATGTTGTAAGATTCTAGCTTAAATTATAAATAGGATTCCAAACTTGCAAGTATCACCTTGTACAAGCAAGGCTTAGCTATGTGCACTGGAGTACAGCTAATCTGGAAATATCAGCTAAATTCAGAGTTACCCACAGTTGGAAGCAGGAAAGCGCAGCGAATTGTGATCAGCATTTGTCCTCATGTTCGCTGTGAGTGATGGAGGCAAGTCAGTGTAAGCATACACTCTCAGATAATCAGCTACCTGACAGGGCTTTGGATGATGAAAAGTCTTTTCTCTGTCTCCAGAGAGCACTATGCTTATTTCAGATGTTTCCTGGAAGACAAAGGGATAGAATAAGAGCCTCTAGATTACATTGGGATGACAGAGATCTGCTAATAAAAATGTAAAGGTCAAAAGGCTCCATCCTCTGCTGGTGTAAACCAGCATAACTTTTGCTATGACATCCACTTACACCTGCTGAGGATCTTGATTACCAAGGTAGCGTCTGTGTCTTTTTTGCTTTGCTTGTCACACAGCACAAAGGCCATGCAGAAGCACAGTTAGGTTCCAGATAAAAGTGTTTGCTGTTAACACACCGAGTACTCAAGGTATAATTAGTAGGCAGTTTTCTGGCAGTACACAGAAAAAAATCCCCAACACCAAAAACTCTCAAGCTTAACAACAGCAGCAGGGACCACTGCATAGTATACAGAACATTTGAAGGGCACTAATAGATAAATTATAGCTCACATATTTGTCTTTGAGTAGTTTAGATCATCATCGCTCTGAAGATGGGTGCAGGGGGAACGTGAAGGTGGAGCTGACACATGACATCTAGAAGAAATGAGATAACATTCTTGTTGCTATCTTATTTTATAGTCTTTGATAATTGATTGTATATAACCATGTGAATCACACTTCTCTCATTATGTACTTTTATTGTTTAAGTGGCTACAAAACCTCCCGGAAGCTGTGTGTCACAGTTCTTAGATTTTCACTGACATTCTCTCACATTTGTGCTCTATTTCACAATTATTTCTAAAATGGTTGTAATGGAAAGCACCACTAAAGAGATAAGAAAAGTAAAATTAAAAAATAAAAAAAACCCCCAAAATAATAATAATAAAAAAAACCTCGTGGACTTCCACTATTATGTGAATGACATTTAAATGTATTTTATTAAATCCTGGCATGATATTTTCTTACTAAATGATCAGAATTCTTTCTGGAATGGACAGAAAGTCAATTGCCCTTGCTTAAATTTGTCTCCAATTGAATTTATGTTGATTGGTACATGACACAAGGACAGCAGGGTGATTTCCCCATACTCTCATTTTGATGGGCTGGAACCCAAAACTTGCCTTGTTAAGGCTTGCTACTGTTGTTACAAGGCGTGTTTTTTGTTTTTTTTGTTTTTTTTTTTTTTTTTATGTAATATTATTTGAAGGATGTAACAAATGAAGTGCTCATTAGCTGCAGATGATTGAAGATCATTATTCCTACTTTCATTACAAGTAGGTCTGATAAGTGCAGGGGGTTTTGTGTTGGCCTTCCTGCCACCATGTGCTCTCTCCAGCAGCTTGGAATTCACTGGACAGACTAAAATTGCTGATTGTATCATTCCTGTGCTGCCATCCTTGCAGTGCCTCTGTTTGACAGTAGCCAGTTGCCATGGAAATAATTGTGGTGTCACCAATTCAGTGTTATGATTTCAATAGAATATCATGTAAAGTGGAAGAAATGGTTTGCAAGTGTAGCTAACACAAACAGCAATGGAAACAATAAAAACATATCCAGGAGGACAACACCATCTGCTAACTGTCTGTAAGGTTTTTCTGAGTAGTCCTTCAGGTAGATTTTTCAGGACAGATTCCTTTTCTGCAATATTTCTGTTGATGGGAATTTCTTGCTCTCTGCCACATTTTCTATTGAACCGTAGGCAGTCAGATGTTCAGTGAAGTGGCAGCAGCATTCCACAACAGCAGGTATCTAGGGCTAGACCAGACAGCACCTCATTTGTATTCTGCCCCACTTATGACTGAGACGCTGCCTTCGTGAAGCACTGTGGTACATAGCCATGGCCCTTCTGTCAATCACCGCGCACTAAAAAGTCGCGTGCATCAGACACAGAGGAAGGTGACAAGGTGTTTTTCTGCCAGCCACTGCACCTGGCACTACTTGATGGATCAGAGATATCTCATTTCTTGGTCTCTTTGTCTTTTTTTTGTTAGATTTATTGGAAAATTTCTCGTTTCTCTGTATTCATGGATAAGCTCTGCATGGACACTGGTTGTTGTATATGAAAAAGCTTCTCATCTACAAAGAGACACAAAACACCTGTTAATGCTGTGTATCAGTTTATGAAAATCTCCAAGTTCTGCAATTAGGCTTTATCCATGTTTAAGGTTTCTTGCACAGTTTGAACATATTAAGTTTTTTGAGACAATTTTCTCCGGTTTAGCTCTTTATCTATGGGGCGGAGTAGCCAGAAGGCCCAGTTTAGACGGGAAAGATGAAGAATGCTGAAAATTATCCAACCATTTCAAAAACTGAAAATGTAATTTTTGGCCCAGATTTTTCTTGCTTTTTCCCTTGTTTTCACCCTTTGAGATGGTGAATAAATAATTCCTAAAAAGTTGCAATATACAGCAACTTTGACTCTATTTTGGGCTCTAGTAAAGCTCAACACATTGCTGTAGCACTTGCCTGGTTGTAATCAGGGGTAACCCAATTTCCTGATGATGAATATTTCCTTCCTGAGCATGTCATAACAGAATATTTTGAGTCAAGTAAGAGCCATAAACTTGCATCAAGGCATAAAGGCATAAAATATATAGTATTTATGATTACTACTCAGAAAGTCTGTTAAGAGATATGAAACAGATCTCTCCATGCTTTATTTAATCATCTGTAGAATGAGGGTATTGATATCTCCCTACCTCACAGGCATATTGTGAGGGTAAATACATTCATGGCTACAAGATACTTACACTGGTGTCCTGGGACATCACAGTAACCAGACAGTATTCGGAGGGTGCAGAATTTCTTTTAGTTTTACTAAACTAATTAATTCCTGGTATAATGCCATTGACTCTAAGACAGCAGATGTTGTCATTGAATTTTAACAGTTTCAAAACAAGGCTTTGAAGGTTTCTCTTATGCTGCCCACAATATCTCAAACCTATGGGTTAAATTGCATTTGAAATGTGTCCAGGGTGTACCCAGCACATGGCAGCATACTCTGTTTTCCTCATGTTTGAGCCACAGCCATTCTCTCCTGCTTTGTGGATCTGCTTGAAATAATCAACTTTCTCCTTGGGAGCATTTGCATTCAAGAATTAGTTTTCTCATGCATGGAGAGTGTTTTTTATTTCTGAGAGAAATTCCAGGAAAGAATGAGAAATGTTTTGATTTATGCAAAGCTGTGAATGTTTTTGGAATTAATTTTTAAATCTAGCTACAACCAGCTTACACTGATATAATTTGTTCTAGGCCTTGTCTATACAGAAGTGTTAAACTAGTTTTAAAAAAGGTGACTAAGTAACACTAGGATTTTAATCCCAGCACTAATCTTGGGCCTAAGCACAAAATGGGATACATAAAGATTTACAAAGTAGTACCACAAATAAGGTAAATGAAACTGGGGCAGGGGTGTGTGTGGAAAATAGTCCTTGTCAGACAAACTAGGTATTGGGGAGTTTTATGACGTCAAAAGTATGGTTGTCAAAGATAAGTGTTGGTACAATAGCTGTAATTCAAAACAAGACTTAGAAGTGCTGTTTAGGGCAAAATTAGCAAAAGTTAGGGCCTTAGTTCTACAAATCACATTTTTAAGGCACAAGTAGGTCTCTACCTTCTGTGGAAAAGAGCTAAGTTCTTACCAGTAGGAATCCCAAACACCAAACACTGATTTGGGGAATGTTAAACAAAATTGTGTTCAAAAGTAAACAGTTGAAACTCAAAAGAAGAGATGGAAAAAGGATGATCTTCTGATTAGCACTAGTCAGGCAAGGTACTCATTCAGAGCATCTTGGAGGGTTTGGAAAAATAGTCTTAATTCTAATGGATGCTTGTCCTGAACTTCAGGCTATAAATGGCACATTAGGGATCTGATCAGTTCACTGAGTGTCTGTCTCCCTGATGTCCCTCATCAGATATAGTCCTGTATGTAGTTTTTTCTGGGTTTTTTTTGGTTTTTTTTTTTTTTGTTTTTTTGTGTTGTTTTTTTTTTTTTATTTGTTTGTTTGGTTTTTGTTTGGTTGTTGTTGTTGTTTTTCTTTTTTTGGGGAGGGGGTGTTGTGGTTTTTGTTTTGTTTTGGGGTTTTTTTTTGGCAGGAATTTTGGTGGTTGGTCTTCAGAAATGTAGGGGGAATATTTTTACAATAAAACCCTGTGTAAGTATAAAAATTACCCAAGCTTTGGAACTTGAAGACTTTCATTCATGCAGTTTTCTCCTTCTTTCATTCTTTTTTTTTTTTTTCTTTTTTCCTTCCCCCTTCCGAATTTGAGATTTCAGCCTCTTGGTCTATTTCAGGAAAGGAGGGAAAAACGTTAAATCCTGAAGATTTTGCAATATGGAAAAATCATTTGCCATTCAGCTCTAATTAAAAACTTTCTCTAATTAATTCTTACTTAATTGACAGATCCCAAAAGTAAATAATAATGAATCATCATACTATGGAGCTAGTCCCAGTGCAATCTGTTCTTGACCAAATGGTAAACAACATCCTTTTCTGAATTGAGAATAGTCATTGCTAGTAAAATTTGCAGATGACATGTATGGGTGGTATAGTAAATACCAAGGATGATTAATTTCCGTGAGCAAATCTGGCAATTCCTTGAGAAGTTGTTTCCATTTGAAACACATGAAAAGGCACACCTTTAGGAAAGAAGTAAGGGGGTCCTGAATGCAAACTGGGGGTCAGGGCTTGAAATGCAGAAGTACTCAAAGCAGTTGTGGTAGTAAAGCAGTTTAACGTGAGCTCTCTGTGTGATGCTGTAGCTAAAAGGGATAAAGAGCTTTGGTGCTTGCATAAAGACAGACTATCAAATAGGCATGTGGTGTTGATATTCCTCCACAGAGATATTGCAGTGAAGTGGCTGGGCCTTGTGTCCACATTGCAGAAAAAATGATGTCAAACTAGGTGATTCAGACGGGACCCCCAAAGATGCTACTAGTTCCGAAAAGCTGGTTGTATACCAAAATACTGAGCTGTTTAGCAGTTTGCTAGTCATTTACCCAAGAGCTGCTAAGTTGATTATTGGTAGAATCGCAAATTAAATGATACAAGGCTGTAGCTAGTTCTTAGTCCAGCAGAAAAAGGTGTGATCAGTTTCAATTTTTGCAGCTGAAGTCAGAAAATCTGGGCTAGAAAAAAAATTAACACTGAATGCAAATAAGAATCACACTGCTATTTCTTGGAGTACAGTGGCTTTTCTAGCTTTGAAGTCTTTAACCCAAGGCCAGATGTTTGCTAAAGTGCATGCCCAAAGGCAGAGAGATTCACACAAATGTTAATATGATGACTAAACAGTTTTACAATGTGCTTTCAAAACACAATAAAACTACTATAGGATGTCTGTGCCCCAGGCAGGATGGGATCCATCAGGGGCCTTCCCCTGCCCCATTTTTAGTCTCTAATTTTTGCTCTGTCTTTTATGCCATCAGTACTGATTGTTTGGTTGCAGAATGAGGCAGATGAGCTTACTGATCTAGCTGGAAACTAACCTAAAACCAACAAAAAATGCAACCCTACTGACTGAAATGTTCAGAGCAGCAAGCAATTTGAGACCACATGTGCATACATGGGCCCTTCTAAACTTGCTCCTTTCCTTGCCCAAACAGCTCAAATAAAGTTCCTGGCTGATTATGTTCCTGCCACCTCAGACAAAATTTCCCATGGAAAAGTTCACAGTCTGCATCTCACTTAGGCACTAAAAGAACAGGACAACACAGTCCAGACAGCAGCTATAAGAGAATTTACTACTTTCCATTAGGCAATGTGGTGCCCAGAGAGTAACTGGACCATGAACAGACCTGCATCCCAGAATAGTTCCTTGCTGGAGCTTTCTACCATCTCTGGACAGGGACTTCTTTTTTTTTTTTTTTTTTTTTTTTGTTTTTGTTTTTGTAAAATGCAGCAATTTGTCTTTATATATTGTGTTGCTGAAGGCAGAGAGAAGAGAGAAGTCTTGCTACTTTTCTGACCCAGGAAAATATGTTATAGCCTCTGCTAAACAAGCACTTACAGAGTCAGCCAAGCACTTCAGGCACAGAAGTAAACCTTTAACTCAGTAGGGAATGTTTGTGCCAGAAAATTTAAATGACTTTGTATTTATACAGCTAAGTGGAGGGTTTTTTAGATCTCTCTCATAAAGTTAAGAAGAGAAATTGATAGCTATATTATTTTGAATTTTACCCTAAATTATCCAGATCCAAACCAAGATGCTGATTTTGAATGTCTATGTACTGTAGCCATGGGGGATTAGAATAGAGGTCTGGCATCTGTCTTGTCTAACACAAGAACTGTGGGGTATCAGGTGAACTGACAGGTGTCAGGTTCAAAACAAAGACAGTGGTTCATCCTGTAAATTTTACTGAAGATGTGGCACTTCTTCCTGCAGGTTACAAATGGCAAAGGTTGACACGGGCTCTGATAGACACATTTATGTAATAAAAATCCTGTGAAGGCAATTTAGTACTAAGGAATCATTTCTAGTTCAGGAAGCCCCTAAGCAGCAAACTGGTGGATGTCAGAGGAATACTAATATATTCCCAAGGCATACTCTGGGAAAACCCTGTTTGCCTCATTCCTATGCAATTCTGTAGATATCCCCTACTACCTGCTGTCAGAAACAGAATACTGAGCTTGGTGAAACTTTACCCTGACTCACTCTAAAACTCTGGTAAAAACTATTCCCTGACAGCAGGAATTTATCTTTTGAGAAGGAGGTTCTTGATATCAGACTATCATTTCTGACTAGCATCTTTAATTTGACATTCCATCACAGTTGGTTTGAAACAGCCTCAGCTGTTCAAAATCATTCACATTCTTCTACAAATTCCTTATGACTGCTTGAATCTAAAAAGCTTCCAAAAGTATACGTGGAATTTACTACAAGAATTTTCTTACTAAAGGAGTGGCTCTAAGTTTTTGGCTAGGTTTTCCTAGACCTTGTGATACTCTGTAGTTTGCACAGTTGTCACATGACAGTACTGCACAACTGAACTGGAAAGAGAAAAATACTGGCTCATTCATGTGGTCTGGAATTAAATCCATCAGTGTTATTCAAAGTGATAAGCAGAGCTTACATGTACAGTAAATCAGCCAGCACAGCATGAAAAATTATTCTTTCCTCTCTGTCAAAGGATTTTTGAATTACAATTGAAATATTTTTCCATGTTCAAAGTTTGGATATGCAAAATAGCTATAGAAGCTAAAAACACTCCAGGCCTTGCCTTGCATCTTGAGTTAAGTGACAGTGTGGTTTTTGATGCATCAAGGGGTTTGTCTACTTGGAAATATTTTCTTCTAAAGTAAGGTGTTTCTAAACAACTTGAAGAACAGATCTCCTTATTTGAGAGGGCATAAAACCAAACAAGAAAAAACAAAACACTCTACAACAAAAACCAAACAGGCATTTCTGGAATAGAAGTATCTACAAAGAGACACATTCTTACGAGAAAGCTATTCTGGTCAAATTTCCCATGCAGACAGACCTTTAATTAATTCACTGTAAAACCACGTGTGGAAACTCTCATTCTGACTAAAGCTCAAGTTATAGAAGTTTAATTTGTTTCCTTAAATTGACAGGTGTAAACGATACAACTAATTTTAATCTGGATACTAGAACATTTCAACATTTCAACTTTCTTGGCTTTTACATCAATTTTGGGGCTTGTCTGTGTTTGCAGTTATACAGGTTTAATTTGAGATTTCAACATATTTAGAGAAACCAGTGATAGAAATTATGCAGCAAGCTCATATTCTCCTCTGTCCAAGTATCATTTGATTGCAGCTACATTTAAACCGAAGAAGAAAAAGGCACTTTTGACAGAAAGAATGTCCATGAAGGCCTCTGTATTATTTTAAATAGAGCTGTGAAAGACTGTATGTAGACTATATCTCACTTACACTTGTTCATCTCTTATCAGTGTATAATGTACATGAAGGTCTAAGCTCAGCTGTCTGTTTTTGCTTGGATTTAAGTGATAAATATTCAAAAATTATGTTCCCTCAAGTGTAGTGTAGGACAGGTGTAGTTAGCAGGGCATGGACAGCTGAGGCCAGAAACTTCAAATTCTTTGGAGTGAAGGGTGAATGAGCAATGAGTAATTATGCATTTTGTACATCCTCACTGAGCAGACCAAATTTCAGATCTATGGTTATGACAACAACATGCTAGCAGCATATTAACCTTTCTACCGGATTCTCACTCCACTTTAGATTGCTGCACAGGGTAGTCCAGACTGCTCAGTACGCCAGATGCTCTCTGTGTTACATGGGGTAGCTTTTTTCCAACCGGGAAATCCTAAGCTTGATGTTATTTATGGGTCATCATGATAATTTGTACTTTCCTGCTAAACTGTTTCAAATACACTCTATAAAACCCACAGAGTCAAAATTTTAGTGTACACCTCTGATTCCAGTGCAGACATTGCAGGCTCACCCTCTAATATTCTGCTCACTCCTCTCTAGTGTGAAGATTTTACAAATGAACCTTCTACCCTGATAAGAAAATAGATACTAGCAATTACAATGGGTTTTGAGTCAGGGAGTGAGGAATACAAATGAACAGAAAGATGCCAAGATATTGAGATTAAAGCATCTGACTTGGTGATAGCTGTAAAGTGAATTTTTAGTGTGATGAGTTGTGGTTTTTTTGGTCCTGATTTGAATAGGATCTGGTTTTATGTTCCTTGCAGCAGAACCCCCTTTCAAAAAGGTTAAGTCAGACTAAGTAGAACATTATTAAGAGTCTGTATTGTTCTTCCTTGAAGCTATGTTATCACAAATATTTAAAAAATGTATTGATAGTTAAAAAATTGAGAGAAAAAGAGAAAAAGGAAGAGAAAAGAGACTTGGGTCTTTGCTTTTGTTTTGTAATGAATTCCTGCATTTCTGCAGTCAAACTCAGGAGAACACTGGAAGGTTACTTCCCATAGTGAACACAATCTGATATTCGAAGGCCACATCTGTAAATGCTGCTGGGAATCCAAAAAGGAAAAGCCAAGTGAGAGGCATGAGGGATGGAGAAATGAAAGGAAGGAGAGACAAGGCTTGTTAAGTGAAAAAAGGCACAGGCTGTTAAAAAGGTAGTAGGATAATGGGTTTTTCTATGAAAAGTCAGTTGCATTGTCATACAGAAGGCTTTTATTGTGGCTGTGCAGAGTCAGTGCAAGAGCTTCTGGCCTCTTCTGCTTGCTTTCACTTAGAGCCATGTGCAGCTCTTCCCTTGAGAATTCCTTCCAGCTCTGTATTGCAACCAGTTCAATTAAAAACCTGCTGAATGGTATTATTTATTTTTTGAGAGTGCCACAATTATCAGCAGGAAATCACAGGAATAAGCAAATGTCATTAATTGCTGTGATCTTGAGCTTGGATGGTCTTGGACACAGACTGCATAACAAAGACAATGGAAGTTGTTCGAGTGCAGCAGTAGTTGCTTTCCTCTTCTGTGATATTATCTATGACAAGATAAATAACTTTTAAGATTTGGGTGGTATAGAATCTTTGAAAATCTCACCCTATAGTTGGTGTTTTTACTTTAATATTTAGATGAAAAAGACTTTTTTTTGGTGGGGGGAAGGTTATATCTTACTCTCTAGTCATGTTCTTACATTGCCAAGAGGCATTAAAATAATCAATGTATTTCTTCTATATTTGTGTTTCTTTATTATATTTCTGCTCTACAAATACTTTAGCTTGTAGTTTTGATGGAAGGATAGGTAAAATGATAACTTTTAAGCAAATATCAGGTAGCAACTGCTAGTTTTCAACTCATAAGTGTTGCCATCTACAATATTCTTCCAAAAGTTACATTTACTCATCCAAAGACCAGTGACAATACTGCGTAATCCACGAGCCAAGGAAAACAATGCAACATAACTCTCCTTTTTTATTTCCACTAGACAATGTTGCTAAAAAACTTTCCCTGACCCACCTACGTGTAAGAAATTATTTGCCAGAAATACCTAGCAATAAATTAAGATAAATATGTCTGAGACACTTGGAAACTGCTAATGAAAAATCTACCAGCAAAACCACAACCTGGCTGTATCCTTACTAAAAGCTGTATGTTTGTCTTTGAAGTAGAATCCATGTTTGTGAAGTAGATCTTCCACATTAGAAACGGAAGGTAGCCATAAACTGTCCCCATTTTATAATTTCTATGAAGAAAATTTTTGAAGAAACATAATTTTCTTTTTCTTCCTTCTACAATTCCAATGAACATACCATTTAAGGAAACGTTGTTTTTTTTTTTTTCCCCGCAAAATGTTGCATCAGTCTTGATGTTTCAAAAGAAAACAACAATCAAGCTTCATAAGAAAAATGTTATATTAGCAGTAAACTTAACTGTACTCTGCAAATTATTGTCATATACTCAGTTTGATCCAGATTTTTAGAAGTCAGTCTTTTTTCACTAAATGTAGTATCTAAAATGATGACTGAGATCAGTGAATAGGAGATCTATCTCTACAGATAAGCATTGTGGTAAAGCAAATCATCTGAAGAAGAAATCAATTTAAATATTTTTAGTCAAAGAGAGTAACTCAACCTATTTCTTTAGTGAAGAAAGATAAACATGATAGAGTATATTACTGTAGCTCAATGGGTTACTATGGTTTAGAGGGTTCATTCTGATGTGTTTTACTTCAGCACAGTCAGGATCAGCTAGAACTATACATGTTGTCAGCTGCCAGGGCTTATCCCAGGAGTGGCAATTTGCTATGTAGTGATACCAAAATCAGTGGCTGTTATTAGCAATCCTTACCTATAAGTGCTTTCTATCTTTTAGTGCTTGCATTGAGCAAAATGGTAAAAAAGTTCATAGACTGAAATTAAGTCAGATTTTTATTCTATAGTTGAAATTTTCTGCCGGGCAGTCTGGAGAATTCCAAGGTGTTGGTGTACCTCTGTGTATTAAAACCCATGTGCTGACATTATTCTGATTTTTTTTGTACAATAGCATACTATATCCAAAGACTGTCTTCTTCCACAGCCTTGAGAAATAACATTGAGAGCCATGACATGTGTTCAGTAGTATAAAAGTCAGGCATTTATCTAAGTCCAATAGCTAACCTCTAGTTAGGGAGCTCAATACCTAACCATCTGTAGTAGATGGAAAGCAAATAACTCTTCCAAAACTGATTCATCCACTGCTATCCTAAGAAATAAGTATGGTGTACTAAAGCATATCACAACATGTTGTTGCTAACAATCAATTGTAATGCTGGCACAAAGCGGTTAGCATTGAACAAAATAAAATAATCATTTTAATCCTTTTCTCAGTATAGAATACTGGTGAGTTTTGAGACTTGAGGGCATTTCATGAGGATCAAACTCCTTACAAAGACTTTCATTAGCTTAGATTAAAAAAAGTATCTTAAAGCTGGAATGAAGCAATTTTTTTGTTTCCCTAAAGGTTAATGATGTGTAGGTGAGTCACAACAGAATTGGTTCAAAATTGCCCCCAGTTTTTGAGAAGCAATGTATTAAGAATAATTTATATTTTTTAAATGTTTAAGCTGTTGCAATATTGGAGAGTCTCTTTGTGTCTTCTGCTGTGCTTCGTTGTATCTTTAAATTTTACTTTTTTTCCAGGAATTAATACCAAATTTCTAAAATACAAACAAACAATACAGTCCATCCTCCACTCTCACCCTACTTTCTGGTGCTGCCTTTATCTAAGAATCTTCTTTTTGAGGTTCTGTGGCAAATCATGGGCTGACATTACATCATGACTGCCATTAACCTATGCCTACCAACAATGCTGGGGCGGTCCCGTGGCGTAACGGAGAGCACTCTGGACTCTGAATCCCAAGAACCTGAGTTCGAGTCTCGTTAGGGATTGTCCCCATGGCAGTTAAATGCCTCCCTGCCATTCAATCCCATCAGATCTCGGACCCTACGCAGGGGCAGCCCTGGTTAGTACCGGGTGCTGTAGACAGTCCCGAGGATTTCACTGTCACTGTCCAAGCTCGCTCGGCCGTGGCAAATGGACCTTAGGACTTAAACGATGGGGCCAGTTCTGCGCACACTGTGCCTCACCTAAAAAATCCACTGTGCAGGCTGGAAGGGCACACCCACATGGGGAGAGCCCCTTCCCCAGATCTTAGTGAGTGAAGTCTGACCATACATACATACCACCAATGCTGTTAATCTGGAAACAGACTGTAGCAGTAGCTGATGCCTGCTGGTACACAGCGATCAATAGTCAGTTTTGTCCATAAGACATGCAGTAGTGAGCTTTAGTGTATTCCTGAGTTCTTATATTACAGAAATGCTGTTTGATCAAAATGTTGCAAAGAGTTGAATGCATGGACGAGGAAACAGTTCATGGAAAATTCAGTAAATATTTTGTACTCATGATTTATACCATAGGTCTCAACACGTTTTTCAGAGGACATGAGTAAAGAACTGACCCAGAGAAACTGAGGGAAAATCAACGAAGTCCTCACTTAATGCTTGATTTTTCTGATAGAGCTATCTAGAACCATAATTTCTATTGTCTCTCAGCACAAGGAGAATGACACTGCCAGGACATCATATTGAACCTGATTGTGAAAAATGCCGGCTCTTAAAAGCATTTGTCTCAGGGCTGAGCAACAAAAAGGCCTCCATAGAAGAGGGTAGTTCAGGTGCCTTCATAAAAAAACATACATCCCCAGGTGTTAAGCTCAGCTCTTGAAGTGTCCAGGCAGTGAGCCCTCTTTGGGAGGAAGCCTCAGTTCAGTGGATTCAGCTAGAATCTTTCCATTTATAAGAGAGTCAGGATGAAAAAAGAACTAAAACACATAAGGGACCAACTAAGTGATGATGACACCAAGCTTGCCAGAGTTCAAGAAGTATTTAGACAATAGCCTGAGGTACGGGGTGGGATTCTTGGGGCTGTCCTGTGCAGGGCCAGGAGTTGGACTTGATGGCCCTTCTGGGTCCTTGTGGGTACTTCTCAGCTCAGGATATTCTATGATTCTCTGAACTCTGCTGTCAACAGTGTATTTCTCTTTTTACAAGAAGCATTCCTTTCTCAAAGTGAGAAAGTGCCCTGTTTATTTATGCTTAGCAGTGAACCATCCGCGACCAATTTTATACTAAATACCCCGTGTTCAATAACACTTTAAATATTCTTTGTTAACAGATAATTTAATTTAAATCCTTCACAATGCAATAAGTGACAAATAAAACTAATTTATAGAATTTCTTTTTTCATCTGAAGGAAGATGTCACCTAATTATGCAATCATTTTTACATTTAAGGTTAATAAGGAGGACAGAAACATAAAAAAGCCAAATAAATATTCCTGCATTAAGACAGAAATGTTACCACCTACATTTGTTAACTGTGAAAATGGCAGCTAGAAGCTACAAAATAGCTTTTACTCATCCGTATATTGTCTTTGCTGGCATCAGATATACCTCACCTCCCCTTCATCTCAGCTCTGCATTACTCACTTATGCATGCATAGCATGTGCAAGTGTGAAAAAAATAACTTCTCTTGTAGGAGCTTAAGGTGGATAAATCTTTGATGTACACTGGTAAGCTATTCTAATCTTTGCAGGCACTGTATGAGATATCAGCTCTTTAATACTCATTCCTCTTAGAAAGCTGCACAATTGATCTTGTGAAGATCTAAGTAAATCTAGGATTTACTGCTAGAATAAATTGATACACATCTTTTAAAAGATACTTATAATAATCAGAATGCCTCCATAATGGGCATCACTGCATTAAGCCCTGTTAAAAAGCAGCACATTTATCATCAAATATTTTAGAATTAGTGTGCAGAATACTTCTGCTTTCTTCCAGTTTAGTATATACCATCAAGCCAGAACATGGAGCAGGTTCTCAATTGTTGAAAACTGACAGGCTTCCAGGATTTACTAAAATATTTTTTAAGTTTGGAACTCTATTAGAATTTAAAAGAGCCATTAATGATACATTTCACATATTTTTTTAACTGTACAGATGGAGACTTTGAAAGTCTACTGCATCTCATTATCTTTTAAGTTTCTTCTGCTTTTTTTCTCAATTAGGAAGAAGAAACAAACAACTTTACTGCTAAAGTGTTTGTACAAGAATGATATTGAAGCAGTATGCAATCTTTATTTTGATCAGAGCTACCAAAATATTATGAAAATATAACAACCAAGATTGTTTTTCTGATACAATTTCCCTCCTTCCCCCCAAACTAAACCAGTACATGACTTTAAGGAGTGCAATATATCATCACAAATTGTTACCAACTGGGTAGTGAAATATGACTTAATATGTTGTCTTTTTCAATTACTATATGCAGAGGATTTTGTCCATGTAATGGAACGGAACAACATTTTTATTACAAGTGAACGAAGACTTTAGCCCTTGTATATCAAAACCACTGGTGTCTGTTTTGCTCAGCTCCTGTGTAATAATGCATGTTGCAGAAAATCAGACTGTCTGGCTAGGAATTGCTTCTTTGATCCATACTGGTATGCTGCCTAGCACAATGAGGCCCTTCATTCAGAAATGGGTACAACTATAATAGATAAGCAGTGAAAGATAATATACAGTAGGAATTGTAATTACTGGTGTTTGGATTATTAATGCAGAAATTGCCTCACACATATTAATCCATTTCACTGGTATCCTCTTGTACCAGTTGATCCTCTGCCATTCTTTCTTCACCAATTAGGCTAGGGTATGTAGCAAATTAGGATGAATTCCAGCTCTGCCCACATTATTTGATTAGTTCCTCCCATTCTCATTCAGTGTTTTATACACTCTTGATGAGGGAGTTGGAATTCATGCATCTGGCCCAGTAGCCTGGATAAATAAAGTAGCGATCCTCAAAGGACTGTTCTGAATGAGAAAGGCAGACATTTTGGGAAAAAAACCCTCCCAAACAAAAAACACTCCAACAAAAAACCCCTATGATGGCATAATGAGTTCAGTTTATACAGTAGCCGTATAGGCATAAATGTCAGGGATTGTTTTTTCCCTTCTGACTTTGCTTTGCTTGTACTCACAAATCTTTCTAGCAGAATGGTTCATTTCCTAAATAATCTCAGTGGCCCAGAACCAATGGTATCCTCAACCAAATCACACCCTGCTGGTCCCTTTCACATCAAAACTTTGAGGCATTCTGCTTCATTGTCATTTACAGTTTCTCCACGACACATACAGTATTATTGCCAGTCAAGCCACACTGTACATCTTTTGATTTCGTTTGCATTCCTGGCTTGCTCAAGCTGGTCTTATTGAGATCACTGAAGAACATCATTTCCTTATTTAAATAGGATTTGCATTTCTCAGGCTTCTTTAGCAGCCTCTCTTTTGAACAGTGCTTTTGAAGATTTGCCCTGACGTTCCTACCAGGCAAGACTACAAAAGAGCATTGTGGGCTCCAAATGTCCTTCGCACTGTTAGCCTAGCAGAGGACATTATGACATGTTGGGTAAATAAAAGCTAACAGAGATAACAAGGACCTTAATACAGGGAAGCATTAAGATCTCTAGAGCAGCTCTACTGTAAAATCTCAATGACAGTACTGGGTTTCTGTCAAGCTAGAGCTGCTGCAGAAAGCTGCTGATCATGTTAGTTCAAGTTACAATAGTGGTAAGTCCAGGCAAACATACACCCAAACAAAGATCAATTTATTGTGTTTTTGGACAAGTTCACAAGGTAGTTAGGCTTGATCCATGTGCTCTAAAATGTCCCCTGAATTGAGTTTCTTTTCTTTACAGGGCTGACTGATATGGCTGGGATCCAAAACACCTTGAAATCAATGTGAGTGAGTGAAACTTGACACAAAGGCTTACTTATTAACTTAAACACACTTTCAGAATACCAGGTGCTGAGATGAAGATACATGATCAGATTCAAACTGCTGCTTCCTCTACTAGATCTACCCAGATAGACATGTATCAGCTGTAGTCCTGGGCCAAAACATTTCAAATTCTCCATGAATTCTGTTCATTCAGAGTATTGAATTTCAGGAGCTGAATCAATATTCAGAAAGTAGGTCACCCCTGTAGCTGAAAGTGATGGGAATTCTGTGCTTGGCTCAGGTCTTGCCTAATTACCCAAACTAGGAACTAGAACTGTGTCTGATCTATCACATATGTTGTTATCTCTTCAAGCCTTATTCTCCCTGTAGAGATAATTTGGGGAATGAAGTCCATGACTATTAGGCAATTCCTTGTTTCCAGGACTATGGGACCCTTTTTACTCCTGTGGGTTAGTAGGTGGAGAAAGAAGAAATGAGATATTAACTTTATAGCTTCTCAGACAACCTCAGAAATTAAACTATTGTCCTGTATTATCATATATCTCTGTAATTCCTTTGTACTTCTGAACCTCAGGTCACAAACTAGCACACTATGAAGTGTTCAGCAATTTCCATACCATAAATCCTGCTAAGGATGAAAGATTCACTTCTGAGTATTACTGTCCAATTTCTGTAACACCAGGATTAATTTATTTAGGTAAGCTACTAAGTCCGAGGCTCTTTAACCAAAAATTCACCTTGGAGTTTTGGGAAAACCTCTGAGTAACAGCTATTTCCAGCAATGTAGGATTACTTGCTTTTTGTGGCAATGCTCTTTGCACTGAAAATTCTTCCTATTAGCACTTCCTTCAATAGCAATGAACAATAATTGGACCAGATCCAAATCTTAGGCAGCACTGACCATCAGTGATGATGTTTATGGGAAATGCTTTTAAATATGGTATTTGATTCATAGTGAAAAAGAAAGTTCTTGGGGTTTATCAAACAGCAATTTTTTTGCACTATGAAAAATGACAAAAGCAAAAAAGCTGATTTTGAAAATAAAACAATGAACCAAGAATACTTTAAAAGCATGTATGCTCATATGACAAAACACAGAAAAAGTCTAATCTGAATATTCTCTGTATTTTGACTGAATATTCTCTGTATTTTGACAACCCAAAAAAAAAAAAAAAAAAAAAAAAAAAAAAAAAAAAAGAGACCACAACACTTTCAGAAATTATTTCATTTTATAGAAACAAGTATTTCTCAGGGATGTTCTTCTCTAACAAAACAAAAAATGGGGTCAAATCCAAAACAAAAAAACCTTATAAAATATTTAAAATGCCATTCCAACAGCCCTAATCACAAGTTGGATAAAAATAACAGAAATAACTGCCATGTGTGGCTTATTCATACATTGTTAGAAACCCACCTAGCCCTGTTAGAGAAACTGGTCCCCAAAAGACATTAAATAGCAATCTACCAATTTACCAATCTCAAGCTGATATTATGCACATTGTACCTGCATTTCCAAAAATCAAGGGGTCACACACTTTCTTTTTTAAAAGGTCACACGGAGATTTTTAATGAAAAGCTGCTGAGAATCTAAAGCAGTTAAAGGCAACTGTGACTAGAGGAAACCAATTTGTATCCATTGGTTTCACAGCAGGCTGTCATCTCTCTGCCTCTATTCATTTGCTTGTTTTCTGGTTCAGTAAAAACCGTGTTCTACTATTATGATTTAATGGCATGGTAATCTTTATAAACCTACTAGATTTTTCTGGAATGTATTTAGGAAAAATAAATGTATACGGGCTAGCAGCATACTCCTTGATTAAGATTCTCCACATGTGTGGGCGGGCACGTGTTTGGAATCCATACCCATTCATGCTACTTACTCACAAACAAGGCTCTGGTTGGAAAGAAGAAGCTGATGATAATGTTCCCTAACACCCTACATTTTGATACACCAAAAAAAAAAAAAAAAAAAAAAAAAAAAAAATGCAGGCTGGAAGTATTTTAGCACAGAATTTGAATCTCAGATGTGTCAGTGGCTCTCAGAGTGATAATGAAGACTTATGATGTTACAATTTCATGGTCTGGACTGAAACGCAGGGTTACTTGAAGTTAAGAATTCAGGCTGCAGTAAGAAGGGGTGAGGGGTTGCGGCTGGACTGCTTCTCACAGTAGTTCCCATATAATGTACAAGGAAACTCCCTTCTGGAAGTGAGGGCTCACAAAGACACACAGTCACAAACCTAGAAATGACACTACCAGGGGATTTGCCAGGGAAAATGCACTGTTTTTCAGAGGTTAAGTGAAAGTGCTATGACAGAAGGGTACTCTAAATAACATGGATCATATAGTTCCTACTTCTTTCTCTTTCTTCCACTAAGGATAATCAACATCTGAGGCAAAGGGAAGAAAAATGAAAAAGAAACAGAAATACAAGCATTACAACTTCCCAGCAAAAGCAAATGTAGTGGGAAAATCTATGACGAACTCTCATGGGGAAAATTTACATGAGAGGGGAAAACAGTAAAAAAAGTTCTTTATTTCCTTATCCCTTCTCTGACACAGCAAAGACAAAATTTGTTGTAAGAAGCTTCCATTTGTGTGGGAGGGCATTAATCTAGATTAGTCATTACTGGATGTTGTTAGTGTTTCTTACGTACTGGGTCTTGTAAATCGTTTAAGTCGCTATTCTTACAGAATAAAGGAGATGTATTCAGTCATGAACAAACCCACGTCTCTGACTGGCACAGTGCTGGCTGTTTCAGTGGCATTAGCTCCCATCCACCTTCCTTCCCAGGGAAGGGCATTAGGTGCTCAGGCAGGAATATTAGGTGCTCAGGCAGGAATATATAAAGGAGCTTTTCTCACACTTATTCATACTCTCCCTAAACTGGCAGTCTAGGCTCAAAGAAGAAAGACAGTTAACAACCCTACTAAAAATTCCCTAATATTGTAATCCATATGTGAGAGCCTATTAGTTTGTGAGAACATTTTATTGTGCCTTGCCCACATGTCCAGAAATCGCTGTTTGTGAATTCAAACAGATCACTTTGGCTGATTGCACAGTAAATCAGTGGCACAGAATTACTTACATACCATTCATTGCATGCTTTAAAATGTCAACCTCATTTTCTCTCTGAGACAAACAGCACAATAGTCTCCAAAAATGTCAAGTTTTTCTTGTTTTTCATCTCTCTGACTTCACACTGAATGGACAAACAACCTGGTCACACACAAACTCCTCCCTTGGAATGTCCTGAAAGTGTCAGCATCTTTCCCAGAAACAATGTTAAAAGCCTCATGATGCTATTGATCTACTTAGAGAATGCCAAAAGCCATAAACGTTAATTAAAAAAAAACCATAGTCACAGTTCATGATGCCTAAAAGAGAAAATAAAATCTACTTATTATTCCATATCAGCTGTAAAAGAAGTTAATAAATTTTTGAAGCCTTATATCTCTGATCCACTGATTTCTTTAGTGTTTTGAATTACATGGGCCTGTTTTTGGAAAGCCAGCATAAAGTCTCTGCAGCTCACAGGCCCATTTAAACCAGTTTTTACACCAGTGATTATCAACAACTGAATTTTCCACCTGTGAAAGCAACCAGAAGAAAAAAGCAAACCAAAATTGAAAACCTAAGCAGGTTCCTACTGTATTTACAACATTACAAATGTCTTTTTTCTTGCAATAATTCAATTTACAATTGGCCTTAGGGAGAATATCAACATGACCAAATTGCAACTGACAAGACTGAAAAAAACCCCTTAAATAGTTTCTCTGAGTAGATACCAAACCCATTCACAGTAGTAAAAGATAAAATAGTCTAAGAGACACTGAAATAGTAACTTTGGGGAGAAATTATTGCTTGTACTCTGAACTTTGGTCAGAGGCCATGAACTTTGGCCAGAGGCTGAAAGGACGTTTTGGAGAGTATCCACCTCTATTTAGGATTTTGCAGCTAAAAGGCCCTGGATCACACTCCAGAGAATCATCCACCCAGAGCTTTTCAGAAAAGCAGTGCTTTTCCCTACCTGATATGATATCAACCACAGCTTCAATACTAGCAATGATAAATTGTCCCTGAACAACTTGACATTGTGTTCGTAAAACCACCTGGCCTGAGGGTCACTGTACATTGAGCCAAAAAAAGAAACTTACTGGAGAGCAACAGGAGGACCGAGCATGTCATATAATTGATAACAGGAGAATCTGCATCAGGAAAAACAGTTCCTTGGCCCTTTCCAGACTGGGAACTGGTATCTCCCCCTTTACTCTTTACCTACAGGTCTGCACTGATGGCATGTCTTTGTTAATACAACTTCATCTGAAAATAAACACTATATTAGAAAATAAATAAACATTTCTTCCAGATACAACTTGTTCTCTGTAAAAGGAGGTGAAAACACAGGAAACCTCAACCCCTAATTCTCAGCCTCATTTCTTCTGAGTTTTGGGAGACCTGCTCGGACTGCCACTCTCTAACAGCTCTTCAGTTTCTTTACCCCCTCATTTACCTTCTAGTCAGTAAATCTATTATTGGTAAAAGGCATTGGCCTGGGATAAGCTTATTCCCGTTATCAACACTTCTCCTATTCTAAAAAGTATTTAAATGGTGACTAATAGCATTTGTCTTAATAATTTTTGCAATTAACTGTGCAAACCTATCTAGTCGAAAGAGACGGAAATAATTAAAGTGGACATTTACAGTCTTTTTCATTTTTCTTCTTTTCTTCTTTCCCATTATCTTTGGCAAGACATTCCAGGCCTGCAAATACTTCCCCCCCCCTCCCCCCCCCCCAACAAAAAAGTCAGAGAAAAAAAAAAAAATTTCTGAAAGTACATTGGGAAAATATTACAGGAGGCTATAAACCTCCTTTTGGTTAAGCTATAGCATCTTGGTGCAACCCAGGGAATCTCTACTAAACTCAATCTTTACTGTAAATTGGAATAAGATCCAAAGTCTCTTATCAATTAGTCACTATTCAAGTTTTTTATTTGTTTGCATTTCTTAAGTGTCTGAGTCACAGGTCAAGATCCTACTCTACTGTGTTCTGCACAGACATTGGGATTTAGGCATATGCTTTTGGATGCCTGCCAAATGGTTGCCTATGCCTATAACCTAGAAACAGATAATGATTTTGCAAGAATAATGGAAATGCTTGTTGCTGTTCAGCTAATCAGTTTCTGCTTCCTCTTTCCACTTGAACTTCACAACCTGTGTAAGAGTGAGGATGAATTGCTGACAGGAATGTGCAAGGGCCACCAGCTTGGCCCTGCACCTGAGAATGCTCAGGTACTGCAAGAGCAAGAGAGGGCCACCGCAAGCCTGTTTACCCAGGTGAGAATGAGGACTCCACCTGAGGAACCACAGGCAAAGCGTATTTGGGAGGTCCTTTTTTCATCTTTTCCGACTGTGCAGCTGAAAAATGGATACCGTGCCCTGGGTTCACAGAGATCCAGTCATCAGTCACCAAAGATGATAGTTTCTCTTCACATAAGATATTGTATGGAAACTTTGCTTATGCCTAAGCCTTGCTCAGCTGCTGGATAGTTTAGTCCTGTAAGGAGAATCCACATGTGTCTTCTTAAAGAATAGTTAAAACCTATGACACCATCCTCCCAGAGGTTCACCCACACTGCTGAGGTGAGAAATCGGTCTGGAGGAGGGGGGGTCAGGGAATGAGATTGACTTGAACTCATTCAGGCAGCAGCCCAATCTACCTTTCTCTCTACTTATTATGGAAAGGAGTCTAGGGAGATTAACCTCACTGGACTAACATTAGCCTTTGTGTATCTCTTCCTAAAGCTTTGCAATTCAGGTTAGATTAAGCTAATAGATATTTTTCCTCTCTATTAACCATGACACACAGTTAATAACAGTTCCTCCTCTTCACACACTTCTGTTACAGTCCCTCACAGGAAGAAAAGCTCTGTGTGTGAGCACATCGCCAGTCAAAAAATGATTTGATCTCTCAGCACACTAACACACTGCTTGAGGGAATTGTCTTCCACAGGTTGTGCTTTTGGGAATGGATGGATTAAATAAAAAAATAAGTATTCTATCACCTTTTTTCTGGAGAAGTGAATGTCTTGATATGCTTAGTCTTACTGTTTATTCTCCTTTACGTTAATTTGTACAAATACATTAAAATCAAACAAAAAACCCCAATCCAGCAAATCTCCTTTTTGTCCTATTAGAAAAGCTCATCTTTTCAATTCAATCAATGTCGGCAGTAAATCCATAAAAAGTAACAATATATAAAGCATGTCATAGATTTGGCTCGAACAGTTTAATTAATTTAGTCCATTTGGGAGTAGATGACAAGGCTTTTTCTTCAGAAACCTTCATTGATTCCTTTTAAATAGTGCTGACACAAGTGGAAGTAATTCAAATTAATGACAGACAAAGTTCTACTTTGGGTTGAGATTCCTTAAACAGTTCAGACTATAATCAGTATTAATACACCCATATTTAACACTTGTATTATATATAAACAGAACTGAGAGGTTTTTACAGTGAGAAATTAAAATAATGAGGGAGAGCTTCCATTCTTTCCTTCCACTTCCCTTAATATTCATATGATCAATTGTCTGACACATTCTCTGTGTAATATAGGAAAAAAACACAACTTTCCCAAAGATGTTGAAGGCAAATCTGGGAAGAGGAGATCAAAACTTGGAGGATATATAAATAGCCTAAATTATTTATTAGAAACTGCTCTGTGCCTGGAATTCAGAAGGATAAATTATTTAAGAGAAAATAAAAATCTCACTTCCTTTGATTATGATGATAGTTAACAATTAATTGCATTATGGTAGCAAAGTGGGTTTATTTGTGTACACAAAAAAAAGGGTGGTGCCCAAAACCTAAAACCTCTTTCAGAAATATATGAATGACTTTTTTTTTGACACAGAATTATTTCACTCATCTTCCAAGGCTGAAAATGTAAACAACTCCTCCACTGAAGGTTGACAAAAAACATTAGTAGGTGGGAGAAAGACCAGCTTCACTGCAGCTTATTTAATACTTCCATTCATCACCAGCACCTAACAACCAAAGGCACGTGTCTTAGCCTGGTGCTCCGGCCCAAAGTGGCAGAACTGAAGACATTAAAGCATCGTCAACACTTAACTGACCACCCCATGAAGCTTCAGAGGGGACTCTTCATGGAGGTGAACAGGACAGATTGGTTCTTCCTTGGAGCTGACGCAGTCCCTTATGCAGACACAGGACGAACTTGTCTGAGGAGGTACCACCACACAGAAGTCAAACTGCAACAGCAGAGATTTGGAAGAGACATTAAAAAAATTAATTTATAGTTTTAAGGATAGTTTTATAAATAGATTTCTTAAGAAAACTATAATATCTTCATTATTTGATGTTTTTTTAAATGCTTGAAAACACTGTCAGGAGCTGAGCTTGAGTTGGTGGAGAAACTGGACTAGTTGACCTCACAAGGTCCCTGAAATACTATTTCTGATTCACAAACAGAAAAAAAAAAAAAAGAATTCTGCTTGTGGAAGAAAAGCTTAAATTGTGAAGAAATTTACATAGGAGGGAGAGGATTTAAAGCTTTGCAGAAGGATTAAAGTTTGCTATGAGGGCCAGCATAAAAACTGTGCTGTTAAATGAAAACCTTTATACATTTAAACCGTACCCTTGTCCTTCAGAGAAATACCATTTGCAGATAAGAGACATGGACTTCCAGATCAGAGCAGGGGTCACTTTCATGGTGAGTTTGAATGAAGATTTAGACTTGCTTTTGGATTGTCACTTGTTATTGTACCTATCTGCTTCTCCACTTTCATGGGGGATAATTTTTTTTACAAGACTATTGCATTAAGAAAACATGCTTGAAAAGGTGAAGGCAGCACAGTGATAGTGCACAGAGCATTAGAAAATACTCGGAATTTGAAGTGAGTCAAAGGAATCTGAGCTGTGCACCAAGGAGAATAACATATCACTGAGATAAATTCCCTTGCTCATGCCAGGTAGCACAATCATCCTTCATTACACACTCCAGCCCAAGTTTGCTAAATGAGTAGCAATTCCAGTTGCCTGCATTTCTGTCACTTTGGGCTGACCTAGATTCCAAAGAGTAAGGAGGGGGGAGTGAGCAGTGGATATCCAGGCCTTAGAGTAAACCCCCTGGGATCAAACTTTTGAAAGTCTAGTGCAGAGCTATTTTGGGTTGAACAACATAAAGCTGATGCATTAAAGAACGTTGCTACCAAGTAATTAAAGTTACGTCTTTATAGCTGACCCAGAAGTTCATCTCAGACTGACTTCATCTATTGTGAAAGAAAAATAAAACCAAGGTCTGAACAAGAACAGGTGACCCAGCAGGTTACCTCAAGTTTGCCACACCAGAATCTGAGGTAACAGCAGAAGCGGAAGGAAGGTGTATACCAAATACTTGTGTTGTCTTTGTCTTCTCAGTTCAGATTACTTTTTTCTCATTTATTAACTCATATATGGCCATGTTTATTGAGAAATCCTTCAACGTGACACTAGAGCAAGGCTAAAACACCTCCATAATAAGATTCCTTTCTCTGTGAGGCTCTTGTCAGATAAATCATGTTGTCCCAGTTCAAAACTGTAAAAGATGAATCTGTCTTATTGTTGACACAATTCAAAATGCAGACTTGTCCTCAATTTATGCTAAAGCTTTAAGGCTTTCCACAAAAGATCCATAGCATAATCTGAATATTCAAGCACTGGTAAACCTTTCTCAAATCTTTGCTGCATAGGAAATGTTAAGATCAGGGAACATAGCCAACAATGCCAGCCATCTCACACTCTCTTAAAGGGCTGCAGCAAGTCATGAGAATTCATGTGGAGAGTTTTTTTAAAAAAATGTTCTCTCTCATGTGAAAATTTTTCTCTTTCATCACCTGCCCCATCTCCCCTTCCCCCTCCCCCCACCCCCAATCTTTAAATATTTGTTTCCCCTTGCAGAAAGTCAAGATGTTGTTCACAAGATCTGTGACATTTCCTTTAACAAAACCACCAATTTTTGCCAGGATAATCTGTGATAATTTTTTTCCTTTAAAAACAAACAAACAAACAAACAAAAAACAAAAACCCACTGTGCTGGAATATGAATTTTCTGAATAAAATAGGTTTGGTTGTGATAAGCAAAGAATAGAACTGAGTCTTCCCTTCCCCTTCTTCAGCTACTGCATGGATTTGGGAGCTCTCCTGTGCTTCTTTAAAAGAAAGGATAAAAATAGCCCTAATGAGCAGCTCTGTAACTACAAACAGAAAGTATTTCAGTCAGAAAAAAATGTCACTGTTGAGCTTTCAGTGGCTGTTATACATAACAGCAATCTAAAACATATAATGTAAAAATGATGAAAGCTACCTTGACAGGGGTGCTTTTAAATCTGTAAGATTTATGGAAATATAAAATAAATATTTAGCATGTTGATTTTACATGTAGGAAGGAGTCAAATGCATGTCATTACCAACATCTTCCCTCCCTCCCCCACTACTGTCTTGAAGGCAGTGAAAGGCACTTCACCGTTGTATGTATTCTGTTATTCCTTTGTGCCTAGAGACACTCATGTGCATCATCATTTAAGAATAAATAAAAAAAAATTCTGGTGCATTAATTGTGTGACACAGAAGAGCTCAAATGGAATTGAAAGCCTGTTCTCATCACCAGGTACATTGTGTAGTAAGCGACAGTTTCAAATATTAAATAATGCTGGAGACAAGGGAACAAATATTCCCTGTGAATAGGTATGGAGTTAATTGAAGGCTGCCCTATTGTTCTACCACTGTAATCCAAAACACACCTGCAAGGGCTTCCTTCCTCTTTTGATTCACATACACAACCATCTGGGGTGGGGGGGGCTGGGGGAGAAGTGAAATGAAAGAAAAAAAGGAAGTAAAATGAAGGGAAGGGAAAGAAGATGAGAATAAGTAGAATCTTGGGGTTTTTCCTATAATCTAAAAAGAGTTAATCAAAGTAAAATGTGTGTTGCAATATCGGGGGGTG
>JAWWEU010000081.1:11419817-11511245 GCA_035583155.1 Acropternis orthonyx
AGGGAGGGAGGGGAAACGAGCTTAAGAGATTAAGTGCATAAATAGAATGGAATTTAGCCACATGCCATTACAGTCAGTAATAGAGATATTTTTTTTCCTCCCCCAAACAAATATCACGAATAGAACCAAACAGTAAGGGATAATTTGGGGTGGTAGTTCTGAAGTCCTCTATTCAATGTCAAGAGAATGCATGAACAGTGATGCATGGTATCTGGCTGAGAAAAGGGAATTCTAAAGTAGGCTCCGTTCTTCATGGCCAGACAATTTCTTTTTTGTGTTCTGCCAGAACTCTAATTGTAAAGCCCCTTTCAATTGCACCAATCAGCCATGTCTTTCAAGTTGGCTCCCCCCATTCTATTATTCAGCTGACAAGCAGTTATAAAAAGAGATTTTTTTTTTTCCATATAGGCAGAAGCTATACGAAGATAAGTGATGCCAGCTACATTTAAATTTAAAAACCAGATTCTTTCATAAAATTGTAGGTTGCTGCCATTCACTTCTTATTTTATCAACTGGCAACTGGAAACTCTTTCTCCCCTTAAACAGTAATAAAAAGAGATAAGCTAGTAAAATACTTCTGAGTAGGAGTACAGACCAAACAGAATTCTGTAAGAAGGGACAGATTTTAACCAGCCCAGAATAAAATGACAGTAGAATGTTTCATACCATGGAAAAAAAATGACTGCCTAATTCTAGAGCAAAAGATATCACACATTTTCATGACTAATAAAAAGCTGAGGCTTCCAAGGCTGATATTGCAGCCAAATATTGGCACATAGTACACATCTTAAAAGAATAAAAATAAGTCTTTAAAAAGAAAAAGCAGCTGGATGTGATGTTTATTTTAGTTGGGTAAAGTCATATCATACCTTTGTCACAAAGGTGTCTGAATTTTCTGTAGGTAGACTATTCTCTTATTCCAAGTTAGTAAATGGCATATTTGATGTCAATAGTCTTATTTGAGATAGTCTCCAGCAAAGAGCAAAAAAAGCAAGCAGAATCTGCCAGTGTGATTTACAACTTTGTGTGTGTAATATTCTTCCATATGGTATTCCTGGATTATGGACTGCCCAGAGAGGTTTGCAAGACAGAGCTCCATGTGAATAAAACAAGAAGCAAGGCTAAGGTAGATATCATCTCTTTTTGTTTCAAGCTTCCAAGGTAAGATCTGATCCTTCAGACAGTCTTTGGATACTCAAAAATGTGAGACTGTCCATTCTTGCTGACATGAGAGAAAATACACTGGGTTTTCTGCATCAGTTTAGTGAAGAAGAAAGGAAGTTAAATGGAATTGACTGAAGATATTCCATAAATAAGAAGTAGCAGCAGAGTACATTGAAAAGTGTTTTCAGGAAAAGAATTAATAAAATATAAGGAAATGCAACTGTTGGACTTCCCATGTGAAACAAGAAATGCATTGAAAAAAGACAAAAGACCTTCTCTGGTCTGGAAAGACACCAAAATTCAAGCAGACCATTAGGAGAGACATATTCTAGACAGCAAAGCTACCAACAAATTATAGCTGTCATATACTCAGTCATAGTACGCAAATTAAAGGAGTAGAGACAGCTGGGGAGTGATCAGGTATCATGGAAACCAAGAGCCTGAATGAAAACAAGCTTCATAATGGAAACCACATTGTGAAGGGGCTAATGAAGACCATCCCAAGCAGAGGAAATCCTTGGACAGGACAAATGTCCATAATATTGTCACAAAAACTGAGGAGTCGGAGAGGGAAGAGAAATCAAAAAAGTTCAAAGAACTTAGGTTTTCAGTACACTGAACAAATACTTCAGTCATAATATTGTCCAAACATAATGTCTTTTTTTCTACCAATCCCACTATGCATCCCATCAAAGAAAAAATTTATCAAGCCAAGCCCCTTAAAAATCCAAATGGAGCAAAAGAAAAGGTTTATGTTCCTGCATTTCCAGAGTCATCTTGCTGAATAATTGTAAAGCCAAAGAGAAACAAATGATTCATCCAAGACTATAAAGTGGGTCAGTGCAGACTCAAGAGTGTAAAGTTTCTAGTGTGTCCTTTAACTATTAGACATCAATTCTTTGACCAAGTTGTCACTATGAAATTAGCCAAAATAGTCCTGGTTTCTACCTTTTATTAAAAATTGGTTTCAAATATCTTGCTGCAGCTGTCCCCCCCTTCATTTTATCCAAACAGGTTATGCGTCTATCACATAAGCTGTTATTGAATCAGATAGAGAAATAGAAAATTATTCTGTGGGTAAAGAACTCAAGTCAGATACATTAGAAATTTAAAAAACAACCAGTCACGATTGATTGACTGGTTACTCATGTGAACCCAATAGGAAATGCAACATCACTTTATCAGCATGCTCTCATTTCAGGAGTGCTATGGCTCTTGGTTTAAGTAAGCTATTTTTCCCAAGAGTACTTATTTTTTAAGCAGAAGTTTCTTGTACTGATGCTTAGCCCCAGCAGAAATTAGCCTGAAGGGCGCTGTGGCTTTATTTTGCTTCTCAGTGTGTTGTGTATGTGTTTCCTAGTTAGCTTTCTTCACCATTGTAAGGTGGTTAGGACAACTGTTTATGCATCAGTGAAGATTACAGGTATCTGACTGGACTTGTGGATTTCATTAAGTGAAAAATAGCTGGTTCATCATGTCAGTCTCACCTTGCCCTTCGAGGACCAGAGAATAAGCTGACAGAACCTGTAGTGACAACAAAATGTGAGCTCAGAAAGAGTAAAAAGCCCCCTGGTGAGAAGGTGTCTTTCGTCAAGGTATTTCTTTACTTGTCCATCCCACTCAATGCAGCAGCATCAGCTTAATGCCTGACATGGTTTGCTTATAAGTTTTGCAACATTGTGAAACATCTTTATTTGCACATGCAATTCTATGTACTTGTGATGGTTAGACATTGGGCATGTACTGCACCACATCATGAAAGGTCCTTAACAGGACTGCTGATATAGAAAGGTACTACAGCCAACTGAATCTTGTCAGGACACCAGTTTGGATACACAAGATATGTCAATTGATAGATCGTAGAGTCACAGAATGGCTTACATTGGAAGGAACCTTAAAGGTCATCTAGTTTCAGACCCCCCGCCTCATGCAAGGAACTGTCCACTAGACCAGGTTACTCAGGGACCCATCCATCCTGGTCCTGAACACCTCCAGGGATGGGAAGTCCACAACCTCTCTTGGCAGTGCCTCACCACCCTCACAGTAAAGAATTTCTTCCTAATATCTAATCTAAACCTACCCTCCTGCACCTTAAGGCCATTACCCCTTGTCCTATCACAACATGTTCATGTGAAAAGTCCCTCTCTAGCCTTCTTGTAATCCACCTTTAGGTACTGGAAGGTGCTACAATGTCTCCTTGGAGCCTTCTTTTCTCCATCTGAATAGTTACAACTTTCAGGAGAGGTGTTCAGCCCTCTGATCATCTTCATGGGCCTCCTCTGGCCTTATTCCAACAGTTCCTTGACTTTTTTGCTTTGTGGACCCCAGACCTGGATGCAGGACACCATGTAGAGTCTCACAAGAGCAGAGTAGAGGGGCAGAATTGCCTCCCTCGACCTGATGGTCATGCTGCTTTTGACACAGCCCAGTACATCATTAGCCTTCTGGAATGCAAATGCCAAGTCATATTGATCTTTCAGTCCACAAACATCCCATGTCTTTCTCTTTAGGCCTAGTCTCAATCCATTTTCTGCTCAGCCTTTATTTGTGCTTGGGATTGTCTCAACCAACGTACAGGATCTTGCACTTTTCCTTGTGTAACTTCATGAGATTTGCACAAGCCCACCTCTCAAGCCTGTCAAAGTCAGATGAATAGCGTGAATATTTTTTTTCTGTTTGCGAATGAAAAGCCACTAGGGAGAAGGAGGAAAATCTGTCTTTTAAATAAAAGTAGAGCAGAAATCAGAATATAAATCTCAAAATATGTGAAACTGCTTAATGGACTTGTTTTAAGCATCATTAAAATCAAATTTTTGTTTCTCTACCTGTGGTAGATGGGTAAACCTGTCTTGTTAACAAACACACAGCAAGGAGAGACACAGCACTGTCAAAATCTCTGAGACTCATATCCTAGCTCATCCTTTCTCTGCTTCTGTGAGTGGCAGGTGACAGAGGCTCTGGAGGGTTGTTCTTGCCATTTTTGCAGATGAGACCCCCCCAGTGCAACTTCACACCATCCTGGAGCCAGTGGGTCCAAGTGACCACATCACAGAGCCAGCAAAACACACTGCCCTTCACCACTAATAAACTCACACCTCATTTGAGAGACTTCTCTACTGGTGCGGGAACAACATCAACAACAACTACATTTTCACTTGTTAGTGGCAAAAGGAATTCGTAGGAGAAGGTAGAAGAGCAAACCTGACAAGTTTTAACTGCATTTCACTACGTTGTCACATGAAAAGGAGGTATAGTTGGAAAGGGACCAGAAAGCTTAAGAGAATAAGATACAAGCCATTCATCAGTAGCAGATATGGAATAACCCATCCACAACAGAACCGATCAGTATAATTTGATTTGTTGTCTGAATGATATGAAAATATTTCCCCAGACACATTTAATCACGTAGATTTTTC
Organism: Acropternis orthonyx; assembly: GCA_035583155.1. Classification (NCBI taxonomy): domain Eukaryota; kingdom Metazoa; phylum Chordata; class Aves; order Passeriformes; family Rhinocryptidae; genus Acropternis; species Acropternis orthonyx. The sequence continues at coordinate 11,424,398 of JAWWEU010000081.1, forward strand.
TTGCTGTTTATAAAAACATGCAATGCTTTCTACAATCCTGCTTACAATCCGGTGTTGGCTACAGCAATGACTTCCACACGGAAATCATGAGCTGTATGAAAAACTATTTCTGTTAATTGCTTGTGAATGCCATTTGGTACCCTTTGCTTATACTTTGAAAAAAATCCAGATGAGTAAAAGGTCAAGATCTGCCTTTTTGCATGTACTTTGTATACATTATAGTGTTTCCTCATCCATTTCCTCTGACAGATTTTTAAAGTTTTCTCTTGACAGACAAATCGGTATTTTCATACAATCTCAACAAAATTGGATTCACCCGACAGCCTTCTTAATGCTGACTAACAAGTATGCTAACCATGCTAATGCATTTCAAGTGAGCACATGTGACTATTTTGTAGTCCAGAAGCATTAATACAGGGACACAGCATTATTTGCTATGTCCTGGGCCCATTTTCTTCTTCACAGCCTATAAATACTATGCCTGTCGAATCCTGACAGTGTGGTAGCATGGTATTGGAATTTCTCTACAATGTCATTTGAAAGTAGCATATTTTAATTAGCATGGTTCTAGACTCCAACAGCCAACTTAAAACTGCACAAAGTAATGGTGGCCAAATTTTGTTTGGTCAGTATTAAAGAAAAGTACAAGTTTTGCAGGAAAATTTTACTCTACCTAAAATTCACATTTTGCTAGATTTTTACATCATTAATTTATCACAATATCGGAGATATTTCTCTCTCATGTCTACAGTGTATTTTTTTTTTTATTCAAAATTGTACCAGCTAGTTATGCTTGTCCTTAGAGTTAATGTAACCATCTTTGTCTACACACAGTGCTATAAACTGTTTATAAACACAGCAAGGGAACCAATGGGAGCCCTTTCCATTTAGGTCACTGATGTGGAGTTAAACCAATGCTATGAACTTTTGAAATTCCCAGCCTCAGAGTGGCACAGGCGTGATTTAATGAGCATTCACAGTAATAATGGAATCTGATCTATGCAAACAAATAATGCTTAATAAAACAATTACATCATGCATGAGAAACAGCTGTGGCAGCAAATACTCTGTGGTTACTTGTGCAATAAGGAAGGTTTAAGAAAGAAGAATTAGGCACAAAATGTTCAATAAGTCTCAATTATTTCTTCCTTTCTCTACAGCGTAACTGAACTGCTGTAAACCTAAAATCATTTCACAATAGAATCTGGTACATTTCTGTTTGTGGATGACATTTTAAAAAAAGAAAAAAGAAATGAATCTCTACTGTACCACAGCAATATGGTACTGATTACTATTTTTGTGTGTGTATATATATATAGACACATGTATGAATAACAGATGCTACGGATGCTTTCAGATGATCTATGTTCTTTCAATAAAATACTAAGATAAACTTATGGATACATATAAACACTATGAAGATAAAAACTCCACTGCAGTATGAACCCAAGCCAACACTCATTGAAGGGGCTGTTTGGAATTGCTTTATCCCAAGGCAGAGTAGCAGCAGACCCAGCACTTGGATTCATAGAACAGCCAGGAGTTCACAGTATGAGGATCCCCATTAGAATTAGGGCTTGGCTTCCAACCCTAGAGCACTACACAAGAACACTTTCAGCTGTGAGTGCCAACACGTCACCTAACCCTTGGGATGGAGAAAAAGTTTCAGTCTGGGAGAGGCAGGGCAGGATTTAAACATGTACCCTATCAACAAAGCACATAACTGGCATCCAGAAAGACACTCCTTGCAGAGTCCAAGGAGTGTTTTTATTTTGGTGTCATGTTAATATGGGGTGAAAAGTGCATTGATATCACAAAGTTTGACTTGTGGAGATGTTGAACCTTTGGGAGCAGAAAGAAATTCCAGTTAAAAAGGAAAAAAATATTTCTCATCAAATTAAGTATCATATTCTTCCACCACTAAGCAGAGTATATCAGCTCCAAACTTTTTCATATGAAGGAGAGAAATAGGGTAGGAGCATCCAACTCATTTTAGCCATCTTCTGAACAGTACTGATAACACTGATTAGATTGACTAGACTTGCAAGGTGACTACCTCAGATAAATATTACCTTCTATGTCTTCACCTCTTGAAAAGCAGAGTTGTCATTTGCTTACAGTTGTGATCTAAGTCATATAATATCACATGCTGCCAGGAACATGTTATAGTGAAGGACTATTAAAAAAAATGTTCTTAGAAAAATTTAAAAAAAAAATATTTTAAAGAAAGGAATTTTCTGCTTAAATATATGTAGTATTTGAATTGCAAGGAGTTTCCTTTCAAAATTATTTATAAATAAAAATGTGTATTTTATGATAATGTATTCTTACTCCAAGGGCAGGAACATGGTCTCCATGAAGATTAAAAAAACATTTTCATTTTTTGAACTGAACCAATATGTGTTACATGTTCAACTTCAGACACTGTCAATTTCTGGTGACAAAATGCTCTGTGGAAGCTGCTGATTTGGTGCTCTGTGCCCATGGTATCTCCTGCAGCCTGACCTTGGATGACCTGCACTTCCTATGGCCTACCACACAGGTGGTCTCCTGAGGCCCATCAGGAGACACTAAGATTCCCCTTCATTCTGTTTTCACCCAGACTTGCCTACTGTCATCACCTCTCCTTTTTCCTGTGCCCCAGACTAGGAAAACTCTTGTCTTGACTTCATCTGGGCCACAACGAGCAAAGCCATCTTTCCCATTTCTCACTTTCTGTAAGTAAAAACTAATGTTCCTTCCTCTCAGTGTGCATTAGTTTACCTTTCTTTTTACTGTCCTGACATTCTGTGTGTAATCCTGACATAACCTTGTTGCCTCTCCAAACTGTTCACCAGCAAGAGTAGCAAGGGAAGAGCAGAGGTTGTATTGCTGGTCTTACAGACACTGATGAGCCTCTGCTGAATATTCAAGTTCTGCAATCACAGCAGAGGGCTCCCAGTCCCAATAACTCATACTGGTTCCTAATGATCATGATGACCCATGGATGAGCCTAGAAAATAGTTTGAGTATCAAAAATATATGGTATGGCATCATTTGGAGACCCACCAGGCCCTGGCATTCATTTTTATTTTTTTCTTTAGGGATGGTTGTGAAGCAGAATAACATTAGACATGCAATCAGTCCCTCTTGACACCATTCCATCCACCGTGAAGAAACAAAGCATATGTTATTTTCTCATACTATGACAGTGATATGGGGCAATATGCATGGCTCATTCCTTCCTCCTTTGGACAACTTGTATTTTGCTTGGCAACACAGAGGTAAAGAGAAGTCTGTTCTTGAACTAAGAAATTAGAAATGTGGTAGTTTAATCAAGCATTTCATGCAGGAAGGATGTTCCAACAACCAAAGCAATCATGGATATTAAAGTTTTGAAGATATTTCACAGACTAACTACCAGTGACTTGTAGGGTCTCCAAAAACTGCTCTTGCTTTCAGTTAAATGGCTGTCATTTGTTGTTTTTTTCCTCCTCTCATATAGTCAGCAGGAGTACTCTATCTGCATCAGTATAGTAGTGTCATATGTAAGGCATGGAAAAATTAGATAATGGAGAAAAGGAAGATTGACTTGAAATCTCATTAAGTAATTGAGATACCAGGAAAAAACAGCAGAAAATTAATGTTTCCTCAACCTGTGCTTTGAATAGTATATATATATACTTAATTAAACAATTCATGCTGAATTGTAATCCGAGTTTTCTTAGTACAGCAAATAACTTCTGTATCTCAATTGCTCAACACATAGTGACAGGAAACAAAACAAGTATCATTACATCATGGGTTGTAGATTATCAGTGCCTAAATGAAAGTGTAGGAGTTTAATTAAAAGTGAGTATTAGAATGTACTGGGTTATGCAGCCCTGTAGGGAATGAAGTCTATCCTTGCATTTGTAAAACTAAACTAGGATTAAGTCAAACTTCGGTTTAAGTACAGTGCAAAGTTTAAGGTTTCTGATCTAAAAGACTTCAAGACCAATACATAGAAATGAACCAAGAAAAACCAGCTGACAGAGAGCTATGGCCAAAGGGAATAATTTTTATGTTTTCCATGACTAAGGAAAACTTCTCATGCCACACAAAGCAAGAGAGAATATATTATAGTTCATTGAGGCACAACCTTTCTAAGACTTGTGGAGAAAACAGGGATAATGTCACTCTTCCTGGGAACAGAAGTTTACTGTAGTTCTCCGGCTTTGCTTTTAAAAGGCTCATAAGTCCCATACATTGCTTTATTCCAGTATTGGAAATAAAGTATTGGAATAAAGTATTAGCCTAAGCAAAGTAAGGTATGACTGGAAGCAGTTTAGTACCTACTATAGCAAATCACCATAATAATAAAACTAATTTAGAAGTAATTTTGTTTCATTTAAAAAAAGTGTACTTTTAAAATTTTATTTTAAATCTTTATTAAAAATATAATATATAGAAACACTCTTCCCTTTTAAATATGTCTTTGAAAGAGTTTGTTTTTTCTTAATTTGTTTTCTTGAAGTTTTAAAAAAAGTCTAATTTGATATTGATCAAAGAATATATTAAAAAGGATATTTTGCAAAAGTTTCTGTGCAGTTGAAAAATAAATGTCTTTCTTTTAGAGGAACCTCAAGTAATTTAATTCTATGATTCAGACTATGAATGAGTAACAAACAAAGTACTAAAGTATTCAATATTTCTTTCCATAGGAAGTCTATCATTGGAATACAAATAAATTATTACGTACTTAAAGAGTTTAAAATTCATTAATGCTTCCAGTCTGGACAGTGCACATAAAAGCACTTTCCAAAGATTCACACTGCCAAACTGGCACATCCTGCTTAGGACAAGGATGTATTAAGATGAAATCCCTGCTTAGTTTTGAAAAAAAGAATAGAAGTGTGACCTTATCTTTTGTTATACTGATCAGGGAATCTTAAATGTGATCACTTCACATGGAAAAAGGAAAAAAGCTTAATTTGAACTTTTTTGGGTTTTTTTTTTTTTTGTATGCAGGGAAAGAAGAAAAAACCTTTTGCTTCCCAAATGGTAAAGTCAGCATATATTGTCTGAGATTTTAAGATAAGATTCTCTCAGGCTTTGTCTGGAAAAGTAAAAGGATTTTCTAAAACTTCACTGCACAATCGAGTGCTTTCAACTTTCTTAGCTTTCTTCGTGCTAAAAAAAGGGCCTAGTTTTCACTTGTGAAATGAAGGCAAATCCCAGCTAGAGGGTATGAAAGTAGAGAAAAAACTTGCTAGTCTCTTGTGTCTATTTGATTTCTTGCCAAGAATTTTTTTCATTTTTGCCTTTCTCAAAAAAACCAGCAAACTTTAAGCAAGGTCCACACAAAGAGATCCTAGTAGAGGAGGACAACATATCTCCAAATACACCAAACTCTGTCTCATTTATATATTCTGCATTTTGAGATAAAGTTTAAATGTTGACTTACAGCTTCAGGGTATTTTTGTTAATCTAAATTTCCATTTTGCTTAGCCATAAGGCACATGCAAAGAATTCAAACTTTTGATAATAAAATATTGTCTAACTATTTCTGGCATTGACTTCAATTTCATTCTAGTTGATGGATCATTTCCAGTAGTTCTGCAGGACGTTTTGGAAACTGGACGGAAGTCCATAGTTCTCTTCAGATGAAGGAGTAAAGCCACTGCATTAATGACTTTCCCCATTACCAGAGAATCTCTTCAGGGACACTGCTGTTGTGAACCTATGCCATGGCTATGCAAACATGCAAAATCTGTCAATTCTGTACAAAGGACAAGCATTTGAATGAAGCTGCGCTTGCACCCTTGGCTATTATTTCCACATTCCTAGGTCCCTTTTTCTAGGGAACTTTGTTCTTGTTCAGACTAAAAAGGTACCATTCTAAAAGCAATACTGTCTGCTACACTATGCTACAATACAATTTCATTTCTTAGTGTCTTCTGACAATTCTCATTATTTTCATGTTTGTGACTAGAACAATGGTGTGAAGAGTATAGGCAAGAGCAGGTTAGCCAGCCAAAGTCAGAATTATGATGTTTAAAGGGAAAGCAAAATTTAGAGGACAATGTACTACAGTTGAAAGAAAAATAGTTTCTAGCCTGGATTCTAAAAGGGAAATATTACATGCTACTTTACCAGGAAAACACATCTAGTGCATCAAATAGTAAACATGTATCTAAAGAATAATAAATGGGGTACAGATATCTAAAAAAATGCAGGGAGAAATGAATTAGACAAGTCTGAGACAAGGAAAAAGACTGTAGAGCTGAAAAACGTTTTGAAAACCAGATTCAAGACTGAGAAACTGTAGAGTAAACCACAACAGTTTTTGTGAACTAACCTGATTGCCAATAAATGCGAACATAAAGACACTTTTACCCCCTCTGAGTAGTGACTTACTCTGCCTAGCACTGGCATTGACACTCCTCTGATCAATTAGTAAAGCATTTCAACTCACTTAACTGGCACTTGACTCTTTTTCTAGAGCAGAGGGATAAAATTAAGCTGTGAGTTTAGCAAACTGAGTCAGCTGGTTCTTCAACCAGATGCATCAGAGCTGAAGTAAGCAGCAAGTTTGCAACTGCAAAAGGAAAGCAAAGCAGGATGCCAGTATTCTGTATTCCGTAACCACAAACCTGAGATAAAACAGATTTCGGGGCGGGGGTGGGGGGACAGGGAGAAAGTAGAATAGATCTAATCTCACTGGGTTTCAATAAAACATTTGATGTGCCAAATTAATTCAAAATAAAAATAGCATAAGAGTTAACAGGCAGATAAAAAAGGCGAGAGCAAGGAGACAGCAATGGTTGCAGTTTATCTGGCTGGTAAGACACACCGGTAGGGGAAGGAGGTATCTTTTCATCACTGCATACACAGCTCTTCGGGCTGTTCTTAAAATGATGGTTGTTGCTTTGCCCGAGGCAAGTTTCCAGGTGACAAAGGAGGAACTGCTCATAAAAGCAATTGGCAAACCAGGAAGATGTGAAACACATCTCTTAGCCAGGACAATGTTTCTGTAGCTCCTACAACAGTTGGAAGGAAGAGATTAGGTGTTCAGGGAGTGCCTGAGAGAGCCTATTTGTTTTTAAATGAATATGCTTAAAGGTGTTGGACTACCTTACAGTTCCTTTTCTATAGTGCCATGTCTATGCACTTGGAAAGATCTTGATAATCTGATTTGAGCCATTTACCTCAAGAGAACTCAACCTTAATAAACTTGGAGTACATTACTTTATCTGTTCTATTGATTTTTTTTTCTTTACTTCCTATATCCATCCTTACATGTCTATTGAGCAACATGTGATGTTTAACTCCTATATTGCTGAAAATTTGCTGGCAGAGAATAGAAACAGTCATGGGAAAAAAATAAAAGAATGATCAGTGAGCTGAGAGGTGTCTCTCCAATATAGCTGTACAGTATAACCATATTACTTAGGAGCAAGTCCAGTATGACTGTGAGCAGCGTCCTTCCATGACACTGATGACTGTTAACTCATACAATTCTTGACTGCAGAGAAAAATCTCCTTCTCAGATGGTCATCCAGATTTAGGAAGACATGTTAGTGAGGATTTTTGCTTTAACTGTGTTGATTGCTGTATCTGACAGCAGTAGCATTACTTTCAAAGTATGCACTTATTCCTGAGGACACAAACACATACTCCACTGGGAATTCATCTCTTTTTCTGTCAGTGCTCCTCTGGACATGGAGACCAAGGCTTTGGGGAGGCCCTTTGCCTTTTTTTGCACTAACACTGTCTTATGAACATATGCATTCACGAAAATATCTGTATGAATCCCCCTGTGGAGCTCAAGTGCTCAGCAGCAATGCTGCAGGTGTTATGTGATTTTACCCTTCTGGTTCCCAAAAGAAGGGATTGCTGTATGAAGCCATGATGTTGCCACAGGCCTCAGAAAGAATTCTACTGTGGCACTTGAATTGCAGAGCAGAAATATGAACCCAAGAGTGCCACTGGCCAAAAGGTCACTGGCATGGAAAGGATCAGCAGGAGAAGTATTTGAAAAACCTGTCTATACATAACATCAAGAATTAATTTTCTTACCTAAACCTGAACTTCTTAAACAATAGAACCTGCGCGCAAACAAGCTACATATGTAGCCTGATTCAAAAAAATCTCAAACTACACAGTCACTGAAGGATCTCACAGCTCTATTTAGTTTCTCAGCATTTTCCAGTGGGCTGTGTATGTGATTCTGTGTTCAGTTCTGACAGTCAGTCAAGAGAAAGTTGTCACGCAAGATATACTACAATTCAGAGCTTAAGTTCCTTGCACAATCTTTTTTTTTTTCTTTTTTAAGGAGATTGCAGATTTTCATAACCAAAGGTCTATCTTTAAATGCAATAACATCTTTTTTAGTGAGCCAAAGATCATAAATATTCAAAAGCTTCAATTTGAGCATTACACGTAATTGACGTTACAGAAATCTGTTTCCTCTGGCATGACATCAGAGATTGTCAGATTGGGAAATCAGAAGGATGAGCTTCACAGTTGCCAACTTTTTTCTGCTAATCTGCATTGAAAATTTTTCTTAACAAATCCCAGCAACACCACCCCTTCCCCCAATCCCATCACAATCCAGGAACAGAAAGAAAGGCTGTGGGCCCACATCTGTCTACTACCTAAGAACAGATAGTTATTGTTAAAGCTTTTTTTCACTGTCTATAATCCTGTTTCTTGCATTCTGCTTTAGGCCACAAGACTTTGGAAGCAGGCATACTGCCAATTCTATATAGCAATATATGATTGTAACATTTCTATCCTCTCCTGCCAAGGACAAGAAAGTCAAGGGAAGTTAGATGTTCTCTTTTGGGTCAGCTCAGTGACATTCCTCATCTCTGTTTCATTTGTGTTTTTGATTAATGTAGCAACAGATCAGTTCTATTAAAAACCCACGAGAGCTGAACCATCAGTCTCTGTAACTTCCATGAGCAGCACCTGCAATACCAAGACTACAGCTGAAGACATGCAAACCAAAGAATACATGTACTGTGGCTCACAGTGAGGGATCTGCCTGCACAACTGACAGCTATAACCAGTTCTCCAAAAAAATGGAGGCTTCCTTCCTGCTGTTTAACCATACTTGCAGAAATGACAGAACTGTGCAGGATCTGCTACCCTGGTGCCCAGCCCTTCAGCTCCCTCCCCCAAGAAATACACCTGCTTTCTTCATTTCTTCCTCACCATCTCTCATTAACCTCTGGGCACTGCAGTGTTTCTACCACCAGCCACACCGCAGTGTCAACCCTGCTGCCCCTTTTCCCAGCATGACTCTGCTCTGCCCAGTCTCTCACAGGCATATAAGGCAAAGACAGCTTTGTTTGACCCCCCAAAGACCAGAGAGGCAGAGGTGTGCCCACTGCAGCAAAGGTCAGAGCATCCCACATGAGATACACTACCTTCCTCTGGGTTCTTCCCCTCCTTAGAGCTGGAAGAGGGAGTCAGATAAAGCCATTTAACTGAGGAACATAGGAAGTTATGTATATATCTATTTTTAAAAAATGAAAATTTTTGAAAGAAGCATCTGTTTACTCTCTAACAGAAGCCAAATGCTATAACTTTCTGTATCCATATCCGTGTAACCACTTTTTGAACTCCCAAAACCCTGGCAATGTTCTACACCTTACTAGCACAACTTGGCTATAAAAGGCTTTGCAAACCACTGACACAAAGCAAGTTTTCTCTATACAAGTGAGCTAATACCGCCCAACTAGGCATGGGTGGAGGACAGACAGCCTGCAAAGCAGAAGGTCTTGGCAGGCCTACATGCTTGAGTTTGCTGCAATAACATTACAGTGCCACAGCAGGTACTTACTCAGAGTGGTTTGAGCTCTCCCAACTCCAGAACAGCAAAAGATGACTTAGTTGCTTTGCTTTGAGCCTGCTCAGGTAGCCACACTTGGAGCACCATGCTGCTGAGTGGGATCAACAGGGATAGACAACACAGACCATTTCAACCACTGAGCTGAGAGATGAAAAATAATTGGGCTCTGAAAACCGTATTGATTTTTCTATACACTAAGTACAATTGATGAAAAAGAAGCCTAGCTATATATGTTTGTTTTAAGTAATGTACTCCATATATGATAATAAAACATTTTCTTGTAGTTTTAATATTAATTTGACATACTTTTAAGAATCTTCAAAATGCTCAGAACAAATAGAAAGTAATCTTGAAACCTGACAAAAGTCAAACGTTCCTTTGTACTGCCATAAAACAAGTCTTTTGACATCATAGTATGGTATAGCCCTACAACTTACATTAAAGCAATAAAAGGTCACAGGATCCAAAGGACTTCTATAGGACTTCTCGCACCTACTACACTGTGCAGCCACCCCAGTATACAGTACAGTAGCTGCGTAAGCAAACTCGGCAATGACACCCAGCAGGAGCACCAGGTATGAAAAATACCATGCTGAATGTTGCCCAAAAGAGGAAAAAAACCTACAAAAAGCAGAAAGAAATCCCCCAAAATGCAAATATTTGTTACTCCTTTTAACTTTGGCCTGATCTCCAGCTCCAGACTACCACTACTAATTTAACTAACAAGCCTTCAAATTAGCTAAACTTTAAAAAAAAATAAAGCAAAAGCTTCAAGTAGGTTAAAGAGAAAAAAAAAGAAGAAACAAAAAATTCTACCATTCACATCAACACTGAGCAAGAACAAATTCAAAGGACAACACACACCTTGCTTAGTCAAAACCACTGCAACATCTGTTTCCTCTCACTGGTCTCCAAGATTCTCAACTTGCTGTCAGTGGTTATTTAAATCTTTTGGTGGGGGCTATGCCTTGAAACTCGTTATTCACAGCTGCATGCTGCTTCATACGTTGTTAAGAGGTCACTAATTTTCATTAACTACTTACTCAACAAGGGTAAAAATATCAGAATATAGCCTAAAGCAAACATACAGAAACTAAGTACTTCATCCTTATCTTGTTTACTAATGCTTATTGTGATGATTTCTGTTACATATTCATGAAACATGACACCAGTACATAAAGATGTAAGATGAAAACATCTTTACTGAGGGGAAAAAAAACCAAACCAAACACAAAAAAGCAAACCCACAAAAACCCAAACTAAAACCCAAAAAAACCCCAATAAAGACAGCTGAAAAAATCTTTGTCCCTGTTGGCGCATTATCAGTGACAAATTTCAAAGCATCAAGAATTGCTTAAATTCCCAGCTGTTACAGCAGAAAAGCACATGAGACCGGCAGAAGATTAATAAAAGTTAGATAGGAGAACACAAAAGAGAAAATAGTGAGTCAGAATGGGGTATGTGCCAATAAGAACAAAATTAGAGTAATAATTTGGATAGGTTATAGGCCATAGATAAAAACCCGATAAATTCCCATAAAAGCAGATTACTGAGAAAGCTATTTGAGATTAAAAAGCAGCATAAATCAAGACTGGATGAATGACATTTGGATAACATTATTTGACTGATTAAATTAATTTTTTGTAAGTAGAATAGTGTGGTAAGAAAAAGAGATATAATAACTATAAAGTATTTGCACAGCCATAGACAGAAAAACTGATGATGCTGATGTGAATTTCTTCCTTTATTTGATCTGTTTATTATTGCTATAATGCTTTTCTTTATATTATTATTTAGGAAACTGTTCTGGAATTATTCCAGTTTTGATGGTAAATGTACTTAGGTAATTTTTGAAATTATTTGCCTAAGACAATTCAGCTGAATAATGAATTAATTTACTCTAAATTTGCTTTGCATGAGGTACCAGTAGGTGCCCATTCATATTTTATAGCAGTCAGATTTGCAAGAATTGTGGCTTTAAAATTAATTATAGAGAATATGAACAATCAACAAATTTATCTCTAATAAATATAAATATTTGCTTCCCAAACTATTTTCATTTATTCATATTAAAACAGTATCACATAACTTATGAATTCAACCAATGTCAACCACACACTTCAGATTCTGAATATGAAATAACCATACCTGTTCTTTGAACCTTCAGTAGCCAATGAATTATTGACAAATTATTTTCAAATAATAAATATATTAAAACTAATTTTAGAGTGTCCAAAGATAATTCACAAACATAAAAAAGAAACCTAATTTGTCATTATCAATTATTTCCTTCAACTTTTCATGTCAGCTTTAGTTAACATGAAGCAATAATGAGCAAGAATAAGATTTGCAATATCATTTTTCTCCTGGGCAAATCAGACTGATACCAAAATTTTATATCTTTCCATTCACCTCTGATCTAACTCTTTGATATGGTGGCAAAAGGTCGGAATACTTCTGACTGTTAAACACCTCTGAGATATAATACTCAGGCATAACTTGAGCAATTTCTCAGTCTAACTTAGGACAGGTTTCTAAGTCACAGCCAAGCAGCAGTAGCTGGCCCCACTGGTAGCAGCCTAACAAGAAGGCTCATACTTCACTTAAGAAGAAAAAGGATTGTAGTGGGAGATTTGCCTCAAATTGTCAGAGGACATACAAGATTGTGTATGACATAGATCATCTGTTCTGATACTTCTGTGCTTGTCATTGATGTATGATGGGTTCTTTACTGTGACTGGTATTTATACACGTGTTCATGCCAAACTACTATTGTGGTTTTTTTTTTTTTTTTTTTTTTTTTTTTTTTTTTTTTTGAGGTATTTAAATATTTTTTGTTCTGTTGCAGATAATGAAAGAGCAGGTTTCTGACCCAAGGGTATTCAGGTCTCTGGATCAGACTGGTGAGGTTCAGTACAGACTGGAGGCCACAGAAGTCCTTGTGGGCAGAGGATGATCACTGAGCTCCTTGGTCTCAGACAAGCACAGGGACCATGATGCTGGTCACACCTGCCCAGGCAGACAGGCTGGCCAAGGCAGGAGGTGAGGCCACATCTGCTTTCTCCTATACACCCATTCTGGGCTGCTGCCCTGGTCTATCTATGTATTTGTCTGTCTATCTGCAAATATATAATTAAATAGGAGATATGTGGATGATGGTTAAGACCATTACAACAGTCTGGTTTTTTGAATTACATGTCTGTGTGGTTCCTCCTTAACAGCAGTTCTCAACAAAACAATATTTGTGGTGCTAAGGAACAGAGCGCTGTGGACATTCATCCTTTTAGGGGAAGGGCAATGGGTGCAAAGCCAAAGACAACTGCTTATTGAGCTGATGCACAGTATGTAGCTATCTCAAACTGAGTCACTATTACTGCAAAGTGTGAAGGCTCCCAGGACAGTAGAAGGAGTATAGTAGTTCTGAATATAAGAGTATTTTCACTTTTGCAGGAAGCATTTTCATCAACTAGCTATTAAGGTTTAAATAAAGTAATAGGTAAAAAAAATCCCTCTCTTAGTTGATCTCCATTCATCTGGGTTTTTTCTTCATGTAATAGTTCTTTTGGAATCTCATTAAGTCATATGAACTGCTGCACCAAGTTGTTATGGCAACTGGAATTTTCAAAGTAAATTAATTTTGCCACAAGGTGTTATTAAGACCAGGTAAGGATGGTCTTGAATAATAATAGTTCCTTATTGTTTGGAGAGGATATTCTAGCTCAAAATTTAACACTGATTTTACTTAAACCAACACTATTTTATTAATATATCAACAATCTTCAGAACAAATGCAAAATAAATATTTCAGTTTTGCTATAAATTCTCAAATTATTCTTTCTAGCCAGAAGCATCTTTTAATAGCAGGGATAATATGATACTTAAGTAGTTTGTAGTATATCTAGTAAAAGCTATTAACTCAGATTTCCATAGTGGTATAAATCTAGAACAATCCTGCTGATTTCACTGTTAGTCTAAATGAGAAAAAAAAAAACCCAAAACAACAAGATTTTAATTTTTAAAGTTGGATTTTATCCTGAAGCGTGAGAAAACTGTCCAGTCCTTGATCTGTTCTAGAGTGATGTCTGCTGTATCCAACTAATTACACTGGACTTGCACCTCCTTTACCTGGATAGTATAATGCTTTCTCCAAGTGATACTCTCCCAGGAACTACTGGAATAAAATGAGGACAGAAATGTAATCCCAGTTAATAATGGAGTTAATATAACAGGCCTTCTGTCATTTTAATTTTGAGGGACGTTGAAGCCTGTTGAGAGACTGTAACTCTCTTCAGAAGCAAGCAATAGTTTTGACTACAGCATTTCTATTCCAGTGGATGTGCCACCAGAGAGGATGCAGCTTGCCTCTCAGATCCGGGCTGATATCTCAGTTCTGCAGCATGGCCTCACAAACCTTCCCCCGTCAAAATAATGTGGGATTTCATCCTGTACAACAGTCCTGGTTTGGTGCAATCATGCTCCCTGCCTATTACATCTGCCATTTTGTAATGACAGAACGTGGGATCATCTACATTCTGTGAAATGTAGAATACATACATTGTTCTACATTTTATTAAAAATGGGACTGATATTTTGATTACCCTGCTATATAGCTGTTTGAGGGGGATTACAGAAAGAACTGACCTGTCCCCAAAGGCCAGAGAAGTGTTTTGAGAGCCTCATCTCTGTAAATCAATGAGAGAAGCAGACACCTCCAAACACCAATTATGAATGCTACATTATACAACTGTTACTTCAGCCAAGTGCTCTGGATCATCAAAGGCACCTATTTCCATTCATAAACAAAGACATGCCCCAAAACTTCTAGAGAACAATTCTCCCTTCATGCTCTCTGCTTATCAATTCCTTTTTGAGGTGTATAGCACTCCTAGGAATATTACAGGGACAAATACTTTAGACATTTTAAGTTGCTACTGTGATAGTGCAGAGAAAGTGTTCTAGGGTACCTCTGCCTACACTAATGTTAAGGAAACTCTCCTGTAAGACCACCCAGGAGTGTCTCTGTCAGTCACACCTGCACCCCCTGAGCTGGGACCAAAGCCTGTTCACAGCAAGCAGCTCCGAGGGGTGCCCCGCTTGAGTCTCTACACACTCCATTCTCACTCAGTTAGACAAGGTTTCCTTATCAACTCAACTCCAGATTTTCCATAGCAGAGTCTCAGATGTCTGAATCCTTAAAATAATTCAATCATGGTGCATCTGCAGAATAACAGCATGAGTTGGGTGCCTCTGAGGAGGGACCCAAGCAAAGAAAATCCTGGGGTTCTATAGCTTTACAGTCCAAACACACGGAAGTCTGTGGAACTCTGCTCCTGCTGTGTCTCTGAGTGTCTGGTCACCTGTGTCCTTTTTTATGCAAAGGAGCAGCAGTTCAAGGCCTCTTGCCTCGGGCTCCTGCCATGCAGAGCTCAGTCTGCAGCTCACCCTGCAGCTGCACCCCCAGCTACCTGCACTGAATGTATTCCTCAACAACTGGCATTTGGGATTAAGCCTGAAGATGTCCTGCAGCCCATCTATTTGAATGAGTGACCTTAGGTCCACAAAGGAACAGGATATATTGAATGAACATTCCCCATATTCAGAAGGGGAATGTTTTGGTTTTTTTTAATCTGGTTTTGCAAATGACTGCGGTAGACAACGGGAAAAGGGATGGTCTTGTGCCTTCTCCACCTTAGAATACTCTGATGCAGGTTCCCACTACCATTCTCAGATGCACTACATGTAACTTAATCCTCTCCGGTTTTAATTATTTTAAACTTTAGTCTCACAGACTGAATAATTTAGCTTCAAGGTTTTTTACCTTTTTTTTTTTTTCTTCTACTGAAATATTGGAGAGTAGCCACAGCTAGAAATAGGCTACAGGTTGATGTCCTGGTGCTCTTATTGACATTAGCTCTCCTCAGATTTTGGGATTAAAGCAATCACCATTTCAGGTGGAAGGGAAAAAATGCCTCCCTAAGGTCAGATATGTAGAGATTGCTGCTTTTCTCTTTTGTTCTTCTTTGTAGCAGGGGTAGGACTTCTTTCTTAGCATCACCTGGAAGATTTCTATAATAAAACAGACACAGAAAGAGTTTTTAATCCTGTCTCATCTGCTTCTCTAGAAAATGATAGTTGGTAATGTAGTCTTTTACTGCAGGGATAATGTTTTCTATAGCCTGATGGTGAACATTTGAAATCTATGATGTTAGTGCTGTGTTGTGTAGAAGAGGACCCTTCTAAAATTGCTATAGATTAAAGTTATTTCCCCCATTCCAGGAAAGCTGACTCAGTGGCCTGCAAGGCACTGTCCAGACCAATGTTCGTATGTCCCATTTGGTGATAGAAAAATGTTTAATATCACTTCAAGTTAGCATTTTATCTTTGGAAATGCCTATGAATCCTGATCTTTCAGCTAAAGTATTAGCATAGATGTACTGAATATTTTTAATGGGGACTCTGAGGAGCTCAACTCACGTTCAAGGTTTAGATGCTTATTATAAATTGCTGGAAATTGAATCTGGAAATTGCTGAAAATTAATATTTTGACATAAAGAATGTTAACTTCATGCTAGTGTAGGGAATGTCTGCACAAATGATCAGCTTGATGCTTAATTTTATCTCATGAGTGTTCAGTAGTGAAGTTTACGCAATTGAGAAGGAAGCGTGACATAAGGTAAACAGATTGTTGCAACAGAAATAACTCCAGGTTTGGTCCAACTCTCATTAAAAGCAGTGGAAACTTTCCAAATGGGAGTTGGATGAGCCCACCACAGTATGAATCCAGACTGAAGTCAACAGACGTACTTTGGATTCACAGAGTTAAAAGTGATACTGGAACTTTATTCCCAGTGTGTACCGGCTGCAGTACGAAGCAGGCACTGATAATTCACCTTAGGTGGAGCTTTGCCCCATCTCAGTGATTCACAGATATCACTCTTAGTCACTGAGTGACCTCATCATCCGAGCAAGCACCCTTCTCCCAGTGTTTGCTGGGGCAGAAGGCGTGGCAGTGACTAATTTCCTTTCGAGTCTGGGTCTCACTGGTGTCAGTAGGGAACTGTGGTAAAGCAGCAGAATTACAGAAGTTAATTTTTGCACAGCTAGTGAGTAATAAATACAAAAATTTGAACTCCACATAAAACAATTACTTGGGGAAGATCTGGTGAGTCTCACTTTACCATAGGAAGAAAAATCTATCAAAATGTAACCCAATAAAACTATATGGAAGAAAATTTATTACATGTTTTAAGCAGGAAGTAATAAAGTAAACAATACAAATAGAGCAGATAAGCAAAGAACAGTCTCAGTCTAACCACAGCACTTTAGTAAATCCCATTAGACAACTACTTTCACCTCTAAGCAACTGAGTGTTTTAAAAGCCTAGCCCTCAAGCACTTCAGTTTTATTGAAAGTGAACAGGACTTGGGCTTTTAGATTAGTCAGGATTTCTCAGAAATTCCACTCACCGGGCTTACCTTGGAAAAGGTTTAAGGTTTTTTGCATGAAGTCTTATAAATCAAGGGAAAGTCAAAGTAACTACTGTGGAACTTTGGCACACAGAAAGAGAAATTGTATTAGGTGTCTCCAAAAAAAAAGAGACTTAGAAAAAAAGCTTAATGCGTAAATGCTCTCAAAAACCTCTTTAGACATACATTTAACTGTGATGTTACAATTAAACTCATGAAACTTAGCTTTATGCCTGTAAACAGCATGTTCAGCACTCAAGCATGAGAGCAGAAAAGCAAGTCAGTGCACTGTTTTGATTTACTCTGGTATTCTTGGGAGTAAACTGTTCCAGACCCAGCATCATTCTATGTAACTCCAAAAACTTAATGGGCGGCCTACATATGCAATCTTGTCTCTGTGGTTTCCCCTTAACATTGACAGAGAGAGGGTTAATTGCATATCTCCATATTTTCCATTTGCTACACAAGGAAATGGCTAGAAAGTGCCAGCATAGCTGCCCTGAGCTCTTGGGATAGGTTCCACAAATAAGTATGCTGGATGAGTTCATGCTGAAGTTAAATGTACAAGGAAATATATTATTATATTATAAGAACTACCACCTGAAAGTTACCATTCCAGGAATTTCACTCTATTCCCTGTATTTGCCATAGCAAGCACAATACTATGTTTTGCTCACATACTTAATAGTTTACTAGAAAATCTAAAAATCTATCTTAGTGGAGTGGAAAACCTCAGAAATTTGAAAGCCCTACTGTAAGGCCAAGCTTAAGAGGCGTTTTTATGTAACGTAGACATGTTCATACACACATTTGAAGTAAAAACCACAACCACAATTAAATTTAAATGTTGAATTTAACAGGCATTATTATAATCTAAGCCACTAATAGTGACTATACTATTAACTTACTCTTATCTTCTTTAGCTACTGAAATATTTTCCTCTGGGTTGGGTACAATTGCTTTTTTAAGACCTAGTATTATCCAACATCTTTTATACACTACCTGTTCAACACTGATGTTGAAATTTCTTTACATTTTCATTAAAACACCTAATATGGCCTTGCACATGGTTTTATATTGGGGTAATACTTTCAGTCATATTTGCCTTTCCATGGCTGGGTGGTTTATGTTCCTTCAGTATCCTACTGAATATGAGTTCATGAGAGGCATACTTTGCCAATTTTCATCAGTGCCTGTCTTATGGTCATAAATGTGGTATGTATGAATAACCAAAGATTATAAGCTACAATGAAGGTTTCCTTATTCAGGATATACATCTGCTCCCAAGGACATGAATTTTTCAGAGGAAATAGTTTGAACCTGAGACAACCTCTGAGTTGTATTGTATTGGTCGTAGGAGGTCAGCTGCTGCAGGACACTTTTCATGATTGTTCATTCCACATGTATAATCCTCCTAAAATGAGAATTTATTAGAAATAGGTTTTAAGTAATTTAGATTCAAGAAAATTGCTTGGGCACTGTAAAGCTGAGGCTGTAGGAGAAAAAAAAAAAAAAAGAAAGGCTGACTTAGATGCCAGGCATTTATTATACACTACACACAGGGATGTCAAGATCTTCCACAGGGTTTCACAGCTTAACACACTGAGCCACGACTGCTCAAAGTCCTGAAGAAAGAATACATTTCCTGCTTGGACCTAGTGCTTATCTGATAGTGGCAGCTGGTTGTCTTTAAAGATACCAGGAATCCATGTCATGGCAGGGCTTAGATAAATGTCTTTTAATACTGCACTGGCAGAAGTGTTGCCCAAGTTGCAAAAGTGGGAAGAGTACTTGCACAAAGAATGAAACTCCCTCAGGTGAGTCCATAATTTAAGGGATTAAATAAAAATGCAACATCCCTTTTGAGGGGCTGAGTCATTTGAAGGACCAGAGAGTCTGACTTCACCCTGATAGCAGATGTCCTTGGGATACTTCTGGAAGCTCACACTCCCTGGATGCACACCACTGTTTTTCCTCAGCACCACAAACATTGACACCCGGAGATTTCCTAATTTATGCACAGATCTCTGGATTTCCCCTTAGAGGGCACTTCAGGATGTAGCTGAGATATAGTCTCGGTGATGGCTGCAGCTCATTTAGACGACCCCAAATAGCTTCAGATTTGCTGCTTCATAGATAATGGTGAGAGTGGAGCCACAGCAGCAGAAGGTAACTGTGTGCGTGTTGTAAAAGTGATCCAGGAAGAAAAGCAGGTGCTAAGGAAGTTAGTCTATTCTAAACCAAGATTTATTAGTACTCAACCCACTACTGTAAAGGACAGGTTCCAGCAGGGTTGTCTACAGCTGAGGTCAATCCTAGACACCTGCATGTGGTTTGGGACACCTCCCAATCTTCCAGATATTACCCCTGTATTACAGTTATGCCTAACCTGACACTCTTGTCAGAAGGACAGTAAAATCCCCTTATGAGACTTGCATATGATTCTGTAACTAGGTAGATAAAAAGCCAACTTGGAAGACAATAATTAAAAACAAGAAGCAAAACACCAGGACCAGAAGAAGCATGGTTATAAATATGTTCAGATGTGGGCAGGGAGGCAGCACTTCTGAGAGAGGCAGAGACCACAATCTTTTAGTAAAATTTCAGAACAAAGAATATAAGACCTGCCACATTAACTGAAATAACAGATGCCCCATTTTGTTCATCTGGACTCTTGATAATAGTGGGGGGTGGGGGGGAATGGGAAGAGAGAAGATATAACTAGAAATACCTTTTTTACTTTTCAATTTTTCATCTATTTGGCATAATTCATGTGGAAATTATATCCATGCTTTACATATAAAAAGATGTCAGAAATTCTATAATTTCACCAGGGTGCAAAACACATATCCATTGAGCACTACACAACACCTAAGGTAAACGGGCACAGTACACTACCAAAGACACTTCAGCCCACTTCCTCAACCTGAAAAAGATGTGCTAAATCACAACTGATTTACTTCAGCTGAAGAGTCAGCCCTTTGGAAAGGAAGAGACTAACAGGGTAATTAATGACCCCAGCTGTGGGTTCTATGTATTAATTGATGAAACCTTTCACACCACAAGAATTTTTCATTTTGGATGTTCTCTTATACTAGTGCTCTTTAATTAATTAGAAAGTGGAGAGATGGAATCTTCTGGTTTGTTATCAGCTGAATTAATTCAGAAAGTCATTTGGTTTGGGGTTTTTCTGAGGTCCCCACTCTGGCAAAATGTATTTCTATGACTGATGGAACTACAGGTGGAGCTTTTGGAGCTCTGTCCACTATAGAATCCTTCCAATATACAGCAGAAAACAAATTTGTAGAAAATGCAAGGTCATATGAGTAAGTAATTCAAAACGTTTCAGCATTTTCAGTTGCTAAATAGTTGCCTACCTTGAAAGAATTTGTGAACTGCTGGAAGTTGTTGCTTTATTGGATAATTGACTATTACTGTTTTATTTTAACATAGTCACACTGGAAGTAATCAAATACATATCAGGCAATGGCACTGGAAAGAAGGCAGGAAAAGAAGAGTAAGAAAAGAAAACCCGACCACAAACGTTTTAGTTTTAATGTTCCACACAAGACTACTGCCAATGGGAGCTAAAAACAGTACATGGTCCTGTTATTAAGAATTGTATCCCAGTGTGTTGGCACCGCAGTCTATACTTTGCCTGGACAACTTTAGCTTGTCATTTCTTTGGAGTATCTTACTTTTACATATACATAGGAGGGATGTGAATGTGGAAGGTTAATTATAGTACCATCTCCATGCCTGTTCTATCCAATGAAATAAATAAAAAACAATACAATGTGATTATATCTTTCCCTTTTGTGCTGAACTTTTGAAAACTCCATCAGGTGGGCTGTGAAAAAACATATCCATGGAAAATCTCAGCCTTTGGGCATATCTCCTTAAGCAGTCAGCAGAGACAGTGATGATAAACAAAGATCTTCCACTCCCTGCTTCGTAACTTCACAATTCCTAAGCTTAAGGCACTTGTGTTCAAAATGCATAAGGAAGTTTTTTGAGTAATGGAAATGTCTTATCCTCTATTTACCACTGGGACACTGAAGAAAGACAAGGTGACTGGATCATGTAATTGTGTAAGCCAGTAGTGCAAGCAGAAATGGAAGCTAAACCCTAGTGTAGTCCTTTATTCACAAAGCCATGTTTGCTTATCTAAATATATGTTTACACAGTAATCAGGATACCTTTTGTTTTCTTTCTAGTGTGACTTGTGTTCTTTTTATGTAACTTTGTTTAAATAAAATTATAGAGTCCTTCATATCTTAAGAAAAAAATCTAAAATAATAGGTTAGAATCAGTTTGATATTAAAGTGTACCTAATACTGTGCTGGTTGGTCTTTGCATCTATAATATCCATCATGCCAAAAATTTTGTTTTGTCTTTTCATATTAGAAGCTTTATAAAAGAGTTTGTGCTTTTTTCTAAGCATAACATGTCAAGGTAACTTGACTTCGTAAAGATAAGATCTTTATATACACATATGTAACTAATACCTGATATTTTACCATCATCATTCAAAGCCTTGGACCTTGATGGGATTGTTTCCCTCCTTCAAAAAAAATGCCCTTAAAAGCACCTTTTAACAAGATGGTAGAAGGAACTTGTAAAAAGAATAAAGGTTAAAGATATTCAGAATAAAGCTCTATTATATGGAGGTGGTGTACTTCTGTCAATAAAAGGCCTTGAAGAATCTATGATTTTATCAAAGTTGAGGAAGAAGTCATTGTATTTTATGACAATTTGTTAACCAACCATAATAAAAAGTGTTTCCTTTATAATTTTCTTTTTTGTTAACTGTCTTACCTGAGAAATGGGAATGTCAGCTAAAAAAATAAAGTCATGGAAATAAAATGAAAGTTAACATGATAGTTTAAAATGAATGTGGTACCATGATAAAAATGCAGAAAGACCTGAAGGAGTATTTTGAACTCTGTAAAAGAGTAAACTGGGTCTGACAAATCAGCTGAGTTGAGGGGTTTTTTTGGCCAGGATGTTATTAATTCATTGCAGTGTGTGAATAAGAACTAAACAACAACTATAAAAAGGAGCCAAAATCTCAGTGACCAACAGAATTTATTTAATCATTAGTACAGTAGGTATTGTCCACAGGAGCAAGAAACATGGCTCAATAGGAGATTTTTATAGTTAATTAACATACAAAATGATTACAGAGTGTTCACTACAATGAAATGGAGAAAGACATATTAGGAAACAGAAAAGTGATGAAAGTATCCTTGTGTTGCAAACAGCAGTTTTGTGCTGAGATCAGTTAGACTGAGTTTGCAGTTCTATTGTATTTTTTAATCTATTATTTATTTGGGATTCATTTTGCACTGTTCAGTTCTTCTACCCCTTGGGCTTCCCCCATCTAAATTAGATCTGTGTGACATGTCATCTGTTTAAAGCCTCCACTGCAACATGGAAAGAACTTTTTTTTTCCCCATGACAGAAATTAAAATAATTCCATTTAAAGGAAGTGAAATTATTCTCCCTTCCAGGCCTATTCATAACTATATAAGAAAACAGACCTTTTCAAATCTTGGAGTTGAATTTATACTTCAAAGCTGTAAAAGATTTGGACTTGAATTCACTATTCAGAAACCCCCAGATTCAGATAGTTCAGATATGACTCTTACTCACAGCTCTGTTTAAATTTAAGTTTGGGAGACAGCTGAAATAAATTCTTAGTCCAGCCTCCTTACTGGCTGCTAACTGGAATGTCATCCAAGAATTTCATTGATGAGTAAGGTTTTGTAAACCATAAAAGTAAGACGAGGACCCATTTTGTTTGCTCTAAGACATGTGCAACCTTTTAGAGGTCTGAAGTGTTCTTTTGTTACATTTTTACTTAAGGTTTAAAGAAATTTGATGATAGTTTGCAGATCTCACCTGGATACTTTGCATGGTATAAGGAAAGGCACACCCAAGAACACTAAAGAACAATGGACTGGGGAAAAAAAAAAGTAATTTCCTAATAACACTACAGGAAGTTATTCTTTCTTATGGATTACAAACCTAGTAGGGGTGATGTTCCTTCTTAACAAGGTCACCACCACAATTTGAATATTTCCAGTCACTCTTTCTGTAATATGGAAAGTGGGAAACAATAGCAGCTATTGAGGGCGAGCTAATGGGCATACTAACAAGCATATTATTAAATTTTAAAAAGATGTGCCTAGGAGTCCATTTTACACGGCCAGAACACCTATGAAAGAGGATATATGTTGCTATGTGTAAGCAAACTCTTTTGTCTGATTAAATTGAATGCTTGACACAGGTGACCTTATAGGAAAACCAGATGATAAGTCTCTCAAGTCTCAGCACGTAGAGCTCCCCATGCACGCTCTTTTTTACACTCTGTCACACTCATATTTGTTCTTTCTCTCTCAGCTGGACAGGGAATACCACATAGTTGACTGAAAATTGGAATAACCTCATCTAATGGCAGGTGATGCTGCTGTAACCATTAAAAACTTACAATATCCTCTTTGGTTTCCCTTGTCTTTCTGCGTTGAGCGTAGTCCCTAGGACTAGGTTTGTTTGCATTGTGCATCCCTAACAGCTGTGCCAAGGTACAATGGAGTGACCCAATAGCTGCCACATGATGCAGCCTGATACCTCCTTTCCAGGAAGATGCTACTTGGACCTGCCACCACACCACCACGTGGATTTGAACTCTTCAAGTCATGTAAACCAAGGGAGCCCTGCCTGCATTGAGGTGAAAGATTTTTTTTTTTTACAGACTATTTTTTCCTCTTTTATTTTTTTACTAATATTTTCACACTTGACAAACTAAGGGCTTGGTCCTGAAAGATCCTGAACAGCCTGGTTACATGCCTGTTGAATTGGTCCAGCGAAGAGTTACTAAGTTGATCAAAGGTCTGGACAATCTCTCTTACAAGGGATCTGGGCCTGTTCAGCCTCGAGAAGAGGTGTCTTAGAGGGAACCTCATTACTGTGTACAGAGATGGATCAGGCTTTTCTTGGTGGTGCCAAGCAGTAGAACAAAATGGGCAGAATATGATGCTCAGGGAGTTCCATCTGAACATGAGAACCAGCTTTACTGTGTGGGTGACCATACACTGGAGCAGAGTGCCCAGAGACACTGTGGAATCTTCCTCACTGGAGATATTCAAGAACCATTTGGATGCAATCCTGTGCCTTGTGGTCTAGGATGATCCAGCTTGAGCAGGGAGGTTGGACCAGGTGACCCACTGTTGTCCCTTCCAACCTGACCCATTCTGTGATTCTGTGATGTGCCGTATTTCAAACAAGAGAAATCTCCCACTTATTCCTGTAAAGTGCATGACCGCAGTGGAAATGAAGCTTTCACTGGGCCTACCATGATCAGGTTTCACATACTGAAAGGTTGTCTGAAAAGTAAAAGAAACAGTGATTTGCCAGCACTGGATGTGTAAGTAGAGTACAGGTGGCTGAAGCTCTTGGTGCATTCAGTGTATATCAACCACAAGTTGCAGCACATATACGTCTCTGTCTTGTAAAATTTGAAACAGAACACTGTCAATAATAACTGAAAGAAGATAATTTCCCAGAGGAAATTATTTCCTTAACAAAGATTAAATATTGTTATTTATATAATATGTATGAATAAAAAGTAAAACATACTCTCATGTGATATTTGACAATACTGTCGTGGTTTAACCCCAGGCAGCAATTAATTTGTTAATTTATTTTCTATGCCAATTTGGTACCTGCAAACAGGGAATTATTGCCCACAACATATGCCTGGAGAGATGTTTATGTTTTCCCATTACTCTGGTTATGGGTTGTAGACAAAAGTATTTGTTATTTTAAAAAAAAATCCTGTGCATTCAAATGAGATGTGCATTTCTATTGCAGAACATTACAGTAATGCTAGTGGCACCTCCCTCAGCCTTTGTTTTCCCTGGGCAATACTGTTCCTCACCATTCCCTCTGCTTTCCATAGCCATGACTGTCTCCCAGGATCTCTCTCAGGAGTGCACCATGTCACAGGGCCCATGAGCAAAAAAGGTCTCAGCTGGGTGTTCCCAGACACAGTTTAACTCACCCTTCCCACCCATGTGGTGGGATCTGCTGTGGCCTTTGTTGGGACCAGGCATATCCCTGGCTCATTCCTGAGGAGACAACTTCAGGATCTGACTGTGGGGTTCTACCGGGCAGGGTTTGTCTGCCCAGGAGAGATGACATGAAATGGTTGATATCAGCTCCAGGTTTTCAAAAACAAGAATACTCCTGCTCCAGTTCCATCTCTGCCATTTTCCTTCTCCCAGCTTTCTTTCCAGTCCTGTAGCAGCTCTGTAGGTTTTCTGATCCCCTGCCAAGAACATTCAGCTCACTGACCCTGCAAGCAGCTATTTCAATTTTTTGCTGTCTCCAGATGTCTTCCAGTACAGAAATGGGAACCCATTCCTCGTTGGGTCAGATGGACACCAGTGTCAGGGTGCAGAGCAGGGAAAGATCCTGCAGCAGAGACAGGAGTCAGTGGGTGACCTGAGGAGGGGGTTGCCCCTGCTCAGCAACAGTGAACTGCTGTGTTTGCCCCTCTGTCCCACCTGGCCTAGATACGCATACCACACGCCTCCCTGTGGGATCTGCATCTTGTTCAAGGTGTCCTGATCTTAAATAAATTTTACAAATGGGATTTGTAAAATTTTCACTTTGAATTATACGTAAATATTGAAGATTATGTCCCCTTAGTGGCAGAGGCCTCCTTTCTGTTTTATATTGCTTCTCTTATACTAATGGGAGGAAAATCTGGGTGCTTTCCAGAAGAGCAATAAGCAACAGAAGCAGTATTTGTCATGTTCTCATCCTCTCCACAGGGAGAAATCTATGTGGAAGGGAATGGTCTACCTGAATTTTTAAAAACCATTTATACATGGACTCATATCCAAGCAGACAAATGTATTTATTTTCCTCTTAAGTGAAGCAACGTTGCAAAGAAACTTGGGATAATTACAATGAAAAGAAATGAAGCAGATGATGCTGTGTGAGCCTTTGAAAGTTTTTCTACTGCTTTGGGATAGTTCTCTTGGAGCATCCTTCACTGAAGTTGTGGGAAATAACATGTTCTGCAGAAAAACACATTTGGAAGTCATCATAAAATCTAGTCTGATGTGCCACATGGCTGCTGTGCCAGCTGCAATTACTTCACCTCTTTAAATAGTTCTCTTACTGAGAAGTTGACTTTTACAAGCACAAGCTTTCCCATGCTATTATTAGTACAACCAGACATCCCACTTAACAGGGGATTTCCTATATTCCGTTTGGAAGACCCGCATCCCTTACTGACATAATTTAGGGTAACAGTTAATATTTTTGGAAGATCCAGGAAGTGATACATAGGAGCAAGCCAGGTCACATTGTTGTGGGGCTGGCTGTGGGCATGACAGATTGGCCTCTTCCCCGGGGGCAGAATGATGTTATCAGTGAGTGGAGGCATCTTGTTGGTCCATCTCCTTTCTCCCAGCACCAGCACTCTCCAAGTCAGATTACCCCAGTCTCAATTTTCTCCAGCTGTGCAAGCTTTCATTCTCCTCTAGTTTCTCATCCAAGGGCTGCAGTGGTATCTCAGCAAATTTCTGACTCAGGGAGTCAGTAAGCAATAGGTGGGGGCAAAAAATGAGGAGTCTTGTTATTGCCAGAAAAAACTTAGCAATGACCCTGTTGTGGGGAGCTGGGACAGTCCTCATGGATCACAATCTGATTAGAACACATTCTCCAAATCATCATTTTTATTTCGGGCTTCTTATTGTTTTTTATATAACAGAGGTAGCAAACTCTGGAATATGTGTCACTGCTGGTATGAGAACATCCAAGCACACAGCCAGGACCTGCCACTCCCAAAGGAGTTATCTGCTAACAGAGCCATTCCTGGTGCAGTCTGGTACTCTGTGAATCCTGTCTTTGCATTTTTGGATGCACTTGTCCACCCTGGCAGAGATCATTATTCGTAGCTGCAGGTGTTGCGTGAGTGAACAATGAGAGACACTGTGGAAACTTTTGCAGTCTCAGCTGCTAATATCTACTGATGATGGGAGCTCATGGAAACTTTATCTCAGCTTAGTCATGCCCAAGAATACATGACCACTATTTAATAAGCTTGTAATACCTGGAAAAAAGCTTAAGATCATTTTTATATTACAACAACAAATGGTTAAAGAAATTTTTTTAAAAACAGAAAGCCACCTTTGACCAAAGCCCAAAAATGGAAAATTTCACATCAAAAGGCAAATGATCTGGAGATTTATTATACAGTATGATCAGCTCTTGAGGTTCCTTATGGCATATTGTCCAATATTAATGCTTTTCTCTTAAATTTCAAACCAGTAACTGAAAAATTCTTCTCATATTTTTAAAAGATGTTTGCATTCCTTGGATAAACAGAAAACAAGGTAAGTAAAAGTCCAAAGGTTATTATCTCTTCAGTAACTCTTACTTTTTCAGTTTAATTTTGCTCCATTGTTTTAGGTTGGCATTAATAAAGGTTTTTGGTTTTTGGGGTTTTTTTACTGGAATGGAATGAAAAATTAGGGACTGTAAACAGAAGTCTCAAAAGTCAGAGAAATGCAAGTTACTTCTCATTTCTTCCTTCTAGACTTGCTTTATTTACAAAGTAAAAACATGAAGACAATGCAACTGCTGTTCCTGTGCCCTAACTGTAGAACTCAAAATCTATGGAGGAGACAAACAAGTCTTTTTCTTTTTATAAGCCAGTCCAGCTAAGCCATACGAGGAAAAAAATAACACCTTACATGTTGTATGCCTTACATTTTGCTTCTGGGGATATTAAAAATAAGATTTGTCTGGAAACCATTCCATTCTAAATTGGTATATTCATGCTTTGGAATTAAATATTCTTAAACATGAAAAATGGTGCACTTTAAATTGTTTTCAGATCATTATTTTTTGTTCCTTATTCACATAGGTATTTAACTTTTAAAGTCAGATGGGATATAAAAGCCTTTTCTCCCACAAATGTAATTGAAACATCCAATAAACACCTTGGCTTTGACCTTTTTTGTAGAGCTACTGAGTGTTCAATAAACTGAACAACAAATGTTATTAGTATTAAGTGGCTAATAAAGTCTTATTTATGTACTCATGTTAACAATAATCTGCTTGTGGAGTATGCATACTTCCCTGTTAGCAACTTAGAACATGATTTCCAAGAACACAGCATTGCTTCAAAGAAATAACAGCCTGACTGTGGTCTAGGCTTTACTGGAAAATGGATAGAGAGATCAGTGGCTTAATTAGCACAAATATCATCTGTTTCACTACTTAAAAGCTGCAGAGGAAGAGTAAGCTGCAGAGATTTTTCCACTGTGAAGTAAATCAAAACCAAACAGGAAGGGACTTTTTATACATATGTTTTACCTGTGTTTCCTTTTGTTTAAATCAGTGTTCAACAAGAAGACTCTGTACAGATTATTCTGAAACTGCTTTGAGAAATGTACGCATAAACTGAGAGTCACTATAAACATATTTACATACACTGCCAAAATGGATAAATTAACCTTTCAAACTCCTGCATCAGCCTTACTTCATGATGGTTTAGCGTACAAAGCTCACTGGAAACTTTATGGGAATCCAATAGTAATATCCTATCTCGAGCCCAGGCTAAGTGATGGTACATTGCCATTTTGAGAAGCAAAGAGGCAGATTTCTGTAAGGACAGTGAATGGCTTTTCTGACAATTGTGCAATTCCACTGTCAGCAAACATCCCTGCCAACTCCGAAGTTGCAACTGGGCTGCTGCTGTGGGCAGAAGGACAAATGGTGTTTCAAAGTGAGCCCACACCAGCGATGAGGCTTCACTAGCAAGAACTGGTGCAACTTTTCTCAGCAGAGTGTAAACTGAGGTCATCTGATATAACCTCAGCCATGTAGTTGTTTTGGCCTTGGACTGGTATTATTATCAGTAGTTGTCTATTGTGCAGGTAATGTCATATCCTATTTACTCATGTCCATCTTTTATCTTTTTCTTCATAGTTAGATTTGCCTATACTTGCAAATCAGCCTGGAAGAAGGTACGCTAGTTTAGACAAGACTTTATTCAGTTAGACACCCTGCAGCATATAATACTCTGCCAAGTTCCTGTGTGTACATGTTGTGAAGGTATTACTCGGTTGCATTCACCTTTAACAATAACTTGGACGTTCTTTCTAGCTCTTGACAAAACAAAACAATTTTTAACCTATGAGCACTGGAGTGAATGAAATCTGGATTCCCATACTTCCTAAATACAAAGCTTACTATGTTTTTCCATTTCATTATTGATCAAAAACTGGTTGAAATTTATTTCCTGACTAGATGGAAATTTTTCTTTTGCCTGAGCATTATTCTGTTCAGTCGAGCAAGAGTTCGTGCTCTAGCATTTCTCTCCAACATGAAACTTTGTAATGAAGTCCTCCTGTTCCTCTTCTTGGTTATCATATGCTGCTATATTTTACTTGAAATTTGTCACCATAATAAGAAATTAAGGACAATCGACAGACAGCAAGCACAATTTAAACCTGGTTTTCTCACAAAAAAAAAAAAAAAAAAGAAAAAAAAAAAGAAAAAAAAAATAAAATTTATATCCTGTGAGAAATTCTAATATTTTGGTACACGTTCAAATGAAAAAAATCAACGTCCTAACCTTCACAGGGAAATGAAAATCATACAATCTTTTGATTAAAAAGATTTTGTTCCATTTTGAGTCAAGGTTAGCTTTAAACCTGACAGAAATCCAATGGTGATACCCTGAACTGACCACATATTAGAGGCAGACCTCTATAATTTCTTTTTTCATATACTGAATTCCTCAAAAAAACCTGAAAAATAACCCTCTACAAAAGCAAACAAATACCCTAAAATTTATATTATATTAGTATATAAATAAGAATACTGTTTTTTCAGAGAACGCTCAAAGTCACTAGATGAGGAAGGAAGATTTAGTATTTAAATCTCCCTTGCACTCTGCATCTTGCAGTTTAGATTTCAGTTCACTTGTGGGATTTATGAGTTGCAGATAACGCTGATCAGTCCCCTCGCAGCAGGACTTCTTCCATCACTGCTGGGGTTTGTTGTTGTCTCCCTCCTCACTGCAGGAGTCCCTTGGTCTTTGCTGCCCTGGGTTGCAGTTTCTGGCTGTGACTCTCCCCTTTCCCTGCAGCACTCCTGAGTTTGATTGCTTTTTTCACTTGCTTATCCTCAGTTGGTCCCCAGGAACAGCCCAAATCAAAGCCTCCACCCGACCCTGGCATTTTTGTCTAAAAGAAATGTAACATGAGAAAAAGGAACAAACATATGAAAGAGACTATTTCCTTCAAGGACTTTGCAGTACCAGGATGTTTGCAGCAGCACTTTGTGGTTTGGGTCCTGACCTGGGTTGCCATCTCCCATAGTGGGAACAGTGCCACATACAGCAACTTCATCCCCATAAACTCCTCGAGTGCATGTGAAAACTGAGGAAGGCACCAGTGCAGGCAGGAGACACCAGTTTCCTTGCTAACAGGCAACCATGGTACTGGACACAGAAGTAGCAGTAGCCCCACAAAACTTGCTTGGTTTGTGGTTTCTAAACCTTACTGAAATGCTACGCTTAAGTAAGTCCCAACCAAAACATTTCCAAATGACGTCTTTGCAAACTGCTTGCACTACAAGTTCTTTCTATTTTAGAGAATTATCTTCTGATAGGAAAGTGTTTCATATGCAATTTTTTAATTAATCTTAATAAGCACATTATGTGCTTATATGTACTATATTTGCTCTAATTGATAGCTATTTCATACATCCTGGGAAATAGAACATATTTCTATCATTTAAACTTTTTATGCTTTAAAAACAATTTCTTATTTTCTATTTCTATTTAAATGAAGGCAAATTGAAATCCTGCTGAAGCAAAATTGTTTGACCTTAATATTGATTCAATAGTCAAAATAGGAAAAATGAAACTCATCATTCATACTGATATTAATCTAACTAGATGTCTTCTCCATGAACTAGCTTTGATTAACAATTATTTGAAAAATTCCTATTCACTTCTCTATTACCTCAACTCCTAGGGTCTTGGGAAATGTGCAGTTTTATTGGCTTGTACATTTTATGGTATATAATAGAATTATCTTTCTTTTTTCACAGTTTCAAATTTTATTACTGCAAAGTCAGTTTATTACCTGTTAGTATGTTCCAAAAAAGAGAAAGTATCTCTGTGGAGGATATTAAAGGTCTTTTTTACAGGAACCTCTGCTAGTTTCTCTTTATGTCCAGCTTCCATTTAGTGAAGTACAGAGGAAAATGCCTCAGGAAGACCAAAGACTTCTTGGAACAAACATCTCAAAATTGACTAAAAGTGTTATATCCTTTGAGAACGCGTTATTCATTAAAGACTTCAAATAAAGATAATCACCTGTTCTTAATACAGAAGTAATCTGAATGGTTTGAAAGTAAAAAATTCTTTAAGAGAAAGATACTGCTGACTTTGTTGCATTTACCTGTGGTAAAATATTTGGTTAACACATGGAGCAGGGAAATGCCTAATAATGTTTGAAAGATCCCCTTGATTTTGGATAGTGTCTTGCTCTATTCTGCACTGTATTCACCTTCCCTTGAATATTGTGTGCAGTTTTGGGCACCACAGTAAAGGAAAGATATTAAGCTCTTAGAGAGTGTCCAAAGGAGGGCAGTGAAGATGGTGGAAGGGCCTTGAGGGGAAGTCGTGTGTCAGCAGCTGAGAGCACTTGGTCTGTTCAGCCTGGAGAAGACTGAGAGCAGACCTCACTGCAGTTACAACTTCCTCATGAGGGGAAGAGGAGGGGCAGGCACTGATCTCTGCTCTGTGGTGAGCAGTGACAGGACCTGAGGAAATCGCCTGAAGTTGTGCCAGGGGAGCTTCAGGTTGGATATTAGAAAAAGGTTCTTCACCCAGAGGGTGGTTGGACACTGGAACAGGCTCCCCAGAGAAGTGGTCGCAGCACCAAGCATGGCAGAGTTCAGGAAGCATTTGGACAATGCTCTTAGGCACATGGTGTGACTCTTGGGGATAGTCTTGTGCAGAGCCAGGAGTTGGACTTGATTCTCAGGGTTCCCTTCAAAATCAGCATATTCTATGATTCTGTGTGGTTCTGGGACATACAGAATCCTTATGCTAGATTTCAAAGCAGGGTTGAAACTTTTCCCCATCTCCACCTTTTTTTTTTTTTTTTTTAAATTCAAAATCATATAGTGTACCACTCTTCTTAGAAAGCTCTGAATGATCTTGAGCATCCCTGACAGGAAGTAATTTTATAAATGGGCAGAAGAAGGGTTGTGGGTTTTTTTGTTTTGTTTTGTTTTGTTTTGTTTCTTACACAGTACATGTTATTAAAATAAATATGAGCATAGACTTCCAAGAGAAAACTGGTAGGATAGGATCAGATATTCAGCTGATTTCTGCTGAATTAGGGAAAGTTAAGCCAGTTTCCATCAACTGAGGATCTGACCTGATGGCTTTTTGTTTGGGATTACGCACATTTGTTTGACAGGCATACACGTAGCTTGATTTAACAGCTTCTCATGCTGCATCTCTCCTTTCTATATTTGTACCAAACATCAGTTATTTGAATATTCATATTGACTTTACATGTCCTGACTTTTCACATTCAGATTTTGAATAATTATGTTCTGAGAACTCCAGCAAAGGCAGCAAAATAATTTGCAAATCTGAGGAGCCTTGTGCTTGTGTACTCTCTCTTACCTTCAATTCATAATTTCTGAAGCTTTTGTGTTGGCAGAAGGTAAGAGTTTCAAAAGCTTCAAGTTGCTTCATGTTGTGACTCGTTTTTTTCTTGTGGAGCTTAATCAAGTTTCCTAAAACACACAGGATCCCCGAGACTTTTTATTTTTTTTAGTGTATATTCTGAGTAATGTTCATCACTGTACTTGATTTAAAAAAAAAAAAAGCACCTGGGCTTGCAATTACAGAACTGAGGTAACCAATTCATACAGGGTTGAATGTTGCGTTTTTGCAAAAAAGTTGTTGTCACAGTTCTTGGGCACTGTTCTTGGGAAATGAAATGTTGAGCTGCTAATTCCCTGAAGGAAGTCTAGGTTTTGAGTTTGTCACAGTCCAGAAGCACTTGACAATTTCAGTTGGATATTCCCTAAAATATTTTGCACCTGAGGTTCCTTTGGATATGGAATACTTAATCACCAAGGCAGTCCCCTGACAAAAGAGGTAACTTCTGTGATCTAGACCCTCTAGATCCTAGCTTTGTGAATTTATATGGACTCCAGGATGTTTCTCTCTGCTAAAGTATTGTGGATTTGGGGCAGAATCGTAATATAGGAAACAGCTAAAGAAGAACTGAAAGGAGTCAAATATGCCCAAACACAATGAGAAGTCCTGACAAAGGGGCTGCAGATCTACACAGAGGTAAAGATTACTGGGTCTTGAATGGGAGGGCTGGAGGTGTGGAAATACCTTGGGATTGAAGGAGTCCTCAGCACAACAGAGTAATTTCTTCTGGCCTTGCACAGGAGGACCAACAGAAAGTGTTGGGAGCAACTTGATGAGATCTCCTGAAAGACCTAGAGATGGCTTAGATGATCTGCAGCACTGCAATGGGTTTATGAGGGAGCTTTCATCCCTGGCCACTCCTTCTTGATCCCACCAAGTGCACTAACACCATTGTGGGGCTGACATGAAAAGCAACTGACTGATTCTGGGTTAAAACTTAGGAATAGTCAGTAATACTAAGCTAAGGGGGAAACAGCAAATTTCAAAACGTTACTTTATTTCTGAAAGCAACATTTAGTTCAGCTACATTTTACTCCTACCCAAGGAGAAATTTAAGGCACAGGGCCCATCTTAGCAAAGAGAAAGAAATTCATAAGATTTATTCTGACTACCTTAAAAACAGTGTTTTCCTGCCTTCTGAAAAGCATTAAAATAATATTACATAGAAGAGTTTCCTTGAGGCTTGCTCATTGAAAAGGAGTTGTATAATCTTGTTCCAAATTTTGAATCTCAGTTTCTGCACTCCTCTCTGCCATCAGCCCCATAGTATTTTAAGTAGTCCCAGTCTACTAGTTGAACACTTCAGTTTCCCTCTGTGGTTGACATTCTGCCAAATGCAAATGATGAATTCTTGGAAAAACTGTCAACTGACTGAGGGACTGAAAGCAAACTGTGTGTTACCCTAAGAGACCGTGGTTCTAGTACCAGCTTGTATATGAACTCTCTGCCCCTTGTCTGGCAGAGGTGCTTCTGGCTCTTTAGCAGAGCTTTTCCCACCAGGATCAGAGTATGGTTCCAATGATGAGGTGGTATGGTAATTCAGCATGAATGACTTCCTCTGCCACAGCTTTGCTGCTATGGACTAAATTTATGATCTGACACTGGAAATTCAAAAACTGGTGGATTAAGTAACTTAGAAAAAGGTGGTTTTTTTGTTTGGTTTGGGGGTTTTTTGTGCCAGTGTGTTGAACATGAAACTAAAGAGTGGAAGGAGTAATTGTAGTGAATTCCAACACTCAAAGAGTAGGAGCAGTGTTAGGAGTAAAGACAGGAAGTGTACAGTAAAAGTATTGCATATGCTGGTCACAGATGTGTTGAGATGGAACAGAAATACTTGTGAGCAGATAAGGCATTTTCAGTAGTCTGTGGATGTAGCAGTCACTTTTATGATCACGTTTATAAAGCTCATCTCCATGTAGTTATAGATCACAAAGCTTTGATTCTGCTGTTTGGAGACCCAAAGATAAAATACCCAGGATGGAGAGATAGGGCTGAAGATTGCAAGCCTTTCAAAGACAGTGTCTTTGTATGTAATATGTCTAAATGACTGCTGCACAATGCAACAAATAAAATCTTTTGTAGAAGAAAAATATGTAAGTCATTTTGTCTTAAAAACTAAACCAGAAACTGATTTAGGGTCTGGTCCAAAGCCTGTGAAATCAGTGAGAGTTTTTCCATTGATTCCAGTGGGATCAACCTTTAAAAATGATGTATCTTGCAACAAAGGCAGTGAAAACCACAGTAGCACGGTAGTGTGATCAATAAGAGTCCCAAATATGCACTGAAGTCATCCATGTGGTAATTACTGCAAGACAAAAGACAGTATAAATGGGTATTTTAGTGGATATTGACTAGAAATTCATCTGATTTCAAGAGGATGCCTGACTTTTGAAACAAGTGAAAGAGAAATGCGCACATACCAAGTTAAAGGTAGGAAGCTTTCTGAGCGTCTCTTTAAGTCATCATCCAAATGTCTCAGAGGCACAGACTAACAAGGAGACAGCCAGAGGAGAGAGAAAAAAGTGTGTGAGTCTGGGATAAGGTGCATTTTAAAAGGGGTACTCATTTGATTCTGTCTGTGCATGACTCAGTCACACTGCTGAGTCCTGACAGACTCCACAGAACACGTAAACCAAAATCAAGGGGTATGACGTGCCTAATTGGACATCTCTTACTCTCACAGTGAACCTTTGCAATGATTTGGAAAGGACATTGAAGGAGTGTATCCAGCTTCTTTTCCAGTCTGTCCTGCTGATCCCAGAGGACTGGAAATTACAACGCCAGCTTTCACTTCTCAGATTAAGAACCTTTCTTACAATGTAAACTCTTTTGACAAGGGCGATTTGATCATTATTTGTACAGTCTCAAGATGCTTTGACAGAACAAATTGCAAATACTAATTATTTGTCTCCTCTCTTATGGTCACACCCATGTGTGAATGGCTCTTCTTTGTCATTTTATATAAGTTACTGAATCATGATGAGTAACTGTGATATTATTTGATGTGCTTACTAACATTGCAAGATCTGAGACATGACTTTGTGCAGAATAATCTACTAGAAAAGGTCCTTGAAGTGCAGGTTGTTATGAATCCTTTAAGTTCCTTTATGTAATGAAGCAATGACACAAGTTTTTTAAGGAAGGAATTTAATACAATATAGTATTTCCAAATAAGTATCCTAGGGAGTTCTCTGGCTGAAAAAAGATCTGCCACTGAATTAGCAGCCCAAAACAACCTACTCTTTCAGCATTCCTGAAGAATATTTCTGTGTTTGATAATGCACAAATGTGTGAACCTTGGCTGCACTGCATGATGTGCTCAAAATACAGCTCTGCAGCCTTTTTTCCAGAAAGGATTTGGAATCAATTGTTGTGGCTGTGTATGAGGCACCACACCCTGGTGGTGTCCCAGGACACACACACTGAGCCTGGCAGCATGGCCACAGGGCCCAACACAGCAACAGGGTTGGGGAGCCCTTCTTACACTGCAGGCTGGGAACAGTTTCGGGGAGTATTTTGATGTCACCCATTCTCAAACCTTGGCAGTGAAGGAGGTCCCCCACCATCCCCAGTTAATTATTGCTGACAACGTGTATATGAGGGTTAGTGGGTCTAATGCAACTGGGACTGGCAAGAGTAATTGAGCGTGAGTTTCATAGACAATATATATACTCACAGATGTTACAGACACTCAGCTGTGTCCCACCTGTACTTTGTGTGTCCAATATGCATGTCTTCAGGTGCCCCTCAGTTTATTGTCCTGCCCAGCAGACTTTTCACTTTTCCTCAGTGCTCAGGGAAAGCAGCAAAATAAGCGAAATGGAAGGTATACTGCATTTGTGCTTTTTAAAATAACAAAAGCATCATAGACTCTGGTGATCTCCCGGTCTAGTTGCATATTTTAAAGAATATTATAATGTCACTTTTAAGACTAAGCAAGGTTGTAATCTGACTGCATCAGGTTTATGGCACCAGATATTTGTTCAAAAGGTCCAGGTAAACTAAAGATATACTTGGTAAACTGCAAGGGCGGGAGTAGAGGAGCGGAAGTGTATTATACAATATAGCTGTAACCATAAAGCACAAGACCTACTGAGTTACTTTATGACCTTCTTCTTTTCTAGTGAAGAAAGCCCTAATAAGTCACTTCTGGCTGTTCCAGTCATGAATTATTGCTGTCTGCACAAAGGAAGATAAATATTGTAACACATCATAGAACATCTCTGACTTTAAATACTGCAAATGGATAAAGATATAAAACCCAAGAGGAACCTGAAGTAATAAGTGAAAAACTAAGCCAAAGAATACGAATTGAATTAATTCAGAGTGTATCACTTTAAAAGCAAACCTCTGATATGAAATTTCTCCTATTCTAATAATGGATAGGTAAAAGAGTAGAAGCACATCTATGGTTGTCCATGGCTGATGGTGAGTTCTCCCATCAAACCTGCAAACGAGATACTCTCAAAGTTTTGAGGCTACCAATTCATTCTCCTTGTCCAAATATTTTTTACTGTCTTGGCTGATGACTTCATAATGCTCTTGCTGCTCAGCCTCACTCCCCAGCAGAAACTGTCTCCAGCAGAACAGGCACAGAAGCTGGTTGTGTGAGTAATTCCCTAACCTGTTTAACTAGCCCAGGTCTTTTTAAATGAACCAGGTTTGTAAAGAGCTGTTTAAGCTGTGTAAGTAAATATGGCCTGTGTTTGCTGAAAGGGACAAACAGCAGGTTTGAGGAGGTACAGTAGGAACAATGAGAAACATCTGAGGGGACAGCCTCCTTCTCAGCCAGAAAAGCTGCAGCTGCAGAGAACATCTGGGCAAACACTTCCTCTCAGTTTGCTCAGCAGAGGCAATGTTACTGCCAGTGTATATCAAGAAACTGAAACAGAAACAACTAAATAAAATAAATCTAGAAAGTAGAAATAACAGTCATATCTGTTTTCTGTGAAAACTCTAATTGTTCTCCTGAAACAATAATTAGGAAAGTGTGCTGATTTTGGCTGGGGTAGAGAAAAATTTTTCACAATGGCTAGTATGGAGCTGTGTTTTGGATTTGTGCTGAACACAGTGTTGATAATATAGAGATTGGTTTTGTTATTGCTGAGCAGGGCTTTCACAGAGCCAAGGTATTTTTTTTCTTTTCATACTGCCATGCTGGCAAGGAAGTTGGGGGTGCATGGGAGACTGAGAGGAGACACAGCCAGGACAGGTGACCCAAACTGACCAAAGGGATATTCCAGACCATATGGCATCATGCTCACTATATAAAGGGGGGGGAAGAAGGAGGAAGAATGGGACATTTGGAGTGATGGTGTTTGTCTTTCCAAGTCACTGTTGCACGTGATGGGGCCCTGCTCTCCTGGAGATGGCTGAACACCTGTCTGCCTGTGGCAAGCAGTGAATTAATTCCGTGTTTTGCTTTGCTTGTGTGCGCAGTTTATCTTTCCCTATTAAACTCTCTTTATCTCAGCCCACGAGTTTTCCAGCTTTTACCTCGCCAATTCTCTCCCCAGTCCTGCTGGAGGCAGAGTGAGCAAGTGGCTGTGTGGGGCTTGATTGCTGGCTGGGGTTAAACCATGATGGAAAGCATCTCACAGACTCACAGAATATTCTGAGTTGGAAGGGACCCACAAGGAACATCAGGTCCAGCTTGTAAGTGATTGACCCATATGGGGGTCAAACCCATGACCTTGCTGTTGTTTGCACCAGGTTCTAACCAACTGAGATCATTCATGGACAGAACCTTGGATAAATGTCTGTGTATCAAAAAAACCTGAAAGCATCAGTAATATGAACTTTCTTGCAAAATGGCAAGTTTTGATATTGTGTCAGATAGATGATTGTCAAATACAGAGAGAAAACCTGGTATGTTTAAGAGATTAAGAGTAAAATAAGATTAAAGGATAGTAGGAGTGAGCTTTAAAATGACACATTACTTATTTAGAAATAAAAGTTATTTGTTAATATTATTTAGAAATAAAAGTTATTAATTATCTAATGTTTTCTAAACATGTTCAATTTATAGTGTATAACAGTACTATTCAGATGAATGTTTAATAGGAGTCAGGCATCTGATCTGAGAAAAAGAAAGTTTATGTTTAATTTCACAAGTAGAGGAAAGTTTCAAGGAAGTCTTGCAGAGATGTATGCACATACACATTCTTAATTAAGATTTTGGTTTATTAGTATTATTTATGACAGATTAATATTCTTCTTTTTAAAGCATGTTTGGACATTTTTGACATTTTAGAGACACAATAAAACTGATTTCCTGAAACTCAAACTGTAAAGTGAAACCTTCTGCTGTTTACTTTGAGCAGGGTGTTGGACCAGATGACTTCCAGAGATCCTTCCCTGTACTGTTCTATGATTTTACAGCACAAAATATCAACAAGCTCTGTGTGGTAACAGCCGGTTTTTCTTTTTTCTTTTTCTTTTTCTTGCAAGGTCTGTGTGAGGAAAACAAGACAACCCTAAAACTACAACTTCCCAAGAGACATTGTATGAAGACACTGATTTCTCTTTTTCATTGTGGTGCAGCAAAACATCATGTATTGCACTGACAAAGTCTCATGCTCTCCCCTGCCCTTCAAAGCCCTTTCTTGTCTGTAGATGGGGCCTGGAAGAACTGCAAAAAGGAAAGATATTCCCCAAATATGCATGCAAAGGTGTGCCTGTGGTGCATCCTGCAAGGTACGCCCTGGGAAGTTTTCAGAGAAGTTGAATTTTTTTGCTAATTTACTCAAAGTGTTTCAGTCTTGAAAAAGACAGAGGTGATCAAGAAATTTCAGTGTTTTCATGTTTTCCTTGCTAATTATTTCTTTTTCTTTTTATCATTAACTGTTTCTGTTTTATAAATAACCATTCCTTTTTGACTCAGTTTTTCTATGGTTGGTTTTAATTATATATCAAAAATACTCAATTTTTAAAGGTGTTTTCTCCATCAAGCTGTTTCATTAATTTCAAAACAATAAGAAAACTACTTACTCTGTATAGCCTTGGGAAAATGATAATCTGTCATGGCCCCAGCTATTGTTTATCCTGATTGGCTTGAAATCTGATCAAACACAGGCAGACATGGGATGGTCAATTTCCTTGCACATCCATGAATAATGCTAGTGCAGGCTGATAATCCATGATTTCTTTGATGAGTCTTCTGTAAGTGGACTGTAAGGACAGTGATGTATCAAAATAACTTTCAAATTTTGTATACCATATTTCTGATTCATAATGTAAAATTTGGAGATAACTATAATATTTTTAAACCTTTAAACAACAAAACTTTCTTATCTTTAAACAAGCAATAAAATAATGTATTAAAAAAAAATGTGTATATTACAATGAAGCATATGGTTAGCATAATGAAAGATATATCAATGTTATTTCCCTTATGGAAATTCCCAGAGGCTGGTTTCATTCTGATCTGTCCGGGACTCAGCACAGGTACTTTCTTAATTTGAATGGTGAGTTTATTTGGATTATAATGGAAACTGGCATTATGTGGCTAAATCTATTCAAGCAAATGATTTCATCATTATGATTTAGAAAAAGATCTTCCTGATTTGTTAAGAATACTTCACTCTTTGTAAGGACAATCTCAGTGACACAACTCAGGAATTATGTCGCCTCTTTAGAAAGGGATTAGTTAGGAAAAAAGGAACTTCCTGAGACAGTGGTCTCCCACAATTTATGAATAATTATCTATGTTTCTCTATAGATCTACTGCTTCATGTTAAAGCTCAGTTTAGCCAAAAGTAAAGTGTAATATTTGTACCTTTACTAATTTATGATACCATATATTGCTTATTCTTATTTGTGTAATTTTTCCCCTTTTCTAAGTGTGCGAGGTTTTCACTACATCAGCCAATTCCACCTTCTTTTCTCTCACATTCCTAGGTAGCTTCATTGTGATTTTTTTGTGAATCAGGTGGTGAAGCTGTAAACATACCAGGAGTACTTGGCTGCTTAAAAAAATAAGACCACGTTTATCAACTCCTTATGGTACTTTGCACTACTTTAGTGTGGTGAAAAAATAATAAATTTACTTTAAAGAGATTTTTAAGAAAGTATTTGTGTAGGGATTCTGTTCCATAGTATTTACTGAAATTTTGGGACTTCTGTAATCCTACTTAAAATTGTTACTTTTCCAGTAGCTAAACCCAGGGATATTCTAGAGTGTGATTTAGTTTGCCTATTTTTTATGTTGGAAGTGACTACCCTGTAAGATATCTGATTTCATTAGGTGCCAGAAGCATTCTCTGAGGAATCAATTTTATTCAACTGCACATATACTAGGGAAATCTATATTTATCCCTCAACTAGAGCCCGCTTATGATCAGGATTAAGTTGAGAAACACTTGATTCCTCCAAAATAATTCCGAGACATGCAAAAAGTTAGATGTCATTACAGCTATGGTTAACTTCATTTAATATCATCATAATAATAATAATGGTGATACTCAGTTCTTGTTTAATAATCCCATGATCACTCATCCAGGAAATTATACATTTCATTATTTAGTTTTAATGGGATTGAATCCATATTCTTTGGAAAATGTCCTAACCACAAACCATGAGATATTCTGATTAAGACTGTTCTTTGTCTTTATACCTGAAGGTAATCTATTGTATGAACAAGTGCGCAAGATTTTTTGCTCTGGCAGAAAGAAGGAAAAAGGAAAGATTATTTTAACTTAAATGTGGGGACACTCACCTGGAACTTTTTTAGAATATTTATAAATTTTAAATTATGTTGTCTCCAAGAAGAAACAAAAGCAGTCCTAGAGACAGGGACCAAAGCTGTATAAGTCTTTGCCACTGAAAGGATGGCAAGGATGAGGTTTTCCCTTGCCTGTAGGTATTTTGGGCACATTGTTCTTGTACATCTACCAGGGGAGTGGCCCAGCTTTGATGAGGTGGATGGAGACATTCTCCCTAAGGATATCCCATAGCTCAGGGTGGGGCCCTTTTGAAGGTTATGTAGATTTAATTTCCCTCAGTGCCTACTCTCTGTGTCTTCCCAGGTCACTGGGTGAGTGTGAAAATCCAGTCAGCCAGTGTGGAAAATCAAGTACCAGGAAAAAAAAGTGTTAATAGAGATAATTATCATATCTTATAGTTTCACTTTAGAGTAGAGAAAGGTTGTTGTTATATTGGTCAATGGAGTAAGAAGGAATTTAAAGCAAGAAAACTGGATTGCCTCCTTCAGATCTGCAGAAGCACTTCTGACTCCCTTGATTTAGGACAGAATGTAGGCTGGTCTGTTATATTGCAATTGCACTGGGAGTTGGGTATTAAAAGTTTTTTGAGGCTTTGCTCAAGTCAGGAACAAAACTTTGGTGGGCAACAATCTACCTTTTGCAAAAATGTAGAAACATTGAATTTGCCAGCTGTCTTGTAAACTATTCTCAGAAGTCTAACCACTGAGCCAAAATGATATCACCTGATGATTTACTTAAGCTACAGAACAGTGCATCCGTCACTAAAGGATGGTGTTTATTTAGCATAAAGATTTGAATTCTACTGATGATTAAGTGGAATATGACCATAACACTGGAGTAATACTTTAATAACAGTCATTACACAAGTGAAACAATATTTTGCAAACAAATATGATACTAGTGCTTTCAAAAACAACTAAGCAAAACAACGTGTAGCAAAAGGGTCATCAAGTGTCCAGGTTAGTTTTGTTTCTGACTGTCACTAAAGTTAGGAGTCTGTGACCGTGACTGAATGTTGTTCATGCATGTCTGTATAAATACACATATATATACACATACACACACATATATTTCCTCTTTAGCTCCTGTGGACAAACAGGTAGGATGCTCACATCACTCTATACACAGTGAGGTCAGAGTGCAGGGGTGGCCCACAGCCTGCTGTGGTTCTGATGTGCTTAGAATTTCTGTCCAGGGGATGAAGTCTGCTCATGCATTGCAAGACTTGATGAAAACTGAAGTGTTTACAGGAGTGGTTGTCCAGTCAACCTAAATAATTTTATGACTGCATAGGATGCTGAAGGTTAAAACCATTTCAGTATTGTATTTTGGTAGAAATATGGCCTTGATGCCATCATTTTTCAAAATATTAGAACAATTTCTATTAGATGATCAATTTATTATTTTCACTTCAAATTGCCACTTGAAGTGACCCAGGGACTAAAGAAACCAAGATTAATTTGACAGTTTCCTTTCAGACAAGCAAAAAACATAATGTCTGAAAGATTTGCCAAGGATAGTTTAATTTTAGACAGAAAGCATCAGAAGCTCTAAGTTATCCTTGTAATTTTGATACATTTTGTAGCTAAATAAGTCCCAGAAAGAATGGGAAGGGAGATGGGAAAGGAACGGAGACATGGAAGAAAGAAAATGAAAATTAAAGACCAAATACTTGGGTTAAAGTCCTGCTATAAGGTTTTCCAATTACTTGAACTTTGTGTTTTATTATTGAAGATAGATGAAGTAGTCTGTACCCGGACTGAATCTGAAAGCGGATAATTTCACGAAAAAAAAGAAGGCTTTTATTCTTATTGATCATTTACATAGTTCTAAAGGCCTTTTCTTACTTCCACATGCAGGTTATGGCATAGCTATCCAGAAATCAGTTGTCTGGGGCCAAGTGTATATGGTACAAGGCCAGAAATGTTGCTTGATATGTTTCCAGGTCATAACCAATCCCATTATGGATTTCCTGAGAGGTTTTTTCCCAAATGTAATTGGATATAACATTAGAAAAAATATCTTGTATGTCCTGTTTATCATCATATTTCTGCCTGGGTTTTTTTGTGTGTAAAGAAAGTGAAACAATATCTTGTTCACAAAGAGTAATTTCCAAACTAAGTCAAGGCATAAGTTTCACAGATGCACAAAATCTAACAGAAACTATAAATTTTAGTGAGTGACCATGTTCCTGTGTGGTGGAACAAATCATAAAACAGATTCTGGAGCTACCACTTATAAGATAGACTGGATAAATGGGAAGAAATGGCATCATATTATTTCCTGATGGCTTATACCAGAGTGTTGAACATATCTGGATTTGGACCGTAGTCTGTTGACAGACCAAAATATAGGACTGCTCCTGAAAAAAGTGTTCCTTTAAATAGATTCTTAGTTCAGATCTGTTTGATTATCCTTGAACATATAATTTCTGCTGCTTTCAGCAAACACTTTTCTGTATTTCCTGGGAATCAGGATTTAGAATAAGGAAGGTAGGGCTACAACAGTGTCTTTTTGAGTTTACACAACTTTCTCTCTTGTCCTCTCCTCCTTGACTGATTCCCTGAGAGATCCACCTTTACCTTCAGTCTTTTTTAACTTTTTAGAGAATGAAATTTAACCTTATAAAACAGTACACAGAAGAAGCATTCTTCTCTATACAGTAAATTGAACACAGATTCCCACACAATGACAGATGAAAACTAGTAAATTCAGCTGAGGAATAAGGAATAACTAAATATCTGGCTGTATTTTCTTAGAAAAAATTCACATGGACTGTTCAAACTGAAGTAATATTTTGGGATATCAAAACTTTCATTAAAATAAACATCAGGTGTCTCTGTGTTCACTAACATTCAGACTAAATATATAGTATTTGTTTGTACTTGTTCCTGGATAAATGTACAAAAGCTATTTGTTGTTTCAGATCACTAGCAATAAAATCCTGCAGTTGATCAGCTTTGTCATTACCCTGCAGCTACCTGGAGAGGTTGGCTGCTGGCCATATTTT
Organism: Acropternis orthonyx; assembly: GCA_035583155.1. Taxonomy (NCBI): domain Eukaryota; kingdom Metazoa; phylum Chordata; class Aves; order Passeriformes; family Rhinocryptidae; genus Acropternis; species Acropternis orthonyx. The sequence goes on from JAWWEU010000081.1 coordinate 11,469,198, forward strand.
AATATAGTAATAATAATACTTAACACTGTTCATCTCAAAAGCAATTTACACACATTAACTAATTAGGCCTCAGAACATTTACATGATAGGTGAATAGCATTCATTCCACTTTAAAGAGGGGTAAGTGGAGAAACAGTGTCATTAAATGAATGTCCAGCTTGTGCCACACTCACTTCATTTCCTGAAGTCAAAACAGGTGGACAGTGGTCTTGAGTGCTGTATATCAATACAAAGGTGCATTTTGGCTGCCATTTGCAAAGGGAAGCCTTCAGTGAGTACTTTGAAGAGTATTTATTTTCATGCAGATTCTCTCTGATATCTTGCAGTTTTCTATTTACTGCTCTTCTACTCAGGAGATTGTTCCTTGCCCTGTATTTTTGCACATCTGCAGGCCTGGGTCATTTAAGACGTAAATGCCAGGCTCTAGGACAAAGTCTAGCATTAGCTAGCAATTAATAATGGAGGGTATAAATTGGCAGCTCTAAAATTCCTGTTTAGGAAAAGAGCAAAAGGCATTTATAGTTGTAAAAAGAGGAGTTAACTTGATTTGTGCATTTCTTTCTTTATTTACTCAGGCAAGAGTTCCCTCTCCTCTTATTCTTTTCTGCAATGAAACCAAGATGGATTCCTGGAGTATAGCCTGAAGTCTTAGACTTATAGTAATAACAAATAAACAAAAATGCAATAAAGTCACTATTCTATGCCTTAAGACTTTCCAACTCAGATTAAAGGCAGGAGACAGAAGACATTATAGCAAACAAAAAGTTAAGAAAAAAATACAAATTTCTTATTGCATTCCTTCATACAGATCTTGCAGTCAAAAACAAAACAAAACAGAACACAAAAAAAAAACAAAAAAACCCCCAAACCAAAACAAAAAGCTTATAGCCAAGAACTGGATAAAGAAGAGAATTGCTAATTCCTTAAGACTGATAGAGTTCAGACACCAAGGAGGCTGATACTTAGGTGGACTCTTGGAAGTTGTCTCTGCTCTGCACTTTGTTCCCCCTGTCACACTTCTCTGCCTGATGTAAATTGATTTTGAGACTATTATACTTGCTGCTTGCTCTTTTCAAAGTGTTTACATTCTCCTTCTTCACTCTGCATTCAGCAAAAACATCCTTCTCCAGTCATAGGGGATGCTCCAGGATTTTAGATAGAGGGACATTCACGAAGCTAGTGTGCTGCTTACACACCACAGATAAATCTGCCATAAACAGAGTTTCACATGGCGAACTGCCAGCCTCCATGGGCAATAAATAAAAATGAGGTGATAAGAGCTCACCTGGTACTGCTCCACCATTGTCAATGTGTTGTGCCAAGAACTGGCTGCCAGTACATCCCACCACATAGGAAACAGCTTTTTTTTTTTTTTTTTGGTTTAGTTTGGTTTGGTTTTAGTTGTTTGGGGTTTTTTAATGAATCTTGTGGAAGTCTTAGTCTGTACTTAATTACACATTCTCTGCCCTTTTATTTCCTGACAGATACATAACACAAAAGTTTTGACCCTTCAGCTTTTATCAAGGTAAACACAATAATGTCTTGAGGTTCAGGGCGGAAAACTAGGAGCTTGGTGCCAGACTCCTCTTGTAAATAATTAAAAAACGGAGAAGATTATTTAATTAACTCAGATCTAAGTCTTCTTCATTCGCTTTTAAAGGAAACATTACTCTTTGTAATGGGATGTGGTGGCAGAAATCCTTTGGAGTGTTATACAGGCAACATAAATACACCTTGAGAACACTTGTTCTATTGAAGCTCACTGACAGTTTGCAGACTTTAAAGAATATCTTTTGAATTCTCAGCAAAAGAAACCATTTGTTGCAACCCTTGCTTTGGTTTAAAGAACTGCTGACACCTCATGGAAAACGTTAAGAATCATCTTATTAAAATATCTCAACAAATATATATCTTTTTTTTGTCTTGCTGGGCCTGTGTCTTGAATCACTATTCAATTAAATTATTAAAGGCTGACAAAACACAAACAATTCTTAAGCGCTGAAAAAAGGCTGTTGGGTATTTGCCTGTTTACTTGGATGCTGGTTTCAGGAAAAATTTGTACCCTGTCTCCAGGGTGTATTGTGTGATTTGCACAACACCCTGGGTTGCAGGTGCCCTTCAGGGAATCCACAGGAGGACGCAGTGTTAGCAGAGACTATCGGTGGGGTGAGTGAGTTTTTATTGATTTCCCAAGGCCAAACAAGAAGTTCATGCCACGACCCCAGAGGTCCTTCTCCGTTTCTGCAATTTACTGTGCATCAGATGAGATGGCAAGAAAAATGTGAAGGACTCTGTCCTGTGTTTGTCAGGGCCATAAACATCCTGAAAGATATATACTGTTTATTCAAAAATGTACATTGGTGGGCTTATTTCCAGTTCCTTTAGTTCATGCCTGTCGTGGTGGTAGCCCCTCTGGCAGCCTGGCTTCTTTTCAGATTGCCAGTCATGGAGGAAACAGATTTCTGGACCAAATAAAAAACAATGCCAGGAATGGGGTGATAACATTAATATAAAGAAAAATTGAAAGACTAGACTATATTCACCACCATTATTGTAAAAATTGTTACTTCCTTCCAGTCACAGCTGAAAAAAATCCGGGTTCCAAGTGAGAAAAAAACCCCAACATTGTGGAGTTTTTTGCCTTATTTCTGCTATGCTCTTCCTTTAGTGGTGGATCCTTGCACTTGAATCCACCCTCTCTGTGTGCAGCTGCCACCTGCCTCACTGTATTGGTCTAACCATGCAAAACATACAGGAGCCCTAAAACTTGAGCACTGAAGGTTGCAGTCCTCCAGTGGTGCAGTGCCAAGCAGGAGTGAGGAGAAAACTCCTTAAAAAGATGTGCACCTTTCAAATCCCTTTCCCTGTCATACTTGCAAGACAATCAGAGGGAATGTAGTAAAAATTTAGGTCTGGAATTGCTTACACAGAATTGAATTCCACATTCAATATCCTCCATTGAATACATGTTCAGTCTCCAGCATTAGGAAAATCTCCACACCACTACACACCATCAGCCACAAAGGACGACTTAACAATCTATTTAAAAAAATGTTAGAATGTAAAATTATCAAAATCAAAAAGAAAAAAAAAGAAAAGAAAAAAAATTCCACTACCTAGTATGTGTAATGGGAAGAGAGAAGAAAATTCATAAGCCCAGCTCCCTCCAGTTGCAGAGAAATGGTTTTGTAAAATGTCTCAGAAGAATAAGATTTATGTCACCTTTCTGAATTAGTGGTTTACCAACAGGATTTTGTGAAAAATACATTTCTGATGGCAAATGAATGAGACACAGCTTACAGACCATTCCAAGACTTCTTGAAATTCTTGGGAATGTCAGTATTGTCCATTCAACATGTCATCTCACACATCTCTTAGTTCTCCAGGACTCATTGGTGGAAACCCCTTCAACATGCATTAATGAAACAGAAAGATGGCACAACAAATTCAATTAACAAATTGCAGCCAAGATTTAAGTTAAGCCATGAAGGGAGCATCAGCAAACTGTCTACTCAAAAGTTCTGTCACAGGTTTAAATTTCTGTCTTCCTGCTGTTTAGAATCATCTAGTTCCTTAACCTGACTAGCTTGCTCATAAATGGAAGACTTCAAACTGTGAGACTCATATGGATCCCACAGCAGGGGTACAAAGAGGAGGAGGGAGTGGATTTCCATCTCATCTGAAGAAAAGGTGTTAAGAGTAGGGGAGAACAGGAAAAGTAGAGAATGAAACAGGGAAAACAGATAAATACCAGGTTGTTATCAATAGTGGAGGGCTGTGTGACAACAACAAGGACATAGAAAGTAGGTCAGGAAGTATAGATCGACCTCCTGGATACTGCTGCTGCCCTGCCAGTTCAGGGCATTTTTGAGGCAGTTTCACTGAGACCCCAAAACATCACCTAAACAACCCCTGTCTTTGACCCTCTCTGTAAACTGAGTTTTCAAGTCATGTGGCTGAGTGTCAGCCACCAGAGGGTCCCACAGTCTGAACTGTGCCATGAGTTTTTTGTTGCTGTTGTTTTTTTAAGAAGTGCCTCTGCTATCAGAGCATCATGTACAAGTTTGACCTATATAACAGACCAAGTAGGTCACTGAGTGCACATTGGACCATGACAAATTGATTTTGAACCATCACTTATCTGACTCTGTTGCTGTCAAGGAGGATACATCAGTGCGATTAATAAATTATTTACCAAATAGATAAAAGCATGCTTCCCCCACCAGAGATTCTGGAGGGTTTATTGTTTTAAGCTGCTGCACTAATTGGGCTGTACATTCACTTGCAGTTCCAAGAGAGATGAACATTAGAGGAACAATGCTGTTTACTGCACATGGTGGTGACACAGCAGAGGCATCCCATGAACGCCTACAACAAATGATGCTCAGTTTAGTGTTTTCCTGGCGCAGCTCCCAGCACCCCCTCCTCGCACTGGTTTCCATCCAGTGCTGCCTCCAGCACAGGGGAGAGAACTGGCCTCACAGAGGCACTGAAAATATTTTACCTTAAGCTTCACTGAGATGTGAGGGACAGCTTTGAGATTCCACTCTGCAGGCTTCTTCCCTTTATAGCAGAGAAGATCCTAGATTGTCTCCCCTGGGATCTAAAGCGTCACAATTGAAAAAGTACCCTAACAGATAGGAGAAAAAAAGAGATGGCACAGTCTTTTCTGCAACTAGGAAATCTTTGCTCCATCCCACTCTGAACTAAAAAAACCCCAAAAAACAAAAACAAAAAACCCCCACCACTCAAGATTAAATATAATATATTTTGCATACAATCAAGAGTTAAAAAGAAAATATACAGGAATCCCTTCCACTCTCAAGGTATAAATCATCTGGCTGTAGGATACCAGTTGGTAATGCTGACTTCTGAGGAGTTATTCAGACCCTTGGGTGAAATAAGTCCCCAAAAGAGACTTAAGGAAATGAGGCTCTTAGCAACTCTATGTTTTTTGAGGAGGAAGAAGCACAAAAGGCAGAAGGAGGGAGCAGGAAGAAGGGAAAGTTAGGAAATTTCTAATTGTAGCAGAGAGATAGTAGAAAGTCTGCACTTTCCAGAAACTATTTGCAGCACTCAAGCATTCAGACTTCTTTTCTTTTTTTTTTTTCTTTTCCCCTGCAATGTCTTGAGAACCCCTACAAAGCGATCCTGAATGTGTCAGACTCTCACTGAGAGAGACTCTACCCAGATTTGGAGTTACTGAAGAAAAGCGCTTGAGAACCACAGTCCTAGATAAAGATGCGTAATATTCTGGCACTTGAATCTATTTATTAGCCTCTTTCCTGTGGGGTATACACTAATCCTGATCACTAGAGAAAAAAGACCATATTATAATGATTCTTAATTAGATACAGATGCAACAGATTGATTTGTTATTTCCATGTGCTGCTGTCAGTGTGTTGTGCAGTGCTTTCAGTTTCATTAACCTAGTATGCTAGTACGCTCAGTTCCTGCATGAGCTGTCTCTGCCCCCAGCAACTCTTCCTGTCCAAGGGTCTCTACTTATGATTTCTTTTATAAGCCTTATCTAGCATTAGTCTTTTCTGCTGTTGTTTTATACTGCAGGACAATTTTTCACCTTCAGAACTTGAGTTTGTTCTCAGTAATAAAAATAAAAAATAAACTTTTAAGTGAGGGAAACTGCAGTGTAATCTAAAATGCATTTTAATCACTGCAACTAATTATGAAGAGTGGTAAATCAGTAAGGGTCAGAGCTCTAGCACCTCACTCCAAATGACAAACAGTAGTACAGCTGATTGTAATGGGATTATTCCTGTGAGTAGCTGCCCATTACTTTCACTGAGAGATTTATAGTCTCTTTGAAAAACTGTCAGAGAGATCATTAATAAAAGTATAATTAACAAGGAAACTAAAGCCATTATATTGAGAATTTCTACAAACAATGGAAAAACTTCATTTATGGAGTTTTGTGGAGATAATGAATCAGGGCAGTGAAAATCTGGGTAGCTCTGTATTGTTGTCTGATACCAAAAGGCATAATCTCATTTTGGGGGCAGGCAGGGTAGGAAAAAAAAAGATCTGTTTACAGATACATGCACTAAATTGTTAAATCAGAGAAGAAAGCAAATATTAAGACAATAAATGACCTTTTATACTTGTTAAGTGCTTTTATCCTCAGGAATTTTGAGAGGAACAAGATTTTCTCATTCTCATTACTTATATGAAATAATATCTGAGATTTTTCCATTGATATAAATAAAATGTTTCTGATAAGCTTATATTAAATAAAATGTCATTGAACCTAAGGCAGGTGACCATCAAAACCTGACCTGATTCATCAGTTCATGATGGGGAGGATGCTCAGAAGACAGGAGGGTAGGTTCAAGGCAATCCACTCACATGAAGCGCCCCGGGCAAACAATTCCGGTCTTCCCAGACTGTTGGGCTCCATGAAGTGAAGCTGGATGTCTCATGGCTGTGGTTTATCATCTCCTGGGTAATGCTGTGAGAATGTGTGGCTGAAGTGCTTCGCGTGTGGCTGAAGTGCTTCTGCTCTGCACTGCGGGCTGCTGTGTTACCTTGAGCAGAACCAGCCCACCACTGTATGCAGTCACTCCTGTAGACCTGCCGGCAATTTTGATCTTTCAGCCTGTCTGTATTATCTCTTTAGGACACGAATGTATCAAAATCTAGGAAAACAGACAAGAGAAGGCCTTCTTTACATGTGTTAGTTCTTGTACTTTTCAAAGATTCATAGAAAGAGATGGGATAGGGTGCTGGATGGACCACCTGGTAACTGGGATACTTCTGAGGTTAGAACATCCTCTCTGTTCAAGGAAAAAAAAGTCAAAGGCTTGATTTGTTCAGCAGGCTCCATGCAAGCTGACTAAAATACAAGTTGAGCAGGATGGTGAGGACAGCTCTTCGAGATGCACTTAAAATTTGCCACCTCTTGTAAAACAAATGTCAAAGGTTCCCTTTGACTTCCTGATGAAACGTTTTAAGGGCTCTGCATTTTAAGTGACTATTTTGGAAAGTGAACCAGATAAAAAAACCTGCATATGAAGACCCAGCAACTTTTTGGGCTTCTCTCACACTTACTTATTTTTCTCAACAGCTTTACTCTCCCTCCTGCATTTCACCAGAACACTTTTTGCTGGAAACTTGGGAAAGGAAAGCAGTCCTGAATCAGCAGAGAAAACTCCAAAATGCGTGATTCCTTCAGCCTTGAGGCCTTCCTACATGTGTGGAGACCTGAAACACGTATTGCTGCCACCAAAAACTGCCACTTCTGTGTGGCATGATCCAGACTTGTGCTCACACATTTAAAATACTGAGATTGCATAATGTATGTGATCTTGCAACCTTATTGGTTAACAAAACACCTGAGACTGAGATCTGGAGCCCTGATTCTGTGTGATGTGCCACAGTCTATTAGTACCCCTGGGGCTGCATGAAATATGTGTCATATTCTCCCAAAAACTCTGCACAATGTTATCTTCAGAAATACAGGATGGAAAGAAAGCATAAGACAAGGCAAAGTTAAATTCATGTTCTATTCTATAAAAAAAAAATTCAGCCAAAACCTATAGAAAACCTCTGTGTAGAGGCTTCACATCTAAATCACTCAAGATATTTGCCTGTCTATTAAAACTCATTATATGGATATCATGAACAAGTCTCTTAAAGATTTGTTCCATAATTAAGGAGCTTTTGTGGTAGATGATGTTACTTGTTCCCAGGAATCCCAGTGCTGTTTTCCCTGAAGATACTGCATTAAGACAAAGGCATGAAAGAGTGAGCAGCAAGGGGGGAAAAAAGTGCCATTAGATCTCTTCTTTTGTTTATTATGTTTGACTAGGGAGTTTACCTTTCTTCTTTTTTTAATCTTGATTTCTGTTTTGTCTTTCATTAAAATGCAATGTCCTCTAGTTGATAGTATTTGGGCATCTTTCCCAAGTCTGCCTGACAACATCAATGGTTAGCTGTTGAGCTGCAGTGACCCCGTAAGCAAGCTGTCCTCTGCTGTTCTGGCTGCACCTCCTATTACTCAAGCAGTGGGAGCCAAACAAATATGACATTTGGATCTTTCCTACTTGTTCTGCAGAGCCAAGCCCAGTGTGCGGAGACGCTGCATAAGGAATCGACAATTCCCTGCGATTACACAGCGGGACACGAGCACTGGCAGCAGAGCCGAGAAGTTAACTCTGGGGTATACGGGGCTGACAAATGCAGAGACATATTGATCCTCGGCAGTCTGTCTCATCAGTAAAGTAGTAATGGTCTGCATATTAACACAACCACCTAGGAGGTGACAAAAGACAAAGAATGATGCTGGAGCTTAGTGCCCAGAGGATGAGTGTGCTGTGCTAGCACCACATGTAAGGCAGAAGGTTAACCAGCCACCTCTGCTTGGCTCAGAGGCCAGCCTTACCAAGGTTTGTTTAAGCAAAAGGATTAAAAATAACTGCTTTTGCTGAAATGTTGGTGCCACGCTGGAAAACATCACAGTGAGAAAGTAAATTGCAAACTAAGCAGAGCTAGCAAATTCGGCAAAAGGAAAATGAATCCCACGGGTGTTGGACAAAAGAATTGGTTAAAAAGAACTGATAAATCTACTATTGCTTAATGAATGCAATGTCTTCAGCTGGCATCAGGGGCAGAAAGAGGTCTCACTTGGTTCCTAGACATGTAGGTAATAGATAATTCTCTGCCTTTCAAGCACAAGCTGGACGTGTCATTGCAAAACCCAGTCCAGTGCCAGGGATGACACTGAGGAATGGTGCTGCAGTAGTTGCTGATTCTGGGCAATTAATACTGCAAAATGGCTCCAGCACTCACCCTCCCCTTACAGAGTCCGTGTGGGTCCAGAAGCTGTGCCAGAATCAGGCTGCACAATTAAAACTTCAGAGAAGAGAAGTTTAGTTGCTTCAGCAGCTTACACATCTGTCCTTTACCTGTGAAAAAGAGGAGTACAAATGGAACAACACAGTATCCTGTTAAATTTCAGGTTTCTGTCAAAAATCCTGAGTGGGATTGAAACAAGGCATTGTGGAAAACTGTGGGTTTTGGCAGATTAGTCATAGAAAATGTGAGAACTGAAGTATTATTTTAGCAGTACTACTGCAAACAATATTATTTAAAAACAAATGCTGTAATGCTGTTGTTAATTGATTAATTTTGTCATATATGTTATAGCTTGAATATTATACTATTAAGATAAATACTGTGGTTAATAATAATGTAACAATACAGAATTATTTTAATTCTTGATTATCAGTATCTTGTTTAACATCCCTGGGTGTGTACTGTTAACACTTTCCATTACAATTTCAGGATTTACATTCATTTTGTCAAAATTTCTCACAAAACAGAAGTTCCGTTTCCCAGGAAACCCCAGAGGTTTTTTTCTGTATTCTTTTTCCTTTTTCTATTTCCTTTTGTTTATTACTTTTCTAGAGATTTGTAGGCAGATTATCATGTAGGTTGTCTGAAAATATGGTTTACATGTTGAGGAGATACTTGTTTTTTTACTAAAAAAAACCCAAAACAAAACAAATCAAATAGGGATTTGAAAATTAGGAAAAACTGAAATAATTCTTCTATAGGTCACAGTAATCCTGGCTGATGGTTAGGGTTCTTAGTCACTTCACTCACATAAATACAACCTGTCTGCATCAGCAGCCAGGTACACCTGGGACCTAAATTAAGTGTTAAGTACATTGTGAGGACATTCTGCACTGGGTGATGAAGACAAAAGAAGATGAATTCGACAATTTCATTATTATTTTAGTATTATAGTGCATGACTGAAATTCTTCCACTTCTAAATGCCAAGGATAATGGAAAGAAACCAAAAATATTTTTAAAAAGTACTATATTTAGGCCTACTCAATAACCTCACTATATATAACCTACATTTTTAACCTCATCATATTCTTTGCAGTCTCTGCTGTCTTCTGAACTGGTGAAACACACAATACTCATTTTACCCAACATCAGGAAGGGAAAAGCTCTTGAAACAAGTGGGGAGGGAGGAGGGGGAGCAGCTTGATGCTAAGCGGTTGTTCCCACTTACAGACCTCCACAGGAGTAAAGGGAGATGAATATGGGCAGCAAGGGTTAGGGTAGGGGTCATTTCAGAGCAGGAAAGGTACCCCTATGTCAGTACAGTACATACTCTCTGCCCATATGAGCTCTAGGAATGTCTTCCAGATCAAAGCCTTTGGGGTCTGAATTCAGCTAATTTCAAATAGATGTTCTTTACACAGCCCCCACCTGCCAGTCTGGTACCTTGATTTCAATGGCAACATCTCATCTGAAATTAAAAACTGCCCTTGTACGGTAACAGAGATTTTCAGATTGTATTTCTATTATGGGCTTTAATCATAGTCTTGGCATTTTCTCTATGTATTCTTGTACATGAATGAAATGTTTTCTCTCTTTTTTTTTTTTTTTTTCAATAGAAACCAAAACCACTGCAGAGTCAGTTGGATCAATCACTACATTATAGCCAATACTATTGATTCTACTATATTCAGTTTGTCAATAACCAATACTGAAAATGTTAATACTCAACACTTATTGGATTATTAATCATATTGATAGTAATAAAAAAAATTAATAATTTAAAGTTCAATTGCATTGCAGATGAATTAGGTTAGTTGTACACTCCTAGATGAAATCAAGGCTCAGACAGCATCCCATGTCATGGCTTTAGCAAAAGATACATTGGAATAATCATAAAACTCAGAATCCTGTTGATTGCTTGCTAGAGTCTGAAGAGCACTTCAATCCCAGCTGTAATTCAAAAATTTTATTTTTTTCTTAATTTTGTTTGATTTGTGAAAACCAGATTGTTCCTCAGCAGTAGGAACAGAAATGCATCCCAGATATAAATGGCATTTATGGTGTAGAGCAGCTTCTTGAGCCTCAGGTGTTCCTGCCACACCTCATGCTGGGGTGGCTCTTTCTTTTGGGGGTGGTAGGGTCTCTCCCCAACAGCTATTTATGTCCTTTGGTAAAGCCTTTGTATGATTTTGCTCCTACATGACACAGAGATACTGTGAATGCTGACACCAAGCCCAGTAGCACAGAACACAGAAGGAGCACACCTGAACAGGGAGTGCACTGGCCCTGCACAGTATCAATCCATCAGTGGGGTTGAAACCAGATTTACAGGGACAGGCAACGAGGTCTGAGATCAACAGGGGGAACATAGGTAAAATTCACAAGGTGTTTTACAAGTAAATAGCCATCTTGTTTTTTTCCAGATGAGTAGCAACAAAATACTCTCTTTTAGTTTCTGTTTCTTGTTGATGAATAACCTGTGCTGTTCTTGTTTGGTTCAATATTTTTCCTTTAAGCTTCGGCATGCCCATACACATCAAATACTTACATAGTGAATTCTATGTACTTTCACATACAAATGCACAGATAGCACACTATAAAATCTTCTATCATGATTCTCAGCAGCTAAGAAACATTACTGATTCAGGTGACAGCCCTAAACACCAGACTACACCCTTGACTCAAACTAAATCTTTTCCTCCATGTCCTCATTTCTATTTGTCTGTGCAAAGTAGACTTGCTATAACAGTGCCCTCAAAAAAAGCCTCAAAGCCAACACAAATACAGAAACATCAGCAGTTTTGCACAGCACAAGAGGTTTAAGTCCTCTTTCCTTTCTCTGTCAGTCCTACCTGTACCTTACCCTTTGGCTTTGCAGGGGTTTAAAGTGGCCATGTGTGAGCTAACAGGCAGTGGGCAGCTCTCCCCCTGCGACTGCGGATTTATTTAAATGTGAATATGTTGCTGGTCTCCCGCATGCAAAATAAAGCAGGTGCTAAAATATTAAACTCTACTGCTGTCCACTATTCATTGCATCCAACTGGTGCTGTCAGAAGCAAGCTGCTTGACTAACCAGGGCCTGTGATTTAGTATGACATCCCAACTCTAATTACTCCCTCCTCCTGATTCATTTTCTCAGCCTCCAATTTTCAAATTCAGAGAGCCTGAATTCAAGGGACTGTGGGTACAGTTGTGTGCAGGAGAGCTGGAAATGCACTTGCCCCTGAATGCAGGACATAATGAATCACCTTGGGGCCCCTGAAATTATTTGCTACAATGCTAAGGCTTTCAAGGGGCAATTTAACCTGCTCTTGGGTGTCTTTGTGGTGTCTTGGAAGATTCATCAAGTCTGACATGCTAAGCCTGGGTGTCACACAGCTGGCTCTGACCCCAACAGTCTGCACAAGCCACTGTCACCCACTGAGCCTCTCTGTTGCTCTGCCCCATCTGCTGGGCACAGATATGCCTCTTTCTGGCAGGAAGGACCCCAAAAGTGCCAGCAATGACATTATTCCCCTGTGCAATGCTGTGTTCAGATTCGTGACAGAGGATGGATCTGGTCATGTTGCAGGGCAGTCCCAGACTTTCCCGCTGCACATCTGGACCATGAGCAAACCACAGATAACAACTTGCAAAGAAAATAATCAGAAACACTTAGAATAAATACACTCTGCTGCAGAGTTAATCTGCTCACATACCTTACATTTCCCCAAGAACAGTCCTCGATGTCCTATGAATCAACAGCACAGGCAATAAGAAACAATAGCATCTTTAAAGCTCTCTGCAAGCTGCTGTTTTCTCTAACAAAACATTTTCTGTGTTGAAGAAAGTGAATATTTTGTTGACCTTACTAAAATATTATGATCTTTTTCTTTTGAAATTTGCCAGTTAAATCAGAAACAACAGGGAAGAAGAGGGGAAATAAACCCCCTACTTTCTTTTATTTCTTGGTATTTCTTCAGAGAAGAAAGGCAAAACTTGAAAGTGTTTCTCAGAAAAATGAAAACAAGACTTTCCAGACTGTTAAAAAATGTTCTAAGAATTTATTATAGCTTCCACACACTTCAGAAGGTTCAAATAAAACTCTAGGGGTATTCAGGTTTGACTTTGACTGTCTAACTTGTGTTAATTATGCTTTCCCAACATTTTTAGGTTAGATTGGTTTAAGTGTTAGCTAATGTGCAGAAAGAGAATATTTTTTTCATAGGAAAATACATCTCATAGACCATTAAAGCTGCCAGTTATTAAGTGGTGAGGTGTGGGACCTAGAGAGTGTTTCCCCAAAGTCCACATTTCAGCTTAAGTGACAGGAGCATGCCCCACATCAGGTGATGTAATAGATGGCAGGCAGGGTGCCACTGCTGCGTGGGTTGATCATACAATTACCTGCTTTGCTACCTGTGAGTTGCCAGTTCATTGCAAATGCCTCCTGATATCAAAACATCTAATTGAGCTTTCACAGTCCTCTTCCTAAGCACTGCTGCCCCATGAAGCACTGAGCACCTGCCTTCTACTTCCTGAGTAAACCAATGTGCTCTCCCACCTACTAGAAACATTTTTTGGTGCATGAATCAGATTTATTACCAAATAATAATAATTTGAAAGAAGAAATAAAAGTGAAAAGCTGCAATGGAAAAATCTGACATTAAAAATTTTATCTGTAGAGTGAATCAATCAGACTTGTTCTTCTGCAGCTTTCAAACAGCTCTGGATGTCTCTCACTTGCTCTTGTTTCAGATAGAAGTGGGTCTTCTTTGTAACCCATAAATTGTTATTTTGTGCAGCTGTGATCACCACCACATGCACTGAGATTACTCAGGAGTGTTGGCACTGGGCTTACTAAGGCAAGGTGGAGAATTTCTCAGAGATCAGTGAATCCCTCCTGGTATTAACAACAATTTCCATATATAAAGATGTTGAAAGCATCTGAAGTAAAGCTGCACAAGCAGTTCTGTACCATTTATCACTCATGATGGACTCCTAGGCATTCATAGCTCTTTTCTAGGAAAATTTTCTTTGTTAATCCATGATCTCAATCCATGGGTGGACAATTTGCACATAAATTTCAAATTAATTGTCTCTAATAGTAGTCCCAGACTAGAAATGCAAATTCACATCTCAGTCTTTCTATGAAGTCATGACTGTAGACTTCCAGTATTTTCTCTTCTATGTGAGACAACTTACAGGACATGCTTTCTTCTTTTCTGTTCTTTTATTTCATACTTTATTTCCTTATTTTCTTTCTCTGTGAGCTCACTCATCCTGTTTCCTGTCATAAAACATTGATTTTAAAAACAAACATTGCCAGTAACTTCAGTTTGAATGAATCAAATTTTCATTTGGGGTATATAAAAATAATTCCTCTAAATTAAATTAATTTCTTAACATTACTTATAGAGCTCAATCTGCTACTTCTGAGGATTTAGTTAATATAAGGACCCTTTTTCACTGTGTATTTTACAAATATACAACAATATATTGTTCCTGCTCCAGACTATTTATTGTCCAGAAAAACAAAGAACAAGGCAAAGTGAATAATATACAAGGAAGTCAAAAAGAAAAAAAAATTGCCATCAGTTTTCATTCTGGCTATTTATATTGTTTAGGAATAGGATTGCATTTTTGTTGCCAGATTGGAATGCACAAGTTTCTCACTTGGCGTTTAGTCCTATTAAGGCAAGTAAGGGAGACATCTATACCCATTTTCTGCTACATATTTATTTTGTGCAATGGCTTGTGAAAGAAAATGCTGACTGCTTTTCCTAGCTCTGAATTAATTTCTCAGTGTGTGTGGGAAAAAAGTGGAGACTGAAATTTAAGGCTGTTGTAAAATATCCAAATACCTTCAAACCTCCAACTACAGCCCCATTTTAAACCTTGGGCAGTGAGTGGGGGCTGGGCAGCTTTAAAGAGCCTCCTCCCTGGTGCCAGCCCTCGAGTGGACTTTCGGGATGCCTGATGTGCATCCACGAGTCCCTGCTCCCCACTCACTGCGGGGAATGGGGCCACAGCTGTTTGCAGCAGCTGAGGTGTGCTGGTTTGACCTGGGACATGGGGATTGCTGCAGGGGTTCTCCCTCAGGCAAGGCAGAGTTCTCCGGGGTGACCCTTGATGGCTTTGCCGTTCTATTGCCAATCATAGGAGAGTTTACAGGATGCTTTACATTTTCATTTCTGTCTGGAAATATCGAAGGAGAAAGATATCTTTTCCTCTACTTGCTCCAAACCCTGTCTATAATATGAATCAGGGAAGCACTCTGGTGTACGAAACCAGCACTGACTAGAGATCAGATCTAAAGCCAAAAAAACAGGTGTTGTGTTCATTGTAACCTGCCTAGTCTTTTTTACTGTGTGCCAGCCTGTATGTATACAGGTTTGATTAAATATCATAATACAAATAAATTAAAAATTTGTATTTCTTCCTTTTTCAACACTGTCATGCAATTGATTTCTAGAGGGTACTTAAAAATGAATTATAGGGCGCTCTCTTCACATTCTCTGCTGCAAGTGAACTACTGAGCCTTCTGTAAGTACCATTCCAAATAATCGTGAAATGTCTTATCATTCAATTATAAATAACCTCTGAGAACCATAAAATGATATATTCTAGGTTGGTGACATAAACAGATGTATTCACCATCCTGACTGTAAAATGAAACCTGAAACAAACCCCGCATTTTCACTTGCTTTTGATCTGTATGTGCCTCTGTGCATGAGAAGTACAATGGAGACTATACAGCCTGTAACACTGTCCCTGGAATTAGGCCTTCTCAGAAAAACATAGTTAAAACAATACAAAATGTTCAGTGTATTTCCCATTAAAAAAAAATTTAATAACAAAGGCCTTACTCAGCAGAGGTGGCAATGTAGTATACCGGAAGAATTAACAACCACTGCAGGAAAAGATGCATTTTTCTGACACTGGTTACAAAAATTATGATGTGACATTTCTAAGAATGGTGCAATAAACTGTTTTTTAACTACCAAATGGTAAAACAGAGACTTAGAATAAATGAAAATTGGGTAAATTGGTGTGACAAACCTAACTCAAGGAGAAGAAGGATTGTTCTTCATCAGGTGACCAAAAGCTTGATAAATTCATGCTTAACTCAGACATTTTAAATACAGAGTCCCTGTTGTTACTGCTGTTAAGCTCAATGTTTAGGGTGCCCTGATGAAAAAAGAAATGCATTATTAGATCACATGGGATCAAGACAGGGATAAAGTGTTGTACTGTAAAGCAAAGTTTAAAAAAGAGACAAAAAGTAGCACCCAGCGTTGCATTAGGATAAGGGTGGTGAGAGAAACTGAACAGGGTGGAAAGCTGTATTTTGTTAGTGTCTCTTCAGTTAGGGGCACGTACACAATACTAACCCACAGGCTCTGCCCCTTGAAGTGCCACCTTCACCACGGCCTGAAGCTCCCATAACTGTGAGCCAGAGCTGATGGGCATCTGCTAGGAGACTGCTCATGAGTGTGAGCATCACAAGGATGTGTACTCATATGGGGGCAAATATGATGCTGCCTCCAATGGCTTGTGTCAGCAGAGCAGAACATATTTTGATAAGATGTGCAAAGAGGCAAGTTGATTAAGCACAAGATAACATGCTGGTCTAGGTGGGTTTGATTCCTAAAAACCCTTGGTGAAACCTCACAAATGTCAGATGTCACTGTGGCACCCAACACCACCCTCTGCTTTTTTAGCTCTATCACCAAGTGGGAGGATTAAAATTGATGATCTTCTTCTAGCAGCCTTGATAAATAAGTGCTACTGTTTCTCTGCAAGCACCTGTTTCCTTCCTACAGCTCTTCTTGGGAGATTTTTTTAACGAATTTTTTGCCAGAGAAGCAGCTGAATTCCAAATCCCAGGTCACCCCCCATCTGTTTGCAGAACACAAGCTAGTTAATTTTGGGAATGCTAAAAAAAAGTTCTAAAAAGCCTTTTTCACATTGATGCTCCCCAAGACTGGAAGGCAAGGCATATGGGGGAGCAGCAGTTGGTGGAACAATTTTGTCTGTGGTACGAGAAACTAGATAAAAGTGTTCTTGTGAGGACACATGATAAATGGTAAAGGCAGATTCGATGATCACCGTTTCCCTCTTGGGCTTTTATTACCTACATATTGTGCAGCTGGTACTGACAGTCAGTAATGTGTGTTTAGCTATTTTAATATTCACTTTTGGAATAGTGCAGCAGATACCCCCGTTTCATGGTTTGTGGCTCTGTAGGTGTTTGTAATTTGCAGGTTTCCGTCTGCATGGACATTCACGCTCACTTCTGGGCACAGTGTTGCCAGGAGGACACAGATAAGCTGAAGGGAGTTTGGAGAAAAAGAGCAAAAGTTATTGTGAGACTGCAAGGAGTGATATATAAAAGAGATAAGTATGCACAGCTTGACTAAATAATGACTAATAGCTAGAGCATAATAACAATTCTGAAAGGAGTCCTAATTGATTTATCTGAGGAATGCTCAAGGCTTCTTTTAAGATGCTTTACTATTAGAATTATTTATCTGTCTAGGTTAAGGGTACAATTGAATACTTCTGTCCTCATTTGATGTTTGAAATTAGGGA
Source organism: Acropternis orthonyx (assembly GCA_035583155.1). Classification (NCBI taxonomy): domain Eukaryota; kingdom Metazoa; phylum Chordata; class Aves; order Passeriformes; family Rhinocryptidae; genus Acropternis; species Acropternis orthonyx. The sequence continues at coordinate 11,486,585 of JAWWEU010000081.1, forward strand.
AAACTAAACACACACAGGACCATAAGCACCACAAGGTTAGTCAGATGCCAGTGGCACTTAAAATATTATTTTGTGAATAGTCCTGTGTGTCACCAGAGGAAGTTAATGAGTATCCTAGAGTCTCAGACGGTGATAAACAAGGACATCAAATGATAATGGTTACAGAAGCCTTAACATTGAGTTAGCCTAATCCAATACACAAAACGACACGGCCTGTGAATTGCAGTGTAAAAAGGAGCATCAGCCATGAATTCTGGCTAAGGTGGCTAGCACAAACTCTGCACTGAAACTTGCTAAATGTGGGGAGAGAGGACATGGTATTCCTTCCAAAAGTTAAAAATATTAGTTTATAATACTCAGATGGTATAAAATGTCATAGCTGCACTGACTTCAGCGGCACCATGTTGATTTGCATTATCTGAAGTTCTGTCTCTAAATTCTTTAAGAAAACCCAAAATGAAACTATAATGAGTTTATTTTTGGAAGGACACCATCTGGTGTTTTATTGCTAGCTGACAAGACGTAGGAAAGGATAGTCTGACTGCTAGTTGCAAGAGCAGTGCAGGATTTGCATTTTACAAGGGCTAGTGAGGATGATATTTAACCAAGTATCTCTTTCTAACAGGTCCCCTCATGGTCATCTACAAGCTGGAGATGCACTCAAACCAAATCCAGTGACCTGGATATCATAAACTGTCTCTCCTTAAAACTGATATAAACTGGGAATAATGGCACAATTCTGTCATACTTCAGAAGGAAATTAACCCCTGTCTAGATCTCTGTCGTGCCTAACCAATCATCTCCTTTTAATGGCTTCAATATTTCTGTTGATTATAAAGCTGACTCTTAAGCCACCTTTCAGGATTCATAAACCAGTATAAAACTGAAGAACCTGAATCCTTACCTAATTTCTTTGCATTCTCTGATTCCCTTCATTTTTTTCCACGATTTTCTTCTACACTATAAATAATTTTTCCTGTTTTCCCAGCACATCTTTCTCTGCAGAAGTATCCCTCATACCACATTACACCACAAGCAAGGTAAAAGTAGCTTTTCTGCCCTGCTGTTAATTAATTTTGGGAGAAGAATACCTAAGTTTTATTTTATTTTATTTTTAATTTTGTAGCTGTGTCAGATGCACCTCCTTTTGACTCTTGTTCAATGATAGTTTTAGCAGACCCTTTAGGTAGAACCATCAAATTAAGGGCCAGCAGAAGCTTTCTGAGAATGATTAAATGATGAATCTCTGAGAGGCAGTCAGTTTGTTCTTCACCTCAAGCAACAAACAGTCACAAAGCCAGTGCCAAAACTGTGTCTGAGGAGGTAAGCATGAGTGTGAGTTATTTAGTAAGGGAGAGCTAAGAAAGCAAAATGATTGTTGTATTTGCCAGTCTTTATAACAAAACGCGGACATGGCAGAATGGTGGGACTACAACAGAAATTAAAGATACAACTTCTTTTGCAGAAATGCAAGTTAGGTAGACCAGCAAAAGAACCTTTGTTTCAAGGAATTCGTATTAACATGCATGATTAGCAAGTGCCAGTTGTAGCACCTATTAAGAGCAAGAGCAACTGTGATAACTGCTCTGAAGACTCCTCATTTGTTTGTGAAGCTGGATTTTCCTGATGAGGCAAGAGATTTGCAATTCTCCACCAGTAAGGTTTGGGAAGATGGTCTTGCTGGTGCTGGAGCCCATCTCAGTTCCTCACAGGCTGCAGTTTGGTATAAGAGCCCTCAGTGGGGACCAGCAGCAGGGAGCCACCATCCCCGATGTCGGAGCTGTGACAGAGGCTCTGTCACACTGGATTCATTGGCCCCTGAGAGTCTCTGAGGTGAGCTCTGAGGGGGATGTGGGGATCTCAGCTGGATGTGAAGGCATTTGCTTTCAGGGGCCCCTGAAATTGTGGCTAACTCAGCTGACTGAGTACTGCTATGACAAAATAGATGCTCTTCTTTCCACTAGACACTGCTCTCAGGCTGTTTGGAGTTAAATTGTGAGCAGTTGCAAAGAAATGCCAGACCACAGGAGTTGTGTGCAGTCAGGGGACTGTGTATAACTCCTGGTTTCTAAGGAACAGTATGTACAGATAATCCCATAGTTTCAGCATTAAGACAGCTAATACTTTTATTACCTTTACTTCTATTAATGTTGCTTGGAAAATATAATGTTAATATATAATTGAAATTACTGTAGGTTGGCTATTATAAATAAGGCCATAAATAGTTCCCCTTTATCACACTGCAGAATACAGAAAGCAATGTGCCTGCCCTTCTGTGTAAGTGTATTTAAAAGGAAATAGTCCTGATGGGAAGCAACCACACAGAGAAGTGAGTAAGGCAGACAGAGCCTCCTGTATATCTACCAGCCTTGTATAAATCCAGAATTCACAGCCAAGAAACATAGGACACAAGGAACATCTTCCTAAAGGCAGACAGACACAGAATGATCCAAGTTCCTCTGTCTATGGAACACTGAAACAGTTGTAGGCAAGCATGGTTGGAAGGCACAAGAGGTGACAGCTCATTTGGCAGCCACCCTACTGATACAGCCAGACTCCTTCACATGGCTGTGGTCCCAGCTCGTGAGCCCTTCTGAAACCAAGGCGTATCAGCCCGGGCACTACACAGGGCCAAAAAATTGAAGTCAAACTCAAAAACAAGCTGGTGAGGACACATTGCACTGCTCTGTGCTGGTAGATTAACTGGTTCAAGTTTCCACTGCTCTGCACTCCACATGCCTTTGTGCACACATCCCCATTTAAATAAGAGGGTACTTAAATAATTAATGTGCTGTAGTATCTCCATGACTTTGTTACAGAATTCATATGTGTCCTTGGGCAATTTGTTTCACGTCTTTGGCTTTCAGTTCACTATTTGCAAAATAAATGTGCAGCCACAGCTCAATTAACAAAGATAACAGAGAAGTGGAACAACCCAGAGAAAGTGAAAATACGGATATTTGAACCCTTGTGATGCAAAAACTGTACAATGAGAGGATGGAGACACAGAAAGTCTGTAATGATGTTGACCATGAACTGCAAGGATTCTTGAACTAACCGAGAGCTAAGGCATGCCCAAGCATAGCTACATGAGTGCATGCTTACGCAGAGCTACCCTGGGTGCTTCTGCACCCATGGCATGGCGAATCTGTCATGTAGATAAGCAACCTCCAGCAACAATACTGTGCTGAGGGGTGTTATAAAGTGCTAAAATACACATAAAAATGGATAACATCATCCTGTACTGAGCAGTATTATGACTGAGATGGCTCAATATGTGATGCTTAACTCTGAATGATAAAATGTTCTTTTGCTGCAAAGTACCTTATGAGAAGCAGTAGATGCAGCAAATAAGGCAGACAGACACTGACTGTAATCTTCCTCCATGTAAGAGTGATGACCTGTAACAGAAAGATTTCCCTAAAAGTGTTTTTTTTACTTTCTATCCAAGTGATTGTGTAAGTCACAACCTTTGTAACAAAGGCAAAAATGGGATATACTGTCAACACTGGAAAAATGGCTGAAGTGAAAACCTTTTCCAAGCACTGAGTGATTTAGGAGCTTGTGTATAACTTCAGTGCAGGATTTATGGTCATACACTATTATACATTGTATGTACATAACAAAAATATTATCCAAAAGCCAGAGTCAGAGGAAGAATGGGTGATTAAGAAAGAGAATTCCCAATATGCTGAACTATGATTAAGCTGGTGGGAGTGCTGCTGTGAGAATTAAATTTACAACAAAAGTAACTCAGTTTTATCTCTTCCGAGAAATTCGGTACATTCTCACTTTGCTGTTACAGCTAGCTACAACTTCTTTTTCTCTATAATTTATTCAAATATCCCAAAGGGTCAGATAAGAAAATTGCTTTCTTGGAACCAATAATGAATATGGGGTCTGTCAATGCAAAGCAATAAGGTATATTACCAACAAATACTCTTCATATCAAAACAATGTCTCTAAATTATGTATTCAAATACTCCTTCCAAAACACGAGAATCTTGACCACATCCCCATTTATTACAGAGTTTCTGTTACAGATTTAACACTTCTGCTTAGCCTCCTCATTCCGCCTCACAGTCTGATTTATTGCGGAACATTCTTCTTTCCTGTTTTGAAACACAGAACACAGTCTCACAGACATATTAGAAACCCCCTGATTTAGGTGGAGCTTCCCAAACTCCCAAGAATTCTTTGAAACTGCAGCTTCTTGGTCACAAGGTGACAGAAAAGCATGGAAAGGAGGCTTAGCGACATTGCTAAATTGCTTTGAGGCTGCCTGCATTCTTCAAGATAGATTTTTGAACACAAGCATTCCTAATGTCTTATATTACCGTTTTTGGGTTATCAGGAAAACCTAATTTTTCAGGCCAGGTGAATCTTACAGCAAATTATCTTTATGCATCTGTGTCTCCTTATGCAGCACTGCATCCTGCTCTGAAACTACTTTATCCTCTGCGCTTGTACTCATATTGGCAGTGACTTCTGCCCAGATCTTTCTCGGACACTTCCTATACTCCCTATTAGCATTTGCATAGAAAGAATATTATTCTACAGGAGTGGGCCAGCAAGTGAGAGGCAGTCAAAAACCCTTTTCATTCCTTCTCAGTGTTGACCTTCAATAAGTCCTCAAGAATCTTCCCTACGTAGAGTAGCAGCTATAGATGAATTCACTGCAAAATGTTCATTCAATACAAAGACGTGCTAGTCTGCCACAGCCGTGGACCAGTGCAGGTGGAAGGGAAGGAATGAGGAGTCTGATGTGTATTCTGCTCTGTTTCAAGCCACTTTTCCAATTGCACCATATCCTATTTATGACATCTGTTTTGAAGGAAGAATCAGGGTTTTGCAGCTGAAGTCAGTAGTCACTTGATACAAAAACTCTACCAAATCTGCTGCTTGCAGTGGATTCTGAATTCTGACTTTTCCAAATCAGTATCGCTCTGTGGAAACTCTTGATGATGTCTCTGGGTCTGCCCTGTGAACATCATGTAAGTGAGAAGGGTTATGTAAGCATAAGCACTTCATTAACTTCCTTAATTTTGCTTATTTTTGCTTGTGATTATTGAAAAAATACAGCCCCCATGGAAAAAACCTAATGTAAAAAACATGATCATCTATACAGTACAGGAGCAGTTCTTTGGTGCTCAACAATACAATTATTCTTTTGAAATAGCGATTTTTCAGTAGGAGAGATAGATTTGTAATAAAAATTATTAAAAAGTGTCCTTCATTTGACCTTTTTCAAGGTGTACTACCATCATACTGTCATGTGATGGTGATCTTTGATTTTCTTCTCATAATATTTTATTTGACACAGTTGATGGGAAAAAAATCCATATTTATTGAATATTGCACAGTCGTTGATTCTGATGTCAAGCCACAGCCATCATCTCAAATTTTGTCTCCCTAAGTGTAAATGTCCATAAAAAATACTCGATGTTTAAATCTTCAGACTCAATTTCACCTTGAAAATCAAGAAAAACCCTTGGGTACTACTGATTTCAGTTTTAAAAGAATGGGCTTTTTTTGTCCATTTCAGAAAAGAAAAAAAAAAAAAAAAAAATAGATTACTGTGAGCTTTGACCCAAGGATGAAAATATTCCTTAGCTTCCAAGGGTGATCTTCTATCAGAGGAGTACCCCAGAGGTGATGCCTGATCCCCAGGTGGCTTCCCAGAAGTCATGACTGTGACACAATGACTCTGACATTCCATCAGCGGCAGAGCTGCACTGGCTGAGGGAGGGCCAAGCTGGCACGCTGTGTCGCTGGTGAAATTTCAGGATTGCTCTGGAATTCTTATCCATATTCACACTGCACAGACTAAGAGCAGTGAAATCTACAGCAAACTTTTGCAATCACCTTCTTGTGATTTTCCCTCCAAGCTCTTCTTTCCCTCATCTTGCAGTTCTTGGTGAGATGAGGATTTTATCAGCTCATTTAGTAAGGAAAATGTGCCAAATCTGATGTAATAGTATATCTCTTATGTAATGGATGCAGAAACTGGAGAGAAATTAAATTATTTGCCTAAAATCAGGTAGAGAGTGGCAAAATAAATATGGGGGTCACCTATCAGGTTAAAGTTTCAGAAACCCTTATCCTTGACTGTAAATAGCATATCATTTTTCCTGTCCTTTAAATCCAGTTTTGTCACAATGCTCGATTTACAGAGATCTGTCCATTAATTGTCAAGAACATGACCATGGGTCCTTAGAAGGAAAGTACAGGAAGGTCCTGGAGGAGAGAAATGACCTGTAAGCTCACTTTATATAAGATCCTATGGGTAGATGGCATTCCCCACAATCCTACCAACACAAAACTGATAGTTCCAATTTTATACCCGTCAAACAGGTCTGATTTCTTCTGTTGCTATTCATGTAATCAATGTCTTTTACCAGGTCTGTGCTTTCAGTATTATTAGCTGTTCGCAGGTCTTGGGTTTGTTAAAAGACAGGGGGATTAAATATAATTCATGGTATTGACTGCAGGTACTTTGGCTCTTCTGTGTATAATTATACTATGATTACCTTAATAACTAATGGGTCTATCTATGTTCCATAATAACATCACTGAGAATTTTCATGATCAGACAGTCACTTGCCTCTTTGCCCTCACATATATGATACATAACAGGTAATGCATGGAACAGTAAGGGTCACATCCTCAGTTTTTGTAAACTGGCATAATTTCACTCAGTAAGCATAAACAGAAAAACAAAATCAGTTCTCTTTTGCATAAGGGAAAATCAGGTCTATCTTACATGTAGTTGGCTTAACATGCTTGGCTAAATGCTGACCTTGCTTCCAGCAAGTTAAGCTAGGAACATCTCCACTGTGGAGAGTTATTGGAACAACTCTTACAGAAGTACAGTGTGAATGAGGAAGAGGGAAGAACAAGGAAGAAAAGACCAACAAGACAAAAGAAAATTTGCTTGACACACATGTGGCAAAATCAGGAACAGAAAACAAAGAACAGATTGGCATCGTATGACAACTGTCTCAGCTCCCTTCACAAAGAGGTTGGGATCTTGCTCTGCTTAACTATGCAGAGTCTTAAGAATTGATCTTGAAAATATCCATAGCAAGAACAAGCCTTACTACTCCACATTTGTCAGCTTTATTGTTGTGAGCATGAAGAAAAGAATTATTTGCAGAATTCTTAGACAAATTAGGGAGAAAATCTAAATATAAATTAATTGTAAAGAAAAAAATTATTAAAATATTTGGGAGGGAAAAGTATTATTGAATAGTATCTGTAAAATTTGATATAACCTTATTTCTGGGCTTTTGTATTATTTTTTTAACATTTTTTAAAAAAATTATTCTTTTCCTATATTAGATATTTGGTGATAACCTACTGAATACTGGAATGTCAAACTTCCCATCAAATCAGCTTCTTAGAGACTATCTGATCTGTCACTGAATAGTTTCTTCAGAGGTGTACTAATCACAGCCAGTGCTTAAGACAGAGTATACAGAAACATAAAATAAGGGAATCCAGAGAGAATAAGAAGAAATGCCATTAGACAATACCCCACCCAAGTCAGTTCCTTCATTTCCGAGAAAGTGCTGTCACAAAAATGTTATTGTTCCCATTTAGGACTTGATTATTTCTTGCACTTAGGACTAATTTAGCAAATCACCGATGTGCATTAAGTCAATGGAGTTTAAAAGTAAGTTTGACTGTTTTTCTGATTTAAGTCTTTATGTCCTTCTGAAGTATTGTGGAATTCAAGTGCTGAACTGCAATATAGTGAACAGCACAACTGGACTGAACACAGAACAAAACCCTGTAGTCCTGAAACCAACAAATGAGAGGACAAGAAATCTAATATGAATAGAGAGCAAGAAGATTTCTGAACCCAAGAAATAACAGAGAATGGAATCCAACTCAGAGAATGGAAACACATTACCAGTGATCTTCTGGGACAGACTCCTAAATAAGGGCAATGCAATTATGGTGTAAAAATTATGAAATAATTTAAAAAGAAAAAGGACTTAGAGAAAAAATTAGAAGATAGAATCTAGATACACTTTTTTTTTTTAAGATAAACCATGAAGATATAAAGGAGTTGAAGAGTTATTAAGGAATAGTATATATAGATATAAAATATATATTTAAAATATATATTTTAATAAACATATATTTAAATATATATTTAAAATATATATTTAAAATATATATTTTATAAAAGATAGAAACTAAGTGAATTCTTGGCACTGATCTCCTTTTACTCTGAAGGATGCCTGTACATAATAGGCCTCGTCTTTCAGATAGTAATGATGAGGTGCTCTCAGAGATTGTAGAGCAAACAGAAAATGCTGGAACAAGATGAAAGAATAAAGAGCAGTAAGTCATCAACTCTGGTCTGTGAGAGGAGCCATAGATAAATATGCAAGGTAGTGGAAAAGACAACACTGTTTAACAGGTTCTCCCTCTGCCAGTAATACAGGACTATTCAATTACAATGGTAGACTACAACTTTAGAATATTAAAAGTAAATCCCTTTTTTATCACAACATCCAGCAAAGATCAGGCATTTTCAGAGTTATTGTTATTATCACACATTTGCAACAGCTCTTCGTACTGTTATACTATGATCACAATGATTTTTTTTATGTTAAAAATTACAGAAAATATTAGTGATATAAACCTTTTAGCAGATCTGTTAATGACTATTGTTAGTAACAGGATATTGGACTAAGCAAACCATTCATCTGCCTTTTAGGACAATTCCTAAATGCTTAAATTATCACTCATCTTGTGTGTCATGTTGGTTAAAGTCAACTATATAAAAAAATAAAAAATAATTCAGAAATAACAACATAATGTTGTAAAACCATAAAGAGAAAATAAGATTAGAAAAGCCATTTCCTTTACTGAGATTTGTGAGCTAAAGGTTAACTTCCAATTAGAGTTTAAAAGGAAGAACTTTTATTCTGCGTTGGTTGAGGCTTTTAGCAAATCACATTTATATGTGCAGAACATTTGTATATTTCCTAATAACTTTTCATTACATTAAAGGCTGTAAGCTTGCCACCAGAACTTGTACAGCCAATCTGGACACAAGATATGCAGCGATAAGATTTGTTCATATTGCATTATCAGATGCTATTGCTTTGAGATTGGTTGCAATTATGTCACCATTCAGTTGCCAGGTAAATCCTATTTGCCAGCCTTGTATTGCTACATGTAAATAATATTCAGTAGAGGAAGATTAATTCCTGTGTCACATTCATATTGTAGCAAAACAGCAATAATAGTATTGTATTAAAAATAGCAGAAAGGAAAAAGATAAATAGTGTAAAACAATAACCGACATATTTAAATAATAGCAGGCCCAGGGGATTAAGTGATACTTTGCATTTTTATAGAGCTTTCAATATAAGGATCTCAAAACACTTCACAAACATTAGCAAAATAAGCCTCCCAACCCTCTTTAGGTAGGGAAATATTATTATCCTCATTTTACAGATGAACAGGCTTCTTTATGAGGAAGATAAAGCCAAGTGAAGTTCCCAAAACCACAAAGCATGTCAGAAGCAGAATTACTAAATAGGCTCCGTGCTTAGATTACACAGAGACCTTGACAGATAGAACAGAATCCATGTATTTTCTTGAAAACCAGGTCACATGTTATGCAGTCACCATCTTAATAAGTATTACAAACGTGAAAAGGCCAGATTTTCATTTCTGAAGTCATAACTAGACTATAGTGAGACCCTCCCATCATGCTGCCTGCAGACTGCCCACAGAGTCTCAAGACTCACTGTATGAGCTTCACAGCTCACAGATCGCAGGGGTCCTAGATGGAATCCACCAAAGGGTTGTCCCACGCTGACCACACTGCTTTAGTCTGACTCACATGAACCCAAATTCCTTTTCCATCAGCCTGCAGATTATCTTTTCCTGTTTTCAATTGATAAAAGATGTTTTTTGTGTGTCAGCGATGTATATGTCAGAGTGGGTACAAGCAGGCCATAAGGAAGATTATTTTTTCTTCCTGAACATACCCTTCTCTTTGCTGCTCTGGCTATTACAAAAATGTATTTTACATGTTTAACTACAGGATGACTCACTATAAAATTTGGATGATATATGATGTAGCAGACAAGATAGGGAGCAGACAGTTCATGTCAGATGTCAAGAGCACAATTCTGACAGAGCAGTTATACAGGAAAATCTGGAGTAATCTCAGGTTTTCACAGCTGTAACAAAGTGCAAAACCTGACTGCTGGCATAATAATGGAATAAAATTGCTAAGAATGAAACAAAAGCACTCAGATCCAAGTCTGGTGTATTTTGTTTCATGGTAAATAATAAGAAGAGGTAACTGGATTCTGCCCATTTCAGGAGGAAATAATGCACTTCCCTTCCACTTATTTCTGATTGCTACAGATCCGACTGTGACTGTTGCTCAGTTACTCTCAGAGCAGCAGAATCCTCATCAGTGCCATCAGAAGGAATGCTTTCAGACACATAGTGTGATTTTTTGGGTTGTCCTGTGCAGGTCCAGGAGTTGGACTTCGTGATTCTTGTGAGTCCCTTCCAAATTAGGGTATTCTATGATTTATACCTACATATACATATGCACACATATGCACACATGCATAATATCTATTGGCAACCTGAGCTTTCCAGGTGGAGTTGCAGCTTCAAATCCCCTTTCACAGCGGGACAAGCCTGCCCCTGTAGTTGCAGAGGAACTCCTGAAACTCTTGTCGCTTGGAAATGTGCTCATGTCGGCTGCTCACATGAGGAAATGGGTTTTTACAAGAGATTTAAGCAAATCTAACAAACCTTATTAAAAAGAAAAATGAAAAGAATAGACTGCTTTTGGCTGAATCCATACTTTCTGCACAGTCATCAGTTACGGACAAAAGGGCTAGGAGCAGAAATGGGGGCAGAAACACCCCTTTGTAAAGCAGTCCACAGTTATTTCATTGTAAAATAACTGCAAAGATACATCCTCAATTTTTGAAGAGATGTAAGACTTTTTTTCAGTCATTCATTCATTGACAATTTTTGATATTTAGAAAAATGTCCTCCTTAGAGCTGTTTTCAGTGCAGACTTACCTAATATGCCACAGCCAAACTACTTCACTGCTCTAGCTTCAAAACCCTTGAGAATGTTTTTCCTTCCTCTGAATGAAATGAGGGACAAAGGCAATAATAAAATTTGCATGACATAATGTTTTCATTTAGTAGCACAAATATCAAACACTTGGTTTTCCAACTGTTTTTGACTCAAGCAAAAATATACTTACTCTGACAACAACAACAAAAGCCCATCCTTAAAAAACAGTGTGAGAAAATAGATCTATTGATACTTTTTTATTTTTCATAAAGACACTTTTTTCAATTTGTTGCAAAGTGTGTGATATTCTCACAGTGCAGAACAGTAGGCATTGAAGAGTTTCCTAAATCAAAGTTTATTAATAGAAATGCTGTTTGGAAAAATTAATTTTCTTACTAAGTCACTACATCCAGTAAGAAACCCCCAAAACTTCAGTTTACAGCAGCAGAGAAGCAGAAGCAGTACCATCATTAATGGTTTATGGCCCTGCAGCAGTGAAGAATTATAACATGCATTTTTCCATACAAACCTGAATTAATAACTGAATATATGTGTATATACTGAAAACAAACAAGCTCAGATTCATGTTAAAGGGAGAAATTTGAGGAACTCTAAGTGTGAAGGTTCAAAGAAAATCTTCCTGCTGTATTCATTCAAATATGGAACGTTTTCTTCTTCTCTGGGTACAAGGTTTGATTCTGTCCATCAATACTCACTGCAATACTTCAGCAGCTGTGAGAGACTCAGCTATCCAACCTTACATGCTATAAAGTTTCTCCAAAATCAGGGATAGAAACTACTGTTGAGGTCACCAGGGAACTAGTGTAAGAAGCTATTTAACATTGTAGAAAAAATCTGTAATCCCAGGATATGTCATTCCCATTTCAGATCTAGGAAAGTATAGGGATTAAAAAATCAGAATGAGATTTCTAAATGGGGAGAAAGCAGCTGAATCCATCTTTTTAGGGGTACTTTTTCTAAAGGGGTGATTCCTTGTGCTTCACAGTGAACATACCTCTGCCCTCAGCATGCCGCTAGCTCAACACTACTCCAGCTGCTGATGGTGCCCTGACCCCAATCCACAGCTGGAAGTGCAGTGCAAACAAAGAAAAAGAAAAGGAAATGTTGTTCTAGAGGTTTGTCTTGATTTTACTGAATTGACTGAAAAGAGGACCAAACAACTTGCCATAAAAATTATAGCTGGATAATGGTTGTTGAACAGAAGGAATGGAAAAAAAAAGGTGTTTAGACCAGAACCAGTTGATCAGTTGCCCTGGATTCCAGAATTCACATGGTTTAGGGTCTTTTATTACCTCTAAATTATAAATATATAAAAAATATAAAACCAGAAAAAACAAAAAGTATATAAATATGTATGTGTATGCATATATAATCAATGTAGATTATAGATAAATAGACAGATAAAAATGAAAAAAAATATTAATTTGCAGTCAAACAAATACAATCTGTCAGATTAGGAGTGGATCTTCATTGACAAAGAGTTTCACATAATGCTCCCAGAAACAGTTTCAAGAGTTCAATGAAGTTGGCTTTTTGTTTTGCTACTTGAATCTACTAGTGCTTTATGTATATGTGTTGAGTATGTAGGCTATTTTCAAGAGAGAAAACATTTCCTTAACTTGTTTAGAAAGAATGGCTGTCTGAAAATACCTGACAAAGATGGGGAAAAGGATGTTGGACCATCTGTTTACACGTTATTTGTGCTTATTTTGCACCTGCAAAAAGAATTCAGTTCCCACGCTTGCCCAAAAAAGAACCAGCCCATAAACAAACAACAGTTAGGCTCACATGTGGAAGAGTCAAAAATTGACCTAAAGTCTCCCTATATTCTCAGCAGACTAACAAACAGGAGCCCAACAGCTAATGAATTGCAAGCATTTCAGACCCAGGAGGAAACCCCCAGCTACGTCTAGACCACATCACTGTTAAACAGGTACCAAGTCAATACTCAGAAATCATCAGAAATCATCACAAATTGTAACACAAATGTAACAAATACAGAACACTTAATCTAGAAATTCATTAGTTTCACCAATAAAGTGTGGCCTGGCGAAAAGATGTACCTAGGGACGATCACTAAGGGTAAAGAAGCTTCACTGACCCAGGCAGAGTTTTTTCCACATATAGCAATGAAGTTTCTGATCTAGTTTTACCCAGTCCAGACTTCAGCACTCACTTCACCCTGAGCCTGTTCAGTCATTTTGGCATTCATAGGAGCAAACAGTGGGGGAAGGGATAGTATTTATGAGCCACCTGAATTACAGGGAGAGGCTAGTACAGTTTTAGGAGATCTGAGTGTTCAATAAAGTCAGCACAACTGACCAAGACTCAATTATGAATGGCCATTTGTCGTGTCTGAAAGAGAAACATTTGAAGACTGTCAATGTTATGTTCACATGGGCACAAGAGCAGGGAGATGTATGGCATTTAGGCCTTACCTCAGCTGTAGGAACTCTTAAATAACACTGACTGTCATTGATTTGTGCTTTTTAATGGCGTAGTATTTCATATGATCAAATTCAGAAAATGTTTTCATCATTTTTTGTTGTGCCAAGTCTTATGCTCTACCCACATACAGATGTTTGTCTGGGGTGTTTGGCTGGTTTCTATCAGTCAGTCATAAAATTGGCTGGTGCAAGCTACCCCATCTTAGAAGCAGCTGAGTAAAATCTCAAACCTTGTTTTTTTTGTTTAAAAAGTGTGGGGCCATTACCTGCAAACAACTAATGTATTTGAACTAATTGGAGGTAAAATAAAACACTGAAATAGAAGACACATTGGGACTACTGTGAGGTAAGCTATGTGTACTTAAGACATGATCACCAACCTATTTGACCTTGCAATGGAACTACACTGTCTTGTGCAACACAACTCAGGCATTAGAAGAAACAAACAACCCAGTCAGAAAATAAATAAATAAATAAATAAATAAATAAATAAATAAATAAATAATCTGGTTCTACAATGAATTCATTGGAATATTAATTAATGATGGAAATCTAGCAACTTAAACGGCAAATATCCCAAGACTCCCTCCCCAAGTGTCCAATGTGTACATCCATCCCTAATACCATTTCATTGTTTCAGCCTCCAAGAAAAACAGGATGCAATATGCCTTCTGTCTATGATAAAGTTTCCTAATACAGTACAGTAATGCAATTTATTTTCATACAGCATCCTGCATATAAAATATTACATAACCCTTTATGAGAAGATAATGCATTACAGACTCAGGCATATTACTGTCTTGCAGGAAGAAATTGAAGGATAATGTTGTGGGAAGGGATTGAGGAAATAGGAGCTGAGGTACAAAAGTAGTTAAAACAGAAAGTACTAAATGTATTCTTCTTGTGCCTGTATTATTTGCATGAGACTAACTTTAGCAGAGGGCAGGTCAGCATTATTGCAAACACAGTGTAACACAAAATGTTACATACTCGGAGGAATGGATGTTTCTGATCCCCTGGGTTTATGTTATAAATAGTTAAGCAGGATGACAAGGTGAGTCACAGAAGTATCATGTGAATTCCCTGAGATCAAGCATGAAGCTCATGGTTCACGTGAGGAATGAACATGAACGTCAAAAGTTCCAGATGGTGCAGCATCCAAAAAAATGATACATGGACCAAAACTGCAGACCCAAACACCTTATGTGGTCTAAGAAGACCCACCCTGGATTCAAACTATTGCAGCTTAGAGCCAGCTCCAAGTGCTGCAATGCAAAGGCCTAAAGCAGGTGGAGAAACAAGGTCTTTGTGTAAACTTCAGGCTAAAATAAGGAGATTTCAGATTTGAAAACCAAAATTCCTCACAGGAGAATTTGCTTACTGTTTGGACCACTGGCGTGTTATTCTTGATTCCCTTGCAGGAAATCTCACCAAATACACTGAGTTGGAAGGGACTCATAAGGATCATGAGTGAAAGCTGAGGCTGTGGCTAATGTGAAAGCAAACAGAAGGGGAGGGGATTGGGGTGCGTGCAGTGCAGCAAGTCTTTGGTAGATTGCAAGGAAAGGAGAGAAATTAAGCATTCACTGCAAATGAGGGGAAGGTACCTCTGACCAAAGCTGTGGAAATGTATTTGCAAAAGATAACTATAAAACCTCAAAATCCCACTATTTCAGAGGCAACAAATGGAAACAAACCTTGTCCAGAGGGCTCAATACTGCTGTGGGTCCTGCAAACATGTAAATCACTTATAGAAGAAAGGCGTTCCTATGGAATCTGAAGTTTCCATTGAGACTGCTGTCATTGCCACCATTTATAATTCAGCCTTAGGGGGAGAAAAAAAAAAAAAAAAAAAAAAAAAAAAAAAAAAAAAAAAAAAAAAAAAAAAAAAAAAAAAAAAAAACAACCCAGGTAAGAATAGAAAGGATGGGGGAAAGACAGCACTGTGTACAACTACAGTGTGATTGGCTTCACTACCATATGGATGTATGAGCCACTGAACATATGTATACCAACAGGGGAGAGAAGAGGATCTTAGACACACTGTTCTCCTGAAAATCCATCCCTGCAGTGTGGTCTTTTTTTTTTTTTTTTCAGAAGCTCGAGGTCTTCTGGAAACTGGGATGAATAAAACTGAGTTTCTGCCATGACTTCCTGTGTCACCTTGGACAATATATCTAGATGTGCACAAGGTGGAAGCAGGCAAACAGGAGCTCCTCTACCTGTGCTCTGAGCCTGTGGACATGAGCCAGCTTCCATCTGGGACCCATATGCCCAAACGTCTCTGTGCTGACAGACATCCTCTGCTTCAGGAGTCTCCGGATATTGTCTCCCTGACTCCTCCAGCAGAAGTCACTGTCCCAGTAGCAAGGCACATACCTGTGTCTTGGCCATCCAGATCACATTTCCATATCTCAGTATGTGCCTGCCTTTGGTGAGGTTGATGCTAAGATGCTGAACTGTGAAATGGAGCAGCTGATGCACGAGCACATCTGCTGATCCAGATGTAGGGGCAGTAATCTCTGGTATAAGTGTAAAGCAGACAGCTGGTGGCAGTAAAGTTTGAAGAGGCCACAACTAGATGCACCCAAGAAAGACTGTCAAAATCCTAATTAGCTCACTCGCAATGAACTAATGCAGCAATACAGCTTCTGCACCACAGCTGATTCTGGCTGCACCCATCTGTGTAAACATGCTATAAATCTCTCTTTGATTTTTCCTCCATCTGTGAAATGGGAGCGTATGACATTTTTCAAAGTGTTTTCTCTCTATTTTAGGACTTCAAGACCGGGATCTCGCTTATTGTATCCTTGCTCATTACTGTAACAGTGGGAGAGATACTTAATAGCTGTCATGGCTGAGCATTTTCATGGAATTCAAAGGCAAAACTGACATTGACTTTAATGGAAATCAGAAAGGACATTCAGAAACCCATGAATTACTCAGTTTATTAGAACTATATGAATTGTTAATATGATAATGATTCAAAGTGCTGTAAGGCTGGGACAGTTTTCAAACGTGCAGATTTACCCAAGCATAATCTCTGGATGTTTACAGATGTCTTATGTGCCTATGAAAATCCCAGCAGTTCTTGTGCTCTTCGGATAAAAGCATATATAGCACAGCCTGCACTTTAAAGCAAGCATAGCTTGCAGAATCTTATGAACATTAACCCTCAAACTCTTCCTCATGATTCCCCCCTCCCCCCCCCCCCACTTTTTCCCCCCCGTCTATCTTCAGAAGTCAAAGATAAGTAGTCAGAAAGGATAAAAGCATGGACTGAAAGCTGAAAAAGAACATCAAAGCTGTGCTGCCTTTCTGTACAGATACTGCTGTTTGAGGTAGGGTTAGGGCAAGGTTTAGGGGTGAGGAACAGAGAGATCACAGGACCACAACTGGAAAGGACATGCCAAAGCAAAAGGTGGGGAGCAAAGGGAATGTGGTTACAATAATTTTTTTGTATGAATACTGCCTGAAGGAGCATGGATATAGGGATTACTGTTAAACCAAGGCTTACATTTATCATTTAGAGAAAGATGGAACCATGAGTCATTGGAGCATGAGTGAAAAGTTGGAGCATGACTGACAAAGGAATGTGCAGGCTGCAAGGAGAATGCTTTTGCAAGAAATTTCTGGTTAGGTGTGTTGTTAGAGGTACAGATAGGGTTAATAAAAGGAAAACATAAAACAGCAGTGGTAGGGGGATTACAAAAGAGAAAGGTAACGTGAAAGGTAACGTACAGAGAGAACTTGTTGGCAAGAATGTCTTGGTGTGGCTGCCAGCTTAGAGCCAGGTCCAAGGCTCAGACTAAGGTGAGTTGAGAGCTCCAAATGGATGGGGGATGGAAAGGGCTTGTCAAGGATAGACTGTGGTGGAAAGAGAACTTGACTGTGAGAACTTTTTCATCATAATATTGGCTGAGTACCCTTGTTTTAGGCTCAGTCTCTATCTCAAGTTCATCCTAGCCTAGAGAAAGCCTCCTTTTATATCACAAAGAAGCAAGAATAATTGCTTCATGGAAAGTAGCTTTTCCTTCTAAATTTGAGCTAAATAATTACATTGTTGTTATATTTTATTGAAATAACAATTATGCTAAAATTAAGGGAAACGTGGATTTACTACTATCATCATCAGATCTTTTAGACCATGAGGTGCTATCCTCTCTCCTACAAGTAGAAATCATATACCTCTATGTTTTGCAGACATATAAGCTTGGAATAAATACTCAAGGTTTTATTTTTCTCTCTTTTTCTGCTGTGCTGGTTTTGGCTGGTGTAGAGTTAATTTTCTTCACAGTAGCTCATATGGGACTGTGTTTTGGATTTTTGCTGGAAACATGCTTTTGTTTTTGCTGAGCAGTGGTTACACAGCATTAAGGCCTTTTCTGTCCCTCACACCACCCCACTAGCTGGGGGTGCACAAACAGTTGGAGGGGGGGGATATAGCTGGAACAGCTGACCCCAACTGCCCCAAGGGGTATCCCATACCTTGTGGCATCATGCTCAGCATATAAAGCTGGAGGAAGAAGAAGGAAAGGGGCGGGGTGGGGTGGGGCATTTGGAGTGATGGCATTTGTGTGTGATGGAGCCCTGCTGTCCTGGGGATTGCTGAACACCTGCCTGCCCATGGGAGTTGGTGAATGATTTTTGTGGTTTGCTTTGCTTGTGCACTCCACTTTGGCTTCACCTGCTAAAGTGTCTGTATCTCAACCCATGAGTTTTTCCACCTTTACCCTTCTGATTCTTTCTTCCATCGCACTGCTGGGGGAGTGAGCAAGAGGCTGCATGGGGCTTAGTTTCTGGCTGGGATTAAATCATGACACTAAAAGTGTGACTACCATAAAGCAGAAAGCAGAAAAATCTTTTGTAAACCCTTATGTCGATTAGTGAAGAAGTAGAGTTTTGTACAATGTTTTATGACTCCCATGTAGTAAAGAAAAATAGTAATCCCTGGCCTAATTCAGAAAAGGAAAAGCCCTGGAACCTACCACCATTTATAGATTAGCTAAAAGGGAATTGTATGTACTCATTAAAAAAATGTTTAGAGATGAGTGATAGGAAACCTAAAAATAATCCACTTCACTCCAGTACAGATTAATCAAGAAAGTCTAGGCTTGCTTACATTCGCTACTCAATTTTATATTTTTTTTTTCCTTGCATAGCATCTGAGAACTGAAAAATCACACTCTGTGTGATCTACCCTGTGAGGTAGATCAGCATTTCCTTCCTTTTATGAAAGAGAGTCAAGGCTAGGAGGAAGCCAAGATAGTTGTGGTTAAAAGGCTTCAAAGCACATACTTCCAATCCAGTTTCTAATTTCAAACTTTTCTTAGATGTGGCCTGGGACTTTCAACTGCTCATTTCACTGCTTGGTTTTACAGTTTTCCTTTCTGGAAGATTAGACAGCCACCTTAATTACAGCCTTCTGGTATTATGAGTCGACATTAATATATGAAGCACAGTAGGTAGTATCGGGGTGGTGAGTGTTCACTGTGTGTATGAAGCAGGTTGGTGATGGGAATGGGAGCAGACTGACCTAGTATTGCTATTGCTGAACCATTTTCACAAAACAGATTTAAACTCCAGCATGGTTCATGGTGTTTCAAACAGAGAGGTGGTCTCTTTTTAATCAAACATTTCTACAGTGTCAGGGCATTCTACCTGAAATTAATATTAACAATTACACCTTTTTTTCTGCTCTGAATGAGGTCTTCAGTTCACACTCTGGTTCAGCTTGTTTCAGGACATGCAGGGCAAAGCACGTGCAGTGTGGAAGGGCTGGTAAACAGCAATGTTCCTCAGGTTTTGCTGTTGCACTGCCAGGCAGTTGTCACTGGACTGACAAGTCACCTTCCTGAAGGGGCCCTGGTGGATTCTGTGCCACAGAATCCAGTCAGATGTACAGGTGGCTTATGCTTGGACTGTCTCAAAAAAGCCATCTGAAGCAAAAGGTGAGGAAGGTTTTCTTCACTAAGTACTGTTGATTTTTCATTATATTTCGCCACCTGCATGAATATGTAGTCATTCCGTAACAGCACTGAACACATCAACTTCAGCTGCCCTAGCAGTGCCCAGTATTATTTACTCCAGGCTGTTGTAGCCTGAATCAAAGTTTGCATGTCTCTTATTTGGCTCTGATCACTGTTTGTTCTGTAATATTTATTTATATTTGTATCATTTATACACTATTTTGCTTGTATAGCCGGCTGTTTTACAGTCGAGGACCTCATCGCAATGAGATACAAATCCATGCTGCTGGCCCCTGGGAAAACTGGTAAATTAAACTATGTGTGCATAGACTTCAAAATGCTGAAATCTATTATACCTTCCCTTCCCACTGATAAA
Organism: Acropternis orthonyx; assembly: GCA_035583155.1. Taxonomy (NCBI): domain Eukaryota; kingdom Metazoa; phylum Chordata; class Aves; order Passeriformes; family Rhinocryptidae; genus Acropternis; species Acropternis orthonyx. The sequence goes on from JAWWEU010000081.1 coordinate 11,506,478, forward strand.
TGACAGTGGGTTTTGCTTGCTGAATACTTACTCATGAAAGGTTACTGTTTATTAATACCTCACTGTATAAATATTAACAGAGCAAACCTATAGGAAAAATATGTGAAGGGTCATCTTTAAATTGGGGAAAGTCAGGCTATTCAGCACAAATATCTGTGCCTCATTCTATCTGGAGACTTACACAGCCTTATCACCGTAGTATCTGCAAGGTGCACACAAGTGTGACATGATTAGCATCTGTCATGTGTAGGTCTTTCTATTCCTTCTGCACTCCCCAGGGAAAACTGAGCAAGGATTTTTTAAAATATACGATAGGTACACTGTGCTGTTTGTTTATATTAGCAAAGTCAAGGTCAAAGATATGTACCTCACTCCCGTCTTTTACTCACCACACTTTAAAAGATATAATAGAGAAAGCAGTGCTATCTGTGCCAGATATATATGCTCCGACACTTTGGCATATTTGTTTAATTATTCCTATTAAGAATGTGAACTGGGACTGAATAGAAAGTGGTTTGAATGTCTTTTACTTCTTAGCATGCTGAATATGGCTTCTTTCTTCTCATTTCATCTCCTTTTCATGGTACTTAAAAGAATAGTAAAGATTTCTGTGGAAAGAAATAAAAATCTCCATAGTCTATAGGTCATTGGTATAATAATAAACATAAAGGTTCCCACCCAGCCATTATAGGCTGTTGTGTCAATGTTATTAGGCACCTTTTGTCTGGGAGTTACTGACATGATAGATTGCAACAGCTCTTTTGAGCATTTTCTCACATAAAGCAAAACCAGCAAAATTGCCTCAGGTGTCCTTTAGAGGAGGCACTAAACCTAGGATTTTCCTGTCCCTTTCAGTTTTGTCTGAAATTAAAGGTTTGATGACACTTGCTAAATGTATTCGAGGATGACCCGGTCACCCCAGACAGCATTTTTCCATTCTCAGTGTCTCTCTTTGCCCCATAGAAGGGACCAAACCTTTGCTGTTGGAACAGGGTTGTCCTTGGCTGTTTCCATGACTACTCCCTTGGCTGAGGGAAGGATGCGGGGACAGATGCCAGGATTTGAGGAGATAAATATGCTCCCACCTTCAGTCACTCTCTGGTGATGTGTTGCCACCTGGCACAAGGGACAACTCTAAGTTCACAGAGCAATAGCAGCTACAAGACACTGTCCCTCCCTTTTCCCAATTCACCAGCTAGAGGCACGCTGGGAGCTTTATAATTTTCCTATTTCTAATTCAATAATAATAATAATCATTACCAACACAAAAAGCTGGGGGGTTTTGGGGCAGGAGATATTTGGTTTTGAACCCTATTATTCTTCATCAGGGAAACAATTTTGCACGGGGGGAAAACTTCGCATTTGCAGAAAATCTCAGTGAGAATCCACAGCACAGGTACTAGGACCCTGAGGACTCCTCAGTCCTGGTAATTTGTAAGAGCTTTGTGACTAAAGCAATTTTACCACCACCTACCAGCATCTCAGTGCAGAAGGTACACATTTACACCCCAGCAGCTGCCACTGTTTCTGTAATCCTGCCAAGGAGAGGAGTCACAATGAACGAATTGCCTTTGGTCTGTGTCATCATCTACAACTCAGTACAGGTCTCCTCAGTCCCCTGTATTCATCTCTGTCTCTGTCCTGCTTGTCCTCATAGTGACAGTAGACACTAGAAATAGTGGTGATACTACCAGGGTCATCAAGCCCTTTGCTCCAACAGCAAGGAGAGAATATGGAAATGTGTGCATGGACAACCAGCCACTGCATTTTCACTACCTATTAAGGGAGTACCTGGATAGTGCTTTAGAGACCAATGTTAATTGATTTTTTTGGCCAGCCTGAGGAATGGAGGGGAAACATCTCTACAAGATAGTTTCTGTTGCACATTTCAGTTGCTTGAAGAATTCTGCATTGTTCTGGTTCAGAACATAAGATGAATATGAAGTGTCCCTCTTCTTCCTTTTTTTCGTCGTGTCCCTGTTAAGGCATTTTGGCCTTTTGCTATACATTCTCTTTGTGCCCTTTTGTTTGTTAGACAAGTAGGCCAAACTTGTATGTAATATTTAAAATGACAATATCACTGATTTGTATAAGGACATATTTCCCTTATTATTCTGTTTTCCTTTTCTTGGTCAGTCAACTATTGCACTTTCCTGTTCTCAGTATGAAGTGAGCAGACATTTTCATTGAGCTGTCCAGGCACACCGAGTTCTTCCTCCTGAAAGGGCATGACTAATTCAGAGCCAGTCACTATGTTCAAGTCACTGAACACACCTCTCTCACAGTGCATTATTGATTACCTTGTCCTTGCCTAGACTTTGATTTTTCTCTAGCAGGAAAGGAAAGCCAATCTTAAAAGAAAATACTGGGAAACCAATGGTCAAGACATGAGTGTTAAGGGGTTACATCCCATTCACTGTCTAGTATGCAAGTCCTATGTGCAAAGGAAAGGGGGTGGAGAGAGGAAAGCACTGACTACTCATAAAGTAGAGAGTGAGTTCAATGTATCAGACACCCTCCCACTTGCCTTGTTTTATACATTCTTTTGGTTCCTACCAGCTTTTCCCCTTCCACAGACAACATCAGTGGCAACTCGTCCCTGACAACATTTTACAGTCTGCATTTTCATGCTCCTTTACCCCCTTGACTATAAAAAGCTTCCTGTAAATTTATGCAAAGACTTTATCATTCACTGAGTCTTAAAACCAAAAGGAATCTCCCTGCAGGTCATCAAATCCAGGCCTATTTCAGCTTTGGCATATTACACATTGCTTTTACTAGGCTGCTCAAACTCCATATTAGTCCTAATGTGTTCTTCTGCTTCAGCGGCTCTTATCAGAGAGCTGCTGTTGCAGGTTCACACCTCTGAATAGGTAAGAAACCTTCTCACTGTCTAGCCATGTTTAGTTGCCGTTCAGTTTCCCTGCCAACAAGACAGGAGGAAGAGGTTGAGATGAGTTTAAGGATCTCAAATCCCCTGAGCAATGATTGTGCTGTACGTGCTCTGCTGGACAGACACTTCCATGCACATGTCTAATACCAGCTCCTGCTAATCTTTCGATATGGGTACCTTTAGGCATCATCAGTAAACCAGTAGCAGAAACTGATATTTCTGAGCTGTGGTACAGAGCTTTGCCTAGTTGTACCTCTCCATAAAGGATTACTAAGTTAGACATAGTCTTGACCTCTAGTTCCTAAAAAGCATGAAATAAATACTAGCATTTGTATGCTCTAACTATCAAATAGTGCAGAACTTAGGGAGTGCAAGGGCATTTAGTGGTGTGTATTACCACTGTGCAGTCAGGGCATTGCTGAATTCTTCCAGGCTCCTTGTGCTCCCTGGGCATCACAGCAATGAAGAGATAGAGTCTGCGTCAGGAATTGGACTTCAATGATACTTGCGGGTGCCTTTAACTTGGTATATGTTGTAATTCTATGGTATATATACTTGGTCTCTTGCTACACAAAACATCAGTGATTTTTTTTTTTTTTTTAATCTATTTCCAGTCAGGGACAGGTGGAGGTGAGGGATGGACTGAAATCAGAATTCCCTAACATTTAAAAAGGTCATAGGGAGAGAAAAGGAAGGATAAAATAAGGGAGGAAATAAGAATAATTAGTGCCTAATGCAGTTCCCTTTCCAAAGACCAGGCAGCAAGGGCAGCTATTACAGCTGTAACATTTCTATTTCCTCCTGCTCTAAGTAGTGCCACTGGGGCAAGTGAAGGACAGCAGTGGTCTCGGAAACACTGCAGCATGTAAATTCAGTTAGCATGACGGCAAGAAAAAACAGCAGTGAGCTACAAGGGCAACGAGTGAGATGTCACAGGCAGCCAGCATAGACACAAAGGGCCAGCAGAATTTTGTGCATATTTTTGAGCTGGCATTTCCAGTCACATTTCCCTTATGAATAAAATGGTAGGATGTGCTGAGAAGCAAAAGACTGAAAGAAGAAAGAAGAAAGTAACCTGTCGACTGTGCAAGGACTGAAAAGCAAAGTTGCACACTCCCACCATCACCTTTACCACTGTTAAACACTATTGTAGGTCTGACATAGAAGTGGCTCTCTCTCTTTCCCACTCATTTGATTTCCAGCTCAAGAGAAATAAAACAATGCTTTCATCATGGGTGGAATATTAGTGGGAGGAATGAAAAAAAGCACAAGTGGACTGACCTACTGTGACTTAGCTAACTTTCTCACATGTGTGTCCAGCACAGCAATCAGTTCCCTTCATGCACAGAGGCTAAAAGTAAGCCCACAAGACAAGGCAAATAAAGACCCCTACTGAAACTCATTTCTCTCCAGTAACTATGAAGAAAGTTTGCTGTGAGTATCTGAGACCTTCATGTTTCAAATCTTAAATGTTTGGTACTTACAGGAGGAGAATCTGACCCCACAAACAAAAACTGTGGAAGTCATCCTCTCTGCATTGCCACAGCTGAAATACAGCCACTTTGCCACATTCCCCTATCTGGCTTGCAATGAATAGTAACTTTGGAGAGGAATATGATAGAAAAGAAAACAAGTAGGAAAGTCTTCTGTCCGGCCAGCTGAACCTTATCACTGAAGTAACCACAGGGTATAAGGAGCTGTGCAGGAAAAAAACCAAGACAGAATTCATATGTGCACCACGTGCACAGCAGGAGGAAGGAGAGGAAGAGAGGGAGAGAGAGCGAGAAAGAGAGGAGAGGGAAAGAAAGAAAGAAAGAAAGAAAGAAAGAAAGAAAGAAAGAAAGAAAGAAAGAAAGAAAGAAAGAAAGAAAGAAA